>MU399563.1:0-600000 GCA_022578875.1 Hypoxylon crocopeplum
TCTTTTATTATTTCGAAATATATAATTTTAATATAAATTATTTAATTATAATATTAAATTAAATTTTATTTATCGATATTAATTAATAATTAACCCGATAAATTAATTATAAATTAATAAAGTTCTTATAAAAAAGAAAAAAGAATTCGAAATAATAATATCGTAAAACGTTTAAATATATCGATATTATTATATTTTATAATAGAAAAATTAAAAGAATTTTATATTATTTTAAACTTTTATTTAAGAAAAAAAAAGGATATTTATAAAACGTTTTTATTATATTAAACGTATTAAAAAATCGCGTTTATTATATATAAAAAATATTAATAATTATATTAAATCTATTATTTAAAATATTATAAAATATATTAATAATAAATAAATTATTACGCGAAAATTTCTTTATTTAAATCCGAATTAAATTTTATATTAATTTAAAACGTTATAATATATAATATAAAAAAAATAGCTTATTTTATAATTATAATTTATTTAATAATAAAGAAATTACGACTTATAACCTTTTAATTTTAATATATAATTTTTTTCGTTATTTTATAAATATTTATAAAAAGTAAATTTCTATATAATATTTAATTAACCATTTATTTAATTAAATATTATATTATATTATATTAGAATAATACGTTATATAACGTATTAATATACGTTAATAATAATAATAAAATTTATAAAAGATTTTTTTTATTTTTTTATTTTTATTATTATTTTATTATAATAGCTTTAATTTATTAGTAAAGTTTTAATTATAACTTAGATTTAAATTTTCGGAAAATTTAAATTCCTTTTTTTCGAAAGATTTATTATATTTCCTTTTTTTAATTTTTAATTTTTAATTTTTATATAATTTACTTTAATTTACTTTCGAATTAATTTTATAGTAACTTTATTATTACTTTTAATACGTTATATTTACTTTAATTATTTAAATAAAGATTATAATTTATTATATACGAAATAAATTTTTAATTAAGTTAAGATTAATACGTATATAATCGAAAATCTAAATATATATAAATATAAAAAAAAATATAATAACTAATTATAAAGGAATTTTCGAAACGATTTTTATAATTAAACGATCGAATATTTCGTTTTAACGAATCGAAACTTTTAAAAAATACTTTATAAATATTATAATAAGATTTAATTACCGGATTATTATCTTTAAAATTACGTAATATTTTATAATTAAATTTTATTGTTTTTATATTTTTAAATTTATAAAACTTAAACTTTTCTTTTAATAATTACGTATTATATTAAATTATATTTTTTTTAAATATAATTTCGAATTTATCGATTATTACGAATTTTAGTTTTTTTTTTAATATCGATATATTTTAAAATAATTATAACGTAATTATAATTATACCGAAATCATTAATATTAAAATATCGCTTTAATATAATATTTATATTATTATAATATATATATTAAAAAATCTAAAAAAAATCTAAAATATTAATTAATAATTACGAGTTTTATTTAATATAACTAAAGTTAAAATTACGAAATTATTAAATATATTTATTTTTAATAATAATTTTACGTTTAAATGATTATTATTTCGAAAAAATCGTAATTAATTTCTTTTATAATTAATATATTAGAACGGTATTTTAATTTTAATGATTTTAATATAGTTATAATTACGTTATAATTACTTTAAAATATATCGATATTAAAAAAAAGATTAAAATTCGTAATAATCGATAAATTTAAAGTTATATTTAAAAAAAAATGTAATTTAATATAATACGTAATTATTAGAAAAGAAATCTAAGTTTTATAAACTTAAAAATACGAAACGATAAAATCTAATTATAAAATACCACGTAATTCCAAAAATAATAATCCGATAATTAAATTCCATTATATTAATTAATATTATTAATAAATATTATAAAAACCACGGGATTTTTTATTATTTCGAAATATATAACTTTAATATAAATTATTTAATTATAATATTAAACTAAACTTTATTTATTAATAATAATTTTTTTAAATATAATAAAAAGTAATAATTATTATTATTTCGTTAAGTTAAATAATATAAGAATATATATATATTAAAATACCGATATTTATTAAATATATTAAATGATTTAATATTTTTAAAACGTAAATTTAATTACGTAATATTAAATAAAGTTTCTAATAAAATTAATCGTTTATTTGTATTAAATTATTTTTAACGTTTATTATTAATTTAATTTATATTTTTTAACTTATATTTTTTAAGGTATTTACTTTTATTTATTTAATTTATGTTTTTTTATTATTTTTAAAATGCGTATTAAATAATACGTAAAAATTCGATAAATTTTAATTTATTTTTATAAACTTTTTATAATATTTACGTACGTTTTATTTATTATTCCTTTTTTTAACGCGTTTAAATTAATAAATAATTTAACGTTAATAATATATATAACGATATATTTAATTTTTTCGAAAAAATTAAGTTTTATATATTTAAATTCGCTTTTATTTAAATTGTTACCTTTTAATTAAAATTAAAAAAACAATTAAAACCTAAATATTTTTTCGTTCGTAATAATTTTAATAATTAAAAAATTTATTATATTATTATTAATAAATATATTATTATTATTAATAAGGTTTTTAATTTTAATAAATAGTTTTTTAATATTTAGAATATATAAGTTAATTTCGTTAACGAAAAATTTTAAATATTCGAAATTTCTTTTAATTTTTCGATTATTATTCGTATAATTTTAAAAAATAATATATATTACGAAAATATCGAATATAAATATATCGAAAATTATAAAAATAAAGTTATAATATTCGAAAAAACAAAAAAAAACAATAATAAATATAAAAAAACATATATTACGAAACTTTAATAATATCTTAAATAACTATATTTACGATCAAAACTACTTAGCTAAAGTCATTAAAACAAAATTAATTCCCGTTAAGTTTAATAAGAATGATTTATATCGCCATTCCGATTTTGCCCAGGTTCTGGAGAAGAGCGATCAAGATATAAACGAACATCCACACTCTTCCAGCGACAAATCCCCTTCGCAATAGCGCCACGCGGATCCGGAAATTTAGGTTAAAAAGATATGAAAACACGTGAGGTACCATCGACTTACTGACGGACCACGAGATTACCACTAACGAGATAAATAATAAACATGCAGAGAACTTGCGGATTGTCTTAATGCCCTGCCCCTCCTGTGATAAGCCTTTCAATCGTAAGGATCATTATGGGCGACACCTCAAGCTTCACCCCTGAGGGCATCGTCCGGCTCATCGCACGAAAGTAAGAGTAGGCGATCGCCTTTAAGGGCGTCCTTACGCGTTGCTTATACAGCCTCTACGGCCTCTACGACGGTGCCCTCGAGTCATTAACAACACCTTTCCTCGGGCTCCCTCCACAGCACACCCAGGACCTCAAAAATGCGTTTCTCGTCTTTGGCCTCGATCAAGGTCCCGTCGTTGATACGCATCGCACGCCCTCTCCTTACCACATCACCGAATAAGCCATACTGATTCAGCCGCATACCCCTGCGCCGCGCCAGCAGCCGCATGCTACGATTGAACACCTCGTTGCCAGTAAAATAGAGGAGGGAGGCGCCCAGCTCGGTGTCGGGCACGAGCAGTATGTCGAGCCGGCGCCAGACGGTCGAGTCTGGGAGACACGATGCGCCGTGCCACTTGGAGCCCGCCTTGGAGCCCGAGCCTGCAAGCGTGGCCTTGACGAACAAGATGGACGCGAGGTGTGGGAGGAGCTGCGAGAAAACGATGTCGCGGAGCATGAATGAGGGTGCACCAGGTTTAGATATCAACAGGTCGATGTCGCCCGAGTCCGTCGCGCCGCGCCGGTAAAATCCCATGACGGTCACGGAACAGGCTGGATCAAGGTGTCGCAAAGCAGTACGTACAATCTCACCGTGCGCCGCGACTTCGTGCCGCGGGATACGCGCGGCGAAGTCGTCATAGTGCTCGATGCCGACGATCTGGTTAGCGGTTAGGGGGGTGGCGTGCGAGCCGGCACGCAGGTCAGCGAGGGTGCGGTAACCGGCCTGGTACCATTTGCTAGCTTGTGCTAGACCTACGTCGTAAACACCAAGGAAAAGACGGAGTACCTTCTCTTTCGGGTCATCACGTATATAATTAAACTTACGGAGACCGTCAGTTTGTACTATTTCCTCGATTTTAGTGGCAATGCTCTCTCCAATACCAGGAAGGCGGATGGCTTCTTTGGTTATTATTTTTGTCGTTTGTTTTACCAGTGTTCTGATAGCTTTGCGATAGCCTAACGTACGCCATCGGTCTTTTGTCTGGTCGTAGTAAGTGGCCAAATCTTGCAAGACGTCGATAGTGGCGGCGTTGGGGTTTTGTGAGTATCGATCGCGACTTGGGTCCATGCACCGGAAGTTGCTTTGGTTGGCCCTTTGCGCTCGCTCTATATTGCCGCCGGAGGGCTTTGGCAATTCTTCTTCCGCGGATGAGGAGGATGGTGACTCGTTATCACCAGGCAATAATTGCGAGTCTGATTTGATATGTTCGATGGCCTCGAATAGAGGATTGCTGTAAGAAGCTCCCGCTGGTGCTTGCGCTTGGATGGGAGGATCGGGTACTGATTGCGGTCCAGGCGAGACACGCAAAGGACTGGATGTGGAGTCGATCTTTTGGAAATCCGGAAACGTGTCAGATTTAAGGGTCAATTGAATTAGGTCTGAATCTTCTGATCAGGAAGCGTGTAATCTCTGTATTGTTGTTATGTGTAAAATCCTGATTTATGAGCCCACTTGGTAAGGGTTTATTCATTCCCAGCCACTGGCTAATCCTCGGATTTAATATATCCTCTTAGGTTTATAGCTATTCGTATTAAAAGCCTGAATTTAGATATTATTGATATAAAGTTAAGATATTTATGTTTAATATATTTTCTCGGGTTTTAATTAGGTTTTTTTAATCTTTTTTTTTTTAATTAAATGTTAAATATTTATAATATTTAGTTAATTTAATAAGCTTAGTTATTTTTAAATTAATAATGTTTTAGTTAATTTATTTGCTTTTATTTTTGTTAATAACGTATATTTAATTATAATTAAGTTATTTTCGATTTCCTAATAAAATTAATGGTTATAAATGTTTATATATTTTAATTTAATTTTAAATTAAGTAATTTCTACGGTTATTAGTTTAATGGTTTATATATTATTATATTTCATTTTAATCTTTTTATAATCGAACTTAATTCCTAGTTTTTTAATTAATCGTTTAATATATATTATTTCTTTTATAACTTATATTAATGTTAATAATTTAACTTTTATAATAAACGTAATAACGGTATTTTATTTATTTATTCTTTAATTAATTAATTTACCGAATAAAGTTATAATATAAATTTATAAATTTTTACGGTTTATTATATTATTAATAAAAGAAATATTATTAGTTACCATTAAATCGTTTTTATTTTTTATTTATAAAGTATATTATTTTATTTTATATAAATATTATATAATTCGGTTCGTTATTTTTTAATAAATATTATTTAAGTTCGTGAAAAATCGAGTTAATTACGAGGTTATAAACGATATATTAAGTTTAATAAATATAACCGTAAATAATATTAAACCGATTTTACGTTAATATCGATAGATTTTTTATCTTATAACGTAGTTCTTTTATAGAAATAATTCTTATAAAGTTATAAATATATCTAGTAATTTATTAAATAAAGTGATTAATTTAATTATTTTCTTAATATATAAAGTCTAAAATAACTAAATTTTTTTTTAAAATCGATTACGAATAATTTCGATTTTTAAAAATCATTAGATTTTGTCTTTTTTAATTATTTAATATTTTTTCTTTAATTACGAAATTATTTTAATTATTATTATTTTATTGTTTTTTCGATACGTTATAATTATATTATTTATATAAAAGAATATTAACATTTCTTTTTTAATATAATAATATAATTTATATAATATATTTTTAAAGTTTAATTTTAATAAAGTTTTTAAGAATTTTCTTTATTAAAATAATAACCAAATTTTTAACTTATAAAAGGCTTTATATAATTATAATATTATATCTTTTTTCCGATATTTTAATGATATACGTATAAAAATTTTATCTATTATAACGATATATACGAAAGTATTTATTATATTATATTATATTATTTCGAAGTTAAAATAAGCAATTATTATTAATAATATTCTAAATAATTTACTAATAAAAATAACGATATATATTTCGTTTAATTATAGCTTTTTTTATTAATTTCTTTATATAATAAGTTTAGCTTTATATTTTAGAAAGCGTTTATATTTATTAAATTTATAAACGTATATTTATATATAATTTAAAATTTAATACTTTTTTACGGTTAGGTTTATTTTTTTGATTTTCGATTAAAACTTTATTTAAATATAGTTTTTAAGGTAATCTTTCTTTACTTATTCGAAAAAATATTTTATTAAATAATTTATAAGCTTTTTATATCGGCGAAACGTTTTTTCGATAAATTTCTAATATAGTTTTTATCTTTTTCGTAATGTTTTTTTTACGTTAGCTTAGTTTAGGATTTTTAATCTTACTTTTTATATAAAAGAAGCTTTAAAACTTATTAAAAATATAGCTTTTTACGGTTTAAATTTACGAAATCTTAGGTTTTAAAATAAATTTAATATAAGGTTTATATTCTCGTTTTAGATTATATAATATAATAAAATAAATAACGAATTTAATAATAATATAAGTAATAATTTAAATTTGGCCGTAATATATAGGTATTTTATTTTAATATTAACGTTTAGTTTTTCTTTATTTATTACGTTTATTATTTCTAAAATAAATAATATATCACTGATTTTTTCTATCCTTTTAAATTCTTTATTTAGGATATAGTTTTCGGAATTTAATAAAATATATTTCTCGATTAAAGCCGTTATTTCTTTTATATTAATAGTTCTTAAATCGTTTCGGAAAATGTTTAGGTTTCCGTTAAATATCTCGTTTTTATTAAAAATAATATCTTTTATATTAATTATTTTATTTAAATAAAGTATTTATATACGATATATATTCGAAAATCGATAATTAATTAGGTATTTAATCTAAGTTTTTAAACTTAATTTATTTAATTTATTTAAACGAAGCTTTTAATTTCTCGTTATAACGTATATTTTATATTTATATATTCGTAAATATATTTAGTTTAGTTTTTTATTTCTTAATATAAAAGATCTTTATTTTTATTCGATTATTTTAAAAAATATATTAAATAGAATTTTCCAATTATTCTTAACTTTTAATATACGATTATATAAGTAAATAATAGCTTTAAATATTTCTAATTATAAATATGTCGGTAATTTTATTTCGGTTCGTATTATATACGTTTTCGTTTTTATTATATTTTTTAAACGTTCGGTTTCGTTATTCTAAGTTTATATATTTAATATTAAAGGCTTAATTTTAATTCCGCGTATTTTTAAGCTTTTTCCGATAATTAGTTTATTAATAGTTATTTTATTATTAGTTTTTATTACTTTTATAATAATTTTATATTAACGTTCTAATTATTTTAAATAATTATTTATTATATTAAAGACCGTTTTTATTTTACGATTCCTAAATATATAATCCTAGGTTATTTCTAACGTTCGATACGTAAAAATAAAATGCGAGTTTTTTCCGGTAAATGTTTTTTCGTAGTTATAAAAATTAAGGGTAATTCGTTCTTTTAATGTTTAATAGTTTAGTTTAAAAATACGTCGAATTTATTATTTTATTTTAAATATATTATAAGCTTTATACTTAATTCCTATTAATTTTCGAATAATTATTCTTTAAAATAAGCTTATAAGGTATTTTAAAGCTTAAAGTCCTAAATATTTTAATTTATAATATTATATTTAAATATTTTTAATTAAAGGAATTTACTTAGTTTATATATTATATTTATATTTTCTTATAATAATATTAAATATATTCTTTTTTTCTTATATATTAATTCGATAAATTATTACGTATTACTTATATATATCTTTAATCTTACTTACGAAAATATTATTTTTCTTTCGTATATAAGTTAAGTTTATTTTATTATCTTATTAAAACCTTTTACGTTTTAATTTTTATAACGAAACCAAAATAATTAATAATAAAAGATAATAGGTCGTATTTAATAACGATATTAACATATTTCCAATTAATATATTCATTATTTTATACGTTTAAATTAATAAGGTTCGGTTTTTTAATTAAAAATAATTATTAAATAACGTTTATTTTTAATTAATTAAGCGATATACCTAATTCGTTATAATAATAATTAATTTATTATTTAAAATAATTAAATAAACTAAAAGGTATTCGTTTATTATTAAAATAGAAAATATAATTAACATTCCTTTTATAAGCTAATTATATAGTTATTTTTATAGCTTTTCGGATTTTTCTTTAAGTTAAAAAGTTTTAGATTTCGATTTATTCCTTTTAAATAATTATATTTATATTTAAAACTTCGAGTTTTTTAAAGCTTTTTTAACTTTAAAAATTAATTAATTTCTTAGTTCGAAATTATTATATGTTTTTTCAAAAAAAACGTAATAATATTTCGTAAGTTAATAACGTTAGTTATATATCGAATAACTATTAATTAATGCGATATCTTAACCTTTTTTTCGTAATTTTCTTTTATTCGTATTTTTATTTTTTAATCGATTAAGAAAAAGATCGGTCGATTTTTTTTTATTAAAGCTTTTTTTATTATAAATAAATCCGAAAATTCCTTTAAATATCTTTCTTATTTTATATATTATCTTAATTATATAATTACGAAAATCATTTACGAGGTTTTTATATTATAAAATATTATTAATAAATTATAATTCTTTAATTATTTCGTAAATAATAGTTTAGCTTTTATAGAATCCTTTTATTATATTTAAGAAATCCTTTATTTATAAGTTTAAATATTATATTTCGGATATTTTATAAAGTTTAGTTTTAGATATAATTATTTCTTAGGTTTATAATTACTAGTTTATATTTTTAAGATTTTTAAGAAATATTATTACTTTTTTATATTCTTTTTTAATATTATCTTTTTTATTTAGTTTAGCTTTATTATATTAAACGTTTAATTCTTAATATTATTCTTATATTAATTTTTTAACGATATAATATATAATCTTATAATGATTTATTATAGTTCGATATATATAATTATTAAGTTTTTTTATCGTTGTAATTTATTTTATATATAGCTTTTTACGTCGATTATAATGGTTTATATTTATTTCGTAATTAGTTTTTTCGTTTTTCGTTAGGTTTAAAATAAATTAATCTTTGTTTTTTCTTTTAATTTAAGGTAAATCTAATTTTTCTAATTCTATTATAATGGATTTTATAAATTCGTTCGATCTTATAAAAACGACGATAATATTAGCTTTTTTATTGTATCTTTTTAAGGTTATATCGGGAAGCTTTAATTTTTTAAATAATAGAATCTTATCGATTAAATAATTAAAAAACCTTAATAATTCGGCTTTTAATTTAAGTTTATTTTCCTAACTATATTAATCCTTTAAATTAATTAAGGTTTTAAAAAGGTTATTTTTTCCGTTATTTAATTACATAAATATTTTAAGTAAGTAATTTTAATATTTTTTTTATATATAAATAACGTTAAAAGGACGGCAATAAAACTTTTAATTATTAAATTTAAAGATTAATTAAATTAGGTCTAAATTTTCTAATTAAAAAACGTATAATTTTTATATTATTATTATATATAAAATCCTAATTTACGAGCTTATTTGGTAAAGGTTTATTTATTCCTAATTATCGGTTAATTTTCGGATTTAATAAAACGGTATTTACTTTTTCGGTAACTTTATAAATCGTATTTAAAATAGTTATATTAGGTTAAAATTACCTTAATAACTTTTCTAAAAAAATTATTCTTTTAAATAACTAAAGATATTTATTTATTTATTTTATATAAAATGATATTTTATTTAATTTTATTTTAAATCTTATAATTAAGTTATATTTTAATAATAATAATAATAATAACGTTTATTTATAATTAATATTAATATTTATTATTTAATTTTATATATTTAATTTAAATAACGTTTATATATAAATTTCTAATATTATTAACGAAATAATTTCTATTTAAAAGTTAAGTAATTTTTATTTAAAAGTTTATAATTTTTTCGTAAAAAATTATTATTATTAAATATATTAAAAGTTATAAATTACGTAAAAATTTATTATTAACGAAATAAATAATAATTTATATTTAATATATCGTTTTATAAATTATTAAAAAATAATTTAATAATTTTTAAATAATTTAAAAACTTATTTAATTAATTATATAAAAATAAAATATAAAATATAAAATCGTTATTTACGATATACGTAATTTCGTTAATAAAATTTAAAAAACTTTCGTATTTCGTTATAAAAATATCGTTATATTAAAAATAATAAATATAAAATATAAAATATAATTAAATATTTTAATTTTTAATATATAATAAACGATATAATTAAATTAAAATAAAAATTTTATTAATTTATCGTAAATTAAAAATACGTAATTAAAAAAAATAAACGATTATTTAATAAACTTTTATTAAACGAATTAATCGATAATTATATAATAATAAAAATAAATAAAAAGTTATAAAACTAATAAAAATATAAATAACTATTTTTTCTATTTTTTTAATATATTTTTATAATATAATTAATAAGTGATTAATATAAAGTATTAGTATATAAAGCTGTCCGGAAATTAGGGATATCCGGAAAAGTGGAACTAACGGTTAATAAAACTTAGCTACGGGCAAAGCCGAGAAAAGGCCACACCTAATAAAGTTAAGGGAACATTGCCCGGGGGGAGGGTGTAATGGGCGCGATTAATTACCTAGGTAGATATATACCTACGTAGCTTAGGACAGTGGTAAGATTACAAGGCCCTCCTGCTTGATCAAGTATGCGTCTGGTGGTGTCGGTATAACCTCCAGAAACCCCCGGGTGGGATAGTGGGCTATATGGGAGAGTGGCAGAGAAGAAGGAAAGGAAAACGAAGAAACAATGAAAAAGACCAAGGCGCGCTGAATTATTCATTCGACTCCATCTGGTAAGGCGCCGGTTTGATTGACTCCGATGGGCACGACTGACCATGTCTCGGCTGTGAAGGCCAACTGCCTAGACAATCTGAGCGACTCTGGGTCAAGGTAGACTCTCAGACCCATGTTGTCTTTACCAAGATGATACACCCTGAAGATCACGTATATCTTGCTTGAATTTGCCTCCGTTAGGACATTTTGCTGCATCTATCATGGTGTCAGTGTTGATGATATTTGAGGAGTAGGTTCACCCTTTCATGTAGACTCACCCTCCGATACTGGCCTTTGCTCACGTAAAACGGCGTGTTGCATGATGAGGTGGTTGTCTTCACCTCTATGAAATATTCTGGTCGTCTCCCTTCCCACACATCCCGCGGGAGATAGCCCTTGTCAATCAATAGATCGGTCAAGACTCCCTGATAGTCTGAGTATGTGATGTCTGAGGTTTCCCACCTATTCCAAGGTTCCATATCGGAATACTCATGATGTACACTAACATATCTACGGACGTTACTCTTCCAGTTATATCTGGAGAACCCACTCAGCGGTTGATTAAGGTAGACGTGAGACAGGAGCTCAAAAACCTGCGGCGTGGCTGTCAATTAAGGGGCGGAATGGTGATGGCCGGGTTATAAACATACATAGAGTTCTCCTGCTGCGCCTATCTTGCAGTCTCTTTCGACTTGGGTGGCTGAGCGCAGACCCAACCTGACCAAATCATCTGGCAGACTTGCATGGAGTTCGCCCATACCAAATGGCCCTTGACTTGGCAGAATACCCTGCCTTGCAGCGGTGATAACCTTGTCTAGCAGCGCCACGTAGTTCCGGTCGGTTGTCACATTTACTTCGGGTATGGGGGGGTCGCCGGGAGATGATTCAGGCACCCAAGAAGAGTTTGCGCCAGCTGGAACAGGCCTCGGCGATCCGGAGGGCTGATGTCTACGGGACGCCGCAGCACGATAGACATTAGAGAAATCATTTTCCGCGGATGGTGTGGGGGTGTTGATAGGTTCTCGTTCACTCTCTTCTTCATTGTCGGAGGTGTAGCTCTGGAAATCCTGATAGACCTCTCTGGGTATTGCGGGTGATTCTGGTTCAGGAATATCTTCATCAATATTTTCAATATCGACTTCCGCTATTCCGTTGTCCTCCAAAGCTTCGGCCATCCTTGAACGTGGGGCGAGCAGTATGTCTCTTGCTGCGTTGACTCCTTCGTTGTTGACTCCTTCTGAAATCTGGGTGACCGGATGCTTCATCATCCACTCGAATAACTTGCGCCCGAGAAATTGGGTGAACACGTACTCTTGGTCGTCCTTGTTCCGTGGTACATAAATCTTGAGGCCTGATGGGGTCTCATCAATATGTAGCGTCATCTTGCGGCTCTCGACCACATGAAACGTCCCATCTTGCGAGAGTTGGAGTTCCGACGAGATACCGTCGGTCTCACAGACCTCTGAGGTTCTTAAGACTTGGTAAAGAGATTCCAAGTCTCTGTTAGATCGTGATCGAGGACTATTGAAATGGAACGCGATTCTGGATGTGTGTTTAGTATTCTGGTTTACAAACCGAGAGAGACGACTAACCTGACAAGGCAATGAGCTCTGTGACTGATTTGCCGGTCCGGATTGGACACTGGACTTGCTCCTCCGCCGGGAAAAGAAGTGGTTTCTTTCACGCAGTGAGATAAGCGCCGGTCATGTGCATCGATCCATGTCAGGAAGGGGTTAAGACGAACTGCTTCCTCGAGAGTGAAATCGAGGAGTTTGACCTTCGACTCAAACAATTGCCGAAGTGGCTCACGATCCACAATGAAGTACTCGATAGCCGTTATTCCACGCGTGACACCTCCGTGGGGATGTCTAATAGGGAGAATTGAGCTTTTCATCAGTGCTGATGGTTTTGGCGGATTCGATTCCGTGGATAGTAAGGAATTGACCGTCCATATTGAATCCTTGATCTCTGGCACTGAAGTTGAATTCTTACTGCCAGCTTCCTTCAATTCATCGATGGCCATTGGCAGATCAACCAGTTTGATACCGAGAAAGCCAACGAATAGTTCTTCTAAGGCTTCATAGTCGTCGTTCAGCGAGACCCTTCCCCTGAGTCTAGCTGCCTTGGACCACACACAGTCAGAGGCCTGGTGCCATGCAGACTCAGTTGATGTATCATCTGCGGGGACATATATAAGAGCTTCCTTCTCGAAAGCCTCCCTAAAAAAACCGTAAGCAACAATTAGATAAAGCTGCCTATTTGAGTCCTTACTTGATACTTGCGCTGTCGTCCATCGTTGGTCGCAAGGTATTGATTGCTTCGTACATATCGTTGATCCTGTCGAAATCATCACAGCCTGAAATTTTGAGAGCCCTCAGCTCCTCCACGTAGGTTCCACACGTTGCTTTACTGATGCGCAGGGTACCAAGGAAGAAGCTCTTAAAATGAAAGCACTCCTCACCATCTCTGCACCTACAGGTCCCAATGTCTTTCGCTAACGTAAATTTCGACATCAGACTTCGAGGCGTATCCCATATGCACTCATCCGGGAGAGCCCAAACACAATTTCGTCTACCACATGGAACACAAATGTAATTTTTCTCAGAAAATGTCTTTCTGTGGATGTGTCAGACTAGCTAGATAGTGTGGGAGGAATCAAACTTACCTGACCTTTTCCTCCGCAGTCGCTCGGTTCTTATCTCCCCGGCAGCTTTCTTGGATGTGATGATACAACTCAAATAGTCTCTGTACGTTGTCAGCAGTAATACACTGCTTGCATGCATCCACACAGTGTTTCAGCATGTCCAGAGCAAAGTCGAGACTTGTGACTGGGATTCCGACCTCCAGGCGCGTGAGTAGGGTCTTCCATCCTAAAGGAATGGCATCTGGAGCTGTTTCAAGGTCTAATGCAAGCAATGGGAAAAACGCGTCTGGCCCAACAAAGCTGTCGACTAATCTTTCCAAGTCCTTTGTTGGGAAGTAGGCTTTTCTGAATGGAACCTGACGGTTTCCTCGGCACATAACATCCACATTCTGGATAGAAGTGATGAAATCGTATGAGAGGTGAGGGAAATACTCATATGACACGAAAAGCGCACCAAGAAACTTCTCTGGCCTGTGCTGTTGTAGATATTCCCCGGCCCCTTCCAGTGGGAAATGACCGCTGATTTCCACACACTTTTCTACGGACAGCTCGTCATACAGCCACTCAATCCACGTCTGCCCTTGGGCAGCGGGGATATTTTCGAAATACTTCCCGTGCAGTAATGCATGTGTGTAACCTGGTGCTCCATCTCCTGGGTTAGGCCCTGGTGCGGTTTCACTCAACAGTTCCCTAGCACCATATGGCTCGTCGTTGGTGACATAAATATATTCGTGATGGGGTCGGTGCATTTCTCCTTCGCTGTCATGAATCGTAAGGGATTCGTAAGACGGTTCATCATCACCGGCCAGCTCCTGAGTTAAGTATAGGAACTCGAGATGACGCTTCGACGATTCAATAGAATATCGAGGTAATGGCGATGATGGAGACGATGAAGGCGGATATAAGTCTAAGATCGCTTTTCGGACGAGGATGACGGAAGCTGTTTTTGCTCCCAAATTTTCGAACAATGTTAAGCGGTTTGCATTGGTTACAGCCTTCGAGATCAGCCGCAGATGAACCTCTGAGGGAATATCCATGCCTGACACCTGTCCAAAATAGACAGGAACAGACAATGCAGACACCCATGTGCCATCTTCCAAGGGAAGAAGCGCAAAATCCTTCAACATCACTGCAGAGATCTGATTAGATTCGAATGCCAGGTTGAGAAGTTTTGCAGCTCGCGTGTGCCAGGCATCCGTCGTGTGGGGCGATCTCAGTCGTGATGAGTTGCCGCGATCGAGATCACTCCGCACCCATTTAGTGATTTGTTGGAAGGCAGCGAACTTCAGCCCATGATTTCTTAGAAGTTGTAGGTCGCTGTGCTTGTAATCGTCTGAGACGATTTGCTCCGGATTCTCATCAAGGAACAATGGATATCCGTTCTCGTCGCGGACGGCATCTTGGATACGGACAAGATCGTGGATGAGCCGTCTCTGAGATTTACTCCGACCATATAAGACAGGTATGCTGGTTAACCTATCGGAGATCATGCCAACTAAAGATCGCCATAGTGGGTACAAGTTTATGTTGTCCGAGTCTGGCAAGTATCTCATCCACTGGTATTTTAGAGTGTCATGCTCACAGAACTGCAGGATCGCCTTAATGAACGCATCCGCAATACTAGAAAGGAGAGTATTGTTACGGGTCGAATCCTGAACAACGTCCTGTCGGCTGGCGTCTGTAACGAAGTCGGCTTGGAGCAAGAAGTTGAACCCAACTCGACGCACGGGAAGAAAGGCAAAGACATACTGTGGCTCGATAATGGGAGTGAAGGTGTTGGACAAGGGGAAAGCCAGCGTAATTTGAGATTTCGAGTATGCCCGTGTGACTTCTTCAGCCTCCGTGTAAGTTCTGTTCTCGTTCTTTGCGAGATTTGTCGCTTCAGATGTCGTGACATGGAAACGTTTGATATCTTCCTGTGTTGTTCCGTTGGCGAGTCTGGTGTTTCTGAGAACTGCATGGTTTGCTTGGGGATGTTCGATAGAGTATGTTGTAGAGGAAGTCTCTTCCTGAAGGTCATTGTAGAAAGCGACGTGGATCCTTCGTAAATTTTTCATGAACAAGAGAATGGTCCCCGGTAACTCCTCAAACTGTTCCTTAATGGATTCGCGTGTCTTTTCTAGGATGTCTGCGTCCCCGGTGTCGTGTAAGTGGAGCGTGAATCTTGTCAGTGGCCCTTGCAGCTCTTCGTCCGTCTCCTCCCATATAGGAGTGATCATTCCCATGCCTGATTCTCCGCTCTTATGCCGGAAGGAGAAAGAGAAGGCTCCTGACTGAACATCAACTTTCGACGCGACCATGAAGACGGATTTAAATCCTATGCCTTTCTCGCCAATGTATCCCTGGGCTCCGGTCTTTGAGCTCTTCCCCACAGAGCAAATCGCCGACAGGTTTTCATTCGTGAAGCCATCCTCATTGCATTCAAGAATGATACGTCGAGGGTATATATGAAATGAAACATAAGGCACAGAGTTCGACGTTGCGGCTCTGGTGTACTTGTTGTCATCGGCATTTTGGAGTAGCTCAAACACGAAGCGCGCCTTGCTTGTGTAGAGATTCTTTGCTAGGCTACAACAGTGAAATGTCAGTTACAATCAAGATTAAGCACGGCAAGATAGGTAATTATCATACGTAATAACAGCAGATCCGCCTAGCAACTTTAGTTCGAGAAAGGCTTCTTCAAACTTGCGGCAAAGAACTGGATCGATAGCCCCGAGTTGCTGGAAGTTTTCGGGACTAAGATACCCACGTTTCTTGGCAATCTGGTTCACCAGGTTTTTCGCACTTTGGAGGTTCCCGGGGACGGACATTTGTTCACAATTCTCTCGTTGCCAGCACCGGTTGTGATTCATTGATTTCTTTTGATATTAAGAATACGAAAAAGATATCTTACCTAGGGCTTAGCTTGTTTATGAGCTGAAAGCAAATGTGCCCATGCACCTATGCGCGAGCGCTTAGAATCCTGCACGATATGCAGTTGGTAGTTTTGAAACTTATCAATCATACCTAATTTTAAGTAGGATCAATAATCACGCATATCGTTAATGTAGTTGGTAGTTTTGAAACTTATCAATTATACCTAATTTTAAGTAGGATCAATAATCACGTATATCGTTAAAGTAGTAAGACTTGGACCGCTTTTCTAATATTTTTGCTTTCGAATAATTATTTTAAATCGCGTTATTTAAATTTTTTTTTATAGCTTTACGAGGTTTATTATTAAGTTTCGGTTTCGTTTTTAAAATTTCTAATTATAATAAACTTTATTCGAAATTTATTTCGAGTTTTTATATAGCGTTATTTTATATATAAAAAAGCTAATTTAATTTTATTAAAATTTCGTTTAAAATAAACGTATTATTCGAAATTTATTTTAGATTTTACCCGAATTTTAAGAAAGTTATTATATCGAATTAAAAAAAAATCTTTTTTAATTAAATAATTAAATAAAGTTTTAAATTAAATATAATATATTTCGATTAATTATTATAAAAGTAATTAATTAAAAAAAAAATCGAAATTATTAATAAAACGTAAATAAATTAACGAATTAATTAAATAAAATATAATATAAATAAAATATAATATAAAAAAATTTAATTTAATATTATAATTAAATAATTTATATTAAAATTATATATTTCGAAATAATAATATCGATAAAAAAATTTAATTTAATATTATAATTAAATAATTTATATTAAAATCGTATATTTTAAAATAATAAAAGATTTCGTGGTTTTTATAATATTTATTAACGATATTAATTAATTTATAAAAAAGATTAATTATGATTTTTTCGAAACGAAAAAACCGATTATATATAAATATAAATCGGTTAATTTTTATTTCGATAAATAAAAACCTTAAAATATTAATAACGACCTTTTTAAAACGAAAAAACTAATTATATATAAATATAAATCGAATAATTTTTATTTTAATATTTAATATTTTTTAATTTATTTTAATTATTACGCGATTAAATTAATTACGATAACGTTATTTATAAGTTCGAATTTAATATAAATTCGAGTTTATTTTTTTCGCGATATTTAACTTTTTATTTTTATTTATATATATATTTATAATTATAATATATTTTGCGTATTTAACGAATTAAAAATATAATTAATATTATAAGTTATTTAATGAAATCCGCGGTTAAATTACGTGAAAGTTACGCGTATATATTTTTATTTTCGTTATATAATATATAATAAATTTAACGATAAAATACCTTAACGTAATATTATTTTTATAATGTGAAAATTATATATCTTAGAAAAAGAAACGATTATCGAACGTATTTTTAACTTAAATACGCGAGAATTTTTTCCCCGGTTTTATAATATTCGAAATATAACTAATATATTATTTTATAAACATAATAAAAGGAAAGTTAAAAAGTAATAAACGTTAAATCTTATTAAACGATAACTATTATTTTGGATATATTTTAATCGAAAAATCGATTATTTAAAAGCTTTTTATAAAGATTTTAATAAGTTTCGGAAATAATTTACGTTTATAAATAATATAATTACGAAATATAATATATAAGAAAAAGATATTTATAATTTCGATAAAATTAAATTTATAATAAATATAATTTCTATAAATATAATCGTTATAAACGCGAAAAAACGTAATAAATTTCGTTAAATATAACTTAATAATTAGGAATAAACTATAATTATTTAGGTTATTAATTTCGATAATTATATTTTTTTTTTTTCGTTATTATTATAAGTAAAAATTATTTTATATTTTAATATTATAATAACGGATTTTTATCCGATTAAGTTATTTTTATTTCGGATAATAATTAAACTATAAATAAAAAAGGTTTAAAATAAGTTAATTATTTTAATAAATATATTAAAACGTATATAACGAGCGTAAAACGTTTCTTTATTTTCGATAATTACGAAAGTTATTATTCGATAAAATTCGCGAAATTTTATTATAATAATAATATTATTATCCTTTATATATTTACTTATTCGTTTTATAAATTCTAACCTTTTAATATAAGAGTTTTTTTCGTTTTTAAACGTATTTACGATTATATAATTAAGGATTTTATACGAAAAGATATTTCGTATATTTCGAAAAAAGATTTCTTTTTTACGTTTTATAACGCGTTTATTAGTTTTTTTACGGAAAGTAATATTCGGAATAAATTCCGAAACATTAAGTTTATTCCTTTTAACTTAGAATTTATTATATTATAATTAAATATTATTTACGTTATTCGAATACCTTTATTAAACTTTTAGTTTTTTATCGTTTCTTAAATTTCTAAGATACCTAAAATTATTAACGATATAATTTCATAATTTACCTTTATAAAAATTAAATTTATAAAATATTAAAATAGCTTTTTTATATTAATTATAGAAACTATAAATAAAATTGCAAAATTTATATATAAATTAATATATAAGGTTATTCTTTTACGTAAAAAAATTATTAACTTTCGCGAAATAAATTACGTATTTAATAAACGTTAAAAGATTAAAAATAAACGACTTATTAAAGGAAAATTACTTACTTATAAAAAAAGATAAACTTTTTAAATTATAAAAGAAAATGATATTATTATAAAATAAGAAAAAAGTAAAAAAAGTGATTTATAAAAAAGGTAAAACGAGGTAAACGTTATTATAATATTTGCGAAAAAACCGATTATAATATATGGATTTATAAAAAAGTTATAAATATATTTAATAATAAAAATTAATTTAATTTTTAATTATTCCGAATATATTATAATTAATAATTAATAATTATATTTAGTTATCGTAAAAAAAATAAGCTCGAATTTATATTAAACTCGAATTTATAAATAACATTAATTTAAATAAAATATTTACGTAATAAAAAAAATAATTAGTTTTTTTAATTATAAAAATAAATAAAAACTTAAAAAATTATAAGTTTATTAAAATAAAAATTAACCGATTTATATTTATATATAATCTGTTTTTTCGAAACGAAAAAACCGTAATTAATCTTTTTTATAATTAAATTAATATCGTTAATAAATATTATAAAAATTACGAAATCTTTTATTATTTCGAAATATATAACTTTAATATAAATTACTTAATTATAATATTAAATTAAACTTTATATATCGATACTTTTATATTATAATAAAATTTAATTATTAGATTATTATTTCCGGAATTACGTAATATCTTATAATTAGATTTTATTTTTTCGTATTTTTAAATTTATAAAACTTAAATTTCTTTTTTAATAATTACGTATTATATTAAATTATATTCTTTTAAATATAATTTCGAATTTATCGATTATTACGAATTTTAGGTTTTTTTTTTAATATCGATATATTTTAAAGTAATTATAACGTAATTATAATTACGTTAAAATCACTAATATTAAAATATCGCTTTAATATAATATTTTAAATTATTATAATTATATAATCGTAATATTATTTAATTCACGTAAAAAAGTTTCGTTTTTTTATTTATTCGTAATTTTATTATAATTATAATTATTTAAAAATTATTCGATAAAAAACATTAAAAAATACTTAAAAAAAACGTAAAAAGTTTATTAAATAAAGTTTATAAATATAAAAACTTATAAAAGGTTAAGTTTAATTTATACGTAAATTATATGGAAAAAAATAAGTTTATTTCGTACGAAATAAAAGGATTTTTTCGCGAAAATAAAAAAAAAGAATTAAAATATAATTATTTATTATTATTATATTAAAGAAAAACATTAATTATTATTATAAAAAAACGATTTAATATAAAAATTTATATATTAAAAAACGAAAGTTTTTTATAACTTATAAAAAAGATAAATTTTATTAGGAAAACGGGAAAAGAAATAAACCTAAAAATCCGGAAAAAAAAAAAGCTTTTTAAAATTTCCGAAATTTCCAAAATTTTAATTAACTATATTTATTATTTAAATTATATAATAATATATATTTTATTTTTTTAAACTTATATATTATCGTATTATAAATATATAAAACTCGATTTAGTTTTTTTATTAATTATATATTTATTTATAAATATTAAATTAAAAGTTTATTTTTTTTATTCGAAAATCGATATCGAATTATTCGATATTAATATCATTTATTTTAAGAAATTTCATTTAATTTTTTATCGATATATATTATAAATATATTATAAAGATCGGATCGAAAATAATTAAAACTAAATTCGAATTAATTATATTCGTAAAAAAATTATTTTTAAATACGGAAAAAAAATAAAAAAAATAAAAACAATGGTTCGTATTTTTAAAACTAAATAAATAAAAATAACGTTCGAATTATTAATTCGTTTTTTAAAAGTTTCTTTCGATAACTTTTTATATTCGAAAAACTTAACTTTAAAGTTTTAAATACCTAAATATATTATTAACTTTAAAGTTTTTAACTTTTAAAATTTTAATTATATATAAATTATAATAATATTTTTATATATTTTATATATCGATAAATAAAGTTTAATTTAATATTATAATTAAGTAATTTATATTAAAATTATATATTTCGAAATAATAAAAGATTTCGTAGTTTTTATAATATTTATTAACGATATTAATTAATTATAAAAAAATTTAACCACGGTTTTTTCGAAACGAAAAAATAAATTATATATAAATACGAATAAATTAATTTTTATTTCGATAATTAAAATTATTTTAACGATAAATACGATTATTTTAACGAAATTAAAATCGGATTAATTAATTTCGTTAATATATAAATGATTTATTTACGAAAATTATAATAAATTTCGTATAATTTATTAATATTCGAATAATATAATTCGAAATCGAAATAAATAAATTCGAATAAAATATATATTCGGATTATATTCGAATCGTTAACGGATTAAATATCGGAAAAAACCATTTCGAACGAAATCGAAATTTTTATAAATACGATAAAAGTTAATTAAAGATTAAAAAAAATCGTATCGAAATAATATAAAAATTAAAAATTAAAAAAATTTATATCGAAATAATATAAAGAATAAAAAACGGGAAAATTTATATCGAAACGATATAAAAAATAAATAAATTTACGTTAAAATAACGTAAAAAAATAAAAATAAAAAAAGATTAATCGTAACGATTTATAACGATTATTAATAAAATAATTCATTTTTAATTTATATATTAAATCGAAACGAAATAAAGTTATTATATATTATAATTAAAATAATTTATTATTAAAATTTATAAAAAAGTTATTTATTTTAAATATTTATATTAATATTTTATTTATAAATATTTAAAAATATTTAAATTAAAAACTTATACGTTTATTATAAAAATAACGTTTAATAACGCGATTATATAATTTAACTTTTAATTTAATATCGGATTAATTATTTTCTAAAATATATTTCCTTTCTTAAAATATTATCCCTAATAATGCTATTAAAATGTAATGTTTTATTTAACTTAAACCTATATAAACATATAATAGCTTAAAAAGGAGCTAAGCGTCTAAAATCCCTACTAGTAGATTCCCGTCAGATATAATAGAATCTTTTCCCTTGGCATTTCATCTTTTCTCTTTTCTTAGACATTATGCAGTTTTTCAATATAGATCCACGATGGCTTTTCGTTCGTCATTTTCGTTCGTCATTTTCGTACAGTGTTACGCGTGCCTATCCATTTCCCTGGTTCACACCTGTTGCCATTATTGGCGGTATCATAGCAACATGTCTTGTTTCGTTCCTCAACATCGCCGCTACAGGCTACGAACTGGTGCCAGCATCGTCCCCGGATCCAATTGCTATAGAGTCTAACAGCGGTCTTTCGTTCGCTAAATGGCCGTCTTATCTCGTCGGCGCTCGCGCCGCATGTCAGTCAACCAGCATACAAGTTCAGAACACTATGTACACCGACAAGACGGCATTTCCGTATACTTTGACGAAAGTGTGGCAGTTAGACCAAGACAACAATAGGAACTATCAAGGCTCGTTGATATACAAGAGTTACCCGCTCCAAATGTGCAATATAACGGAAATGACAATTCTATTCGAAGGACCTGATCGGACAGCCGGGCAAATATCGCTTGCCTCGATGGGCGGGACCATTACCGCAATAACCGAGTGCTATATCGACACAGGCGATCCGAAAGACCGTACTTATTTCGAGGTAGTCGCCACATACGATGCGATACCACCCTCAAGCTCAGCAACGTCTTTATTTCTCAGCTTGAACAAAACCGAGAACGTAAGCATGTACTGGGGGTACTCCCTTCTTGGCATGTATTGGCGGACCCTTATGCAAGTCTTCTTCGATGCCGACATACTTAGGGATCCTCCATTCTCGAAAGGCATCATAAGCATGCGACGCAACTCTTCATTACCAGGCACGATCGAAGACCAATACCGCAGTCTCGATTTCTTATCAATCGAAGCCTGTTTCTTCGTTCCAGTCAATTCTACCGGTATTGCATTCTTACAGAACAGATACTGCAATACAAGCTCTATAGCCGAGCTTGCCGGGAGCCCGGATAACGCATTTGAGAGGCCCGTTCCCAGTATCGGGCGTTGGGTGAATGATCTGGGGAAGGCAATGTGGTCCACTATCCTAGCAGATCTCGGCAGAAACGACGATGCTTTGCCAAACATGCTCGCACGACCAGACTTGCTTCAAATTGCCAGCGCAGATTTGACGACAGCCAACCAAACCCTGAGACCACAGTTTCGATGGGGTATCCACGAGTTGATATACAAGCAGAGCTTTGACCCATCTCAATCGCAGGGTGTTCAGCTTCAAGTCAATCAATCCGTCTTAGTTGGAGATTACCTTTGTCAGGTTCCCCAGCTTAAATCTCCCGGGACCCTATTCGTGTCAGTGCTGGTCGCGGATCTTGCTATTCTACAGGCAATCTGGATGATCTTCACACTACTCGTTGATAGGTTCTTCGTTAAGGACTCGGAGGAGGCATCATCCTGTGCGACATGCACGCCTGTTCAAGAGAGGAGGGAAACATCGAGCGGTTATAAGTCTGTCATGGAACATGAACCGGAAGTAATACTTTTGGAAGGTCGGAGGTCTTTGAATATTTGATGTTAACTTTCTCAACTTGGGCTGGATAGGATGGGCAAATAGGCTGGCGTCTGTATGGGTAAAGAGCGCCGCCAAGGAATCTAGGTTTCCCGTGTCACACGGATGTAGGAATCATTCAAAATGGGCTGCTCCCTGGCAGGCGACGATGGTCCAGTGTATACCTACTCTAGCGCGATGTGATTGGGTAGGTAATAATACTTTGGTGGACCTGGCCACACACTCACACACACACACAGAGCCACCACAGCCACGTAAGGACTGGGAGCACTGGCATACTGCCAGAGCTGCCTGACGTAATCAGACCAGCTGGTGGCACTGGCCAACTGGTCGGGCTGCTACCGGTAGGTAGGAGCACTGGCCACCTGACAGCACACCTGACGGGACCGGCGATGGGCCAATTTTTATCAGAAGCACCTTCTTCTGATCGGTTCCAAGTTATGGTTAAATATTGATTGATCAATTGAATTAGAGAAGAAGTTGTGTGTACAAGCCATGGTCTCGGATGTAATTTGTTTCTTCAGAGGAGATCACATGACATCTAACCATCTTGGCAGATCATGTAATATGCCGGCTGCTATTAGCTGCAAGCAGCTGCTCTCAATCAAGATAATCTAACCAGGTTATCTATCGGTATTCCCCAATAACTCTCGAAATAACGACCTTTATTACTAAAACGTACCTCTCTTAAACGTTCTTAATATTAATAATTAACAAAGCCACAATTGAAAAGCGCAAGTGATTCCAAGATGGTTATCGAAAAGGTGACCAATGTCGCGATTCCCGTCATTGATATCTCTGGATATGTCGCTGGCAACTCGTCACGGACTGCCCACATCTCAGAGGAATTGAACGCCGCATGCCGCACCCCTGGCTTCTTTCAGATCGTTGGACATGGTGTCTCTTCGGACCTGCGGACTCGCCTGTTTTCGCAAGTTGCCCAATTCTATGCTCTCCCCTTAGCCACAAAACTAGCACTGCGTCGTGGCCTGTCCGTGAACGGTGCGCGGGGTTACGAAGCCATCGGGACCTTGGTAATGGAGGATGAATACACAGATCAGAAAGAGGGTTTCATGGTCGGCCCTGAGCTGCCTCCGGGAAGGTTGCTTCAGGGGCCAAATCTGTGGCCCGAGGAAAGCGACTGTCCCGGATTCCGATCGACGATAGAAGAATACTCTGCAGCTGTACGGAGTCTAAGTCTGAAGATGTTCCGCTTGCTAGCATTAAGTCTGCGTCTCGACGAGCACTACTTCAATGCTTTCGTGGATAGCCGAGACTGTTAGGAATCAACTCGTTTTGTTTACACCCCTATGGTGCATGCTGACTTCGGGATCTTAGCGATCTCAATGTGCCGCATACACAGATATCCTCGAACTAGCATTGAAGCGGCAAAGAAGTCCCGTGGAGTGGGCGCTCATACTGACTTTGGCGCTATGACACTCCTCCTTCAAGATGATAGTAAGATACTGATTGAGCTTTCTTTTGACACGGTACTAACAGGTTTAGTTGGCGGGCTAGAGGTCTTCCACCGGCCTACCAGCACGTGGAACGCTGTTCCTTACGTTAAAGATGCGTATATTGTCAACATCGGCGACATGATGGAACAGTGGACGAACGGTCGATACATGTCTACGTTGCATCGCGTGATCTCGCCAGTTTCGAGTAAGGACAGATACAGCGTAGTTTTCTTCAACGAGGGCCTGTTAGACCAGGTCATTGAGTGCATTCCAACCTGCATCGAACCTGGCGAAGCTCCGCTGCATGAAGCTGTGACGGTAGAAGCTCACTTAAGAAAACGGTATGGAAACAGCTACAGAGAGAATGACGGTAAATAGATGAGCTTGTAGTTGGCTAGGGATATGGCCGAATACTGTAACATAAAGGAAAGTAGTGGATTTGGTTGTTGGTCATCATATAGTAATATGTCAGTGTTAAGTCAGCCCCTTTAAAATGCATTGTCTTTAGACGCCCCTGAACGAAATAAAGCAAACTCCACTAAAAATCCCGATTATCATTTCCAGGTATGCATTCTAGGAGGTACGCTATACTATGTAGTTTGGTATAGGGGATGAAAAACTTTTGACTGCCTCAATTCCTTCGGGGTTATCTTCCAATCACATTTCAATACGAACCACGCATGGAATCTAGACACTCTCCATCATTTTTATGTCGTTTTCTAGCATCGTATATGAACCAGCGTATTTAATTCCAGTTGAAGAGCTGGCCTTATCCTGAGAGCCATACGTACCAATCATGCAACAACACACATTCGTCTATAACCCGTTGCAAGAAGGCGAGATTCGGTTGTTGCGCCTACAGTGGGCGGGGTATAAGCACAACGATAGTCGGGCGACTTCCCGAGTGGCTTCAGAAACCACCATAGAAGACCGAGAGGATATGATAGAGTGTGAGATGACAAACCACCGATTGAGCTCTAGCCCTAGATACATCGCACTCTCTTACACCTGGGGGAGGGATTCAGCGAGTCGACGGATTAAGCTGAATGGGAAAGATATACTCGTTCGACATAATCTGTATTCTTTCTTCCGGCAATTATTATGCCATGCAAACTCACGCTCAGATATAAATGCTGGCACCAGTACGTTTGCGACGATTGACAATGATACGGAAAGCAAGCTGTCACCATTTCCAGCCTCAGATGGAGTGGTGGAACTAAGGACAGAGACATATTGGTGGGTTGACGCACTCTGCATCGACCAGAACAACATATCCGAGCGCAATGCACAAGTCACGCAGATGCGGCGAATCTTCAGTCAGGCGCATTTCATCGTCATCTGGTTAGGGCCTGCAGCGGACGATAGCGACCTCGTTATGGAAGCCTACCAATCCTATCAATCTCACATCGTTGCTCCTCGCCGAGCGCGTCAAGTCCCCCCGTCAGAGCTCTTCCTACGCCGTAAGAAGTGGCTCGGCTCTCTCCCCCTCGATGCCCTTTGGAGGTTATCACAACGTCCTTGGTGGCGCCGCGTCTGGGTGTGGCAAGAAGCGACCTCGCCGCTTGTGCCGATAGAGCTCTGGTGCGGCGCGGCGCGTGTGCCCTTCGACGTCGTGTACGCCGCGAACCAAGCCATCGGGATCAGCCGGTCCTCCTTCGATAGGTACCGGCACCTGCATAGAGGCTACAACGTTAAGATATACGCCATGGGGCAGCTAAGTGCCGCCCGTGCGGGCCATGGCGCCGAGGAGATAAACATCAGTCCGTTATGGTTACTTGATGAGGCTATGAGATTGGCAGCATCAGACCCGAGAGACCGCGTCTTCGCATTACTACCGATCTGGGACGAGTTTAAGGGTGAGGATGGGCAACAAACAGTGGAGGCGATGATTCCGGTGGATTATAGACTCGATGTCGAAGAAGTTTTCCGGCTCGCGACGATATACATTTTGAAGCAGTCACCGAGACAGCCCAACATATTACGAAAATGCATGTGCAATATAGACGGGACGTTCCGGCGTCATAGCTGGGTGCCCGACATGTCATACGAGATGGTAGCGAAGCCATGGAACCTACTCATGTACGACTTCGCTATTGAACAACACATGGCTCCTAATTTCGACCCCGTATTGAAGTTTTCGGAAGACATGACTCGTATATCCCTTCGTGCACATCTAGCCGACTTCGTCAAACAGATGCATTCTCCTATCGCACCGAATGAAGACGTGCTTACAACCGAGCCGGGTCCATGGGAAGCTAGATACAGGACATGGATTAGCAAGTTAGGCAAATTTGCCTATCCTAACCACGAAGACCATCCTTATGCTGGTGGCGGTATCGTTTCGGAGGCTGTAGATAAACTTCTTGCTTTCAACAACACCACAGAGGGAGTTCCAATCAAGCATTGGCCGGTCTTAGAGGCAGCAAACTCTGATTTTCCGGCGTTTCCCGATGCGCAAACAATACTTCAGAACGGCCCTAGCGAATTCGTATACGGGTTCAGCTGTCTCAGTTTAATCGAGACGCAGGATGGATATCTTGGAACTGCGTTACCAGGAGTCCATGTTGGTGATGCTCTTGTCAGAATTCCAGGGGTTCCGTGTCTTATGATTTTCAGGCAAGAGGGAAACTTTTGGCGTATCGTGGGGAGCGCCAATGTTGTGAACTGGTCGGATCAGAAAATGTCGGGTCCAGACATGAAAGCTATGGAATTCGTGATAACATGAGTATGTCACGATGCGGGCTATGTTAAGGGGGGTGGCTGTTCCGCGAGGGACTACAACCTATCCGGTGGAGATCCCGGGTATCTATATACAAAGGAGGCTCATTGTCTCCTGCCTGAGGGCTATCCCCTTCCCGACTCCCCGACTCTGCTTCAAATAGTACCAAGAAAGAGTGATGCTCCATGGAGATTCATTCTCAGAACACCTGACGACAGCTACCCACTGATTTTACTAGAGATCCAGTCGCATCAAATTCTGATCTACCATCATCAATTCAAGTTCGTTTTCTATAGGAATAACAACACTATAAGGCATATATATAACATATAACAAGTGTCACGAGGCGGACCATATAGGGGGGTATGAACTATGTTGTTCCGCGAGGGACTACAACCTATCTGGGGGAGACCCCGGGTATACATACAAGAACCTCTTTGTCCTCCTGCCCAAGTCCCATCCTGACAGGTCAGGTATCAAGGTCAGGTATCCTGACAACAAGATTCCTTGTTCTACCTGAATCTCTTAACCTTTAACGCACCGGCCAGGGAAGCTCTAATTAGCCTGGGGAGGTAGCATTTTAGCTAAGGAATACTGGTGAATAGCTTCGAATAATCATGACTCCACCCGTTCCGTCATACTCGCCGAGGGTATGCTGACCTATCAAACCCGACATTACTCCTAATCGGTTAAAATTCTAGTACGGGCCGGGTCGCTGTTTACGGCTTCTAAGCCAGAGAAGACATCGATGAGAGCTGTATTAGCTATTACAGAGCCTTATAATAAAAGGGGCGACGTTATTGCTGTTAAAAAAGAACACTCGGAATCTTAAGTTACCTACCTAGGTACCTGGTAGGGTACCTATGGGTCAAGAAGTGGATGCGACGGAACCGCTGTTCTGAAACCCAATCTCCATGTAGAATCACTCTAAGGAACTTACTGCCAGCCACCCATCGCTAATTCAACTTAATACCTACAATAGTACGCCTACTATTAAGCACTTAAGTGTTTAAGATGGATAGACTCACGCATGACCTACCGAGAATACTATCCTCCCATCATTTAAGAAAGAGACCATCCCAGGTGAATATTGAGAAAAAGTCGTACTACCACTCGCAGAATTCCGGCACGCAACAACAAGCATACGACAACACAAGATGGATTCTGTACGAAGCCAGCCTACAACACGACTCCATATTCTGGACTTACCTAATGAAATTCTGGCCAAAATATTTACTTATGTAAGGGGTGCGCCATACAACAATGAAATCCTTTCGCGCAGATCCTATGCTTGGCGGGACGGTGGTCCTAAAGAGATCAAGAATACTCGGCTGGTGTGTTGGAAGTTCTGCAACACGAGTTCTCATCTTCTTATCCCATCTGTCTCGGTTTCCATGGACTCGTCCTCACTAGCTCGCCTAGACCAAGTATCGCGCCACCCCTTGATCGCTAAAGGGGTTCGATCCATACGCATTGTTCTAGACTTCTACGCTGCCGAGCTGGGGGAGGGATTTTACGGACTCTTCCCCTACTTTCAGCAGAAAATGTGGCGCGTCGTGAGAGAGTGGCGTAGTCTTGAAGATGAGCAAGATACTGAACGGAACGAAACCGCCAGGTCTGCTGCAATTGCTAGAATCGGAAACCTCTTTGCTTCGTGGTACAAGTTCGCTATGCAAGTTCCAGACAGCTATCTCGATGATCAGGATCGAGCCGACATTCAACTCCTTCGTCGCGCACAGGACTTATACTGTCAAGCCTATTTGGAACAACAGCAGATGCGGTTCAGCGGCGACTTTAGCCGAGCAGTGGCCAAAGCGATAGCTAGAATGCCCGTCGCGAGATCCCTCGTCTTTACCGACCACGATAAGTTCGTCGAGCGACGATCTGCTTCGCTCACTGAGGACACAGAGAGTCCCGGTCTGCTCATCGCGAACATAATCCGGCCGATGACCTGGTGCGATGCGGATATTTATCGAATCTCCAGCGAGCCGGTCGAGCAACTCACCCAAATCCCGCTAGTGCTTCATAGGGCGGGAGTCGTGCTAGAGAATATCAATTATCAAGTCGCGCCCTGCGGGGGCTGCGCCCGCCTTGTCGTACACGGCGAGGACCATACTCATCTCAAAGCCGCCATGCAGGGGCTCAAAAGTTTTACATTCTGGCCGTACGCCGTGAGATATTCTTTTCTCGCCGACGATGACTATGAGCTGAGGCAGCTTATGGAATTTGTGAGTACTTGTACGGATACCGACTCGATCCAAGACATTTCCGTAAACATGGCCTTCTTATGGCCGCGTCTGGAAATGGCTAGGCTGAGCGCCGGAAGCCTCCTCTTGACCAGAGAATGGCCACGACTTCGCCGCATTAGGTTCCGAGGCACACTCCGTTTCAGCGAGCTTCGGAAGTTCTATGCCTGGTCCAGGGGGCAGGTCGAGGTCTTCTTGGACCACGTCCGCCTGATAAGCGGCTCTTGGGCTGATGTGCTCGACATAATGCGCGAGAATACACGGGCGGGAACGCGCTGGTCCGGTATCAGCAGTGCGCGCGGAGCAGAATATGATAATATGTCATATCAGCAGAGGTTAATAGGGTCCTTCAATGTTCCCTATTTTGATAGCATATGCATATGCAATACTTATATCCGGGGTTTACAACCTTTCAACCCGTTTAGGTATATTGGAGAAGTTGACAATGGGTCATCAGACACGGATAGTGAGTGATTGGACACGGCTTTGCTCCTGTCGGACTTGAAAGCCATCAACTGAAAGTCCAAAGGGGTTATCTAAAGAGGAGATGGTGCTCGGGGCTGCTTCCGGTTGGAGATGGATGAACTTGTCAGGGGTTCAGTTTAGGTACTAGGGGGTTGGCCCTAAAATAGGAGACAAGTCAGGAGACAAAGAGCCTCCTTTGTATGTATACCCTGGGTCTTCTCCTAGATAGGTACGTTGACACCATTCATCCGAGAATAAATGCCGAGCATAGCACTTCGTAATCAGTTTCGAACCAGTTTGAACTCCCTGCCTCTTCGGTCAAGACTATAGGAGCAGGCACACCTACGACCAATGCAAGTGGCTAGATCCTTGGATCCGCAGCCAATGTAACCGTCAGAGGTGACCAGGGGCCGCGTGTTCGATTTGCGGATGCTGGTTTGGATCTGTGAGTAGACATGGCGCAGGGGCTCAATTGATGACTAGCAGTATGGGGTGGTAGCTAGGTACTACTATGAGGTATGTAAGTCAACTACATATGAAGAAGGAAAAGATTATTTCCAGTAATCCGTAGCTGGAGGTGGGCTGGTGGGGAATCTCTAGATAGGGACTAGCTAGTCTAAGCCCTCACTCCCCCTTTCTGACATTCGGCCCAGAGCATTTCTGGAATAGCCTAGGCGGCACGGCCCGCTACCGAGAAGAAGGGGGGCCTTCTCCCGTGCCCTAGCTATTAGTAGTCGAAAAAATAATAGGGGTAATCGGTACAATATTATCATCCTTAATAAGCTACCGATATCTAATAAAGAATCCCCTTATATATAGGAAAAGTATCGAGTTATCCTAAGTCCTTCTTATAAAATAGATTTATCAGTCTTTGGTGCAAGCTACTAGTAGCTGCTGAGTGTTCGCTTCTTCAGAGCTGCCGCTCGAATGCCCCGTGCCTTTGAAGCCAGCCCTTTCAAATGCGTCCATCCATACTGTTGCGGGTTGGATGGCATAACCTTTCCCTCCATCCGCCAGCCACCAGCCGTCGAGAAGGCCGAAGCATATATCGTACCAGTCAACTGGGCGAGTTAACTCCGAAAGAACAAGGACACCCCCAGGCCGTAGCGCTTCGCGCAAGCGACGGCACGTTGCCGTGCGATCCCTCGTAGCGTGCACGACGTTAGTGCCCACGATAATGTCGTATTGTTCACGGAAGCTTTCCGGTATCTCTTCCTCGATGTCCAGAACTAAAAAGTCCATCCACTCAGGATTTCCCTCCCATCTAGCTCTCGCTTTGTGGACAAAAGAAGCTCCAATATCCGTGAAGGTGTAGTTCACCAGAACCTTTGCATTCCCAAATGCAGCGACGAGGGGCGCAGTCGTACCACCGGTCCCAGCACCTACTTCCAAGATTCGGATTGGCGTTTGAGAGTCCGCGGCCATCCCTTGTGCGAGACTGACAAAGAAGGATACCAGCTGCTCTGTGTGAGCCACCATCATCGGAGCGCCACGATAGAAGTTGTCCATGATTTGCCTCGATGCAACGCTGCCAAATAGCACCGACAAAGGATCGAGCTTGCCGCTGAGACATTCAGCAAGTCGGGGCCCAATCAGACTCATAAGCTTAGCCTCACATTCGAATTCGGGGTGGTTGATTCGAAGATGCTCACACAGGCGAGAGGATGCATCCACATCGATGGCATCACTCCCGCGTAAGACCTTGCCTCCACGCTGACTCACGATATAACGACTCTCTAGGATATCCAACAGTCGCTTCATTAAACGATCATACTTTGGAATATAAGGGATTGTAGGTATCTCGACTCCGTGTGGTTGCTCTGATAGGTTAACACCGAGAGTGATAAAAGCTTCGTTGATGTAGGAGAGAAGAAGATCGTTCTGAAGGGGCGAGACACTGCCCCAGTAGCCTGCGAAACCACTTCTACGAGCAGCCGCCTCGTATATAGAGTCTGATTGCGCCAAAATCTCGAAGGGGTCGAAAGAACGACTTGGAGGAGCTGATCCAGCGGCGTTGTGTTGCAGTGCGGCTTTTGCCGCAATTGTGGTATCAGCAGTACTTCGTGATTGATTCGGAAGCGATGGCACTAATCGTCCAGCCAAATCACGCAGAGTACAGGGAAGATCGAGGTGGTCGAGTGTGAGCTGCTTGAACCCGACGCGTTCCAACTCCTGCTTGATGTCAAGCAGTGAAAACGAGTCTACGCCCAAGTCGGATAACGTGGACGTCTCTGAGACCTGATCGACTGGGATCCTTGTGGCCTTTGAAATGGCTTGGATAATGGATAATGGTACAGTCGTCAGGTTACTCGCCGGTGGAGGCGTTGTCAAACTGGCTGGCGAGACATTCACGCCGCCCTGGGTTGTCACCTGTGGCTCTGCCAAAGCCGGCAGTGATTCCTGAACATGCTCCGTAAGGATGTTGAGTGAGATGTTAAATAGCTCATCTGGATGAATTTGCAACTGAAGTCGTAAGAGCAGTTCGCTTGCCAATTGAACAGCTGCGATGGAATCTAGGCCAAGTTCCTCGAGTGATAAGTTGGCCTTGACATTTGAGGGCTCGACGTCGGTGAATCCACTGATCAGCTCTTGCAGGGCGCCTGCATGGGTTCCTATCCTGGTAGCCATCAAATCGACTAAGCTACCTACATAGGTATTCTACGGCTGGCTGTTATGCCCGGTCATATACTGCCGTGATCTCTTGAAGAAGAAAATGGGAAACAGAGGCTACGACTAGCCAAATTACCACGCACGTTCATGTGCGTTATTCGACTGCTTTTCTAATGCCGCACAGTTGAAATCTTTTTTGGCCTTGTGGTTCCATCTGTGGTGGTCTTCTTCGGGTTCAAATAAACTCGGCACCGACCAGTACGTCGAAGCCTAGAACGAGACTCGGGGCGGAGCAGTAGATAAGAGATGGAGGTATCAGGTCATGAAGTTATGTCCTCAGTCAGAATCTGCAGGTACTTGTGCGTTGCAGTAGGATCAACCAATATATGCTAAGTGGCATGCAAGGGCTCTTGTCATCTCATTGTTGATTCGTGGGGCTTATGTGTATTACTAGGATCTTCGAAATGGAGGATCATCACGGGGATTCGACCCCTAGCACGCACAAAATTGATTCTAGAGGAAGCGGTTCGTGCCAGGATGCTTGAAACGGAAACCTCACTCTTCCATATTAAACATTAATACTATATTCTATTCCTCCAGTTCCCAATCGCCCACATTTTGGAATATTACATGGCTGACCATAGTATTATTAATCTTACACTGGTAACCTATCGCTATCTAATCTAAATAACAGGTTTGTCTGACCATAATATACATAATATATACATCATATGGTAATATATATCAAAATAAAAAGGGGTACTACAACCGCTCAACAGCATTTTGCTGCCATCACTCGCTTGGTGGCGACCAAACGCTAAGATCGCGCGTGACCATAATACGATTCATCGGGATTTCCTGTCCCTTCCCCGGCAAGTCGTTGGCACCACCGCTTGTTGACCATAACTGGTCGGTGTCGGACGGCTCATGATCGGAACTTGCTAGCTTTTGTCGTGTGCGGGATGAGTGCCTGGCATAGGCATAACGGGCGTCGTTGGAGCCCGTGTGAGTCTTAGATACGATTTGACGACCGATGAGGAAGCGGAAGAGCGGATACATGACAGGCATACAAGCACAGCACACCCCAACGTTGACCTCGACTGTCGAGAGAATGGCCACGGTGACGAAATTCCATGTTGCATCCATTGGATCAATCTTTGCATTGTATACACATCGTAGAATACTGATGACGGTGGTACTGTAGAACCTATTAGCGGTCATTCTACCGCCTTAGCGGAATGGTTAACTAACACAGCCGCAACTAAAAACAGAGCGATCAAGCCAAGCTTGCGCACCAGAGACAGCTTCAAGCTCCATAACAACGGCATGGGTAGAATAATGATCATAGTATCGGCGAGGATGTTCGGCACATTCGATCCAATGACAAAGTCGGCAAGGTTGAAGCATTTTAAACCGGGAATCGTCTTGTCCCATGCTGCAGTAACCGGCGCGCACTGGAAGATGGTCGTGAAGAGAACAGCGATACCCCAAGCTAAAACGAAGCCCATCATGGCATAGCACGACTTCTTAAAGCGCTGATCGATGTTGAATAGCCGCAGGTACAGTGTCAAGACGGAAAGTTTTATGAGCGTCACGTCAATCGCGTAGTAAAGTTCGCTCAAAAACGTGTACTAGATCACATCAGTATGGTTTACATGTGCAGCGTTTTCTATTGCCGTTGTATGGGGGAACTTACCAGGAGATAGGGTGCGATGCTTGGCGACGGCACCACTTGGATGTGTTTGCCTAGCCCATAGTGTATCGCTTCGATGAGCAATGCAAGTTGCACGACACAGAGAGCCTAAAATTTTGACATTCAGACTTGATTCCGGTGCACACGCGAGGGGCGGACTTACAACGGCTACGATAATCAGCCAATCGTCATATGATATTTTTTGGTGCGTAACCCTTCGTGCTACTATTCTCAGTGTAATAGCAATTAATGGGAGGACGGTGAAGACGATGAAAATGACAAGCAGCTGGGGCGACTGGTCTTTAGCCAGTTCCTCTTCGCTCAGGGGAGCCATGGACGGTTGAGGCTCCATAATGTTGCAATGATCGGCCGTAGCCGCGACTCTGAGGTGTCACTACTATGTGAGGCGAGTAGTACAAAAAATCAACTAGAGCAATGATCAACTAGAACAATGAATGCGACACGGCGTAGCGTATAGCATTTTGGGGTTATCTAGTCTTTATGTGGGGGACGAAGACCGGCTGCAGCCCTCATGCCATGATTGAACAGCATGACTGAAGACAACTGGTAATGAGTTTGAACTCGAGTTTTGTGCAGCCGGACCGCCATGCGAAGCGGGAAGTGTTGGAACTATTGTTCGAGAGCAACCTGGCACAAAGGATTTAAGGAGCGTACATAAGCCTTATCCTTCGTTGTACTGATGCGCGGTGATTAGGTGGAGGATCCGGTTGCGATGCCGCGTCTAAAGTCACCTACCTATTGTAGGTAAGTATATTTTTACAACATCTCCAAACCCGAACTTTTCGCGTGAGAGTATACTACGGCAGTCATAGTTTAGGTCTCTGAGGGATAGTCGGTCCCGTCTGGGGCGTCTGGGGTGTTAGAAGTGGAGCATCCCGAGGTCTCCGGACCCACCCGGGCAGACCTTATATGGTGGAGAACATCTTAGCGCTATCATTCAGTGACCGATGAAACTGTGCCGTGCCATCCATGGATTTTATGCAGGCCCCTTTCTCTCGATTGGGCTGTTAGACGCTAGGATCAGACGATAACCTGCCTGTCCTCGGGCCCGAAAGGGTGGAATATAAAATCTCAGATCAGATCAGCTACTCTACTCCCCCCCCACCCCCACAGGTGATCTAGGCCAGGCAGTGGGAGCGGGAGCCTAGCCTCAGGCCCTTACCTCCTAGGTAGGGGTAGTTATTAGGTAGCTGAGAGGTTCGGTTTCACTGCTGCTATTGGTCTTTACCACCGTCATCACACACACCATGACAAGCAGCATTTGTTTTTTGTCTTCGACTCTATGCTAAATTCCGGAGTCTGCAACAGAAACAGCTTATTAGTTGAGCACACCCATTCAGCTTAAGCTTCAGCTTCCGCTTCCGCTCCAACGTAGCTAGTCGTCGCTGTGAACCAGTTATCTTGATCTATTCCAAGATGCCGTCCTTGACCTCCGTGGCTGAGAGCATTCTTGCTCGGGCAAAGAAGCTCGACACTTATCTCGAGGCCCAAAATATTGCCTACCCATCATTCGACGACGACACGCTCGATCAGCTGCCGTCTGAGCTCCAAGATGAGCGATGGGCACTTGCCAACGATGTCAATGAGCTAAAGCAACTGAGCCGAGGCGCCGCGCATACCACCTTGGACTGCGCACTCAGCGTGAGTAGTGACCTATGCTATTTTTATCAAAGAGATCCGGGAGAATGCAGCGTAACATTCGTTGAGATAGTGGACTGACGCCCTCGGCCTGCGCGTTGTGTATCATTACAAGCTAGCAAACGCTGTGCCTCTTGACGGCACCGCTTCCTATGCCGAGATCGCCACTGCATCTGGCCTCAAGGAAGACCTCTGTCGACGGTTCATTCGCTTAGCCATGGGCAGCCACATCTTTACCGAAGACTCAGAGACGCAGCGTGTGCGGCACACCGCGTCTTCTCGACGCCTAGCTACGGATCAGGGCTTCTCTGATGCGGTCGGCCTTGAAATAGACGACCTCGGACCCGCGTCGTCGAAACTGCTTGACGTATGGGAGAAGCACGGACAGGACGCGGCTGAGCCCGATCAATCCGCCTTCTGCATGTTCAACGAGACCAGCATGCCTGTTTTTGCCTTCCTTGCAAGCCAGCCCGAGAGAGCGCGGCGCTTCGGCGGAGCTATGCGTCACTTTACCAAAGGCGATTCTTGGGATCTGCGACACATGTTGGCGTCGTTCGACTGGCCGTCCATTGACCAGCCTGGCGCGCAAGTCGTCGACATAGGAGGTGGCAACGGCCAGATTAGCCAGTACCTCGCGCGTCATACAACGCATGTGCATTACATCGTCCAAGACCTTGCCCATGTAGTATCGCAAGCACCTTCGCAGCTGCCCAGCGATCTCAAAGACCGCATCGAATTTGTCGAGCACGACTTCTTCAAGCCGCAGACCATGGAACCACCGCCGGCCGCGTTCATAATGCGCTATATCCTACATAACTGGGCTGACAAGTACGCAACCCGTATTCTACAGGGTCTTGTACCGGCTATGCGCAAGGGCACAAAGTTACTCATTTACGAATACGTGCTTCAGGACCAGCCTGTCACTGACCTCACGGGCCGCTTTGGCTTTCAGATGGATGCCATCATGGCGACCGTCTTTAACGCGCAGGAGCGCACTGCTGCTGAGTATGAGCGTGTTCTCAAAGGGGCAGACCCGCGATACGTAGTAGAGGCGGTATGCTGCCCCGAAGGTAGCACTATGAGTATCGTAGAAATAGGCTGGACGGGATAGGGGTAGGTGGGAAATCAGACAGGGGATGGATAAGAAATAGCGGCATTCCCCGAAGAGTTCAGTCAAGCTTTCAAATCTATAAATCCAATATTTCGCCCCTGAATATGATAGCTGATAGCTGATTGCCTCTCCTTCCTTTTTCTCCCGATCAACTATTTAGTAGATTCCTACGTACATGTATCTAGTAGAACTTCGCTACCACAATAGACGTATCTAGAATCACATAAGGTCCTTGCACCTACCTAATCTATGGTGCCGCTAGTACGGTGCTAGTCTTGCTGCAGCCTTGACAGCACCAACATGGATACCCTGATTAGTGCAAAGCTCGATCCACAGAGAGAAGTGGAGTCCCCCTTTTTTATCACTCACTCTTCATGATATGATGTTCCTCTACAGATTACATAGAATACTACGGTAATATATACAAGATACGTTCCCCCTTTTCTGAGTATTTCTGTTAATAGCAGTCTGGCCTAGGAATCGGTCGCTTACTATGTACGCCGCTAAGGTCCACTTCTCTAAACAAGGTGGCGCATTTCTCGACGCTGTGAAGATATCAGCTGTAGGTGAGGCCGATGCTACTATGCTCGACTTGTATAAAATGACGTTTCACACGCTCAACTGGACGAGTTCATGGCCGATGCGTGACCTCAGTTCCCTCCTACTACTACCTAGAATCGCCCGATATGACAGCCACGGCCAACGTCTTCTACTTCGGCGATCAATCCACGGAGCCTTATGTCTCCCTGATCGACCTTATACGCGAGATACATAATTCAGACCTGCTTGGTACTTTTCTTCGCTCCTGCTTTGATGCGCTACTATCTGCTATTACTTTCCTGCCTCCTGAACACAGGCGACCTTTCCAAGGACGAGATTTTGCTCAGTTAGTAGATCATGTCCAAACTCATGAGATTCGTCATGCCGCAATAACCTCTGTGTTAAGCTGCGTAGCCCAGCTGGGGTGGTTGGTAATGTACTAGCCGGCTTCTTTGCTCATTTCATTCAATACTCCGTTGCTTACCTACGTCGTGCGCAGATATCGTGAACGCAATGGGGAGGCTTGGCTACAGAAGCCATGCACGGTCGTTGGCATCTGTACCGGCAACCTGGCTGCCCTGACTGCCGTCGTGGCTTTTTCAGATGGCGATATCCTACGCTTGGGTCCCATCATGATTCAGATCTCCCTCCGGCTAGGCATGGAAGTGTCACGGCGAAGCTATGCTCTGGAAGCCTCATCTGAATCATGGTCCATAGGGGTAGCTGGAGTTCCTCTAGAGACCGTCAAAGATGAACTGCGTCAGTTCAATGATTCCCGGGTTGGTTTTTGTATCATTTCTCTTTATTTGACACTCCTAATGGCCAGAAGTTTCTTCCAGATGTGAAGCACATCTATATCAGTGCGCATTCAGCTTCATCCGTTACCCTGAGTGGACCTCCAACGCTGCTCCAGGCGTTCCTTTCTTCTGGAGCTCTTCGCGCCGCCCGCAAACTTCCGTTACCCATCTACGGAGCCTATCATGCCAAGCATCTTCCTCTGCCAGACCTAGACTACATCATGGGTGATTCACCTCTCCTTAAACGACCTGTCCCAGCTCGTGGATCGCTACTTCATCCGAAGACGACCCAGTCTCAATCTTTCCGAGAATTATTGCAACTAGCCCTCCAAGAGATCTTACAGCAGCCTTTAGATCTCGACGATGACATTCGGAACATTTCTCACCGCACAGCAGACTGCGACGTGCATTTGACGTCGATTGGACCGGCTCGTATGAGCAGCCTTGAACGGGCGCTACAACCAAGTCACGTCTGCCGGCTTGGGTCCCGTCAACTACAATCTCCTCAAAGCAACTTGCCCCCCCTGGATACTGGTGAATCAATTGCCGTGGTTGGCATGGCTGGCAGATTTCCTGGGGCGGAGAACGTGGATGAGCTTTGGAAGGCCTTGGTGGAGGGAAAGGATCAACATCGACTGGTAAGTTCTAGGTCCATTACGCGGTTCCTTACTAACAAGTCTTAGATACCAGTCGACCGTTTCGATGTGAAGTCGCATGTTGACCAAACAGGTAAGGTAAAGAATACCAGTTTAACGCCCTATGGCTGCTTCTACGATGGTGTGGGAAACTTTGACATCGCGCTGTTCAAAATGTCGCCTCGCGAGGCAGCCCAAACGGATCCGATGCAGCGGCTTATGCTGTTGACCGCGTATGAAGCCCTGGAATCGTCCGGATATTATGATACCGGTGATTCCGACTCTCGCCCAAAGAACGGCACGTTTTATGGCGTTGCGGGTGATGACTACCGTCAAGCAAATTCCAGCCAACATGTCGACATCAACTACATCACTGGAGGAACGCGTGCATTCGGGCCCGGACGCGTCAGTTACTACTTTGGCTGGGAAGGCCCGAGCATGAGTGTTGACACGGCGTGCTCTGCTAGTGCTGTAGCTATGCATCAGGCTATCGTGAGCCTCAAGCTCAGAGATTGTGACGTCGCCCTATCGGGAGGCGCGAACTTGCTGACCTGCTCCGACATGTTTGCCGGGCTGAGTCGTGCCAAATTCGTCAATACAACTGGACCCTGCAAGACCTTTGACGAAACTGCGGATGGTTACTGCCGAGCGGACGGGTTTGCAACTGTTGTGTTCAAGCGGCTTGGAGACGCCATTCGTGACAAGGACAACATTCTCGGCGTGATCCGATCCGTGGACACATATCATGCAGGCACAGCTATCTCTCTCACCCATCCCGAGGCCGACACTCAGATTGCGCTGTTCCGAAGTGTTCTTTCTTCTGCAGGAATGACCATTGACGAGATTGATCACATTGAGCTCCATGGCACCGGGACGCAAGCTGGCGACATGGCCGAATCAACATCCGTCGCCGGCTTGCTCAACCGACCACGCCCCAAAGATCGTCCACTGACAATTAGCTCAGTCAAACCCAACGTCGGTCACTCAGAAGCGGCTTCCGGAGTTACCTCTTTAATCAAGGGATTGCTGATGTTCCAGCACCAGACAATCCCTCAGCATATTGGCATCAAGACACGTATCAATCCTAAGCTCCCTGCATTTGGAGAGTTGGGCGTCGTGGTGCCCCGAGAGAATATGTGTTATCCGGCACTAGCCAAGGACGGCAAACGACGAATGCTGGTGAATAATTTCAATGCAACAGGCGGGATTACTGCTATGCTGTTGGAGGAGCATAAGGCCAGTCCTTTGAACGCCACAGATACCCGGGCACATTGCCCCATAACGGTCTCAGCTGCTACAGCAACGGCGTTGAGTAACATCTTGACACGGCTCTTGGAGTACCTACAAGCCAATCCCACGATAAACCTCTCGCACCTCTCTTACACTCTCACGGCGAGACGGTTACATCACAAGTACCGCTTCGCATGTGTTGTAGAGTCGCCAGATGAGTTGATTCAGAGGCTTGAAGCAGAGCTCGCAACCCCAAAAGCGAGACGCGGGGAGCAGCCATTCAGTGTATTCGTTCTCACGGGCCAGACCTCTGCTATTCCTCGAGCAAAGGCCCTCTTTGATATGAATGCTACCTTCCGCAGCCACATCCGCCACTCAGACCAGCTGTGCCGCGAGATGGGCCTACCCTCCTTCATCAATGTTATCACAGGTGAAGGCGGGGATTGTGCACATGTCCAGGTGCAACTAGCTCTCGTTGCGCTTGAAGTCGCACTGGCTTCTCTCTTCCAATCGTGGGGAATCCACCCTGACGCAGTAGTAGGCCACAGCTTAGGTGAGTATGCTGCACTTTGCATTTGCAACGTCCTTAGTCTTGCCGACACTCTCTGGCTCGTGGGCAAGCGCGGTCTGCTACTCGAGTCGACTTTGAAGAGCAATGAATACTCAATGGCCGTGGTCGCTATCCCTGCTGCTGATGCAGCCAAGTTGCTTCAGACCTTCTCTCGCTGCGAGATTGCTTGTTCCAATTCGCCTCAGCAGACAGTTCTTAGCGGTAAGGACGCAGATGTCGACTCTCTCCTGTCACATCTAGCGTCAGTAAATATCAGAGCTACGAAACTGCACACGCCGTACGGTTTTCATTCGAAGCAAATGGATAACATCCTCAAAGACTATCGACAAGTGGTCCAAGGTGTTTCGTTCCGGAGGCCTACCATAACGTTCGTCTCTACACTCCTCGGTGAAGTAGTAAGGGATGAAAGCAAGCTATGCGCAGACTATTTGTGTCGACAGACTCGGGAGCCAGTCCGTTTCGAAGATGCTCTCCATAAACTCGAGGCATTGGTGGAGAGCGGACAGAAGGCTCTCTGGATCGAGCTCGGGCCCGCGCCAGCTTGCCTGCCCATGATTGCCTCTGCTCTCCGGGCAAAGCCAACTGTACTGGCCGCCGGACTAGATCCAAAGAAACCGAATTGGGCGACTGTCAGCAAAGTTTTGAGCATGTATTATACCAGCAATGGGTCCGTACGATGGGATGAGTACCACAGGGAGTATCTGGATGGTTTGCGATTGCTACAGTTGCCATCATACCCATTCGACCTACAGCGATATTGGATTCAGTACGATGGTGACTGGATGATCCGCAAGAATCAGAAACCGGTATACGAAGACACAGTAGCTCCACCGAGGGTGAAGCTAGAAAGCTCGACCTTACATCGCATTGAAAATGACTCGACCGAAAGGGGTATTCGAAAGCTCACTTTTTCCACTGACCTTGCCGGCGCGGAACTGAAAGACCTATTGCAGCACACTAAAATCAATGGAACATCAATGTGCCCCAGCTCTATATTCGTCGATATGGCGATGGCCGCCGCTTCTCATCTCTATAAGAAGCCTGGTGAAGCCTACACAACTATGGGAGTGTTGGACCTAGAGATTCCCTTAGGATATAAACCGGCAAGCATATCCTCACTCAGGACTGTAGCCACACAGCTTCCTACCGATACGAATCAGGTCCAAATCTCGATCGCATTGTCCACATCCGGCGAGAGGATGGAGCTTGCAAGATGCAGGATAGTCATTAGTGATGGCGAAGACTGGGCGTCAGAAGCTAACAGCAATGCGTATCTGCATCAATCCCGAATGGATTTGCTCCAGTTTCTAATGGCCAACGGACAAGCATCTCATCTGATGCGCTCCGATACGCATCAATTCGTCGCATACGACGACGCGTCTCTTGGCATTGAAGATGTCATTCTCAGCACCAGTACTCTTGAGGCTGTCGGGAAGCTCCATATTCCGCCTACCACGGGCAAATATGTATGCAGTCCACAGTGGCTAGAAGCCTTGATGCAGCTTGCGGCCATCCCGCTCAACTGTTCGTATCAGTCTCAGTATGTGTGTTACGGTTGGAGCAAGATGCACTTGCTGATGCCATTGGAAACTGGCAAGACTTACCGAGCTCACGTTCGCATGCAACCACAGGGTCAGTCCGGCGCAATGGTTAGCGACGTCCACGTGCTGGATGGAACCGGATTCGCTGTGGCTGTAATCAAGCGTCTGATTTTCCGCCCAGACCCGACTGATGCCAAAACCATGCCTAACGTGGGATGCCCACGCAAGACTCACCAGGTGCTCGGCATGCATAACTCGCAAGATCTTGGGCCAATTTCAGTTGCAGAAAGCCAGGGACACCTAGATCTACCGCCGCGACCCCCTCTTCGGGAGAAGTTAAGCAGTAGCGCAATGACCTGTGTAGCGAACTCTCGCGAGATCAGTCCCGGAAGAGACATATCTAGCCGTCTCACGAGTTCCCCAATAGTTTCTTCGGGCTTCGAAGAACCGAAGGATTGTCTCCCCCCAATTTCAAACGGAAAATTTGGCGTCAACTTCGAGACCATTATTGACATTCTGGCTGCTGAGATAGGCGTGGAGTCGGAAAGCCTCACTGACGACATTTTACTGGAAGACATCGGTGTTGATTCAATCATCGAATTATCTGTTGTTGCTCATCTTCAGGAGTATATGCCAGAGCCTCTTCCTCCAGCGTTCTTGATGAAGAACAACAGCATTTCAAAGTTGCGGGCTTTTTTCGCAGGTTCGGTCTGATCTACCTGAATTGCTGGTTTGCTCAAAGGCCGATATTACAGAGAATTCTCGGGATTCTCGATTTAGCAAATGGTTGTGCGAACGATCGTAGTCGCCAGAATTATAGAGTGCTCTTCAGGTGCCAAAATTGCTTTTCAAAAATTTACTTTCAAAGATATTCCGTAATGGATTATTTCGTGCGTGATCTCAAGCGAATCTATATAATCGAAATAGTCCAGAGCTGCCACACATTCTAGATAAGTTACCTAACATATTACAATGCATACCGATAATCTGGCCTCTCTTGGCCGCCACTGACATAGACAATCTCTCCGCTATCCAACTTCTTGTTAAGGCGCCGGAAATGCTCTCTTAGTCCAAGACACACGACCATGAATACCGCCTGGCAACAGGCTACCGTGATGAGCGCAGGTTTGTACACAGGCGCATCCTGCGCTCTGAAGACGGCTGAACTAATAATTCCTGCGAGGTTCTGAGCCATAAAGTTCAAACCTAGCCTGAACGCTCTCCCTGTCGTCGTCGTAGTGTTTGAAGCGACCCAGACGGGAACCAAAATACCAGGAGTAAAGTTTCCGAAGGTCAGCAGGTAAGTCAGGAAGTAGCCAACTTCTACATGCTGGACAAGGTCGAGGACAGCGAGAAGAATCCAAGCCAAGAACGAAACAAAAAGCGTTCCGCAGGCGATGGTGGCGCGTTGTTGGAACCTGTCGGAGAACCAAGTAGTTGCTAACTGTATTGCGGCGGCTGTTAGGTTGGGCCCGACAGTATACAGGTTTGCTTTAGCAGGCGTGATAGCAATACGCTTGACGATGGTCTATTATAAACGTTAGCATTTGATGTCAACCTTTCCGTAATTTCAACCGTAGTCGACTAGAACACATACCGGTAAGAAGTTCGAACTGCTCGCAACACCAACGCCATAGAGTAAAGGCATCAAAGTGAAGACCCATGTGGTCCAGTCTTTGGTCTCCTTCCTTGCATCCTCCCAACGGAATTGCTTGTCTAAATCCTGAGAGTCTTCCTCAAGACGTAATCGTGATAGGCGTTTCTCCTCCTCTGAGAACCATCTGGACTTCTCAATACTGTGGGGAAGAATTAGAAATAAGAGCAAGCCAACACCCACAGTGAGGGCTCCTTCGATAATGAACAGATCTACCACTTGTTAGTACTCTATGGTAAAGATATATGGATGAATAGTTTGGAAATCTATTGAACACATACTATCCTCGAGTCAGTATTTGTATATAGAAGATAAACAGGGAAAGGAAGAACTATAATGAGAAAACTTACCATTGCCATCCCCTCAAAGCCCTGTCCCACTGGAAAACAGACCATGCGATCAATCCAGAGATAGCACCTGCAATGAAACCCATGCAACCAAATACGCTCGTTCGGAAACTCAGCTCACGCCTCGTATAGAACAGACTGCAATAGAAAATGGCACAAGGGAAGAACGCGGCTTCAACGGCGCCCATAAGTATTCTAGTTGCTAGTATACCGCCGAAGTTCTTCGTCGCGGCTGCACACATAGCCATCGTGCCCCAGCAGGTCATGATCGTAGGGATCACCACAGCTGGGTTGAACCGCTTCGACAAGAGTGTAAAGGGGACGTTCATCAAGGCATAAGGGATATAGAACAAAATCAGAAGAAGTGAAAATTGGTTTCCCACGAGACCGAGATCTTTCTCGAGAGTATCTGTCTTAGCATTTCCGAGGTTTGCTCGGTCGAGCGTATGTGTGAGGTAGGCCAGTGCTATCCATCTTGTTAGCCAGGCTGCGACAGTGGTTGCCCTATTAGACAATGAAATGAAGCCAAGTACCTAACGCAGGCATGAGGATCAAATCAGTCTTCCACACGAGCTTCCTCTCAAGAGCCTTATCACGAGTCTTCTGGCTCCCAGAGTCGGAGCCAATGGCCACGACATTGGCATCCAGTTGCTTCTCCTCGTCCGTCATTGTTTCCGTGTTGTTGTTTCCCTAGATCTGAGGTAACAACGAGGAATAATACGGGCGAATAGGAGTTGAACTTTTTGGATGTGACCGGATGACTCAAGAAAGCGACGTCCCTCGTCAACCTTATCAACATTTGTACGATCGCGCCAGGGGTACTTAACGAGTATCCAACCCCTCGGGATTATCACAAGCCTACCTTGCTCTCGCCACGTGAAGACCATACCGTAAAGAGTATACAAGATTTGTCACTCTAGTTCTGTTAAATCCCGTCTAGTCTCTATGCTAACAGACAGGGCACTAAATGCCGTCCTCGCGTCCTCGCGTAGAATAGTCTGGTCCTTATCATCGAGCTACGCAGAATGAGGTCTACCTCGACTAATACAACCGTCCCACCTCCATGTCTTCATTATCGAAACAGCTCCGCATTGTGGAACCGTCCGCCCTGCTCCAAGACCTCTGACAGGTGCGGTTCTTATCATACGGCATCGGAGTGTGGGAGCACGCCATGGCGCTATTCGCTCAGGGATCGGGACTAGAGCGCCGCGCGGATGTGACGGTGGAGAAGACTAATGCTACCAAGACCAGCCCGAAGAGCCTGTGAAGGACACCAGGCCCCACTTTCGGCCGGGGGAAAAGACTTCGATATCGCAAGTCAATATCATAGCAGCTCTCTTCTATCACTCCGGGCAAAGGGTTTCAGCTCGTCGAAGAAGAAGATATACGAATTAATCATCATGGCTGACCTACAGCCCAGCACAGAGAGCACGTCACCACTCGGCGACGAGCAGACGGCCAACTCGAGCACGCCCGAGAGGTCCCTCGTTGTCCGCTCTCAGGCTCAGAACTCTGGGTTCTTCTCAAGGTTCCGCTACCACATCTTCGCTGCTGGTTTCGCATTCCTGTTGAGCCCCCTGGCGTTCATATGGCCAGGCCAGTCGCCTGTCGACCCAACGAACTATGCGGAGCGTACAAGGAGAGTACTGAAGACAACGCCGTAAGTTCTTACAATTCCTGATCTTGAACCTCTATGATAGGTACTAAACGGGATTCATAGTTTGATTGATGGGCACAATGATCTACCCTGGCAATTACGTATAGAACTGCATAACCGCATCTATGACGGCCGGGTGGACTTGACCAAACGGCTTCTGGGACATACGGATATCCAGAGGATGAGAACCGGGATGGTGGGCGGCCAGTTCTGGAGTGTGTACGTGGATTGTGATATTCACCAACAACATTTCGAAGACCCTTCTGTAAGTCACAACGCCGACGACCCGAAACCATTTTGACTCACATGATTCGATAGTGGATTGTGAGAGATACCCTAGAGCAGATCGATGTCACCAGAAGATTCATAGATGAACACCCGCAGCATCTCCAGTACTGCGACACAGCAGCATGCGCACGCAAAGCGTTCCAGTCTGGTCGCATCTCTAGTATGATTGGCATTGAAGGCGGCCACCAGGTAGGTGGAAGCATCGCTAGCATACGGCAGATGTACAATCTCGGGGCGCGGTATATCACCCTCACCCACAACTGTGACAACTCGTTCGGAACATCAGCTTCTACAGTTGCTGCCGGCGGACCGGATGGCGGCCTATTCAAATTAGGATTCGAGGCCATCAAGGAGATGAACCGGTTAGGCATGATTGTCGACCTATCGCACGTCTCGCACCAAACGATGCGAGATGTGCTAAGCGTCGCGCGTGCGCCGGTCATCTTTTCGCATTCGGGGGCTTACAGCGTCACGGCGCACCTTCGAAACGTGCCGGACGACGTGCTGCGGACCGTCAAGCGCAACGGGGGCATCGTCATGGCCGTATTCGTCAATCGCTTTCTCAGGATGAAAGACCCAGACCAAGCGACGATCCACGACGTCGTAGACCACATCATGCACATTGTAGAGGTCTGCGGTTGGGAGTGCATCGGCGTGGGCAGTGATTTCTCAGGGACACCATATGTGCCTATCGGCTTAGAAGACGTCTCCAAGTTTCCTGATCTTGTTGAGTTGTTGATGGAGCGCGGCGCAACGGACGAACAGATCCGCTTGTTTGCGGGAGACAATATCCTTCGCGTCTGGTCTAACATCGAGAAGAGAGCGCGCGAGATTCAAGCTACAGGGGAGAAGCCGGTGGAGGAGGAATACGAAGGGAGACAATGGCACAAGGGGCTCAAGGACTCGCCGTGGATGTTGAGGGGAAGTAGGGAGAAGGCTATTGAGTCTGGTGCTGCGGATAAACCGTATATGTTTAATGTAGATGGAGATGGAAAACATAATCCAGCAGTCAAGAATGTATAGCTTAGCTAGAGAGGTAGTTTAAGAGCGACGACAAGAGGTGTTCATAAAACGAAATATCCCCCAACCTATAGAAACTTGGACGCATTCGGGACTGTGCATGATCGTCGTTACCTCTGATGCAAGAAGCCACAGCGCATGCAGCAACTTTCAATTTCAGACAGGTCCTGATGAAGTCTCCCACGTGGTATTGACATGGCGACATCAACATCTACCGGCCGGATCCCTACACTCGGGTCCTCGACTCCTGAATTCGCCATCGTGATCCACAATTGCGTTATCTCTCTAGCCGGGGGGGTGGTCGACTTATGTATCTCGGACTATCGACGCACGATATTAGACCCGCCAGTCTGGACACCCCCGTTCTTTGCCGGTTCTGGTTTCCGGCAAGGAGACAGAGGGACAGGGGGCATCCGAAGCTATCTAAGTAGCGTTATTCTCTACGCGCTCGCTCGCATGCGCCAAACTTGGAATCCGACGGGCCTCATTGGGCTAAAGTAAACGAGATAGATACAGGATTCGATTAGTTCTGTAGCGCCAGAATGGGGAGGGAAGTGGTCTGATAAGGGAAAATTCGAAGATGTCGCGATTGCGGAGTTATGCTACGCAAGGTAGACAGTCTCCGAGAAGGACTAGCGAAGAAGTGCAGCAGTGTGGCACGTCCGACGTTACTGGGATGATAAGATACCCTCCTTCATGAGGGGTACATCTACGTCCCAATATTATTGTGCTGCCATATTTTGCCTGTGAATAGAGGCTCGCTGTGCTGCGCCGTCAACTCCAATTGTAAGGCCTGGTTGATTGCCTGCTCGCTTCTTCAAGATGTCGGGTTTAGAAACGTTTATACTATGCTCAGTTCAGTCCTTGAAGTATCTCATTTCTCTCCCGATCGTCGTGCTTCTCATTTACGTGATCCAAAATGAAGTCACCCGGTATCGTTGCAGGATCAAGAACCTTCCCGGACCTCGCGGATGGCCTGTCGTCGGGAATCTCTTCCAAGTACGTTGCACGAACTCACTCGTTTGAAAGATGCATCCTTGCTAATAACAAAGTAGCACCGCGATGTGATTCCCGCGGAAACATACCGGCAATGGTCCTTTAAGTATGGCCCGGTATTCCAGATCCAGCTCGGCAACACGACTGGCGTGGTGATCAACTCCACGCGGGCGGCCAAGCAACTATTCCTGGGGCAGAGCCACGCGATGAACTCGCGGCCGACATTCTACGTGTTCCACAAGAAGGTTAGCAAAGCCGTGACGAGCATCGGAACCTCGCCCTGGGACGACAGCTGCAAGCGGCGGCGCAAGCTGGCAGCGGGTGCGCTGAACCGGACACGGGTGGACACGTACGGGCCGCTGCTGAACCTGGAGGCGCGCGAGTTCCTCAAGGACCTGTACTCGGCGTGCCGGGACGGGGCCGTCGAGATCGACTTCCGGCCAGCCGTCAAGCGGTTCTCGCTAAACCTCAGCCTAACGCTCAACTACGGCACGCGCGTATCTAGCGTGAAGTCGTTGACCGACGACCCCCTACTCTCCGAGATCATCTACGTCGAGGGCGAGATATCCAAGTTCCGCGACACTGGCAAGAACTACGCCAACTACATCCCCCTGCTCCGGTACTGGGAACCCGTTGCTGAATTCTTGGGCCTCGATGGGCAGCCGAAGAACCACGCTGCTAATATCGGTCGTAGAAGACTAGAGTATAATAACATTCTCCTTGAGAAGTTGAGGGAAGAGGTAAACAGGGGCGAAGACAAGCCGTGCATTCAGGGGGCTGTATTGCGCGACCCCGAATCGGCAACGTTGACGAGAGAAGAGCTTATCAGCGTCAGTTTAAGCATGATGGCGGTACGTCTTTCTATCTTCCATACTTCGGATTGGGATATACATGATATCTTACTAACAGAACACAGGGCGCGGACTCGAACCAGCCAACCCTTTCTTGGGCTTGCCTGCTTCTCGCACACCGACCGGATATCCAGGAGAAGGCCTATTCCGCTATAAGAGACGCGGGGGTACTCAGTCTACCGTCAAACGCATATGCCTCGACGAAAGTTAAGTACATTGAAGCTCTAACAAAGGAAATCTCGCGATACTTCGTAGTATTGAAACTCGCACTCCCCAAAGCCACGTACACGGACGTAGCTTGGGAAGGTGCCACAATCCCGGCGAACACACTGGTGTTCCTGAACGCGTGGGCATGCAATAGAGGTATGTTCGAGACAGACCTCTTGAAACCCCGAGTCGACAAGCCGCTTTATGCTAAGTTTCCTCAACTTTAGATCCGGAACTCTTCACTGAGCCAGACACGTTTGCCCCTGAGCGCTGGCTGCCCAACTCGTCTAATCCGCACGCCCACCAATTCGCCTTCGGAATCGGCGGGCGCATGTGCGTTGCGTCGCATCTTGCTCAGAACGCGCTGTATACAGTCTTCTTGCACTTGATCGCGCGTTTCCATATCTTACCCGCTGAAGGCGAAACGATCGAGTCAACTGACCCGATTAAGGGGTTGAAGGGAATGGCTTTCGTTGGCACGCCGCGGGGGTGGCGAGCAAGATTTGTCCCGAGGGAAGGTGAAAAGCTCGCAGCTTGGCTAGAAAGCCCCGATGGCTAGTCATAGTAAGTTAGGCTGTAGGTATCAGCGAGAATAGACAGAATAATTAGTTCAAGAAGTATCTAGAAAGCCTTTAATTCGTAGACATACGCTTTTAGACTTGTTGTCTAGTTGTTTAATCTATCGCGTCTGGCATACCAAAGTAGATGGTCTCGTAGACTTGTATCACTTAGAGGATTATAAACCATACCTCGACATTTTAATAACTAGACGGTATAACTCCCAATCGTCCTCCGTCTGTAACAAGCACATTCCCGTTGATGTATGCGCCGGCTTTACTCACGAGGAAGAGGATCGCGCCGGCCATGTCTTCCGCGTCTCCAAAGCGTTGTTCGGGGACAACGCTTTTGGGCCATAGTTTACCCTCGTTAGAATTCGCAAGGTTCTCAGTCATCTCGCTAGGATAGACTGTCTTCCCCCGTTAGCAGACTAAGTAAAAGCGGACTCAATATCTAAGTAGCGGACTTACATCCTGGAGCAATGACATTTGATCGAATGCTATAAGGCACAAGAGAAGTCGCGAGTTGCTTCATCATGTGGATGACGGCGGCCTTGGAGCTCCCGTACGAGAAGCCGGCAAGTGCCTTGCGATTCAGGCCACCGATGCTGCTAGTAGCGATGACCTGGCTCTTCTGCTTCAGGTTGCCGCGCTTGTTTCCTTCGTCTAGCAACTCTAGGAACGAGGCCACTGTGTTGAACACGCCCGTGATATTCACCGCGTACGTGTTAGTGAACGCGGCCGTATCCCAACTGAGAAGGTGATTGCGGAAGTCGGATATGCTGGGCTCGGAAGGGAGACCATCAAGAGTAGGACCTAGTATGCCTGAGTTTGCTACGACGACGTTGACGTAGCCGACTGCTGCCTTGATCTCTGCGACGGCTTTCTCGAGGTCAGCCTTGCTAGTCACATCGCCCTGGATGGTACGGATGTTCCCATGCTTCTATACGAACATGACAATTATGGTGACAAGGTCAGCGAACGATCCGGAGAGAATACTGCGAGAATACTGCTCAACCGGTGGAACGTACGGCGGTACTAGCGGCTTTCTCCAAGGTCTCCTTACGGCGACCGATAATGTAGACGATGGCGCCGTTCTTCTCAAGAGTTTGTGTGATCATGAGGCCAATACCTGTATCTGATGTTGAGTGTGCATGCATGTTGAAATTTAGGGAGACTTGATTTACCACTTCCACCTCCGGTCACAACGGCGACCAGACCCTTGACGTCAAAGAGGTCATTGGGTTCTAACGAAGCTGGGGCCATTGTTGTAGTGAGATGGTAGGTCTGTGATTGAGGGTAGGTACCTAGGTATCTTAGAGCAATTCTATTAAGTGGTGGAAGTTTAGTGAAATTGAAGGTTGAAATATTTAATAGAGAAGCCCGGACATCGGAGTTTAAACGGATGAAGCTCCATTATGCTTATTATATACCTCCTACCTCCGTACCTTCTACCTCCGTAGGTACCTCCTATGTGTAATCAGGTTACTAGCTCATGTATGGATGTCATCACGTAATCCCCTATCTAAGGTAGCGCTGTGATTAGCGGCAACGCAGGTATGGAGTGGCATGTATATAGTTCATCAATTTACGTTGATGGAGGGGTGGTAAATAAAGAAAGGAGATAATGTTCCGGCATACCCCGATTATCTCCTTCGATAAGTCTCAATATCACGATATTTCTCTATGCCAAGCATTTCCTCGCTTAATTACAAATGTCTGCTAAATATTACAATCCGGGAATAATTGCATCATACAAGACAAACCCCAGAACTAAAACCAAAACCAATTACTCCTTAGCATCAACAGACCGAAGTGGAAGTTGACAAACCTCGGTATGAGTTACATCGAACTGGAGACCTCAAGCTTTTCCTATTAATCGCTTCAATCATACCCCGCAGCGTCCTGTCGATCCTGGAAGGTCCGTCACGGGCAAAATGCAACGCCAGATCGAATACGACCACGACCAGGTAGTCTGAATAGCCATGACTACCCGGGACCGGGTCAAGATGGCATGCTGCAGAGCGCCGGCTATATTAATATCTAGGCCCCTTTTGCAATTGGCAGGCGCGTGGGTTCTCTAACTGGATATGCTTTGCTCATCTACTGCTGCACCATGGTTCGTCACGATAGGGTCATCTGGTTCTCCATTTTCTCCTCGCTTCTCGGTAGTGTCGTATGTCAGAACGACGACCTAGGCGTTAAGAATGGCTATATTACCATTAAAACGGCCAATGTCAACGCCAAGATCGTTCGCGACGCCCAGGTTCTCGCGTCGCTCACGCCGACGGGTGACACGTTTGACTTCTTGCCGTTCGACCTGATATCGGCTCGAGCCGGCAATGGCCAGTATCACTGGGGCGATATCACGTTTCGGTACCGCGAGGAGGGTGGCAATGGCGCCTGGACCGACGGCAACTCCGCCGCGACCCGGAAGCCCGTCACCACTCTTACAGCGGGAGCCGGGGCATTGGCTGCTTCGAACATGAAGCCCACGCTTCCTACCGCGGGGCCCTTGAACATCACACGTGAATGGCTCGATGTCTCGGGCGACCTAGGCCTCCGCTTCACGATTGGCAATACGGGGTCGTCTGCCGTGGAGATAGGTAGCCTCGGGTTCCCGGCCGAGTTCAACAGCATCTTCACGAACCGGCCCTCGGCCAACACGCAGCGACTGTGCTCGCTGTCGGATCCGTACGTCGGCATGCACGCGGGCCACATCCGTGTGAGCCCCATCCGCGGCACGGGCGCCGCCCTGGTTGTGACGCCCCTCAACGGAAACACCCCCCTGGAGGCGTACCGCAACCTGGCAGAGCCCTCGTACGCCGCCACGGCATACGGCAGCCAGACCTTCGAGGGCTTCTATGAGTGGCAGGTCCTCAGCCGCGCCTGGGCCGAGAACGAGTGGGCTGGCGCGCAGCCCTGGAACGAGCCCTCGTCGAAGACCCTCCAGCCCGGCCAGACGCTGCAGTTTGGTGTGCGCTTTTCGGTCGCCAAAGGCGGTGTTCGCGATATCGATGAGACGGTGCGGAAAACGGGTACCCCAGTGTCTTTCGGTGTCCCGGGATACATTGTCCCGATAGGAGCGCCAGCGCAGCTCTTCCTACAAGCGAATTCTACCTTGCTGTCGGTAAGCAGCGAGCCGGTCGAGTCCTTAGCTATTGCAGGGTTATCCCAAGGGCCCGGGGGCCTCATCATAACGCCGTCTCCGGACTTCTGGGGCCGCTCGAGGTTGACCATTGGCTACGAGGATGGGAAGATCCAGACGGTCCACTACTACGTCACGAAACCAAACGCAGAGGCTTTGGGCGATATGGGACGGTTTCTCACGAATGAGCAGTGGTTCAACGACACTGCTGATCCCTTTGGTCGCGCGTATTCGGTCATGAGCTATGACTACGAGACTAAATCCATCGTAACGCAGGACCCGCGAGTCTGGATTGCTGGGCTCAGCGACGAAGGCGGTGTCGGCGCATACCTTGCAGCAACGTCGAAGCAGGCGATCCAGCCAGATGCCGAGGAAGTGTCTAAGCTTGAAATGTTCATCGACAAGGTCGTGTGGGGCACCATACAGACCTCCGACTTTGCAGTCCGCAAGAGCATCTTCTATTATGAGCCCTCGGCTGTCCCAAAGTACACCTATAGCGCCAATATCGACTGGTCAAGCTGGACTTCCTGGAACGTTGACAACGCCCACGCGATCGACCGCGCCTATGACTACGTGCACGTCGCGGCTGCGTATTGGTCGCTGTACCGAGTGGCGCGGGCCTATCCCGAGCTCGTTAGGAGCCACGACTGGAATTGGTATCTGAACCAGGCGTATAGCACTGTCATACGCGGCATGCAGACCGATGTGGGGTACAACAGGCTCGGACTGATGGGCGAAACTGTCTTCGGCGAAATCCTTACCGATCTGACTCGGGAAGGGCTGACGTCGCAGGTAAATATGCTGACTAGGTCCATGAGATCCCGGGCTGCGCAGTGGGATTCCGAGGAAGTCCCGTACGGAAGCGAGATGGCGTGGGACTCGACTGGTCAGGAAGGTGTTTACTACTGGGCAAAGTGAGTGCTCACTCTTGCAACGTTTGGGAAGCGCTAATGGGGACTTTCAGGTATTTCGGCTTCACCAACACAATAACGAAAACCGTGAACAGCGTGTTGGGATACGTGCCCACGGTGCCTCACTGGGGTTGGAACGGCAATGCTCGACGGTACTGGGACAACGTGTGAGCCTCCATTATTTCCCATATCCCCTTCCTCTAACCCTAACCCTAACCCTAACCCCCTACATCAAAATTTTCCTCCCTCGCCTTCAGCAACCCTAACAATTAACCCCAGCTACGGTGGCAAACTCAAGCGCATCGAGCGGCAAATCCACCACTACGGCTCGGGCCTAAACGCGCTCGTCCTGCTCTCCGCCTTCCGCGACGACCCGTCCGACCCCTACCTCCTGCACGTAGGTTACGGCGGGACCAGCGGTCCGCTATCCAACATCAACGCCGCCGGCTTCGCCTCGGCGTCCTTCCACTCGTGGCCCGACACCCTAAAGTGGGATGGGTACAGCGGGGACTACGGGCCCGGCTTCCTGGGCATGGTGCTCGGCTCTGGGACGTACGTCGCGCAGCACGAGACCTACGGTTTGCTCGCGTACGGGGGCATTCTCTCGGCTTCCGATGACCTGGTTAGCGTGCAGACTACGGCGCCTGTGAGCCGCCGCGTTTTCATCGGCCCCCTGGGGTTGTCGGTCACGGTTGACGCGGGTAGTATACGGGACTTTAGCTACACAAACTCGTCGGGTGCTGTTTCTATTACGCTTACGCAGTTGCCTGGCGCACCGAAGGCAGCGGCTGCGGTGTTGTGGATCGAGACGAATGATGATGCGGTAGTGTACCGTGTCTCGAGTCCTGAAGCAAGCAGTGAGCGCTTGGGGTCGCGGATTCTGCTTTCGTCTGATGGGGATGTGGTTGTAGAGTTGACACGAAGTTAGGTACCTACCGATTAGCGAATATATGCAGGTGCCATCTTATACTTTAATCTACTTTATGTTACGTCCCGAATACCAAATGTGTATTCAAGGAATGAATATCTTCTCAATAGCTAGGTACTAGCCAGAGGGATAATCGTAACAGCTCTTGCCATTCGATGGCCAGCCTTATAGACTCACATTATATATACTGCAATATGGGTTATCAATTTCATGCCGCATTGGTATCACTAATCACAATAACGAGGCAGGTCAGCATCACGAGTAATCTGCTCAATACACACATCGTCCAATCCACGTCTATTAACAACGCCGTTATTTTTGCGTCTAACGTACAGTGGTATCAGTTAGCCGTGCCCGTTCACACACTACCTAGCATCACTCCTCCGGACCGTCCATGCCAGGACCTGGGCCACCCTGCCGACCCATCTGGCGCGCCTTGAGCATCTCATCGCAGAGTAGGAGATTCGACGCTATGCTCGACGAAGAAGCAACGCAATTCCTCAGTACCCGGAATGAGTCGTATACACCCTCGAGCGTGGGGTCCATAGGCTGACCAGAAACCAGGTCGAGTCCGACGATATTGCCGTCTGCGTTCTCATCCTGAAGTGCGGCGACTGCGATGGTCGTTAGTATGAATGTAGTATGAGAGAAACGAATGGATAAATGTAAATACTTACGTGCGTCCTGAATATCGTGGCCGGCATTCGCAGCGAGCGTCTTTGGAATAATCAAAAGCGCATCTGCAAACGCGTCGACACCCCACTTAGCCTTGCCCTTGACTGTCTTCTTGAAGGCGTCACTCTTCAAGTGAGCAGCGCAAGCAACCTGGAAAGCGCCACCACCGGGTACCACACTCTTGTCCACAATCATGTTGTATACGCTTCGCAGGCCATCCCGAACCGCGTCAGTGATCTGCGTGATGGTGTGGGTATTCGGGCCTTTGATGAGTAGCGTCACGGACTTGGGATCCTTCACTTCCTCGATGAACGTGTATTTCTCCTCGCCTAGCTGCTGCTCATACACCAAGCCCGCCCAACCAAGGATGTCCGGAGAGAGATCTTCCACGCTATTTTGAGCGGTGCCACCACAAATAAGCTGGAGTCTTTCCATGTTCCTTCTCTTGGCTCTTCGCAGGGCGAAGATGCCGTTCTTGGCCAGCACGTCTAGAGACAGTGGATCAATACCCTTCTGGTTGACGACGACGAAGCTCTTCTTGGGATCATTCCCGCAGACTTCTTTCTTTAGCTCCACGATCTTCTTCAACTTGGCATCGACGAATCGGCGCTCGCTCTCGACTAGCTTGTCACGCTGGTCCGCGCTAGAGTAGAAGAAGCCCGAGTTGATTTCCGACTTCTCGTACTCCAAGCTGACGTTCATGGTCAAGATGAATGCATTCTCTAGGCGCTTAGGCATATCTGGATGCCGAGCACCGTGATCCAGCACGAGACCTCGGACAAGTTGGGTGTCTGAGGCGGTGCGGTGTTGCATCTTCATGATCTCTACCATGTGTAAGTCGGGTTTCGAGGGCGGTTGGTAGATAGAAAGGACGGCGTCGACAATATCGGCTTTGAGCTTCTCTGCAAGGCTAGCATTGAGTTTGGTAGACAGCGACGTTCGGGCGACGGATAGGAGGAGTTCTCTCTCAACCTCTTTCGGTAGCTTGAACGAGTCTAGGAACTGTAGTAACCAGTAAGAAAAGGTATTTCGCAGGAGGACTGAAGGGATAGTACCTTGAGTGATTCATTCTTTGCGATCTCAAAGCCTTCGGTTATGATACGAGGGTGTAGGCCTTCGGCAATGTATCTGTCTGCCTGCTTTAGAAGCTCTCCCACCAGTAGGACTACTGATGTAGTGCCATCTCCGCAGATATCGTCTTGCGCAGTAGCGGCTCTAGCAATCATGACGGCAGTAGGGTTCTGTATTTGCATCTCTCTCAATAGGACATTTCCATCCTTGGTCAGTTTGATCTGTTCGGCAAGAATCAGTTTATGGTCGTATTCATATCAGGCCGTATCGAAGTCTCGTACCTGTCCAGCACCATCCACCAGCCTACGAGCATTAGTACTTGTTCTCCCATGTTACAGCGCATAATATAGGGATATACACATACATCTTGATAGTCCCTAGAGGACCCAAGTTGGACTTGAGAACATCTTGTAGACCTTCACCAGCGCTGATATTGACTCGAAGAGCTTCACCCCGCCGCTTGCCTAGAAGTCAACATCACTATTCCATACAAACAGTTGTGGTTTGTTAGACGTACCCGAGATTCGGCCTTCGGGTTGAGAAGCTGCGCAGCAGACATTATGATCGAACAGAATAGAGCTCACTGCAAGAAGGGTTGGCGTTTGTCGAAAGTTGTTGTAAACGCAGTGTTATTGAGACGGGGAGCTTCAAAGTGGGTCCAGTAGCACCTCGAACTTTTTTCTGTAGCCTGAGGTACATAGGTACCTCAAGTCCTAATAAACTAGCGCGACAGGCTTACCAGATGCCAAGCAGCTGGCAGCATCGGCGTCGCAACTAGCGAACAACTCATATGGATGCACAGAGCAAAATGACATCAGTTACTGCCTTGTATGGAGCACTCAGTCGGAATGCCCCAAGAATCATAACCTACATGATCACTTCCGAAACTACCTAGGTAGTCTAGTATTGTGTCCTAGGTAGGTAGGTTGTAGAGCAATGATACTAGATAACACATATAACTGAACATACATAATCCTTTAAAATCTAAGGATATATTGTTGAGGTATTCGCTAGATCTGTTGAAGTCAAATTTAAAGATGTATGCATGAGTCTGGGTGTTGATAGATAGGGGTAACTCTGAGGTTATCTCCGGTCATATACATACGATATATCTCTCAAAACCGGATTTCCTACCAAAAAGCAGAGCCAGCTGGAGATCAAGAGACAATACTATCAGCAAAGGAGCTTACGGGTAGGACTCGCAGCCACGAGCTTAGATTTCGTCAAAGTGTTATTGGCGTTGATGAAATAAATATATTCCGCTATCAGTTATTTGTACGAATAACGGTATTGATATCCTTATAAGCAGTCTTTATGAAAGTGGCTTGTGCTGAACCTATCGCGTCAACTACAAATTCAACTGACGATCCTTCAGCTGATGACCTTCTGTTCATCATAAACATGTAAACCGCGCAGGAGATTGACAATGCATCTGATGCGTTTATCAAAGGCGGCCTGCCTTTTATCCTTATTCACGGTCGCTAGCAGCACCGATGAAATAGCTAGCCGACATGCGAAGCAGGTTGCCATCATCGGTAAGTCGAACCCGAAATCTCCAAGCTTACCGTCGGTCACATCAACCCTCGGGAAGCCAGCTAGTGTTCCCACTTGTAATGAAACGCATCCAATATGAACTACTAGCCTAATATTGTCGATTTAAATCATTTGAATGATGAGTCCTTTCACCATGCTGACCATCTGAACAGGCGCTGGCGCCGCTGGTTCCTCCACCGCCTACCATCTACGCAAGTATGCCGCGCAGGAAGGGGTTGACATTAATATCACCTTATTTGAGAAGACTAACCACATTGGTGGTCGGACTCTCACGGTGGATGTATACGATGATCCCCTCAGCCCAGTTGAGTTGGGAGCTTCAATATTCGTTGCCGTCAACCACATCCTCTACAACGCGACTCGGGAATTCAACCTACCCCTGGCGGACCCGGGGTCCGATGAGGAGGGGCTGTTGGGTGTCTGGGACGGGAAGCGCTTTGTCTACCTTCAGGATTCGGGGTCTTGGGGGTGGTGGAATCTCGCCAAGCTGTTCTGGAAGTACGGCACCGCGCCGTACTACATTAACCGGCTGGTGCAAGACACTGTCTCAACCTTCCTAAAGCTCTACGAGGCGCCCTATTTTCCTTTCAGGTCACTCTCGACGAGAGCTTTCGAGCTGGGTCTTGTGAAGATAACAGGCCTGACGGGGCAGCAGTTGCTAGCACAAAACCAGCTTGACGGTCCCTTCGCACATGACATTGTGCAGGCGAGTACTCGGGTGAACTATGCTTCGAACATGCCATACATACACGGCCTGGGCACTATGGTAGGTTCTCATCCCTACCTATCCTAGGCTGAGGCAAGCTGATATATGAGTTAGGTTGCCATGGCCCCCGAGGGAGCGGTTGCTGTCGCCGGCGGCAACTGGCAGATATTCTCCCACATGGTTGCCGATTCCAAGGCGTACATCTCTCTAAACTCAACGGTGACGTCGATCGCCAAGGAACAGAGTAGTGATCCTAACTCGAAGTCGCCCAAATACATGATCAAGACCACAACAACTGATGCCGACTCCGGAGAGGCGGAAGAGCACCCGGTAGCCTTTGACGACGTAGTCATTGCCGCGCCGTATCAGTTCAGCGGCATTAGTCACAGCGACGATGTCATCCCGCACCCCGTTGACTCCATTCCGTACGTCAAGCTGCACGTGACGCTCTTCGCCACGCCGTATCAATTCAGCCCTGAGTTCTTCAACCTCGAGCCCGCTTCCAAGGTGCCTATCTCCGTACTTACGACGCTAGGCGAAGACGAGGAGGCCAAGCCCGGGCCGGAGGGGGTAGGAAGTGCCGGTTTCTTCTCTGCGACCTTAGTAAAAGTCGTGATGAATCCCAAGACACTTGGCACCGAGTATGTGTACAAGATCTTCTCTCCCGACAAGGTCACCCCCGAGTTCTTGTCCCGGCTATTGGGTGTGCAGGTGCCAGAGACGTTCATTCAACCCTCTACCGGGGAGAATGAGGGGTCTAGCGAAGGCGCATCAACGGTTGTTGAGCCCATCTCATGGTACCACCCCGCAGTCTTCCATCCCTATCCACAGAAGTTCCCGCGCGTCACATTCCAAGATCCTATTCTAGGTGACGGGCTGTACTACACATCTGGCATCGAGAGCTTCATCTCCACGATGGAGACGAGCGCCTTGATGGGCATGAACGTCGCACGACTGATTGTGGATGACTATTTGGGCATATCTCATGTTGATGATGAGCAAGAGCAGTCTCAGAATGTATTAGCAGGAGGACAGAAGGATACTGCAACGGATTACGGTCGTCCGATTGAGGAAATGAGCGAGCTTTAGGAAATAGCCCCTCTAGATATCTATTCATGATGGTGTACAGAAATTGAAAGAGATTGATCTGATGATACGCCATCCTTAATCTCCTTTTTCCGGCTCGACTTATTCTCTCTTGGACGCACACCAAGTCTACCGGCCTCCATCCTAGGGGCATGCTTGAAGCCAGTTCCGTTTTGAGTTGCCACGGAATTTCCATTGGCAAGGTCCTCTCTAATCGTAGGCACGTTTCCAGGTGTAGACGCTGGTTGATCACCTGAGCTATGGCCATAATTACCACGCCGCGGTTTAGTCTCGGGTGTCTCATCTGCGCTTGATTCGTTCTTCTCGTTTTCCTTCGTAAGTTTCCTTTTCAAGCGAGCCTTCCTAATGTTTTCTTTGAGTCGGTTGGATATTTCATTTGCCTTGTGATTCAGGTGTTTGCTTGGCAGGTTGATATCGAGCTTAAGGCGATACAGACCGGACCACGTCATGACCGCAGTCATGAACGGCTTCCAGAGGAAGTATAGGAAGGCGCGGACCCAGGTGCCAAATGCGAGGACCAAGCTAACGAGTGTGACCGCGGCAGAGATGGTGACTATCATGTTTAAGACTAAGTTAGTTCCGATGCGTCCTATTGCCGTATTGGATATGAAAGAATAATATGAGAGCTGACTTACACATGTACAAGAACTCCCTTTGTATCGACCAAGTTTGATCAGTTATCTCCATATTGTTCATCCCGAAGACGCTAGACATGAAGGAGAGTGGAAGCTGACAACCGTTAGTGAGTTGGCCAATGGCAGCCTAGCTAATCGACTTACAAAGATAATGGTCACGAGCGTAAACATCATGATTGACCGGCCTTGCCTGATAGTCTCCTCTGATTGTTTGATGGATTGCCATGCTTGGACAACGCTTGCCTGTTGTTGTTTCAAATCTAATAGGACCTTGACCTACATGACATGTCGATTAGTCATTATGCCTTCTCAAAGGAGACGCTTGTGGGAGAAATCTTACACTTTCGGCAGTATTGACAGCGCTAATACGCAGCTCTTTGAGTTGATCAATCCGTCCCACGACGCTTTCGAGTCGCTCGTCAGCATTAATCTTAAACCAATCATAATCTTCTCGCTTCTTTTCCACTTTGGTATCATCATCATCTCCATTATACACAGCTAGATGCTTTGGTGGCTCCCGGTATTTTGCCAAGTGATAGCGGCCTGTCATCTTCCGCTTCTGGGAGTCGCCGAACTTTCCAAACGGATCCAGGATATGCTCAGCATTAGCAATGAATTGCGTGATGATTTTCTCGTGGACCTTTGTGATGTGTGTCATGATATCCAGCTCCTCGATTATGTCTTTGATCTCACGCTCCAGCTTCCCTTCAGGGTTAATATCGAGAAGTGGTACGTGTAACTCAGACGTATCACCATTTCCTTTTGATCTGTAGATATCGCTTGCCTCATCAGTCCAACGCCAGAGCCTTTCAAATGCTACTGTCTGTTTATGCATCTGCTAGTGTGTCAGTAGCCTGGCTAGAATATTATTATGAAACTTACGATATTGCCAATAGCTTTTGAGAATACATCCATGACTTGTGGCTGTCGATCGACCGTTGTGGTTCGGTCAAAAAATGTATTCGTACACTCATCAATGATGATAAGAGCCAAGTCAAATACGGTACGGATCTGATCGGGGCCGCTGTCCTGGATACGAACTCTGATCGATTTGTGGACAGCTGATGCATCTTGCTTGTTGGTGCCATATCGCTTTGGAAAGCAGGTGATAATTGTTTTCGCGTCTAAGATCCACATCCAGAGTTGATCGACCATGATGACTCGGGATAGCTTCTGAATATTCATTTTGCACTCGCCGCACTGTCCATGGATTTCGAAATCATCATGCTCTTTCCATATCCATTCACCATCTTTGCAGATGTACTTATGGAAGTCTTCTGGCTTGGTCGTAGTTCCTCGGTATACGACCTGGTCTCGATCTCGTTCCCCGGTTGAGTTGAGGGTCCAGTGATAGGCTTGATCTAGGGTACGACGTGGGTGTAGTGGAGGGTCCTTGCAGAGATAGTTGCGCAGTAGCTTTTTGTCGCGATAGTTCGACATGCCCTCGTAGAGCCTCGCAGCATCGAGAAATACTTGACCTAAAGGATTGTCAACTTTGACCCGTCCTCTGCCATCTACCTCAAGCTGGTGGGTCTTGATTAATTTCCTCTCCCTCATTTCATTCAGGAGCTTATTCATCGTAACTATCCTTGCCTTGTACCTCCGATGTTTCACAGGCAATGGGGTGGATCTTGGAACCATCCGCGGTTTTTCAGTGATATCACATCTTTCATTCTGCCGAGTCATCTTTTCACTCTTCTCGCGCTTCAGAATTTCTTCTTTAGCTACTCTCATAACGTCCTCGATCTCCATAGTAAACTGCTCATTTTTACGCGAGGTGTCCCAGTGAAGATATGGCATCTTATTCAAATTGTGTTAGCTGGACCGAGTCTTTCACAGATGAGGATACTTGGTACCTACGAATAGGACCATATTTCTTGGGAAATACTCAGTGTTCTTTGGATCTATCGCATTGTTACGTCAGAATCGATCTAGAAAAGGAAGCAATACTACTAACCTGATGATACTACCTCACAAAGCGGCCTCAAATGTCTCGCATGTGCTGGGTTATGTGGTTGAACGCCATGCAATTGGCCACGCCAATATTGTTCCTGGAGGATCATATAAGCTTTCGTTTTCTTCCCCCGCTGTAACTCGCGATGTGTCGCTTGGTAGTCCGGTCTGTCTTCGCCAAAATATCGCGCAATAGCACGCTGATACGATCTTAGTTACCTGATCAACTAATTTCAATGGACATAATGCTTACTTCAACCCACTAAGCAACGATTAACAACTAATTCAGTCCCTTATACATAGCATGGGAAAATAGGATTCAACTTACATCCATGTTATTGGAAGGGAGATGGAAATATCTTACTTGCCGGTCACCCGAGGGGTCACGAGGTCGTAGTAGACTGTCTGTGTCGTTCAGCAATTTCGCGAGTTTTGTCTTCTGATTCGGAAATTTATTCCACACCCGGATACCCTCTTCTTCTTCCACAGGCTTTCCATCGTTTAGCTGGATTATAGGCACGGTAACATCTTTCTCGGGATCGTATTTGTCTCTTCTGATCTCCTGGTCTTTGGGAACAGAACCGGTACCTTTACCATCTTTTTCTCTTTGAATTTTGCGCCATTTCTTAATTTTCTCGATACGTGCCCCATGGCCAGGTGAATGACGCCAAGCTTCAAGGCTCGCAGTCATATTATCCACTAGGTGCTTGTCGTCATTATCCCCAGACACGGTGTAGCGAAGGAAGCCAATGCGCTTGAGTGCATCTATGCAGTCGTCTTCCCAGGATTTTCTCTTTTCCTGGACGAGCTTCTGAGCCGTCTCGTCATTGTGGCCGAGCTTCTTCTGGTGGGCAACCTCTTCTTGCCAAAGAGGGTTATTATCTGTGAAGAAGTCATTTCTATCGCATATATCAATACAGCCAAGGTAGTGGAATAAGTGATCTTTGATGTCGTGGCCGGGCTTCTTAGAACTTTGGCGAGTTACGTGTGAGAGATGACCATTTGTATTATGTTGGTCTATATTAGCGTTAGAAATGGACATCATGTCGAGAACTAAGGATGTGTGTTTCCAGGGGGCTGAGACGGTGGGTGACGGGTTCAATAGGTGAGGTTAACAGGGCTCTTATAGAGGATATACGTTGGGGGCCAAACGTACTGCCATTAATTGATAATATCATCGTTACCTATCGTAGAGGTTCAGCTGAGTCCAAGATGGATAGAGAGCGGATGCATGCCAGCCTCCATCGCTTAACAACAGGACGGCGATGTCAATTATCCAATAGTGATACTAATGCGAAAATGTGAACGGATAATAGCACGAACTCAGCCCGCACATCTGCAAGCGGGATGACGGGCGTCATAATCTACGGGGCGGTGCTAAGAATCCAGCCAATGGAGCAATGACGAAGCAGGAAGATGGATGGTAACACTACATTGGAACGTAAGCATATTCGGGGTGGCCTTTGAGGGGTCGTTCCTCTAATGGATATCTGACCGAAGGTAGTGGAGGTGTCGATGCGGCTCAAGTTGATATTACTACCAAGAAGGCCCCAGATCGTCCTCCAGATCGCCGATGTTAGACGGACCAGACCCTAGTCACTAGGTAATTATTTTGGTATTGAGGCTGCTGCGATTTGCTTTTAGCTGAACTTCCACCTACAGCCACAACGGAAATGAGAGGCTCCCTGATGATATTATTGGTCTTTTAACGGTACGTGGTGGGTAGCATGTCCGCGTTTGTTGCTCAGCAGACGTATGGTGTCCCCGATGCCAGAAGAGGCGTTATTCCCCTCCGTTCCCTCTATTTTCTAACTCCTTTGAGCTGAGAGATTGCTTTGCGTGAGCCTTGAGGCTAATCTTCGATACGCGATGTAAGTAAGCCATGCAGCCTTCGAAAGTCTCACCCCCAATGCCGCCGTGGTGCAACTTAGGCTGTAGTGTCGACTATCGTGCTCGACTATACAGTATGTAGCTAACTACGATATCGCAAGGCTCCCTAAGGGATTGGACTTACTTTTAGGTTGTATGTATCCGCGATCTTATGGCCTGGCTCTGAACGACAAACCAAGTAGGTAGGTACCTAGGTATTTTTCACTACTACCTCCTCATAAATCTCTGTCATCAGCATTTGTAATAAAACGAGTCACTGGAACTTACAGAAACGACAACAGTTAGTCTTCAAAGCTCATTATTCTCATCGACTCAGTCGATCGCAACACATCATACTAGATTAAGGGTTGTGCGCTGCCGAAAACTCCAGCCATCTGCTTTGTGAAATCCTTTTATGCAAATTAGTGAATACCTGAAACCGCAATTCATTTCGTCCGAGGGCCTAATTCAATAAATATTATCTCCATGAGGGCGGTAGGATGTCGTTCGTCCGAGCCGCCGGACGAAGTTCGATTGCATCTGATCCGTGCGCGGCACAGAGACACGTAGTTTTGCGCCGCGGCGGAGGAGACTCATGATTCCTACATAAGATGCAAGCCAATGATGGAGAGTTAGTAGCATTGCAGGCCGAAAAATTACGGTCATTTGACATAATGCCTTCCCGTCCTTCGTGCGAAGTCATCAGCTCTCCTAGTATAAAAGAGCGAGTCTGCTCAAGAGCTTGTTCAATCATATGTCTTAGCAGTGTGTTCTGCCTCTCCCCTGTACCCTATCCTTGAGACTCTTCAACGCCGCCAACATCCAAGAGCAATCCGATATGAAGATCCCCAAGACTCTGTTCACAATAACCTGGGCGGTTGCGGTAATAGCATCTCCGACGCATCCATCATGTTCAAAGGCTCATTTTAAGTGGATTGATCTTCCTCCAATCGACGGTGGCGTTCCGATCCAAGAGCAAGGCACCGCCGCAACTGATACTCACATCTACCTCCTGGGCGGCATCCGTCCGGACGCAAATAACTACCAGGTCGCGGTCCCGTCGACGAACACGTTCAAAGCCTACTCATTCAAAGAGAAGAGCTGGAAGAGCCTTGCCCCGATACCCAAGGCTTTCACCCACACCAACGCCGCCGCAGTCAATGGCAAGATCTATATCCTTGGTGGACTTACCGGGGATGGGGTAGATCAGATCTGGCACGCAGCAGCCGACTGCTTCGTATACGATCCTGCCGATGGTGCATGGACGACTTTACCTCCCATGCCTGATGGACAAGGCCGAGGGGCTTCTGCCATTGGCGTATATGGAAGTACTGTGTACCTAGCAGGAGGAATGGAGCGCCTTGAACTCTTCGAAAATGGCGCCCAAACATCTCTTGATATAGTAACTGCGTATAACACCAAGACTGGGAAGTGGTCGACGCTGCCGAGTCTCCCCGCGCCACGGGATCACGTCGGGGGAGCAGTCATACGCAACAAGTTCTGGGTCGTCGGCGGCCGCGATCACGGCCAGCCCAACGTGCGCAATACTACATGGACTCTGGACCTCGATACACCATCAAGCAAATGGGTGGCCCATGCCGAGATGCCAACGGCTCGTGGCGGGCTGTCGATGGGCGTCATCGGTGATTACATAGCAACCTTTGGCGGCGAAGGTAACCCGGAGCCCAACTCGAATGGAGTGTATAACGAGACGGAGGTCTACGACATAAAGAAGGATATGTGGCTCAAACTCCCGGCCATGCCGCGCCCTAGACACGGCACAGTGGCCGCCTCGGTGCATGGTCGCATTTATATCCCCGGCGGTGGTATATCCATTGGTGCAGGACCTGTGGCCACGTTTGATGCCTTTGAACTAGATCTCTGAACGTCAGCTATGACTTGAGGGGTCCTTAAGAGTTTAGTACATATTACACCCATTATAAAGAACAAGTTTAATACCTAGCAAATTCCCTTCTTCAACAATGCTGCCAACCCTTCTATCAAAGTGTGGCATGCATCTTATATAGACAGCTCCATAGAATCAGATACTGTCTTCTGTGTCCCGGTCGTGAAATAGAGGCCCGCCGTGCTCTAAGCTTTGAAGTATCGTATGGCTAAGTTGTGTTAGCAGTAATGAAGTGATGGGGATATATCAAATGAGTCCTGTGATACTTACATGATGCGTGAAGAAATCTCCGGTCGTGGATTGAGCAAAATATCGCAATTCAATCTCGCATATTATGACAACTTGTAACCAAGCCGCGAAAAATTGTCTTCTGTCCGCTTGAAGGTGCCGCGAATTAAAATACGTAAGTAAAACGTATCAACCGTATCATTGTTAGATTCGCGGACCTGTTGATTCAATGTCATACAACTAGGATAGAGGTGGTCGGTGTTGAGGCATTCTCGGACTCGGCCTCTGTTTATAATTGCAGTTAAATGAGTCCGAGCTGAACTGGCCGAGCCCTTGTTCGTGCATGGTAAATGTGACTCGTCACTCAGGTCCTACGCAATCCACGAGCGTGAAACTGGTGCGATTGGCCTGTCCGGGCCTGTGTCAAAAGCTGTCGGGTCCTGGGCAAAATATCGGCCCCGTGTACAATCCGTGCCTCTGGAGTGCAGCGGGTCTTGGCACTACGAAAAGTCCGAATATACCGATCCACGCCATCTCCGACTGACTCGACAATAGAGAGAACCGGGGCCGTTGCTTGAACTCGGCCGCATTCCTGTAGATAGGATTTCAGCTTGCTAGCAATCCATGGTACTCTGTGGGGTATCGTGGCCGGCGTATGAGACTACGGATCTGTGACTCCCGAATAATGACTCGAAGAATAGGGGGTGAAATCCTCTATTCGAATATAAATACTGTGAACTGTGCCAAGCTAATCAATTCGTCTCATATCCTTAGACAACACCGCGACCTACTAAACTTATACTGCCTCACCTGAATAGCTTTCCATTATGAGCAAGTCTTACGACGTCATTATTGCGGGCGCAGGCCCTATCGGGCTCTTCCTCGCCTGTGAATTGGGAACGGCTGGAGCATCCGTGCTGGTGCTGGAGCGCAACCTCGAGCTTGACGCTCCATGGAAGGTCGAACCGCTAGGCCGCCGGGGCATCAATACGGTATCAATCGAAGCCCTCTACCGACGCGGACTCCTTGACCAGGTCGTCGAGCACAACGTCAACCGGCTCGGGTCTATCGTGAAGACACCCGGGTTCCAATTTGCAGGTCACTTTGCTGGCATGCTGCTAAACGCCAACAAGCTCGACATGACCCGCTGGAAGTACCGCCTCCCAGGGCCGGCCCTTCAGCCCGGCGGTTCTACTATGGCACGTATCGAAGCTGCGCTGACGGAGCGTGCTAAGACCTTGGACGTAACGATCCTCAGGGGGAAGGGCGTCACCAAGGTCTCGCAAGATGACGACGGCGTCACAGCGGAGGCGGAAGATGAGACTTTCCGCGCTCAGTGGCTCGTAGGATGCGACGGAGGGCGCAGCACAGTCCGCAAGGCCGCGGGCTTCGAGTTCGTCGGGACAGAGCCGGAGTTTACCGGGTACGCGATCATGGCCGACTTAGATCACCCTGAGAGATTAGAGCGTGGCTTCAACCTCTCCAAAGGCGGCATGTACATCTTCGTGTTCGGCGGCAGCTTCTTCCTGCTGGACTTCGACGGCGCCGCCTTCGACCGTAAGCAAGAAATCACGAAGGAACACATCCAGGACGTCATGGACCGCGTCACCGGTATCGACGTCAAGATCACAAAGCTCCACCACGTCTCCTCCTTCACCGACCGATCCATGCAAGCGAAGACCTACCGCAAGGGCCGCGTCCTCTTAGCTGGCGACGCGGCCCACATCCACTCGCCCCTGGGCGCGCAGGGCCTGAACCTAGGGTTAGGGGATGCTATGAATTTGGGGTGGAAGCTGGGAGCGACGGTCCGGGCCGCCAAGTCAGGCGCGGGACCCGTAGACCTAACCCTCCTGGACACGTACGAAAAGGAGCGGCACGCGATCGCGGCATGGGTGCTTGAGTGGACGCGCGCGCAAGTGCTAACGCTGAAGCCCGACCTTTTCGGCGCTGCGATCCGCAAACTAGTACAGGACCTGATCGACACGACCGACGGGACAAACCTATTCATCGACCGCGTCTGGGGCTTGTCGCAGCGGTACGACCTCGGCGGCGAGCACCCTCTCGTTGGGTCAAGCGTCCCGGATTTCGAACTGCTCGACGGATCTAGGCTAGGACCCAAGCTAGAGAGAGCACGGGGTGCACTTGTCGATTTTAGCGACGACGCAGATCTCAAGGAGCTTGCTACGAAATACGAGGCCAAAGTTGACTACATTGGCGGAGGGGCAAAGGACCAGCTAGGCCTCCGCGCTCTGCTGGTTCGCCCCGATGGTATTGTGGCTTGGATTGCCGAAGAGAAGCCTGACGTGGAAGCGGCTAAGGCTGCTTTGGAGCGGTGGTTTGGACTTGCTTCATAATGCAGGCACGTAGATCATTTGATTTTGATGTATACCTATTGGAACTCCGCTCGATAGCTTGATATCAATATCCCTGGAGGACCAGTTAGAGCTTCGATCCGTGGTAAAGCTTCGTGCAATTTCTTTTAGTCTCACAGCGAAATTTGAACAAGAGCTTAAACTCTCTATTGCCAGAGGATCGCGTAACTCCATGTCAACAAACACTGACTAAGCCACGATGACGAAATGAAGCGCTGACGGGATATGAAGACGAGAGATGACAATGGCCGCAACCACGTGATATTGTTGATAAATGCTTGGCATCTTCTTGGCGCTATCAACGCTCAGCTGATTGTTGGTCTACTACTATATTCTATCCTGTTACAGCGTTTACCTTGATAGCAACAGTCGAGATTCATTCTTAATAACATCCATGGATACTACCATCTCATTCTTGTCAAATAGTACTATTTTAGAATTGCCAGCGATAGTATACCGTGAAGTTGCTGGCCTTCCAATGTTATAAGGAACTTGAGAAGCGCTCTGTATGGGCCAGTTCCAGCACTCCAACAAATTCTTCCAGCATCTAACCTAGCAGGTCCAGTCAGCGACTTACAGCTCTATGTCGCTCACCCACGTTTCCTTCGATCGCTCTCCTTTCAAACCTCATGTCAAACATCCTAGGCGAAAAACAACTATTACTTAATGTATAATCTTAAATAGTTCTACGCAAACATGGGGATTTCCACAGACAGTCTAGGACAGGCCTATAACAGTCCCAGAAGCGATGAGGCAATAGTGGACGTGGGGGCAGCCAACATCTTGATTGATCCATTTAGCGATTTGGCACCCATTAGCTGGCTTGGCCTTCCCGCTACTTCACTAGTGCAAACGAGAGCATCTTCGAGTCGCATCGAGAAGAGGTTTTGGCAAATTTTATTATTTCTCACGACGCTCTCTTTGCTTTGTCGAAAACGAAGATCGAACACCGGTTGCACCTTACGGTGATGGGTACTATGGAGAAGGGAACAGGTCCTCATGAAGCGCGCGCCGATGCGTCGCGCCTGGCCGGCGCAGAACCGGTTGGCGATAGAGATGTCGCTATCGCAATGGTGGGAGAGGAGGGCCATGCCGTCGATCCCACCGTCGTGCAGCGCGCCGTTCGTAAGATCGATTGGTTCCTAATTCCCGCCATGACGGTTGGTTGTGAGTTCCGATCACTCCTCCGCTTCTGGGGAGCACGATTTTTGGCTGACCATATATCAAGACGGGCTCGTTTATTACGATAAGGCGATTTTAGGATCTGCGGCCCTGTTCGGCATGACGACCGATTTGGAGCTCAGCGTCCCGGACCCACTACACCCGCCGGCGGTTGATACGTCGCGGCTCAGCTGGGCGACGTCCATCTTCTACTTCGGCATGCTGGGCGGTCTTTACCCCATGTCGTACGCCCTGCAGCGCTTCGAGACGGGGCGAGTTCTCGGCGGCCTTGTTGTTCTGTGGTCCCTGATCTGCATGCTCACTGCGGCTGTCACTTCGTATCAGGGGTTGTACGCGCAGCGGTTCTTCCTAGGCTTCATCGAGAGCGTTATCCCGACAGGTTTCATGTGCATCGTCAGCGGGTACTATACGCAGCAGGAGCAATCCCTGAGACAGAGTTGGTGGTTTTCGTCGACCGGACTATGGACGATTGTTGGTGGCGCGCTTAACTACGGCTTCGCCCAGATCACGGGTGGTGGGTTGCGTCGCTGGCAGTATATCTACCTCCTGGCAGGATGCCTTACCTTCATCTTCGGCCTATTTTGTTTCGCAATGCCGAGCTCGCCCGTTTCGGCGTGGTTCCTGACCAAGGACGAGAGATTCGCTGCGGTGGAGCGTCTGCGCTATGGTCAGACTGGAGTCCGCTGCACCAAGTTCAAGTGGTCACAACTGAGGGAGGCAGCGCTAGACATTAAGATATGGCTGATCGCTATTATGATGGCGTCTGCTTATACCGTCAACGGCGCCGTATCTGGTTTTGGACCCCTGATTGTGTCCACGTTTGGCTGGAGTACGCTGGAGTCCATCGTCTTCCAGTTTCCGCTAGGAGGCCTATGCTTGATCGCCATTCTACTTACAGGATGGCTTGGGTCACATTATCCGAATATTCGCATCCTGATGCTCATCATATGCTGCCTTCCAGTTATTGCAGGGTGCGCCGTCATCTGGAAGAGCCAATGGACGTACCATGCGGCAGCACCTGTCGTTGGTTACACCATCACGGGGACGTTCGGCGCAGTAGTGAGCTTGATCATCACAATTGGAATGTCTAACGTCGCTGGTCACACCAAGAAGAGCTTTACTTCGGCGACCATCTTTGTCGCGTACTGTGTTGGTAAGATTCTTCAATGCCTTGGGTACTCGGCCCAGTTTATTAATGCAATGTGTATCAGGAAACATCATTGGCCCTCAGTTAATCAAGAGCCAGACTAAGGTCTCCCATTACCCTGAGCTGTGGCTTGGGCTCATCATATGGTTCGTGTGCAATGTTGAATGGCCTCCTCTTCTCGGATTCTTGTACTGACGTTGGTGTCGCAGTTATTGTATTACTATTGTGGCTTCGGTCGCCCTCTTCGTGGTTTTGCGGTATGAGAATCGAAAGAAGGAATCCACAGCAGTGGAAGACGAAGCCGAAAGAGCCAAGCTTGCCTTTCAAGACCTGACGGATAAGGAAAACCCGTATTTCAGATATGTCATGTAGGCCTCAATGTGACATGGTCAATCACCGATGCCAATTCCATAAACCGATTACTCCTTGTTTTATCCGATCGCGACCTGTCAGAGCCACGTAAACCCGCTTCCGAACCCTTTACTTGGTAACTTCCGGTATCGACTTCGTTCGACTACTAAATATGTTCTTGAAGCGCCCGGAAAGCCTCGACGACTTTGACTCCCCGCTCTCGGCTGAGCTCGAGCCCACACTCATAAGACTGCTTCTGCGGCGTTTCACGATGTCGCTCGCGGATATCAAGTCATGTACCAAGGCTTCTTCTCGTGTTCCTAGGTGACGCGAAGTTGTTAGTCAATTGGAAGAGCGTAACGCATAGGAAAAGGGATGTGGCTGTACGGATGTTACCAGCGCCACCGATTCCAAATGACCTACGACGATCGCCCCCAACCATGGTTACCGTAATTCGATTTTGAGTCTTCGTTATTAGATGACTTAGTTGAGCTATTACAGAGCAGGTGTCCGCAGCACATGTAGATGAGATTGCATGTGAAGTATTGAAATCGAGCTTAACTCGGACAGGACTTCTCAACAGACCAAAAACCAATTGCGAATGTAGAAGCGATAGCGTGTATTCATATTCTCATTGTCCCAGTGGCATGATCTTCCCCTCGTCTCACTGGCGACTCATTCCCAGACTCGAAGATAACCAAAACGTCTGTCATTGGCTCCCCGCGGTCTGTTCTGCATTCGTCCATCTCGAACTAGTATTTAATCAGTCGGGGTGTCGTCATATCTAATTGATTCATGTGGAGATCAATTGACATTGGAGATAGTGGGACGGAGCCTCACTGGTCCTACAGCGCTAAATGATATCATTCAACGGCTCTTTCGATCGCTCTAGCTTTATCCGAACATCATTTTCAGGGGTTCCCCAGCAGCCTCCAACTTCAATCACCTAACAGCCTTAAACCATTCTATTTGCTCGTACCTTGGCTATATCACAAAGGATACGGCGCGGTTCATGCGTTCCTCCTGGGAAGTCCTCTCGCTGATGTCTGGGTTCAGTCAGACCTTTAAGGCCTTGAGACTTGAGTGCTACTCGGACTCGGAAATGTTAATAGAAAGGGTTACAAGGACGCGCACTAAGATGGCAAATGGAGGAACCAGAAATCGGCATACTCGACCCCAACACGGATATTTCAAAGGAGTTGATAGAGTAGTCTGATCAAGGATATCTCCCTAAAAATGACTTCTAGGTCTCACTGCCTTCTAATCTCGTTAATAGGAGATGTTGAAATTCAAAATGTGCATATGAAATGAACTTGAATTAACTACTTGCGCGTCCATTGTTCCATTCATTACCAGGCGAAAGACATACAGCCAGCAAATGTCCCCTATCCCAACTTGTAGTTTAAGCATTGACAGAAAAGGTGAACGACAGATTCTTCAAGATTTCTTTTCCTGTAGCAATTATGTCCTCGGCATGCTTTCTCTCCTTCCTCCATAGTGATCGGTCGAGTGTCATCTTATAGTCCTGATAAACGAACTTGACGATGACAATGCCGTCATCCCCCTTCTTATTCTCTTGAGTGACCGAGAAGGAGGATGTTCTGATATCTGTCATTTCTTAATATTAACACCTATATGCATAACAACAATTGGAGATAACATACCCGGCCGAAATGTTTTCGTGACCCTGTCATACTTTAAATAAGCATGAGAGAACCAGTAGTTGTTATTCGCCTGTGGGTTTGCAACGATGGTGCAGTTGAGTACATTCAAAACTACCGAGAACGGCTGGGAAATACCATTTCCGGTTAAGTAATGGCTCTGGAGTTCTTTGCGTATTATCCCATTTTCTTCTCCTTTCTTCACCTCCAGAATCTTCGGCTTGGTATTGTCTACCTCATAGATGCGTTTCCTTTGAATAATTCCATGGTCAGATTAACTCAGACCTTATCTGTAAGTGAAGAAGTTTATGGAGTCTTACCACGCTTCGTTTTGCTCTCTCAAGATTTGGATTACCTTGGCCCGATAGATGGTTCTTTTGGCTCTTGATGCAATTGAGTCGTCACTAGGTAGATTCTTTTTTTCGATCTGCTGCTGGACATGTTTTTCGGCCTGTCCTAACTCGTACGCATGCCAAGACCGGAGATCTTCGGTCAATACATCCATGTCATCCTTGAGAGGACCTGGAATGTACGGGATGTAATAAAAATGAAGAAGATTCGGAGTACCGTAGTCATTCGTCACATTTACCTCCTTGGGGGTTGTGACGTCGCACTGGTTTTGAGAAATCCAGCGGTTGTTATTTGCCGACATCATGAGGAGGGGAGAATTCAAAGAGGCAGAGGCAGAGGCAAGAGTATAAGGATAAATGAAGCACGGGAGAAGTCTGCTAAGAACGTTGCTTTGAATAATAGGGAGACTTCGCAACAGTTGCATCTACCTAACCATACTTTAAATTAGACATTCTCTCATGATAATCGCTAGCAGGACTCTTACATCTGTGAACTATCTCCCTTGATGTGTCATTATAGCCGGCTGTTGAGACTTTCGGATGCACGAACGATTGTAGAACTCGGTATTGGAGTGCTACCTAGTAAGTTGGTGTTTTAAGGTGTAACTTTTGATGGTGGAATTTTGGAAGGTTTTAAATAACACAGCCAACAAGTAAGAGAATATTGTTGCAGTTTAGTTATATTTTAACTCCACGTACATCTTGATGATATAGTGTAGTGTCTAGCATTTCAGTGTGTTCCAAGGTTAACATTAGACTCTTTAATAGCAGTCAATTACGTCAACCATTGCTGAAAACGCCAATAACCTAAGGCATGTGCCGAATGCACTGACTTCTCGGCGTGCCCGATACGACTGATAAATCTGTTTTGGGGTGTAATTCTCGGGGTCACTGGTAAGACTAAATTCCAAAGATAATTAATGTCGATTGTGAGACATCACAACCTACCTAGGTAGGTACAATTTGTAGCAATAGTTACGTTTCACTACCTACCGACAACATACGATATCGTCATCATCATATTTTGGGTATCTAGTACACATCTTTCTGGAAATAACCCCTGCTTAAATGGCTGAACTTCAATACGAACGTTCAATTGTTTCCGGAAGATTAGGTAGGAACGCTAATTGGAAGTGATAAGTAAAGATTGTAGGTAGATATTTCTGCTTTCAGCAATATGTATGATGAAACTTCTATTAATTATGATGCCAGGAGTCGGCTTTTCAGATTAAGTTCGGATTGCTGTACTTGGATACCAACTCCTACAAAAGTAGGTATATGAGAAGTCTGTCAGGACAAGTGATTTCACCCAAGTTTAACCCATCACTATTCATCTCTATCTTCCACGTCCTCATACTACGCGACTTGCACCATTCTTCATTATTCAATCACCATGGCTCCTTCTACTATCCTCGAAACTCCTGACTGGGACGTGAGCATCTCTAGCGTCCCGGTTAAGCTATCGCCTCAAGCTTCTGTTTGTGACGCTGACAAGCCCACTGCGAAGGATATGGGCGAGGGTGATCCCGACTCCATCATCTATGTGAATCTGAAGGCAAAGAACATCCCCGACAAGTTCAAGTCTCGAATTAAGCAACTCGAAAACATGCTGGATCTTACTCACCAGTGGTTGGACACCAACGCTGGCATTCAGGCCAAAAACATGCTCAAGAAAGGGAAACTGCCATCGGACTCATCGGATGAGTCTTCATGGAAACGGTCAGACTATCGTGTGAAGGTAGTTGATTCTGTCCTTAAAAATAGTTGTGCTTGGTAAGTCGGACCTTGATATGTATGGGAGAATTGTGGCCTAACATTCGCCGAAGGATCTACAGCCCGAATCAAGAAAGGGTTTCCAAGAGGATCAACGTGAAGAAAGCAACATTTCACTTAGAGCTGCTCAAAGACATGCTTAGCGGCCTCGCGCTTCCAACTGGTATCAACAAAAAGTTAGAGAAGGCATTTGAGGGACTGTCGAAGGTCATCGTTAAGACCGAGAAGACAGCGGAGAATAGAGCTGTCTGGACACTGTTCCATGTATTCACCTACGATGAACACCGGGATGACTTCACGGCCTGTGGGTTTAAGCGTGCTCTGATGAGATATAATTATGGACACTGACACGTCTATAGCTCTCCGGAACGTTTCCTATCGACTCAGCCAGGAAATGAAAGACATTCTGGTCCATAAGAGTAGGTATGAACGGATTGATGTTGACTTCGCATATACGCGAGCGGACTTCAAGTACAACGAGAACACGTGGGTGAAGATCGAACCTGATATCACCAAGTACATTGAAGAGATAGCAGCCAAGCAAGTGCGCAACCCGATCGAGGATGAGATCCCGGTTGATTGAGTGTTGTTGCAAACATGCGGTTGGATGGGAGAACTAGCGATAGGGGAAGGAGGATCAAGGTTGTCACATTCCCTAATATCTTCGTCCCTCATTTTCAGGCGGAGGGAGGGTCATCACTAACTGTGGCACCTCTTGATAGCTTTATGGCGTTCTGGATATTTCTCTGGAGAATTATTATTCGAAAACTAATTAGATTTAATAGGGGTTGGTATGGCCTACTGCTGGTTAAAGAGATGGACGTAATAATTTCGGCGGAATTCTCCTAGCGCAACACACTCCTTAGAGTCTGTTACTAATATAAAATACAACACTCCTTGACCAACCATCACCTCAGTGTATTCCTCAGCGTAGTCTTTGGTGTAAGTGATATATAATCCGCTGTCGGGTTTAACCAGCGAGCCCAGATCCTCAATATCATTTCCTTTCCCTTCTCGCAGCTAACCCACTAAAATTTCCATTATATCGGTTATTCCGTTAGGGTTTGCGTGCTGTATTAAGTTGGTTAGAATGATAAGGCTACAATATTCATATTTATTAACCGATTTAGACGCTCAAAGAAGGACTGACATGGCTGGATGGTTACTTGGAAAAGGAGGCATGGTGAGTCTTTGTACTTGGGATTGATTGGCTAGGCTGGGGAGTTTACTTACATCAGCATGGACCGGGGGTGGAGTCCATGTACCTATTTAATGCACATTATGCATAAATACATGTCGCATGTCATTGTGGACAGCTTTGGGCTTTCGTAGTATTGATTACAACAATCGTCTCCCCCTAAGTAACGCGACAACAACCATGGCTGTAAATGTGCCGTCGCACTCCTACTCTAGAGAGCCGGATATTCGGTTGGAAGACTATCTTGACGACAAGCTTCAGTCCACTACCGACTTGGACAGTCTCGATAATTTACTAGCAAACGTCGAAGTCCAACGTACTCAGCTTCAAGCCCAGCTCGACGATGCTACTAGGGAGCTCCAAGATGCTCGTCGCGCAGCTCAAGATCGCCAGGGCGGAGTAACCCGATCCATAGACGACTTTCAGAAGCTCCAGGAAAGCATCGATGTGCGCTTGAAGATAGTCGCCGAGTCCAATGCCCCCGAAGAAGCGATACGACGCCTCGAACAGCCCATGAAGCAGCTCCATAAGGTCGAGCTTGCCTATCAATACGTTTCTTTGCTACAAGATGTCGAGACGCTGAGGATCGAGGCTCGGTCACATCTGCCGCAGAGTCCCAAACCCGCATTGCAGCCTTACACTAGACTGAAGAAATTGAGTGTGCGGTTGAGGGAACTACAAAGAACGGCAGACGAGGCCGCCACCCACTTGGTAGACTATGTCGAGAAGATCACGGAGGATCTCTGGGACGAGATGAAGAATACCATGTCTAAAGAGCTGGAAAGCATCTTAAAGAAGCGCAATTGGCCGCAGGGAGTTGATACGGACTCCGAAATGGACGCTGAATGGTTGCAGGGCATCGAGAAGCTCATTGATCTGCAAGTGCCTGAAGTCCTCTACTCCGAGCGAGTAGTCACGTTATCACCCTTCGAGGTGATGGCGAAGCCTTTTATCCAGTGGTTCCGTTTCCAATTCATGGGCAACAATGCGACCAGCGGTCCTCAAGCATTTGGAACCTTTTGCATACCACAGTTCCTATCGCTGATTGACAAGTGGGAAGGCTTCTTCCGAGACAATGTGGGTTATGTTTTGGCGTCACGACTTCATGACACCAAAGTGCGAGACTTGTCGGTCTACATGGATCCAGCTTGCGCCCTGATTACGGCGTTACTACCCGTTATGAGGGAGAAGGTCGATGCTATGATTCAGCATGGACTAAAGAATCCGCAGTTTTTGAGCAGCCTCATGGTACAGCTCATGGATCTAGACGATGAGATACGGTCCAGATTTAATTATGACGGTGGTGATCCCGATCAGGGATGGGCCGGACTCACGTCAGAAGTGCTGGGAAAGTATTTCGATGATTGGTTCAAGGCAGAGAAAGATTTCGCTCTCGAGCGATATCATGTTATCATGAACTCCCCCGATGCACGAAACATCGACTATGACTACAGTGGCGTCGGCAAGATGAAGCCTACGTTTGGCGCCGTAAGAGTAACAGACCTCCTGAAGTCAGTCACATCTCAATACGAACGAGTCCGCAAATTCTCCCACAAACTTCGATTCCTCATCGATATCCAGCTTGACATTTTGGACAATTATCATGATCGCTTCAAGGACTCCCTCGATGCGTATTATACAATAACTTCGACTTTAGGTCGAACTCTTCATGGTATGACTAAGGAACAAGCGGCTGCTCTAGAAGGCACGGGGGCATTTGAGACTCTCTGCAAGGTGTTGGGCAGTTCTGATCACATTATTGCTACCCTGAAAGACTGGAGCAATGAAGAGGTAAGGCTCAATAAGACCGAGATACATTCTAGTTCGTTTCTAATCATATGTAGTTCTTCGTGACATTGTGGGAGCAGCTCCAGATGAGGGCTAAGCGAACCAATGGTGATGGCAATATTGCAGGCGGAATGAGCTATGAAAATGTGAAGGATAGGACCTCAGCAGTCGTCGGCTCCGATGGCGATGGTGGCATCTTGTTCGATGAAACCATTGCAGCGTACACCCATCGTCGCAAAACGGCTGAAGAATATTTAGTCACGGCTTTAATTGACTCTCACCAGAAAGCGTTCCGCCCATATGTAGCCAAGACCCATTGGACCACGATCAGTGACAATACCCATGGTAAGCTCCTTATTCACATATCTCTCTTCGTTGACCTGCTAACCACGTAAAGTCGAGGCTTCTCAACTTTCTGTCACCCCCGAGTTAGATGAACCTTTAACGGTACGTTCGCAGTCAAAGTCCATTTTTCTGATCTATACTAATAAGAACCCTAGATTCTCAAGCGGAATCTCACTTTCCTCGCTTCTGTCCTGAGCACTGCTGTTTACCGCCGGGTTTGGCGAGAAGCACTAGAGAAGCTCCAGGATATGCTCTGGGCGAACATTCTCATGACGCAGAGTTTCACGACGCTTGGCGCCGCTCAGTTTTCCCGCGATCTAGAAGCCATCGCTTCTCTCGTAGACCGGCATATACCAGACGGGTCGCTGACCTTAAGTACGTTGCTAGATGGCTCGATGTTACTGAATTTACCCCTAGAAGCTAGCAACGGAGCAGTCTCTCTGCGACAGGCTAGGGACAGTGTCTTCACGGATAACACCGAAGCTAAGAAGCTTTTGGCTGAGCTGGGCTTGGAATCCCTTACACCAGCAAACGCGAGGAAGATTCTACAGAGGCGAGTCGAAAATAGCGAATAAAGAATAATTTTTTTCGCCTGCTGTAGGCTCCTAGATTTATCGCATCTTGCGCCCCTAATGCCAAACCATATTTGATGTGTTGAATTGCTCCCAAATCAATTCTATCAGACACCACCCCCAATCTTAAGCATCTTTGGTTGAAGCCCAACGCCTTTATGTGTAGTTTGATCTAAACCAGGCCCCCCAATCTTTTCTTACCCTCGCTCCCTAGATCTGTCTCTAGCGTTTAGCTGATAGCCCTCATTGTCGCCTCCACCACGGCAAATGTGCCGGCGCTGACGGGCATGGCCCTCAGCAGCGTAGGCCCGATGCCCTTCCAGAAGCCCCGCGCGCCCTCGGCCCTCCAGGTCTGCGCGAAGCAGTCGCGCATGGTCTTGTACTTCATATCGGGGCCGAAACTGTCAGTCTGCATCTTGCTCTTGACGACGTCGAAGGGGTAGCTGGCGAGCCAGAGAGCCTCGCCGGCCAGGCCGCCGTACAGGGCCACCTTGTAGGCGGGGACATCGGCGCGGCGCACGCGGTTGCGCGCCGCGTCCGCGTTCATCAGGTACTCGAACGTCAGGAACCACATGCCGTACGCCGCCGCCTCACGGTAGATGGTGACGGCCTCGCCCCGGTACAAGCCCCGCAGGACGCCGCCGCCCCGCGCCGACAGCTGCCGCACGCAGTCCAGCGGCCCCGAGTACAGGCGTCCGGCTCCATGAGGTTGTGCTTGCAGCCGGATGCGCACGTGCTCGATGGGTCCCGAGATGACTGAGTTGGCCACGCCCGCGAAGGCGCCCGCCGCGTAGTACTGGCCGTAGCTCAGGTCCTTGGAGCCGTTGGCGGTTTCGAAGTACCGCCGCGCGTACCCGAAGGCGCCGAACTGGATTGACACGCAGGCCCCGATGCCCAGGAGGGGCGTCAGCGTGCCCTTGTAGAAGGCCAGCGGCCCTTCCTTGGCGTAGATCGAGGTCGCGGCGTCGAGCGCGGAGCTGTACGCCGTGCTGGTTTGTAGGCGTACCTTGACGATGTCGAAGGGTTGGCCTGTGAGGGGGGTTATTGGTTAGTTCGAAGTGAGTTAGATAGCGTCTTTATTGCCCGTCTATTCCCTAGGCTTGATGCTGGATTTGAGGGTTTGCTTTGTAGATGAGACAATCTTTCGACTCATCGCGACCCGACGTTTGCGTGATCCAGACATCAAACCTCGTCACACAGCAGAAGCTGTTCCCCCAAAAAATAGGACCAGAGAGACCTACCGATCAGAACCTGTGCAATACCTCCGGCAGCTCCAGCGAACAGATCCTTCGCCGTGTCAAGGGCACCGCCTTTGGTGTCAAGATCCTGGGCTGCGTCCCCCATCGTTGCCCCCGCGGTCAAGTTCAATTGGCCCAAATATTGTCAAGTCGCACCCTTTACGTCCTCAAAGCACAAAGTCCCTGCGTATACTTGATCAATTGAGTTTATGAGTTAAAACCAGCCGCACGGATAGTCGTTAATATAAAATGGAATGTAAATCTCATCAAACGGCGTCGCCGATATAGGAGATTGAGATGACGGTGAACGAGTCAGATATCATCTCGCGCCTTATCAGCGACTCAAGCCTCTGGAATTTCTACTATCGATAGTGGCGCACGGAGCTGTTATCGATGGCGCAAACAGCCTAAGCTTTACGAAGTAACAGCTAGGTAACAGCTCTGCCAGTTGATCACAACTGCCCGCAATGTATTTTGGCTTATACCTAGATCTCGCTTGGACAGTTGGCTGTTGCACTTATGTAACTTGGTATAACCCCACAACGATGGTTGGCCGCATGTGCGTGCAATGATTCTTACCAGCATAATGATTGTTGGTCAACAATCATTTGCTATGTTCCGGAGGTTTCCGCAATGGTACCTACCTAGGTAGGCTGTCAAACAAATATGAATCTCACGTGGTTATGTTCAGCGACACACCGCTGCCAACTACCATACAGGTCTTCTTTGCCCGGAAATCGCCATGAGGCCTACATCAACCACACACTAATACCGAACCGATGACATGGCCACTCTCGACTCCTTAAAGTTGGCTCTGAGGCAGAAAGTTACGGCAACGGGGTCGTTCTCGAGGCGGCCGTTGTCCGACACACAGTACAGCGCTGGTTTCGACATCTTGGTGCAAGGCTCAGGATGGAGGACGTACCAAGACTTCATCATCCCTCAACTATCTCAGCTGCTAACCACTCTCTTCAACTCGCGTACCCATATCTCGGTGCTAGAAATCGGACCTGGTCCGAAGAGCGTATTTGAATACCTGCCCGGTCATCTGAGAGAGAAGGTCAGGAAGTATGCTGCGTTTGAGCCTAACACATTGTTCGCTACGAGCTTGGAAGAACGGCTATGCTCGGAACCCCTGCTGCCCTGTTTGCAAAGACTGCCCGACATCCATCGCATTCCCTTCGTTCCAGACAGCAACACAGAGAGCGGTACGAGCACTGGCACAAGCGCTGGCGACAAAAAGTTCGACGTCATCCTATTCTGCCACAGCATGTACGGCATGAATCCCAAACGCAGATTCATCGAACGGGCGCTGGAGATGCTTGTCGAGCGGCCAGAAGGTGGAATAGTGGTGGCTTTTCATCGTGAAGGGACCCTACACCTTGACGGATTAGTATGCCATCGTACGGCGTCTTTCCCTACCGGAGTCATTCGTGTGACAAACGACGACGAGGTACTTCAATGTTTTGCTCAATTTATCGCGGGACTTGCCATGCAGGATGTAGAGAGGAACAAGGCTATCCGAGTCGAGTGGCGTAAGTTGTGCCGCGCCTTGGGTCGTCGTGAGGAAGCCCACCCGAACCACCTTTCGTTCAGCTCACCCAACGTCATGGCGGCCTTTACCCAACATGCAACCGCGTTGCCCGAGCTGACGGCGCAGGTACCATTGGAGAAGGCGGACTGGGCAGTCAAAAACCGGGAGGCTCGCCTCCACCGTCCCGCCTCGATCGTTAGGCCAACAGAGATTCGACACGTCCAGCAGTGCGTTCGATGGGCTCTGAAGAACAGGGTCGGCCTTACCGTCGTCGGCGGGGGTCACAGCGGCCACTGTCTCTGGCCTAACGTCGTCTCGGTCGACATGGGCGCCTTTGACCAGATACACATTCTCACGGCCTCAGGGGATAGAGGAAAATCCGAGTCTGACTCTGGTTCCTGGGTTATCGTCGGGGCTGGCTGCAAGACAGGGGATATCGTCCGCAAAACCATGGCAGCGGGCTTGACAGTGCCCCTGGGGGCCCGCCCAAGCGTGGGCGCGGGACTATGGCTGCAAGGCGGCATCGGGCACCTGGCTAGACTTCACGGGCTTGCGTGCGATTCCATTGTCGGTGCAGTGGTGGTCAGCGTCGACTCCGGCCAGGCCCTCTACGTCGGCCATGTGCCGATCCAACACCGGCCAGCCGGTGCAGTGCGTCCGGAGAACGAAACCGATCTGCTATGGGCGATAAAAGGCGCCGGAACCAACTTTAGCATTGTGGTTAGCGTTACTTTCGAGGCTTACGCGGCTCCGACTTATTTCGTTCGAAACTGGATCGTCCCGCTGAGAGACAACGCTGAGGCGCAACTCAGGATCCGCCATTTTGATGAATCCATCGCTAGGAAGCTCCCCCGGAACTGTTCTGCAGACGCGTATCTATATTACGACAACGACCAGCTGCATCTTGGCGTGACCATGTTCGAATCTTCCACGACTATGCACACATTTGAAACACTCGCGCCCGTAGGTACAATTCTGGGTTTGGGAGAGAAGTCGAGGGCCGTGGACGGCTTTGGTCTGTTCGACGCCGAAATGTACGTGTCCGGGATGCACGGCGGGCACGGCGGCGGCAAGACCTCATCGTTCAAGCGATGTTTATTCTTAAAACACATCGGAGCAGTAAATATCGCCGACATCTTGGTGGCGGCCATTCAAACCCGTCCCTCGCCATTCTGCTATCTCCATCTGCTGCAAGGTGGCGGAGCGGTCAGTGACGTGGCGGCCGATGCTACTGCTTTCGGCTGTCGAGACTGGGATTTCGCCTGCGTGGTTACTGGTGTCTGGCCCCGCGACCAAGATGGGACCGAAGCTGCTCGAGCCGCCGTGCAGTGGGTTTACAACGTCGCAAAGGACTTGTTGCCCCTGAGTAGCGGAGCATACGGCGCAGACCTCGGGCCAGACCCCAGAGACGCCGCGCTCGCGGCCAAGGCTTTTGGACCAAACCGGCCGCGCCTGGCCCGCCTCAAACACAATATGGATCCGTGTAACGTACTGTCTTATGCCTGCCCGCTCCCGAAACCGCCCCCGAACCCGCCAATAGAACGAAAACTCATCATTCTCGTCACCGGCGATAGTTGCGCCGGAAAGGACTATTGCGCCGCCATCTGGGCCTCCGTGTTCACTACATGCACCCGCAAAAGCCTCACGGCTCGCGTAGTTAGCATCAGCGATGCGATCAAGCGAGAATACGCGTCAGTCACCGGCGCCGACCTAGACCGCCTACTTCGGGACCGCGCCTACAAGGAGCAACACCGGCCAGCGTTGACGGCATTTTTCCAGAGTCAGGTGTTGCAGCGACCTCAGCTACCAGAAGAGCATTTTTTAAATGTGGCACAAGGCGCTATAGATGTGGACGTGCTGCTAATCACCGGAATGAGAGACGAGGCACCGGTCGCAACCTTGTCGCATTTGGTGCCAGACAGCAGACTGCTCGATGTTCGCGTCAAAGCTAGCAAAGAGACGCGGCGCGTGCGGGGAGGGTGCCACGGCGGTGGTGACGATGGTAGCGATAGTAACCACAACAAGGATAGCAACAATAGCGGGTCGAACACGACGGCATTGGACTACCGCCCCAGTCTCATCTTCGATAATGACACAACCGGAAACGAGGCGCCCAAAAGGTTCGCCGAACACTACCTGCTTCCCTTCTTTCACGAGGACTTGCAGCAACTTGCCGAAATGGTACGTCCTGTACCCGACTTTCCACGCCCGGGTATCGAGTTCCGCCACGTGCTCGGTATCTCCGAGCAGCCGGGTGGGCTGGCCTTGTGCACGTCTCTCCTACAAACTCACTTCACCGGCGACTGGACCAAATTCGATGCGGTGGCTTGTTGCGAGGCTGGCGGCTTTGTCTATGCGTCGGCATTGGCGGCACGGGTCGGTTTATCCCTGGTTCTGATTCGCGACGCTGGCAAGCTCCCCCCGCCTACTATTTCTGTCGTGAAGTCCACCTCGCATATCTCGTCTTCGACATCCAACGATTCAAGAGAGGGCAGGTTTGAGATGAATCGGGATGTGCTCCCAATAGGCGCGTCAGTGGTGGTTATAGACGATGTGCTCGCCACGGGGGAAACGCTCTGCGCGGTGCTACAGCTGCTAGTTGAAGCCGGCATCGGCCTTGAGGATGTCGGCGTCATGGTCGTCGCCGAGTTCCCCGTTCACCGTGGCCGGGAACTGTTGCGCCGGCGCGGTTTTGGCCGAGTCAATATTCAAAGCCTTTTGGTCTTTAGTGGTGCTTAGGGGTAGGTAAGAAGGAAGAGGAATTTAGAATCTTGGATTTGTGATAGGAATGTCCCGTGATATGATATGTGTGATTCGAGTGACCTGAAGCTTTTCCACCGTCGTTTATCCTAGTGAACATGAACATCCTTTCCCTAGGTATATTAAGAACTTGGGGATACGGGTGGTTTTACGGAGGAAACGTCGAATATTCGGCTTTCTCTGATATAAATAAATAGCTTGCTTCCACCTTCGTGACTCCACGAATTCAAATTAGTCTAGTGGTGGCGAAGTCGACTGCCCACCTCCAATATCGATAGTCCTGATACGCTCTGCCCTTGGCGCGAAGCCACCGTACCAGAGCCAGTTGAGATCTGGCTGAAAGATGGTCTAATTTGTGCCATATACGGAATACATATGTAGATTCCAGGCGAACTACAGCCACCATTCTGTATACACTATTCACCATAAATATTAGGCTAGGGGGCGCTCTGATATAAACAATAACAATTAAATTCATCGTACCCAGGTAATCATTTCATTATATAATACGTCGAATAATATGAATAACGGAATGATATTATATAATTTCACGTTTCGGAATGTCAACAGTAATGAAACTGCATCCGGGTTCTTGGGCCAACAGTTCGACAGATGCCTAACAGAGGCCATAGCGTTTTACGCGAGCCAACGATTGCCTCTCCTTAACTTAGGGCTACCCGTCTCAATATTAGAAACTTCAACTATTTCTTTTCGATAAATACGCGTTCCGCTCTCTGACTTTGACACCTTCGAATTGTCTCCATACCTCCTATCGGTACATAAACGAATCAGCTAGTTTAGCCTTAACCCTTGATTTTCAGTTCATAACATTTACGACTGAATAAGGAAACCCTTAGGTCGACTTTGACCTACCAAGGCGGGCAAACAGGCATCGGGAAATTGTTTGTTGAATCTCCTATCGTTACATAGTTGAACATGACTAATAAAAACAGGCAAACAGCGCTATCTAGCATAAGACTGACTGACATCCCTACTACCTACGCGTTAGGACTACAATTCAAAGTATGGCCCGCCCAGAACAAGATTCGGTATTCTACCAAACTTGCCTCCTCTAATATACAATATCCAAGATGGGTTATGTCATGGAATTCTACGTCGACGGCGGCTGCCGTAACAATGGCCGGCCGTACGCGACCGGAGCTGCTGCTGCCTGCCTCATGTCGCGAGGTCACCAACGCTTCTGGACTCAAACGCGGAGACTACCAACCGGGGACTATTTTGCCACGAGTCAGAGAGCCGAGCTCCTAGCTATTGTCATTGCTCTCGAGTGGGCGCTAGAGAAGTACGAAGACTTGGACTCTTACCCGCACTTGTCGGTCGACATCTACTCTGATTCTAGATACGCGGTTGGATGCATCACCGACTGGATCTATAAATGGTTGGATAACGGCTGGACGAATACGAAGGGAGGCGATGTTGCGAATCGCGACCTGATCCAAGAGCTTTCTGACCTAGACGATCGTGTCAAGGAGCTAGGCGTGGTCAACTACCATTACACTCCGAGGGAACAGAACGAGAATGCCGATAAGGCTTGCAATGATGCTCTTGACGAAATTGAGGAGTTAGAGGACGAATCAGAGTCGGACGACGATTGGTAACTGTCTTAGGTACATACACTCAGAAGGCTGTGGTTACTTGGCTAAGGCGGCTGATCACAATTTGCGGAATTTTGGGTTCTCGGCGTCAAGGTGACGGTTTCAGTATGACCTAACGAACGGAAATAAATACTCCAGAGTATTACGCGTCGATAAAATGCTTAATGATCTCACGGCTGGACACGCACATCTACCTCTCCAGCGTCTTCTCATTCTACCTCTCTTGATTTCTTTCCTCTCCATACTTCGCTAACCGCGTAGTAATAAACGGAGAAATGTTATATAATTACTCCCAGTTCAGATATTGCGGGATTTGTGATCCTGTGAGACACTGTATCTGTAGGATTCCATTAGACAACAGGACTCAGGAGTAAAAGAAGTCCCCTGTCAAGACACGTGATCCAATTAACTCAATTTTCCCTTCAAATGCTGTTCTGCGGTTAGTCAAGTACCTATGAAAGGCCTTGAGAAAGATTTCATACTAAGTTGATACCTAACACACTGTTCGGCAAGGGATAATTGCGTACTTCAGAGGTTCGTCACTTAGAGTCAAGGACAAATAGGCAAACATGATGTGAATAAAAGAATGCATCATAATAGAATGACTTCCAAGTTTCTCGTTATCTAGAGAAGTAAAATCCAAGATAGATTCCATACTATCCTATTTCATTCATCCGTTCATACTCTTCTCAGCAACATAGGAGGTTTCAGAACTATCAAAATCCAACTCTCTATAGACTAGCACAGGCGCCACTGTTGCAGACAAAGGGGTCTGAGCAGTCATTATAATCAACACAGGGGCAACCTAATTATAAAGTCAGCTTACCACAGAACCACGAGGCGCACATGAACTTCTGAGTGAGTTACGAACCGATACAATGTCCAACCCAAGTGCAGCCTGTCTGACACTCAGACCCAGCACAGTAGTCGGTGGGGTTGTTGTCATTAAAGACGTGCTCGGTATTGCACTTCCCAGGCTCCCAAAGCGGCGTAGCTGCAGCCATGGGCGTTAGAATAATCATAGATCCAGGCTTTATTTATCTTCTGAGGCCAACTCACCGTCAACAGTCAGATTTGTATCGGGGTCCTCGACGAAACCCTGGTGCACGTCGGGAGTAAGTACCCGCTCGCAGTCGACCTGTGCCTGCCCGCCGCTGTTCTCGCTGCCCGTGAAGATGTCCATGTGCTTTATGCCTGGTCTTCCCCACTCGTCTACTACAGTAGAGCAGAGTTGTCAGTCGGGATCTTCATCACAGTCATCATTTTCTTCCCGCATCTTCCTTGTCACTTCCTGCAAGTCTCACAGTCGTCTTCCATGCGGAGGTACTTCTTCAGGTACGGCGAGTAGACAATATCGCAGACGCCGTATTCGCCCGGCGAGCTCGCGAACGTTACGGGGTCGTCGTATGTGCCCGTACCACCTGCCTTAGAGTTGCGGCCGCCGCAGTCGTGGGCAGTGATGATCGTGTGTGGGGGATCGTTGTCGGGGATTCCGGAGAGGGTCACTCGGACATCGCTAACGACCGAGCAGGCGCTGGCAAACAGGGCTGGCAACCACTCCACGGTATTCCACACGTGGGCCACATTGTGAATCCACATCCACGCTCGTCCACTCCACGAGACCCTTGCCTGCTTACTCATCAACTACATATGAGGCCTCGTGGATGTGGAGTGGGCGGAATAGTGTACTTACTGTGGAGTCCTCAGGTAGGCACAGGCCAAGTGTTAGTGCTCCCTAGTATTTTCGGTTGTGGCACTAACAGTGAGGCTGTGGAGGCTGAGGTGGCGTTCCAGAGGTCCCTCTTAACCCCCCTATTCTAAGATCGACCCCCCTATTCTAAGATTAGCCCCCCTTATTCCAGGGCTCCAGGTAGGTGAAACGCGTATATTTGACGCGTCTACAGATCCGTACCCAATTACTGATTCTTGTCAACCTGTTACTGATTTTATTATTGACCAATAGAAAAATTCGGCATACGCGTAGCCGACGTGTTGTCGATCAGTAAATTCTAATCAGCCAACCTGCTTTAGATCAGTTTTCGCATATAAAACCTACCGTTTTCCCTATTATGTTGGACTTATCTTTTACCTTATTACTGTTAAAGGTATCGAGAAGGTGAGTAAGGTAAGTGATATTATCGTCGACCTCGCTGTCGCCGTTTTTCTACTTTCTCCACTTTCCCTTTTCGGAAGTCCGAATACTCCGCGATGACCTCATCCACTATTCCATTGTGGCCCATATATTACACATAAAGCCATGTGGAACCGCCTCACAACGACGAGATGGTGGACTTAGTATACACATTCCACATCGTCCTATGTGGACGTGGGTGGAGTGGTTGCCAGCCCTGGTGGCAAAGATAGCGCCAGAACTAGCTAGGAGAACTGAGAAGAGGGTTGAAAGCTGCATAGTGGAAACTCTGGTGTCAGCCCTGGTCGCTCTTGGATTGTACGAAAGGTGTAGTGGAAGATATGAACTGGATAGGAACTTGAGGCAATGACTTTCGAGTGGATGGACAGCTCCATGGGGCTGCGGAGGCCTATAAATATTCGAGCATTTGATTCCCATGCCTAGACTGGCTATACACAAGCCTCAAGCATATTGTTGTTCAATGTCGTACCATGAGATTCTGCCTCACCAGAAAGAAATATGAAACTAACATTGCTCCAGCTCCCAATGTTGCAACCAAGTGTGGCGCGACGGGTATCAGTGCTACGTGATCTTAGAAGCCTCTCGCTCTCCCTGGATTGCTATCATAGGACCTAGTGTCTAACTTTTTCTCACCGAACGAGTGCAACATGGTTATCTCGCAGGCGTAGTGATTATTAGATTGCCAGTACGAAAGCTCGTCGTCGTACAAGGACTTGCAACACTGTGAGATCTATAAAGGGTTCCCCCTTTTCGAGCGTCTATGTTGGGATGCCATGTCGCCATATTGTCCAGCTATGCATGCCTTCTCGTTTACAGGCCGAAGTTCATGTCGCCCGCGATTCATGGCGTAGTTGGCTAATCTGGACGATCAGCCGGGATGATGCTGTCGGGCAGTGGCAATGGTCCGTCCTACTCTCTGATATGGACGGATCGTGGTTCTGGGAACCTCTCGACTAGGGACTCAGCGTCGCGGTTGTCGCGTTATGTTGTATAATCGGCTACTATAGATACGCTCAAGATGATGCCGATGATTAGCAAAGTATAACTCTTTGCGAGTAGTATTTTGGTAAGACAATGATACGAACTGTTTCAAGTATGAACCGACGATCCCTTCGCTCTTGGCTTTGTAGTGCTTCAGCTACTCTCAGTACCAGTAGAGTCGTATCAAGATAGGAATTTGGAGCTTGGGGGCTATTGTGCAAGTGCTGCGTATGAAGCAAAATAAGCGGACGAAAGTTAGGAGGGGGCTCAACCCCTATTTACATGTCCGCGGCCAAGCCAGGTTTGACATATCAACTACATTTCTAACACTACAACCAAGGCCCCAATGAATTGAGAGTTACTCTCCTACACCATGTAAGATATCAGTGACCGTAGAGAAGTTGTACTATGCTGACGATTATTGGACCGCGTAGATAGCGCACTTCCAAAATGGGGCATTGGACCTTGGCTAGTGATGGAGACTGTATCATTGAAGACGGTTCACAGCATGCCAAGGTTAGAGTAGGCCACAGTGACTAGACCTAAGTTTTGTACTTGATAATACTGTGTATACCTAATAGCCCGATTGATGAAATGGTTACAGTTGTCCATCTTAATACAACAACTTAACCCCCTCCAATTATCCTACGCCACCCTTATTAATGTCCGCTATGCCCTAAAGAACCCAAAGAGACGGACCTAATTTGCCCCTAGCAGTATTCGAACCTACCTAGGTACTTGCGTTACGGTGGTCTGCTTATGTGCCGCGTGGACATACATCCAGACGCTAAACTACTGCGCCATGGGAGGTTGCCAATGGGCTGTTAGCGGTATGGAACGCCATAGGATCGATTCTAACGTACCCCTTGCATCGTTCGAGTAACTGAAGCGTAGTCCTCCACCTCCTCAAGTGTCAAGGTTGCGAAGACCATGACGTGGTTACTTGTTACGTAGAAGCTCTCTCTACCAATTAATGCCTCAGGACTCACGACGTTGCGATCGATTTTGGTCCACTGAACATCTATGTAACCGAATGGATAAGAGACATTCGCGAGGTAGTTTCGGCGTGGATCGGAGAACTGGACGTTATGCCACCTGTCAGCGCTCTGAGGAGAAACACTCTGAGGAGAAACTGCGCCGAATCCTGGCGGAGGCTTAAATGGGTGCCTAGAGGTTGAAGAGGTTGAGGAGCTGTAGAAAATTCCTTGGTCTCCTTGCTGATGGATGGTGGCGCCACCTCCTATCGGGGGTCCTCGCCTTTGTTTCGTTCTATCATAGGGTGAGGGTATTTCCTTCTCATCACCCGTCTCATTAGCGCAACCTCGCGTGAACTCGGCGAATACACTACTAAATTCGAAGCCACCACTGGGGTTGCCCGGGGCACTGGGTGGGTAACGTGCCCGTAGTGGATGATAGTCGACCTGCGGCACAGCTAGTCGGTCCCTGTTAGCTGATATAAATCCCCTGCCGGGTGATGCGCCATCTCTGCGAAAGCCAGCGTCCTTCATTAGATAGACGTCAGGCGGGACTTCAGATGGAGGACTGTGATCGAGATGCACGTTCTGATACCGAGAGCGGTTGTCAGACTGTTGTACCTTATCATCCGGAGGACTCTCAAAAGTTTGTTTGGTATGAGTCGTCTTATGATGAGAAGGGAGCATGTCTGAATTGCGCGAAGAGTGAGAGTGATTAGGTCGTGACCCATAAGTCTGTCTCTGGGGGGACCCTCCGTCATCGTAATCGTGTGTTCTTCCCGCACCATGTTGAATGTTGGAATCGCGCTTTGTATCTGGAACTGAGTTCTGACTCGCATCCTCACCTAGAGGTGTCTTCAAAATGCCCTAAGCGCATTAGTTTAGGGTATATCGTACAGGACTCACGCATTATTACTGGATTCCCTAGATCATCCAAGCCCACCTGTGTATGACGTACCACTACGTTCCTTATCATTTTAACGGTTTCGGGATCCTCTGACTTTAGCTTATAAAGTTGATGTAGATTATTACGCTTAACCTCGCGTGTCAGCCTCATTCTTCCTATAACACCCCTTTCGGCCTCAATGACGTCGGCTTCTACATAAACATTGGGGCTTTTCGATTGTAAATCGGGATTTTGATCCTGATCTGATGAGCTACTCGGGCGCTTGATCTGAGTTATTGTATCGTGCTCTTCGTTATCACTAGCCCCTAAATGGAGACTTTCCCAGATACTACTGGAGGTAACGAGCTGGTCCGATGCGTTGCTGAGTCGACATAGAGGATATAAGGCTTTCCCTTCTGTACTAGGAGATCTGGGCGGAAATCTAGTATCTGTTTCAGGTTTGAGTGGTGAGACCGTAGCAGTGCTCCATTGACCAGACGCCTCAGTAATGGGATATTCAATTCCAGTGATTGGCGCGTGCGTCGGAGACCTGTTGGGTGTGTGAACTCTCATCAGTGAATTGAAGGACACGAAAGTACCTTGGTAAAGGGCTCGACGCAGCATGATATATGTCTGTGCTTTCATCCAATCATGGCTCATTGCTTGGTGAGCTTCGAATCGTTCTTTTGGCTCGGAGGCCATAGCTGTTTTAATGAAGGAAATGCAAAGTTCGCTCGTTCCAACTCCGTGAAGCTCTTCTATAGGAAAGGCCACGGTGCCTAGTTGGTAGTCGCGCAGTCTACCCACTGATGGAAAGGTTGCTTTCCCGGCCAGTATTCTAAATGCCATTTCGCCAAGAGACCAAATGTCAGCGGCAAACCGATTCACCTTGCGGGGGTCAATTCCGTCGAAACCAAATAGTTCCGGTGCCAGGAAGCCAGCAGTGCCTTTGACGGTGGTTGAGGCCCCGCTGCCCTCTCCGATTCGTTTGCTGAGGCCAAAATCGCAGAGCTTAACCCACCAATGATCATCGAGTAGACTAGACTTGATTATTATGTTCTGAAGTAGGAAGTTAGCTTATACCTCATAACGGTTTGCCGAGGACTCCGTACCCCTGGTTTTAAGTCTCGATGCACAAAGCCTTCGCCGTGCATAAAATGCAAGCCCTCTACCACCTGCGAGACGATGTCTTGTACCTCATCTTCCGGCAACTTCCCTCGCCATGCCAGGTAATGGTTGAGATCTCCCTTTGGGCAGTACTCCATGGAAATGGAGATGAAGCCAGGGCCTTCATACCACCCAGACGACTGAACGAAACATTTTGCATACTCGAGAGACAGTTAGAAGCAGCCTTGTCAAATATTGAGGAGAACACGTACCTTCTGTCTCGAGAACTTAGCAAATGCCTCGAGCTCGACTTTGCAAAGATCCACGATCGACTGCGAGCATTTCGCAGAGATTTGTTTCACTGCTAGCCATGATGGATTCTCGACTTGCTTTTCAAGCCATACCTCTCCATATCCGCCAGAACCTAGCATCTTCTCCCTCTTCCATGTTTCCCGACGAGGTATAGCCCGATGGCCCGGTCGATCGTGGTATAGATGGATGATCGTGTCGTCGCCCTCGAACTCGGTGTCGAGTCTTAAGTCACGCACAAGTTCCGCTAGTCCCAGCCCGAGTCTGACTCGGACCCCGACCCCTGTTGCGGCCATCCCCCAGGACCATCACCAATATCCCCCAACGGAGAATTGTGGCGTTGCAATAGGATCGAGTGTCGGGGAGATCGTCGTGTTTGATTACCGAGGGATTGGGTAGGCGGGGTCGCTACAGTCGATGCTGAGGCTAAAATGTACTGGAACTCGTAGCCGTACATAAAAGGTCGAGATCAAGAGCCTTACATAGGCCATGATACGAAGTACCATTAAGTGGCTTATTTAGGTGCATTATGTCAGCAATAGCCTTCAAGTACCCATGTACATGAGGAACATAAACACCGATTGGTCCTAATATCTTCAAGGAGGCATCTAAACATTCAAATCATAAAGACATTAGGTAAGAGTAAAGAAGTAGCTTAAGAACTAGGTACTAATATGACGGATCCCAGATACATGTATTATTAGCCCCCTTCCTACCAGCGACATGGGAGCCAAGCAGGGATATCTTATATAATAATGAGACATGCTAATTGTTGTTTAAAAGATTTCAGGCATTAGGTAAATACCTAGGTACCTAGGCACCCTACCATGTAGCCATTGCGAGAAGCGGTATACATATGGATACCGTCAACGATGGACTTCGCAGTATCATCCACCACTGATATCAACCGTTTTACGCATGTATCTCAAATTCAACAGTTGGTCGGGAGTTCGCCTCCTTTACTACACTTGATCCCGCCTCATACACATTCCACCCATCCCCTCTGCCATAGGTTGGACGTCGACGAAATCAAATTCCCGGTAGAGGTGATTCCCTTCGGGCGAAGCCTCGATCCAAACCGGCAGGAAAAGCTCGTCAGCCAGGTCACAGCCCCACTGCACCATCATGCTGCCTGCGCCTTGTCGGCGATAGCTGGGGTGTGTGAAGCACATATGCAGATCTACCATAGTGTTAACAAACGTCACGTCGCTATTGCAAAATCAGTCAGTGGATCAATCCACTCACGGATGTGAGGCCCTGGGTTGGCCCTCCTCCGCGCATCATTCATGGAGCTCATTATCCTGGTAGCCGCTTGCAGCGCCTCTCCCTCCAGCCAATCCGGCGGGACTTCGTCCGACGTATGCGGCGCGGCGCTGTTTGGAAATACCTTCCAGTTGCTGGCCGCGACGATATTCCCCGTTGTAGTATCGACGACCTTGATCCAGACGTCATGAGGATCCCTCGCCATCTCGCTGGCGTGTTTATTAATCATTCGAGGTATATCATTCTCAGAGTTGCAGCCCATGAACAGCTGGCGGACGGTGGGCGGGAAACATTGGTACTCAATGCGCGTTATTTCGGCGATGTCGTCCGAGGAGGCTCGTGAGAGCTCAAACGGCGCTGATGGCATTGGTCTGGTTTTTTAACGGTGATAAGTGAAATATAGTAGAGGCTGAAGTTGTACTTTGCTGGTTGAGATAGCTACCTACCTCACGCAAGAAGCGGAGGTAGCAAAGATCTGGGGACAGTTGGGGAGAAAGACTTAGTACCAAACCAACACGCCGTCGTACGAAGCTGGGGTCCGACTGGCCGGCAGGGGTACTACCCGTATGAGCGGGGTGATATTCATCTATTCTCTCCTTTAGGTGACTCTTGTGTCTCCCCAAGTGTATTACTTATAGTATAGCACGTGCATAAGCTACAAATGTGGCATCTGACACCCCCTTTCCTATCATTTGACGTCTCACCAAGGACCATTAGTTACCTACCGGTAATCCGTACGTTCAAGGCTTTCCGGATATTTCCTCTCGGGGAGGAGCCTTAGAATTAACTCAGCAAGACGATCATTCGTTCCACAGTATCCCCTCTGCCCCTTTCGTGTCAGGCGCTACCTCCATACCCGCCGCGCGATTACCTGATTGGTCTGTACAAGACTATCATGGACTTAGAAATGTTTGCTTAAGAGTTTCCAAAACGGTCATTCTTACCCTGGGTGCACACCGAATGCAGTGATACCACAGTGTGCAGCCCTATAACTTATCATGTTAGCATCTCCAGTTCCCTACCTAGGCTTGTAGCTACCTAGGTAGGTCTCCTTATTATATCGTTTCAGGCGGCGACTAACTGGAAAGTAATCCAGTTCAACGCAGCCTTCGGGATGCCATAAGCAGGTGCGAAATGAACCCCGAAAGCCTCCATCGATCCAATGGAAGCAACGTCGGTTGATACCGGCAGCTTCAATTTGCTTGACAGCTTCAACACAGTCTTGAAAGGAAGAGCTTTCAATCTTCACCAGGAGTAGATTAGATTCGCTCCCAGTTAGTGATGCCCTGAGCTCCGTAATAGTCGGGACTACGTCGTCGCGGACGTTGCCAATCACGATGTGATTCTGTCGGGAGAGAAGGGTCTCCGCTAAAGTTCTTCCTATGCCTAAGCTACCTAGATGTTTAATCCTGGTTCGTGGCTGCGCGGATGGCTCAGCCGGTTTTTGTGCCGTGCACCTCGGGCATGTCTGCCATCTGAACCTCCTGTTCGCGTAATTCCTGGCATATGGCTACCTAGGCGAACCGCGTATGGTCTGTCCCGGCTAGTTAGCTTCTCCGATTTCAGCCGGGCGAAGACCCGGAGGTCCGGCCTGCTGAGGGGGGCTGGTGCCGCTGCCCTTTTTGTTTGTCCTCCGTGCGCTCCGGGCGCCGGCACGGGGTGTGGCGCTCGCCCAGGTTGGCCGCCGTGAGCGGCTCGGGCCACTTGAGCCCAGGAGCTCTGTACAGATGAGATGTTGGGGTGCTTGTTCATTAGTGCTGTCTCATTGATGCGTGGCCCAGCTGAGGGTCCCTTTCCCAAGACCTCTCGGTCCACTGCTTCAAGCACTATCCGGGTGAGTGCCTTGACCTTGTTGGTGTACTCCGTTTTATTCGGCGCGGTGTATCCATCGTGAAATCATCCATAATGCGGCTGAAGGCCCGGAGGATCTCTCGCCATGGGCCGTAGTGTTTTGGTAATTTCCTAGGAAATTACCTTGATGTTAAGGTTGTGTACGTAATCTACTCTTGTACGCCTCCAACTATTTGCGCCCGGATGAAATAAAGGAAGAAACCGTAAGATGGTAAATTGATGTTGTATTTTGAAGGTTCGAAACTGACGAGCTTCGCTCGTAAGATCTTGATCTAGACCATTGGTTAGTGAAATAACTTAAGTAACTAAGCTAAAAGTGAATGTTAAAAGTACCTACTTTCCAAAATGAAAAGTAATGTTTACCGAAAGAAAGCTGTTTACAACACCTAGACACCTTTGCCATCTCCACTAGTCTGATGAGTGCGTACCCATAGTTATCTCTACTAAGGCCTGTCCCGGCCTTACAGTAGTAGTTCCAACTGTGATAGTTCTCCCAGCGATCCCAAGTTGAACGGTAATCTCATCGTTGCCGGCTTCTACCATTGTGACATACATTGCGCGTAAAATCCGGTCGACAATGTCTGTCCCACCGAAATTTTCCAAGAGCATCGTAGCTGCAGTAGTTTCGGGTGCCCCTTGGATGTTCGTAACTACCGTCACAACGACTCTGACATCCCCTTCTGCAGTATTGCCTTCATTCGTTGCTGTAGCTTCATTTGCAATTGCGCCTCCGGCTCGCTCGTTGGTTAACGCCTGTTGGAGAAGTAGCTGCACTACCCCATCGACAACAGGGGCTGCATGCGGTGCATCCACGAAGAATTCATCATTGGCAACATTAGCAGTTTGAACGAAGTCAAACGTCCAATCGGTATTTGTTCCTGCGTATGCAGCGGTAAAGAATGTGCCGTCAACAACTGCTGACGTAGAACTCAAGGCAGGTTGACCAGCTCGGTTGTGCACAGGACCGCAAACGGACTCTGTGACGCATATCGCCAAGATTTGAAGTGCAAGTAACCCTTTCATTGTCTGTAAGAACCTTTTTCCTAAACTTAGCTTCAATTAGTTGATATTCATTATTATAAACTTATAAATACCTTTAATTCAGGCTTTATATTCAGATTGAATGTAAAGTGTCTCTGTAGATAAGGTCTAGATTATAAACGCGAACGAAACAGATTATCGATGATCTAACAAAGTGTGAAGAGTGATAATTCTTCGATGAAGTCTTTAATGGTTTTTTTCCCTTAAAGAACGGAAGATTACTTGATTATATACCTAAACTGTTGATTATTAGAATAGCTGAAATACCCAGGCATATACGAAAAGGCCTATAGAAGTGGATATGGAATACCAGGATCTAGTTTCCATGTAACAATCAGGTAAGCGGTTTCTAATATTAGGTAGGTATGTCACGACCTGACATGCCCCCGATGGTATAACCCCTGGCCATGCTTGAGGCCTTGGGGTTTTAGATGAGAATGCCAATCGGCTAGATGTAGCCTCTGTCGCTCGCAAGAACGATATCATCGTTGATCCAGCTGCTAGCAACGACATGCAGACTGCCAGTAACGATAAGGTCGACTCCGCCAGCATTCGTACGCCTCTAGGTTCAACTGCGCCTGTTTCTCTCTACAAAACACCCAGACTCGTAAGGGATTAGGCGATAGTTCCGAAGTCGTCTCCCATGGAACGATACACTCTATAAGGTACTCATGGCGTGGCAGGAGGGGCGAGTGGCGATGGGCGAGATAATCCAGATCGTGTCTCTTCGAGAAAAAGACGAAAAGTGGAGTACTCCTAATGCAGCTTATATCCATAAGAGTCACATAAAGTAGCCTATGAGGTAAGCTTGCACGTACCGGATATCTCTACCCGACCAAGCCGTATACTCTCATTGGATAACCTCTTGCCAAAACTACTGTGCCTGGAGCTTTTTACCCTTGTATATGACCACGGGACACCCCCTATCGCCTTCCCGGGACACATACTCGACTATTGTCACCCAGGCCAACACCTCTCACTTAGAAACTCGTATACGGTGCGAGTGAGATGTTCCAAGGGCCTTATGCTTATCTGTCTCGTCCCCCCTCAACCCTGTCTCATCCATATTACACTCATGCTCCGGCGTAGTGTTAACTTTAGCTCGTACGCCGGCTAGGAGGTGATAGAAATCCCGGATCTCTTGTTTGTCAGATGTATGAACACATGACAACACTACTGGCCTCCCTATCTTACTTAGAACAGTATTGTGTCGTTTCCTAAATTTGTAGAACCAGTTTATACCTAAAGGTTTAAGGTCACGTTGATCTGATAATATAGACTAGGTAAATGCAGCGACAAAAGTATTAGAAGGAGCTCTCTCATACGCCTCCTCGCATGATATCCGATCGACGATAGATTGCTCGAGTTATGGTGTAAGTCTTGAAAAAGGTGGTGAAAACTGATACATTTCGGGGTGGAGAGAGTTAATTGTATAAAACTGAGTGTATATAAAATGTAGATTCCTCCATAACCCTGTGATGTACGGCTCTGGGAGACGTGGTTTGCCTTAGCAAGGGACCGTCCCCACGTTAAAAATCAATCAATCAAGCTCATAACTTAGGTATGGTAAGGTAGTATAATTAGGAAGAACTTAGAAAGGTATAGGATTGCCCCCGGCTGGGCGTGGATAGTAAGTCCGTAGAATAATGCCTAGAGGACTTGGAAGATGGTAGAAATGACAATGATAGACTCTAAAATTTCAAATAGCCAGATGGTCTCTGTAGAGCATCTATCTTGCTTCTATCGCATGGATTGCCGTCGTCCAGGCTTCATGATCGCCTCCGACATCAAAAGTATCTTCACATTCCTCTCCATCCTCGTGTTCCACTCGGCACGATAGAGCGAGATCCCCTGCAGCGCATAGCACTATAGATAACTCAAGCCTCGGGAGATGAGCACGAATCAGAGCGAATAAAGACCTCCAGTAGCCAATTCCACCCGAAACTACTACTCGGACCAAAGTAACGCTTTGCAGTGTTGTTTTATGTTTCACGATAAGGGCTCCAAGATCCTGCGCCCTACAATATACCCCATAGAGCCCTAAGCATTGTAGGTTCGGTAGTTGAAGCATTGGCGCGAGCTCTTGTAACCGGTCAACCTATGGGCCGAAATCGTCGGGTTCGATGACGAGATCCAGTTGTGTGAGTTGTCGAAACACACCAATGAATGCCCGTAGGTCGTCTGCCCATCGGTACTCAGCGCCCCTCTTTCCCTCGGCGGATACGTTTATTGTGAGCTCCGTGGGACTTGACGGGAGGCTTTTGTAGTATTGGAGATGCGCCTCCGAGGGTCTGAGAGTGTCTGGCGTGATCGCCCCCCTAGAGAGGCCAGCTGTGATGGCAAGGCTGCCAATGGCGGCACCACTCGTAGCGATTGCTGTCAGGACGATGTGTAGGACTCGGCCTACAAACGCAACCTCCTCGAGATCCTCTAGGGCGTTTGTTGGTGGTCGACCTGTCTGTCGGCCATGCGCTAGTGAACCCCAGGGCCGATGCATGTTGCTAATGACGATAGCCTCGACGTTGGGAAGAGCTATCAGCGCCTGCGTGATGTAGGCCTGTGCAAGGCTGGGCATTATTATATGCTCCTGCTCTTCCCACGGCGGCTTATAAGCCACCTTATCCACAGGCGCCTCGTGCGAATCTTGAGACGAGACGCTCCCTTCATCGGTCCTCCGGCCTTCCTCTCCAGGGCTTTGACCCTCCTCACTGGATGAATATACATCATCTATACTGTCCACTACAACTGCGGGCCGGTATCGACCTTCCTGTATAGCCAGTAATATGTCGCCTTCATGCCGTGTAGTATGAGAGAATAAATTCGGGAACTGGACGAAATGATCCGTACAGAGTTCAAGTGTTCTCACAGCAGGGCCAAAGTCTGCATGCCGAGCGATCTCCACGAGGTTTCGGAGACTGGGCCTTGAGAACATTACGTAGCGGGTCTTGAAGTATTGGCGGGTAAATGCTGGCAACGTAGCCGAGTTTGCATATTTGGAGGTCGACCGGAGGGTGGAGAAGCCTTGGGCGTCTAGCCCGTCAAATATAATAGCCAGCACCTCGTTAGGAAGCTGAAGAAGTCCTGACATTGTATCTAAGAGGAGCCTTGAAGGTATGGTCGAGTGGAATGGAGCTTAAGGCTGGGTAAGCTTTGAGGGCAGTGTATTGTATTGTAGTGTAGTGGATGGTGCGTCGGCTGAGCTTTGGGCGGCCCGCGGGGTCTGGCAATGTTGCACTACCTAACTTACCTAATAATGGTTAAGGCGCATAACGGATTTCGTTACGGACGTTTTCATCATCTCCATCCCTATCTCGCTGGCGAGTTAACTCATGTTACTATTGAACACATACACCTAATACTAATCCCTGGCTAGGTTTGGAAGTTGAACTTGTCATTTCGGACGAGACCAGCTATTATCTTCGTCTTTCTCCTCGGTGCTATGTAGGTGCTTTACTGAAAAGTCAATGAGAAGACAGCTAGCATTCCCTCTGTCAGATAACGTGAATAGATCACGTGGATTGAGAACAGTTAGTTGCAGCTGATAACAGCTGGTCTATTACATAATATGCCAAGATGGCTAGATGTTATGTAACCTCCTCTAGGGACACAAATTACATCAGAGACCATAGCCGTTTGTACACACAACTTTCCAATTCAATCAATCGATCAAGATTCACCCATAACTTTGAACTGATCAGATGAGAGTGCTTCTTGTACCCTTATCCAGGAACTGGTCAAGAAAGTCCGTTATATCAAGTGCTAGGGCGACATACGGCTCTGGGTCGGCACGATCTAGCCCCCCGAATCATAGCGGAAGGTGGTTTCATCGTGAGGGTGTTGATGATGTTGCACGCATCAAGCCGCAAAGCAGTCATGACGGGTCTGACACAACTTGGGTGCGTAGGTAGGATAGGGAGTGGCGGGACTCTTCAGGGAAGTGAAGAATATGATATTGGAAGTGAGAGAGGTAGTGCAAGAGTCATGGAAACTGTGTGAAAGCAATTAAGAGTCCAATCCGGCAATTCAAAGGTTCGCTTTGCGAGTGAGAAGTACGGGGTCGGTTAAAATCCAGCTTATAGTTAAGCTCTATGACTTATTCAAACTATTAAGATGATCTCAACGTAGTTTCGGTGAAGGGTGAATCCGTCCGTTGTTCTTTGAATAATCACTAGTTTCATATTAAGGCGGATGCAGGCGGATTCATGGTCTCGAATTTCCCTAAGATAGGGTAATTCGTCAAATAGGCACCAAAATTATCTCAATGTTAGGCCAGCAAATAAAGTACATATTATGCTTCTGTCTTGATTATTACGTTGCTTTATAAAGGGTATCATTCGGCCAAGATGGCTACATTACCGTGAGAACAAAAAATGACAAGACAGCGAAGCCGACATAACTCCTGAAACATCGAACAACTCCAGCACCATTCCCCTGTGTGGATGATGTCGGTGTGGGCGTAACGCTTGCGCCTGAGTCGGTAGTTTCTGGAAGAACCGTTGAGGTTCTAGTCAATGATGAAGAATTGGAATTGGAACTTGTAGTGGCTGGCGACGTGGACAGCGTGGACGATGTAGAGTTGCTTGACATCGCCGTTGTTTGAGTTGATGTCACACTTGTGGAGGTAGTAGTCACTATTACGCTAGTACTGCTCTCTTCCAACGACGTGCTCGTATCGTTCATGGCGGACGAAGCGACCGAAGACGTGGTTGTCGTACTCGACACCGTTGCAGAGCTTGACGTTGACGTTGATGTAGGCGTAGTGGCTTCACCGACCATCGATCTAACCCATTCCCCTGCCGCGTCAGAGTAGACGTCAAAGTAGTTCAAGTGATGTTGGACATTATATGTTCGTTTGCCATCGCCTTGGGCACAAATTGGATCATCGCCCTGGCACCAATCCCGCAGCACGCTGGCAAAGCTATTGATGCCTGCGAGGAGCTGGCCGGTTCGAGGAAATAGGCCATTGAACGGGCTCCCCCCTAGTGTATTGTACGGCTGACTTGCAGTATGTCGGGTATCGCCGAACAGGAGGGCCGCAGCGACTGTACATTAGATGTCTCGGTCAGCAATGGTGCATTTCCCCAGCATCATATACCACTCTGGAACGGATAGGGGCAATTTATCAAAACTCACTCATATTTCCTGGAGCCGAATTGGGATCCAATCCCGCGGTTGCAGGAGTCGTGCAACCCTGGAAGAAAACACCTCCGCCGCCGCCGAGGATATCGCCTACGACTTGCGCGCCTTGGGAGTAACCGCTCACCACAAGCTTCGTATCGGGACACCTCTCATTGTACGCAGTGATCTGAGAAATACCGGCTGCGCCGCCAGCTATTATTGCGCTGCAGTACTCAGTCTGCAGGGCATTGTCGAAGGCAATGTCCTCGTAGTCGCAATTGCTAAGTCCCGAGCAGATGGCCTGGACAAGTTTGCCCTGGCGGCCGGGATACGGCTCGTTGTTGCCTCGGGAAAGGAAGATGTGCACGTCGGTGCACGTATCCAATCCGGATTCCTGCGCGGCGGCGAGCGCGGAAAAGACCGAAGACGATAGCGCAACCGCGTATCCGAGATTGCGCATCGCGAACGTGGTTGAGCCCTTCGCGACTATGAACGAGCGACTGCGAAGAGAATCACCACGGCACGAAACAAACGTCACAAGGTGGAAAAGATCCCGGATCGCGCAAACGGGGGACGCGCTCCATTTCAAGCAATTGAATCACGAAGTTCCGATCCAATGGCTATCAGCGCCGAAGTGGACCTATGATAACGAGATGGGGCACAGCTGCATCGAAGCCACGTGGAAATCCCCTAGCATAGTCGTATTAGGCACATTAGCTGCCTATGTTGTATGTGACTAGTAGATTAATTTCCGTCTACCTAGGGGACTTACTATTCCTTCGGGTGTTATCTCGTTTTCTCCTTCCGCTCAGTGTGTTAAATAGTGTTAAGAGATGCGGTGATTGTATACAGCTCATGATGCCGTTCACAAGCGTACGAGTGTTGATGCCCTAGAAATGAGAAGCAGTCTACATTTGGCGGCGGTACTTGCGAATATACTACAGATTTTGAATGTCGCAACGCCCAACAATCCTTTAACCTCACTTCTAAGTGAGATCTTCGGAAGATACCGACAGACCCGAGAGAGCGACTAAAAGACAATATATATAGTCCGCTAGGTGCAGTATAGTACGTTGAGATACCCCTGACTCTGCCCCTTATTTTAGAAACCAACGTCTGCAGCATGTGGCACTAGCCCAGCACTAGCCTCCTTAGCTCGCCCTACTTATCATCATTAATTAGGACTCATAGCCACAATCTCAACCTCAACCTTATGACAGAACGTTCGAAATCCGGAGATAACACATAAGTTTAGTTACTGCACAGATATCCACCCCTATTATGCAAATAGCTACTCTAAACGGGTGAATTTAGGCCAACCATTATGAAGTCGTACCTTCACATATCTGAGGCTTCGAAGAGAGGCGCTGAATGTCTACGTATATATCCAGCTCTTGTCTTCACATGTTCAGTCGTCAGCATCTTCGATAGCTCTAGATCTCCAAAAACATGTTTCATTCTCCTATCACTTCTTCACATGTAATCAGGCACAGCGTTTTATTCGAACTCAAATGACAGTGATAGGGTATTAGCTAGTAGTTAATGCCTAGTAGGGCAGGTAGAGCAAAAGATACGGCCAAGTGCTAGGCGATAGCTTGTTATACGAATAACCACAACAAATGGAAAATAGTTACTTGTAGTATCAGCGAAGGTGTCACCGCCGAGTGGCCTCAATAGCAGGCTACCTCTGTGAAATAAACTCTCGCATCCATAGCGCCTACCGACTTCAAAGGCTCAAGTCCAGCATTGACCCGGGCCGGGTTGTGGCTGGCACATTGTACGTCCGCCGTTGCAAGACCAGCAGCCGTAAGTTCCCCAACACTGGCACTTTCCGGGGGTACAGTCGGCGTATGGTAATAAGTGCCCACCGCTGCAACGCTTCTCCGTCGCACGGTCTTCAAGGAGCGACTACAGCCGTATTGATTAGTGTGCGAAAGATGATATATTTCCCGATGAGGGGATTGGGATAGTTGGAGAAGGTAAAGAAGGGAAGGATAGGAGAGATGCTCACGGTGTCTAATCCGATGTCGCCGCCACTACTGATGGTGTTGAGGGCGCTTCCGGGGTCAGCCTCTGCAGGCAGGGCGATGACACTACCAGTAGCAATAGCGAGGAAGGTGGCGATGTGCTGAAAAGCTTTCATGATTGCGATAAACCGGGTGGTGCTAGGGGTCAAAGTAGGAGGTCTCGACAACGGAGTAGCCAGAAAAGCCAAGGCAAGACTCGTTCTTTTCGTCTCTAGTTATAAAGATGATATCTAGATGAACGAGGAAGAGGTGTGCGCCAGTAAGCTTTTTTATAGCTGCGCCCACAGAAATGAGAAATCTCCATGCTCGTGGCGGACCAGACCCCTGAAGATTAGGTCTTAGATCTCAACAGGTATGTAAAACGAAATTTCCTTGATTTTCCCACCTCGTATCCAGATCTTGACTTCAGAAGAAAATGGCTCGTGAAGCTCTTATCGTCACAAGTTCTACATGTGTTTGTCATGCATTAAAACTACTCGTAGCTTTGTCTGTGTCACAGATCTGAACATCACTGATTCCATCTATTCCAATTGCCCAACGTTTACGAAGACGCAAGTCTCATCATTGTTAGACTTGTACTCGCCAAGGAAACTCGAGATGAGGCTGTGTTTACCGCCCTTTCTACACACAACACCTAAGTATGATGGCATGGAAGAGTCGGGAGGGACGATCTACATGTCAAAGAGACTTGGGATCGGGGTTCTATAAGATATCTAAGCTAATATGGTGCCTGAGAGATTAATAACCTCTTCTAGACGCATATGACAATTCTCATATTATCCGTACCTAGCTACCGTTACACGTTATCAGGACTGCTCATGACAGCTTTCCCTGCTATTTCGATAGCATCGAATCTCTTACACCAAAGAGCATGGAATTTGTGTGATAACCTTTGTAGAAAATTACTGTCTAGGTAGATAATTAGATGTCAAACTATACCGTAGAGCCCTTGCATGACTACCATGACTACCATGACTACCATGATGCCAGTCGGCTTTCGAATTACGGCAGTTTCAAAAATTAAACAATCTTCAGATTGAGTCATTTTCATACCTCACACGTGTGATGAGTTAAAGGATGCTACATCACTACAAAATTTCCAGAGCACTTATGTCTTCCAAGTTCATCATCGCTTTCATGATTCAAGGTTGCTATCCTAACTGTAGATATGCTGTTGAAGGAAAGTAATTCCGCTAAACTTATGCGTGAGTAGGTAATTCGGTGTGCTGCCATTAGGATTATTGCTGTATCTGTTCTGCTTATTTTCTATGCCTCTATCCCTTGAAATTCCGTAACTCAGTCTATGCCGCCTGTGTGTCCTGTCCGCCTGAAAATCCGTGCCTGAAACCGTTCACAAAAGCCGTTAACCGTCAAAACTAAAGGACTCAAAGTACCGATTATGCGTCGTCAACATCGCGAAACCAGACGTGATCAAGGGCATCCCGCGCCGTCATTCTCCTCTGCGGATCGAAGTTGGTCATCTTCTTGATCAAGTCCTTGAAGTCCGGGTCGAGGGCGTCGCTTTTCCAGAGCGCAAACGGCCTTCGAGGGTTCTCCGCACCGAAGGAGTCGGCCATGCGGCGGAGTTCGCCCACCCAGGGATGCCTCCGACCTAGGTAATCGACGAAGGATTCGAAATCATTCCACTCCGCAAACGTGGAGATCTGGCGCTCCAGTATGACCTTGGTGAGGTCTACGTTTGGTGCACTGTCGATTCGGAAGATGACCATTTTCAAGCGCATGAATATAAACTATGGTAGCGTTTAGCAGTGGTAAGACTTAAGCGAAAGCAACGAACTTACTACTAGCGCTAGTGAGAAAATGTCCGACGGTTTACCAACCGCGCCCTGCACATGCGCCTCCGGACTGCGCCAAAATTGGTTGCCAACTTGGAGCCCGCGAAGAGCCTGTCCGGGGGGGATGTGAGTGGAATCTTCCAGGTCGGACAGCTGGACTCGGTCAACGATGATTCCGTCTGGAGTCTCGCGGTAGTCAACCATGATGTTGTTGGCTTTAATGTCTGGAATGGCCAGGTTAGATGAATAGTTTCCGGGCTTAAGTCCGATTGTCAGACTCACCCAAATGAGCGATATTCTGGTCGTGCAAGGTAGAGAGTCCTCGTAAGGTGTCTCGAAGTACGCGCTTCTGCACGATCAGAGGCAGGTCCTTGAAGGCGAAGTTGAGCAGATGATCTGTCATGTATTCGTTGACAAACATCTTCTGGTCCGGGACAGTGTCGCGAAGTGCCCTCAAATATGGCGAGTGATTGAACCTTAGCTGTAGAGGCAGCGCATAGTTGTATTCGTTCTCAAAGAGGCTCTTCAGAACAAACATCTTCTCATTTGCTCTGGCGAGATGTTAAGTCCGGACCCAAAACCTCACGACGTCATCGTTATCCACCATTTCATTCGGCTTACCTTGCGAGATAGACCTGGCGGTCCTGTCTGTCCTGCAGAACATTTTCAATCGTGTACTCGCGACCTGAGTAACCCTTCAGAATAACGCCAGGCTCGAATTGCTGATGCGAGAAAGGGTTGGCGCTGTGCGGGACGGTGCTGGCCTTGCGAATGTTACCTCCGAGATGAGCTCCGGAGCTGCTGTGAGATGATGTAGTGGATAAATGAGCACGGCCAAGCCTGGATAGGGGATGTTTGAGCGCGGTCAAAGCAGCCGAGGAGACGGCGCTGCCGCGCATGATATCACAATGATGAGGGGGAAACGTGAATGGAAAAAGAATAGAGAAGGTGAGAATAGTTCGCGTCTAGAAAAAAGACTTGTGAACTGTTTGTTGTGTCGGTGTAAATGTGAAAGTAAAATGTCGCAGGCTGCGCTCACCGAGTTTGATGAAACGCCGCAGTGGAAAAGTAGAAAGGTGGAAAGACCCTGAAGACCCCTGGAACGACCTGACTAATTGTTGCTAACCTTGGACTTGTTGCCCGCGTTAACCCCCACTACCTGTGGCTCACGTGGCGAAGTCACAACAATCCCTACCGTTGGTCAGGTGATGCGTAACTTGTACTGTACCTAGGTACCTCTATTAAGCTGACCGTACGGTGGGGATTCACCGTGCATAACATTAAATCGCACGTATTCTCGATAATTCTCGTGAGAGCGGGAAAGTAAAGGGGCAATGTGTGGAAATTGATGGCAACAAAGTTGGTAGTACGTACCATGAACGAGTGCAACCAGTAAGGACCTGGTTTCGAAGGTGTAATTGGCTGGAATGTGCATATCATTGACAACAAGGTAAGGGAAACCAGCATAATGAAGTGCTTGCATATGCAGTTACACTGCATTATTCTGCTCTTAAGTACCTAGGTATGTACGCGCCGGACATAATATTCAATACATACGAGACGTGTCTTAGTTGAGGCGTGTGCTTTATTATGCAGGCAGTTGATCACCTGCATTCGTCTTCTTCGTCCATTGCCACGTGTAAGTGATTACTAAATCTCACTGCAGGGTGGTATGACATATTCAAGAAACTAAAGATATCTAAGCACGTTAAACAATGCGGGTATGAAACGTAGCATTCTAGAATTGAAGCAGTCTAGATATGCTATAGTTATAAGTAGTGTCTTTATTCCAGCTTGTTCCAATTATATCCAGCATCCCGCCAATCTACCTCACAAAGCCATGTCCAAAAGAACAAAGGAAAGTATTGTGAGCCCCTAACCAGCTCATCCATTCATATCCCTCAAGGTAGTTTTACACTATCGTACATCGCGGTTAGGATAAAAATGAAAAACATTCATAAACCTCTTAAGAAGCTTCCTGGACCACTCGAGGCATTTCCTGGAGCACCTCGCGCTCGCGCAGAGGTTCGTTGTCAGACCTCCTCTCCTTGTCTTCAGAGCGAGGGTGGCCAGTGGGGTGGGGACGGTGGAAACCAGTCGGATGAGGGAAAGTAGGAAGACTGATGCTAATAGAGTGAGGGAAACCACCGCTGGGGTGGGGCCAGGCGAAAGGTCCGGGGTTCTCCTCGGCGCGCTTCTCGTTGTTCTCCCCGGTGGGCTGGGCTACCTGCGTCGTGGTGGTGGTTGAGTGTTTGCCTTGGCCGTTGCCGTTGTGGTGATGTCCGGGACTGCCAGTCGGGTGGGCAAATCCGCCAGTCGGAGGTGGTGGGTGGTGATGACCACTAGGGTGGGGAACGCCGCTTGGGCGATGATGCTCTGGTTCTGGGTATCGCTTCTCGTGGTCGTTACCGTGTCCGTGATGGCCAGTTGGGTGTGGTCGGCCGCCGGTCGGGTGGGGGAAACCGCCAGTCCCGTGACCCCAGGGCTTCTTACCATCCTCTCGCCTCTCCTTCTGAGGGTGAGGGCCGCCGGTGGGATGTGCTGCACCACTATGAGTGTGATGTCCACCTGTGTGGTGGCCTCCGGTAGGGTGAGCATGCCCCTTCTCGTGATCCTTACCGTCTCCGTGGTGGCCTGTAGGGTGAGGACGACCCTCTGGGTGGGTGTGGTCGGCGTCTCTCACCCACATGCCATGGCCATCAGGACGGCGCGGCCCGCCAGTGGGATGCGGAAAACCACCCGTTGGATGGGGGAAGCCACCACTCGGGTGTGGAAATCTGGTATGTTTTATAGTTATCGTAGTGGCGGGTTGGTGCTCGTTGGCAAAGGGAGCCGCTGAGCTGCCTTGGAGAGTAGCTGCTGCTGCTAATATAGCAATGAATGAACGCATGGTTAAATGTGTTTTAATGAATTGAGACTAGATACCGAATCCGAAATGAGGTATTGTATACCGTCTTTAAGATGAGCTTCGTCGACAGACCAGCTGGAGCTGTTATTGTTGATGTAAGTGGTCTTTGTTGATGATGATGATGAGGAACTTCTGGACCGGAATGGATGTCGAACTAGCCCCCTTATATGCTTCCTAAGTCCTCATTTACTTACCTCACTGGATTTGGTAACTGCCGCAGCATTTTGCTATATTCTAGGAACATGGATTGAGGGCTGTCCTAGGTTCCATGCTGACTTCATGGTGTAGATCAACTCAACATCGAACACGCCAGATTTGCCATAAGTTGTTGTACATAGCATGACATGTTCATCAAGGTACAACCCAAGCACGGCAATTGGCCGCTGAGCCGCCGGATGGACAGTGCATCGATACATGTCATATTTGACAACATCCAGTCTAATATGTATGTAGATATAGTAGCTAGGAAGCTAGTCCTACTCGTCAATCGGGGCCAGGAACCCTTAGAGGGAAGAAAGGTGAGATGACGGTGTTGAAGACCAGGCGTATTTGTTTATCAGAGGTCATATCAGCTCTAATGATAGAGTCAGCATGATTGGCGAGTTGCGTTATTCTTGCCAGCATACTGAATCCTGTCAGAGCCATCTGATATCTATATCGTCGACGAGGCGTTGAGGATTTGGAAGAGCGGCGTCATTGAAGTCCATTAGGATCCAGCGATCCAGATCCAGAATGGTTCTGGCCGTCTTGGATCAGCGACCATGGAGTGGGGGTGGGGGATATTGCACGAGAGATCTCAACAGCTTGGCATCAGCTCCTTCAACAATATTATCGTACACTACCTAGACCTAGACGAATCAGACCGACTTGGATTCACACGCTCTAGGCCGTCTTGATAATACTACAAGATATGTTAGCGTTGCAAGCCTATATGTAATTGCTTTGCATCTGTCCTGGCTACCTGGGAAGTACGCACCAATCCTTCCATGAGATCATGTCACGTTGTTTAATCGCGTTTGTATAACCAATGAGGTGTATTCTTGGATACCGTGCCTATACTGTCTTTTTCATACTGCCGATAGCCTGCATCAGCTAATTCGCACTGTATACAAATCGGCTGATCTCAAAGGTGGCGGGCGTAGTGCTATTTAAAGCTCCAATATCATAACGACTTTTTATTTATTTTTCAGTAGAAAGATATGAATATGAATTCTATCCTAGTAGCTATCTGCCGATCTTGAACGACCTTGACAGTTGATTGTCGTCAACTGCAAACGAGTCTGCCTGTCTACACATATTGCAGTCAAGTATAGAGAATGCCTAGCTTTCAGGACTATTGCAGCGAAAGACTAAGAAAGAAATCTAATGCTCCCTCGAAGCAGAGGAGCAACCATCCACCAGAGAGACAAGTGACTTACTTAAAATCTAGGCGACATATGCATTTAGACACAGGAATGTACATATATGCATTGTACTCAGCTCATGGGAACTCGTGGGATCGCACCTAAAAACAAGCTTGGCACATTCGAGATCCAATGCTTGGCACGTTTCTATTCATGAACACCCTGGTGTTCATTCGAGTTGATACTATGTATGTCACAAAGCTATGACTTGGGCAACAGTCGCATACGCTGCATTTGGAAACCCATTGCGAAAGCCTCGCGATCTTCAAAGATGAGATCTGAAACAAGAGCAGCTGTGCACCACAACACATGCGAGATCTACAGATGAGAGTACACGCCGCAGCCACGACGTCATATCGTCACATCAGCCGCTTACGAGCGCTGCAGCTGAAGTCTTCTAATTCTGTCACCCTTATGGAGGATAACTGCTTTTTATCGTTTTCGTCCTAAATGAACTTTCCAGCACAAGATACCGAAGGACGTTATACGTTAGACAAACAGGCAAATATCGACGGTTTGACAATGCACCGCGGCCGAGACACATGCGCAATCCGTCGCACGTGTAGACACCTCACCTTCGAATAGCCACTTCTGAATTAAGCATTCGTCAACACCGACTGTGCACTTGGCCCGCTATCTGCCGCGATCGCGGGTGCGCAGTCAGATCCTTAAATCAGAAGGATGCCGCGCGGCACGGAATCAAACGCCAGACGGATTTTTTTACTAGTTGACGTCTTGTCCCGCGAAATTCCTCGAAAGGATTTGCCTCATACGTACACCGTATATCGAGTAATTCTAAGCTGAATTATTCCCTCCTACGATATACACCTTTGATCACGCCAACCCTCTAGTATCTTGATGAGGCCATTCAGATCAAATAAACCCACCGCGTCAGAGGATTTTGGTTGAGTTAAGAAACTCTTTACTGCATTTTGTCTGTCCCGCCCCTTGGTGGCGCCATCTTTGACGAGTATTGCGGTATAAATTCGACAATCTTCTGACGCCATCCGAGCTACAGTGGGATGCAAAAAGTCCTGACCCGACACCTGGTACCTATCACACCTTAGCGGGGTATAAAAGGTACCAGCAATCGGGTCAGGTGCTGCAGCGCATCGTGAACTCCTTTCTCCAGTAAGCATATTCAATTTCGAAATATTGCATTGATAGAGGGGAATGAACGTCGATGCACCCATACAAACGACGTTTACAGAGATGTTCCGAATTTAGTTCAGATTCCTTAGAGCTAAGTAGCAAGTTCTTTTCAAAAAGACATATTTTTGACGTTTTAATTATTAATACATCGAAGATCTTTTAGAGTAGAGTACCACAATATACCATGTACAGTAACAACCGGGAACTAGATTTCTAGGCACCAAGAATGTGCTTAAAGCAAGCTCACGTATCTAGGCCGGTGTCTTATCTTTTAGACAGCTAGCTTTCAAGCTCTTAACTTCACATGTACCGGCATACCATCTTTTGGATGCACCGTACCGTTTCCGATGCAGTAAAGACGTTTCCCATTGACAACATGTGTAGGGGTTGCCTTGGGACCTCTGGAGGATATTGTGTTAGAAATCACATTCATACGCTTTCGAGTCCAACCTAGGGAGTAATAAGGTACACTTACTGCTTCTTATCCCACTCTTCCCATGCTTCTTCAATGTCGAAAGTGCGCGCTATCAGCACAGAGACCAATCGAAGTTCGATCATGGCCAACTCCATTCCGATGCAATTCCTTGGGCCTAGAGAGAACGGCGTCCAAGCTTCCTTGGTAGCGACGTACAGCGGATCGCCCTCAGCGGCTAACCAACGCTCTGGCAAGAAGTCATTCGGTCGAGGCCAGTAATCGGGGTGTCGCTGAACTCCTGGAGCTGATAGCCAGGGGCCGAATCCTTCCGTTGGATACTTGGTCGATGACCCGGGAACTGTCAGAAAGAAACCAGGAACACTGGCGCTGGTACGAACAGTAGCCGCGATAGGGAATAGCCGCAATGTCTCTTTGATGACGCCCAGGGTGTACGGGAGAGAATATAAGATATGAGGCGATGCTGCCAAGACCTCCGCTGCTTGATCTGGATCCGGCCCAATCACAGAATCATGCTCAGCCCGAGTCTTCGCTAAACAGTCCGGATTATCGTGCAAAAGCTTCACCATGAAGCAGATCGTCGACGCAGTTGTGTCATGTCCCGCAAAGATGAATGCCTTCAGATTTGCTATGAGCCTGTCGACGAATTCGGCATCGAGTTTTTCTTTAGATGCGCTCGGGTCATCCTTGTCGACATATTTCAAGGCGAGGTCTGCGATGGTCTTTTTCTTCTGGTCAGCACTAGCATCTGACTGTAGCTTGCTCTCTATTTCCGGGAGTAGGACTTCGCGCATAATCCGATTGTTCCGCTTGATAGCTGCATAATCCCAGGGCATCTTTCCGATGGGGATGATCCTTGCGGCGTTGGTTACCATTCCCATCAGCCGAATTTGATCCATCATAGCAGCTTTAAACGGGCTGGTAGACGTGCGTGACTGTTCGTGCAGTCGCATATCTCTGCGTGGTATTAGTCTAATGAAACGCGAGGTAGGAATCGCAATCGCCAAACTTACACGGCGGCTCTCATGATGATGTCAAAAGTTAGATTGGTCGTCTTTTCTTCGAGCTTGAAGACCGGTCCCCATTTCCCATCTTTGCCAGCCAACTTCTTTAACCCATCCACAAATACTTGGGCCTCTTCAAGGAGTTCTGGGAGAAGGGCTGTTAGGTTCCGTGGACTGAAGCCCGGACTAAATCTTGTTCGCCACTTCTTCCAGAGTTCTCCCTCAGAAGACACCATATCCACGTTCCCCGTCAATGGGTGCATATACTCCTTAGTGATAGGATCCTTAGGTAGGCTCTTGACTTGTGTGAACTGAGACGCGGCCACGGGATCCCATACAAGCGCAAGTGAGCCCCCCATTGGCCAAAGGTCAAGGTAGACCACTGGCGGCAACCTCTCCGAGTCCGGAAAGTATTTCTTGGCGTTTGCGGTAAGAAAACCGTTGAACATGTAGATATTTACATCCGGGGGATGGGCCTTGCGGAAGTCGGCAAAGATGGGAATGTGGCCGAATAATAGAGAATGCGGTAGTATAGGCTGGGGTTAATCAGCTATGACGGCCTCAATGTTTCTGGATTGGGCCCCTCATCTCACGAGGAGTGAACTTACAATTCCTTGAGCCTTGAATGACCTCACTCTGCTCCGGTGCACATATCCTTTGTATAAGAACCGTATCAAAGCTACGGCGATTAGGACACCAACACCACGCAGCAGAAGCGGTCGCACCGCGTCCACACCCACGATATCGTGCAACCCCATTTGAACGTGGTTATTGCCGAAGAACCGGTCACGCCTGAAGACTTGAGGCGACCTTTATTTCTGCAGAAAGGATATAAAGCAGAAAGACGTTCGAGGTCATACTAATGGTTCCAATCCAAACGATGCAATTATATGGGAAGAAGGAAAGATTCCAGAACGCTTTGTCGGATTCTCGGACGAATTTCTATCATTTCTACGGTTACCTAGATACCCCTAAGAGGTAGGGAGTAATGTGAAGTGATTCCCCTGACATGCGTTTTCCTTCCCATTTTCCTACAAATTCCTTCACCGCCCCACCTTCATGTGATTGTAGAAGAGGTATTCGCACCTAAGGAGGGGACTGGAAGCAAGGATGGTACAATTTCACAAAACTAACGCGAGCAAGGGTCTAACAAAGAGGGAATCTGTATGACATTGGCTGGGCAGCTGTATTTCATCAGGGTGCATCAGACCCCTGAGCTGTGTCAAGGATCAAACGATCTGGCCAACGGCGCCGCTTCGATTATCAATACGAATACGGACGACCTTGACGCGTCACATCACGTCCTCGAAACCCCTCGAGAAAATGTGACTATATTAAGGGACCATGATCCGGGCCCCTCTGAGTCCGAAGCAGATAAGCACTATTCGATGACATGACACACAACGTCCTGCGGAAAAGAATTGGTTGAAGTCGACTCAAGTGTCGCTCCAAGTTACCGTATTGGGGAACTACTCGGCTGTAATCATTAGCGAAGGCCGACTCACGATAAGCAAAATATCTTGGTATCCGTTCACATGCACCTCACTCACTCATCCCGTCTGCTAAACCATAGAATGGGAACGGGGAATTGTCATTTCAAAACTTGTGGTATCGAATATAGAAGCCGTCTTTAGATAGGCGCATAGCATCTCCGATGGCGAAGAACACCCTCCCGCTTGGTCTTGACCTGGCTTCGAACTAGCAAACGAGACGCGCCTCAACTCCTTCAGAATAAAAAGATCTATGAATACCCTGCCGCGCTTTGCCTCTAGTACTTCTTCGAGATCGTGGGGTTGCCAGGGATCGCGGGAAGCCCTACACGGTTGTTAGCTTGCCAACTAGTTCACTCATCCGGGAGCATCGAGATGACTCACAGGAGTCAATGTCCTCCTGGACGGTCCTGTCAATCTTGCACTTGTTCTGGTTGGCGATGGATTGGGTCGTCAATGTTGGACAGGTAACATAGCACGGGGTGTCCATTGTTCGTTGCAAGGCGTCGTCTTTCCAGCCGAAGAGATAGTCGCCGTGGCTGCCGTAGCCAGTGCTACAAGTCCTGTGTCAGCGAATCGACCGCGTGTCTTTTGTCGCAGATTGCAAGATACTCACTGATCCCCCATGCTCCAGACGAAGGGCTGCGTTCCATCCTCGGGCCACTCGTTAGGGTCGTTGAACTGGCGAGTATCCCAAATAGTTTCGTACATGAGTTGCGGAACGGGGACGGGGTGGGTGTCGGGGCATGGGCCCTGCGAGTCGAAGGTACCGTTCGCTGGGTACGCCATGTGGCTCATATGGTCGGCCGTGTCAAGGTTCTTGCCATCCCAGCAACTGCTCCGCGTCAGATACGATATACGAAGCATATCCACATCCTATCGACTCACGTTGGGAAACGGATGTTTGCCATAATGCCGGCCGGGCATATCTTGTTAGGCAAGTTCTTGGTCTCGGGGAATCGAGTGCTCATGTCTTGGAGGCAGGTGTACGTAACCTGCTTGTACTTGTTGGCCTGGTCCTCCGTCCGAGCCATCACGTCGCCGATAAGCATACGGAACCCCTGCACTAATTAGCTTGGCCAGTTTTACATCTAGGATCCTTCGAGATCTTACGGGCTTGAAGGCCGTGACCTTAGATCGCTGTTGGTAGTCGGCCAAGCCGTTTTGCATGTAGTAGACCGTCATACCACCCTCGGCGCCATCGAAGCCGGCGTTAGGTCGGATGGGTACACGCTTGAAGGTGCCGTTGCGAGCCCTGAAGAAAAGGACGGCGGTCCAGTAGTTGGACGTATCCTCGGTGAACTGGCAAGTTGTACAGGTCGATTCACCGGGCATATCCTTGGCAGGGTCCATGCTCGCGTTAAGGGAGTTCTACGTCGATCAGATTCGTGCTTCTCCTCTTGGTTTTGGGGCTGAAACTTACACCACCGATGATCTGGTGCAGATGAGGAGAAGGCGCCATACCCGGGTTAACAAGCGGGTCGATGCGGTCAACCACGAGTTGGGAGCACGAGAATCGAATCAGCGCACTTGCAGGCGCGGCAAGTGCCAGTGCGGCGAGCGAAGTCAACTGCATCTTGCCTTCTGGACGTCACGTTAACTATCCGACGATCACTATAGGGACAGTAATGAAGACACAGGAGAAGACCACAGTGCGGGGGCTCCGGCGGGTTCAACACTTTTATTCCTACCCGGGGTTGGAACCCTACATAATTGTCGGGTTCGCTCTCTTGCTAAATTATCTGTAATGATAGTACGTACAAGACTACATAAAACATGGGTCCCACGAGGTTTACTCCTTGGTCACATCCAGAGTCCTGACCGTGGCAAATGCAGGGTATGGTTGGGCGCTCCTCTGCAAAGGGGAAGCGGGCGTCAGTGGTCTAAGGCCAATACGACGCAGCGTCTAACTGCCGGCACGCATTAGGCCTGTTTAATCTACTCTCTCGTACATGTCGAAAGAAGTATTAACCAGAGAGGGGATAATTTGATTATAGCCTCCGAGGAACCCCATGAGATTGAGAAAACCCGGGCCAATCAGATAAGCCGTATATCGGTCTTGTTAGAAGTGAAGTAAGCTTTGACTAGGCAATTAGGGGTAGTTGATCAACACAATACTAGAAGTGACCTAAGGCCAGATACAATACTATAATATATCATTGTGCAATCTTATTTCGAGATATGTATGGATCTACGACTCAATGTCTAGAGATACCCTTATGGCCTTGGGCTACATCATGTGTATTGATTCGATCCTTCACTTATCATAGATAGGATGCTGCATGAGTCGACGGGCGTTTGCATTCTTTTATATGAGCCAACTAGGTGTTAATCAACATATAGTGCTTAGTTCTCACACGCCGAGACCAATGACGAGTAAACGCAACTATGAACCCAAGTTCTAGGCTTAAAGGGGACAATTCCAAATCATCGGGGATTCGAAAATGACATAAATAAATAGCCAGCGATACTCACTCCTAAGAATATAAACCAAGCCACTCTTGACGTTCTTCTTATTTATACAAAGGAGAACATATTAGAAATTGTATGGCAAGTACCCAGGCTTAGATTCTGATATAGATCATTTTATTGGACTTGCAAATTCAGTCTATTGCATACAATTACCTCGACCTTGATAAACTTTCCGATACATCACTCAGAGAGGTTTTACAATAACTACTACAAGATGGTGTGCGATTCAGGTAGTGCATAGAGATTGGAGTGTTCTGTCAACTATGGCCCGGTTGAGTCCATCTCAGTTATAGTTGACACACCTTAGGATATAATCCACTCTATAAAGACGATTTTCCAACTCCAATTTATACATACCTCCTAGGTAGACATGCGTAATAGCATATGAGACCCAGTCTTTGATCCCGTTAATGGGCTCGGAGCCATAACGAACTCTCTCAGTACCAGGTACTCTTTCGCCTGCCAGCTTCAAACCAAGTACTCAGTACTTGAAGTTAAGGCGCTCATCTCCCCATGCAGAACTACTCAGGTCATCTCAGTGACATTTAAGCTGTAACACTCGCGATGCATCTGTTGCTGAATCCGTAGACGTGGCGACGCTAACCTCGAAATGCATGCGGGGCGGGCCGAAGCCAGGAGAATTCCATCTACGTGGCTTTCATTTTCGCTACCCCTAGCTACCTGATAGTAGATAGGCGGCGAACTAATGCTTCTCGGTTTGGCTTTGCTTGTGGAAATACCCTCTTGATATCGCCGCCTCGAGAGATGAGGATGTGGGGAAATGTTGCTGACATACCATATGAGGGAGGTACCCCGATAATCTGGTTCGCTAGAATCAATCAAGCTCTCGGTACTCAGGCAAGTATCTTGACAGTCTCTCAGCATCGGTCTGCCCGGCTTCGTCGCCTAAAGAAAAACAGTGTGCCTTGATCATCTCCTCATGATGGCATCAGCTTCGAAAGTTGCCCTGATCACAGGCGGAGGTAAGTTTTGGGTGTTCTCAGTTGATGTTGCGGCATTTGACATGGAGTTTAGGATCTGGAATCGGGTATGCAGTAGCCACTATGCTCGCAGCTAAAGGCTGGCTTGTGAACATTGTCGATATCGACCGGGAGAAAGGAGCTGCCGCTGCCGCGAACATACCTGGCGCGACATTCTACGAAGCAGATGTTCGAGATGATGCCGCAATGAGGCACTCCTTCGAAGAGATTATGAAGAATCATTCAAGGCTCGATTTCGTCTTTGCCAATGCCGGCATCACCGATCCGCGGAATTTCTACAACGAGACTCAGGGGAACTCCTTACCACCGGAGCCGTCCTTGGCTCTACTCGATATCAACCTCAAAGGCGCCGTCATGTGTGCCTACCTCGCCCAGCATTACTTTCGCCTTACACGACAGAATAATCAGCTAGCAGACTTCGACCCGAGCCTGATCTTCACGTCGTCTATAGCTGGACTAGTGATTATTCCATCAGTTCCCTTGTACACGGCCGCCAAGCATGGTCTGGTAGCTTTCACCGGTGCCATAGCTACTCCTTTCAAAGAGAGCGATGGGATCAGGGTATCAAGCATCTGCCCCGGACCTGTTCTTACCGAAAGGTCGAAGTCGAGACCGCCCGAAACCCTCGTGCCGATGGAAGCAGTCTGCAATGCTGTCGATGAATTGTTAAATCCGAACGGTGGCTTCGGTAGGTGTTTGAAGATAGTTCCGGAAGGTACTTCGGACGTCTGAACTAGAAGCCGCTTTGTTGACGCGGAATTTTATTGTATGCTGAGGCTGAATGGATCGAATCAAGGTGTCTTAGCAGGATTCTCATCTAGCCGGAATGCACCATTATACTATATCGTACCGCCACCTAACTCTTTCACGGCCATGCCAACCCCATTCTCTGTTTATACAGCATCTGTTGCTGCCTGCGAGCACACTGTGTTGTAGAAGTATTTCCAAAGCGCTCATAAACGTATTAGTATGCTGGTCATATTGCTACATCGGTGTATTTCAAGAAGCATAAGCGCTGCGGCACAGCATTGTAATTTAAATTCAATAGCCACCTACCTAACCGACCCTGTCTTCTCCTATCCCGGTCTGCAGTAAGTCTCTCCATTAACGCGTTAGTGGTAATATCACAAGGGGTCATCCATGGCGTCTAGACCCGCTATCGTAGGGCCGAATTTTCCGGGTGCCTACGCTAATGTAACTCGATCAAGGGGTTCTTAACATATATATTCTTCTTCACAGCCTGCCCTCCATTCAACATCACTCTGTCACTCCCCCCAGAACCTACCTGGTAGTCCCAAGACTTGTGTCTATTACTGCCTGACCATGAAATCCCTTTACATTCATTATTCTCTAATATCGGCCACCTTTCTCTTCTTTTCGTTTCCCTTCCATGTCTTGTCCTCTTCATTAGCTAGCACCACCGGCGAGTGTAAGCCGTGGACGTGGGAACCAGACGGCGACCTAGGGGCTGCCACAACTATCAGTGCGGCCGATGCTCCCAGTTTCACCCCTAGTGCTCCTGAGCAAATCACCATCCAGCCGGGCGAGATCAATTGCCGCTACTGGGCCACAACAAAAAGCGACGGCGAATGCTGCACGTGTGCGAGATTCATCGATTTCTACGGCATTGAATTGAAGAAGTTCTTGATACTCAATCCGCAAATAAAGCCGGACTGTTCCAATATCGCCCCTAACACGGAGTACTGCGTTGCTGGCTGTAAGAATGAGAACCCACAAGTTGAAGTAGCGGACACTATGAGCTTTGACACTGACGAATTGTGGTGTGCATAGTCATTGAACCGGTGAGGGCCTGGGATGGTCTCTGCGGCCCTCCGCATAACAATGCTACTTGCATCGGGACAGCCAAGCAGTGCTGCAACTCGGAAACTTGGACGTGCGGCGACACCGAGTAGGCAGATACTTTCGTTTTGTCCTATTAGCCCTGAACCCATTCAGTACTAACAACACTATAATTTAAAGCGAAGACTGTGCTCGTGGCACCTGTTACGAGGGAGTCTGTTTTGGCCATCGAGTTTACACCACTGATGGTAAGTGTGGTTACAAACACGGGAACGGGCAATGTGCCGGAAAATGGGGGGACTGCTGCAGTATAGACGGTGAATGCGGCACGGGTGAAGACTTCTGTGGCGAGGGCAGATGCTCGTCTGGTAATTGCAATCCGCCTATTGTTCCCCTACCAGCATCTACCACGACAGTCTCTAGCACGGATTCAAACGTTGAAGTAGCTCCTGGGGAATTGTAATTGAAGGGTCTTTGTACATCTTTAAGGATTTGGATAGGCTTGGTAGAGCAGATCTGTAAGAATACCTATTCATCGTCATGTGGACCTCGACGCAGAAGGATACTGTCTCTGAGAAAGCGAGCCATGGCCAAGAATAGCGCAGCTAACTCTTGTTCTGTAATTCGCTTGAATGCCTAGGAAGAAAGTCAGCATTGGCTAGCGTCGACTAGAATCTTGGAACACTCGAAACACTATTGCGAGTGAATGTGTGAGATTTCGGTCAACGACAGCACCTATAATCACTCTTTATAACCTATCTAAGCTCAACTACAACCCTAGCCTAGGAATTAATAGGTTTCATTATAACAGGTACCTACTAGGTGGGTACTTGAAAAGAGGTACGGATCCTGTGCACTGTATAGGAGGTAGGTAAGTAAGCTCATCCCTCCACGGGCTGAGTACGGTGGACATATGGATATCAACACATCGTAGACATTGGTCGTAGAGGGGTTCATGAATGAATTCAATTCTACTCTTAAAACTCTCACTAGTAATACAAAACAGAAGCATAGGATGAAAGAGTCGCCATAGGAGACGTCTCTGTATTTTTTCAATTTCTAGACATCGAGTAAATCTGAGGCGCCCAACGCCCAGCTTCCCATATATACAGCTTTAGAAATTTGTAAGAATGTACTTGTAAGAGTATCCGTGACCATATAATTTCAGGCGTTATGTCACTTTATGGCGTCTTGTGTGTGGTGCAAGCGCAGAACCTAATGCGATTTCGTTAATTTTGAGTATCTTGAAGGGAGTGAACGCATTTATAGACTTACTTCCCCTCGCGGCCTTGCACGCATTCAGGTCCCTGGTTGGGCAGCATCATTGCGCAGGCAAGGTGCTTGCAGTCGGCATGAGTCCGGCACTGGTTAGGGGGGTGTGGGTGCCACGGGTGGTGGCCCGTTGGTTGAGCGTGACCGCCAGTTCCGGTTCCGGTTCCAGTGACGGTTATGAAGGTAGGAATTTCTCGGGGAGGGTTGTGGTGGTGATGACCGGTCGGGTAGGGATGTCCAGTTGGCTTGGGATAGCCAGTTGGAGGCGGCTTGTGGTGACCAGGCAGGTGGATGCCGGTAGGGTGATGGGGAACAGTTCCAGTACCAGTGTGGTGATGAGGGTATTCCCACTTAGCATGATCCGGAATGATGGGCGGGCTGACGTCTCGCTCACGCCACTCCGGCATGTTGTATGGCAGCTCGGCCTGCACACCCGTCAGGCAGATGCCGAGCAGGATGGAAACCAAGGATACTGATGTCTTCATTTTGAATATGTTAACCGATACAATCTGACGTTGAACTCCCGATTTGGCGAAGTTGGACCTTGTATCCTAGGTTGTGTGATATGTATGACCCGAAAAGGACTCATTTTCGACGGAGGTGGGCGGCTTATATATAATAGAATGGCGAACAGGATGGCAAAGGCCAGACTCCGAGCCGCCTCTTTACATCACCTCAGTGCAATCAGCACCACCAAGATACGTAGTATACCCAGACATACAAGGGCACAGAATATTGGTGGAGGGTGTCCAAAATACCGTCAAGATTGGAACGCCGCACATGCAAACATTGATAAGCCCCTGCATGATCTTCCTAGGATTATACTCCCTGTTACGATCCGCATTTGTAGATCGTTCCCGCTCCAAATTCGGTGCTTAAGTGGCTTGCATCAGCAATTGCTGAAGATGGCAGTAAGTAGCAGTTTTTCTCGCCGCGTCAACCTCTATTAGTGCTGATATTCATGCTGATGCCATGTTAGGAAGAGGAGGATTCCACTCTGCAGTGTGCTGTATTATTGATAATGTAAGAAATTACTTACCGAATTCCTACTGCGGGCAGGTGGAAATGGCCATGCCGACCGAATTCATCAAGATCAAACACACACTGGCAGACTGGGTGGTCATCAGAAGCATCTAGGCTGATTCAGCATCCAGTGACGCGGCATCAATCAGCGAGAGGCGTGACTGAGCCACATTCCACGTCAAGTCCAGACATTGAGCCACCCACAAATGCAAGAAAAACAAGCAGTTAGCCCAATTGATCGATCATTGACCCATCATTACGTTGATTTCTCGGTTGGGATTGTTATCTATGTTCTGTGCCTTAAAAATTGACAGGATGCATGGTAACATGTGTGGTCGGGATTTCGCCCCATTGGATGAAGGACACTGTTAATTGAGGTTCAGTATCGTCACCAATCACACGTTCGGCGTCATTGGATGAAGAGAGGATTCAAAAACAAGAAGCCACTAAAGCCACAAATCGCCTAAGGCCCCCCACATCCTGGTTCGCCCCCACCTGATATGCATTGACCAAGCTGTCATTTTCAAGCTGGCCAATAAGATGGCTTGACAGTTACCAGCATGCGGGAAGGGAAAGGGGTACTGTTCTATTCTTAAATCCGTGCTAAATAAAACTCACCGTGACATCACCTCCCGGTTGTGACCTGGCTCGTTACCAGCTACGCAACTGTTAAGGCAATACGTTCTAGGAATCCCTCACAACACCATTTCCAACCTGTACCATGCTATGATATAATCAACCACTTCCCAGCTCCCCGGTCTATCTCATGTTTCATGTTGCAACTAGTTCGAAAACGCCTTTCCATTCTTATCATTACGGCACACGAACCCTGCCATCACCCATCTACGGTACCTGCTTGCGACATGTCAGCAAGTCAGCTGAGTTGAGTATATATCTAATAAAAATCAGATATTGATTACTGATTAGTGGGCATATCATCCCATCTTCTTCGCGAGCTCGCATCATGCTTCCCAATAAGTCCGATGATTGCTTCCTATCTCGGTAGATGGTCAGGTTTCTCCTGTCTGCGAACTTATCTATTGACTATATATATACTATATGTAGACAAGAGGGCCCGGGTTCCTACATTTTCTTCCCTTCAGGTCGATGCAGCTTGGGATCGACATCAGCGATCGACGCGAGGCGGCTGACTAGTACCTACGGACAAATTTCCTCACCACAGCTCCGAGACGCCCGAGTCGAGCGAATTTATGGAAGCGCAAGCGCACAAGAAAATGCGAGTCTCACACATGGTTGACCCAAAAATTAGTCCTAGAGGCCAAACAAAATTCACTCAAATCGCGGAAAGATCTAGCGTTGATAATCAGCTTTGAGCCCAGACTGGTCGAGATTACGCCCAAGTTCACGCCATTGTATGCCGTTCTATCCTCTCGTGGTAAATTACAGATCTATCCTACAACTGCTCTCACTCTACTCTCAATCCTCGGTTTTCACAGCGTGGTCTCCCTGAATTTCCCCTCATCGGAGAGGTGCATTAAGAATGAATCTATCAACCCACTCTTTGACAGTATCATCACCCTCGCGCGGAAATGCCTTCTTAGACCCCCGCACCGCCTGTTCCAGCAACGCCTCAACGGTTGGGCGGTGACTTGGTCGGTGGTACATGCATTGGTACACTGTCCTCCGAAGCTCCTCGTCGACAAAGCCGTAAGAGTCCCCATCCATCAACAATGGGCAGTAGGAAATCGGCATATCGGGGTTCGTTGCTCTGATAATCTGATCGATACTGCGCGGGTTGCCATTGTTGTTGGGAGGTATCACCACTCCCGGCGGTATCTGCGGTTGTGGCGGTTGCGGCGGATCGTTCTGAGTGATGATAATCCACATCAACAGTCCCATCCCCCATACATTCGTCGCCGAGCCATAGTTTCCTGCCATGTCCTGCTCGCTCACCTGTGGCCCATTGGGGTCGGGCTCTATGTAGTCCCACTCTGATCCGAATTGCTCCTGTAAGTAATAGCTGGTTTAGATCACGAATACCAAAGATCGCAGAGTCGGCGAACAAGAAAGGGGTCAACGTACGGGCGTGAGGAATCCGGCTTTACCAAGTGCGCGTTGCCAGAAGTAGTATCGACTATTTTCCTGTCAGTGAACCTGTTACCAGTGTTTAACTTAAGTACCACTAACTTTCTCTTGTGCGGTTTGACCGTTTGTGCTAATCCAAAATCCGCAAGCTGATGTTCAGTTAGTCGATGCTGCCAGGTCCTGCGACGTCAATAGGGGCTGCAAGCACACCTTGAGTCTAGGGAAGAACACGTGCTCTCCCTCTTCTCTGTCGTCAAGTTTTTTATCTTGTCCTTGCTTGCTACCTTTAGATCCCGAGTCACCAACGCTCAGTGCTCCCATTCCTAGTGTGCCAGCACCCGTCAACTCAAAATCTCCAATAAAGACTAGAGACGTGTAAGTAGACTTTTCACACTACGATAATGACCACCTACTATTGCTAGGGTCAATATCAAAGTGAACCATCCTCTTCGCCCTCCATCTCTTATGAGGCGGTGGGATCGTCTCAATCAAGTCTTCTGAGCCGGACGGCGCAGAACCCTTATGACGCCCCGGGTGGAATTTTCGAGGGGGATATTTCATTGCGACGCAAGCCCGCACCACTTCACACATTAGCCAGGAAACATATTGCGGATGATATCTCGACTTACAGCAAAGCCATATTGCCCAGAGGACTCTATTTGGGATTATCTGAATCCTATCACGGTCTACCGCTATTAATCTACGAATCAACCCGTCGATGCTGCCCCCTTCCATATACTCGAGGAGCAGGTAGTCCTTCCCTCTGTCCTCTCCTTTCTGTTGTTCCTTCCATCGCGCCCGACGCGCGTTCCATCTCGCGGCTTTTTTACCCTGTTCGGCAGCGGTCAATAGGCGCCGGGGCTTCTTCCGCGGTGGTTCTTCGTCTACGCTTTCTTCTCCGCTCGACTCGGACTCGTCGGAAGAGTCAAACGACGGCGGATACAGCAGATACTTGGCCTGTGGCGGTCGGCCAATCGCCTCCGGTTCTATTATCTGAACACAGTGTGCCGCCTTCGATACTTTCTATGCTTCTCGTGAGTACATATCGTTTTAACTTGAATAGGGGCTAGATTTACCCTTAAGTGGTGTTCTTCCTCGCGGATATCACCAGAGTACTCGGCGTCAAGTGTAAGTTTAATTACGACGTCCTTTGGTGACTTATCTCCCGTATATCTGTAGTGAAGTGCCAATCCATCTACCGTGTTTCGGATCAGTAATCGCTCGATCGCATAAGGAGCATTCTTCGAGACTAAGAATAGCTCATGATATCGGATTCTCGGATATCGACTTACTCCCTCCAAAGCCTAGAGTCTTATGGTACTTGAAATATTCGGTACCAAAAAAGGCTTTAGCCCTCTGAAATGCTTTCTTCGCTCGATTGGTTTCCCAATCAGAAGGGTCCCATGTGTCTACATTCTTATTTGCTATTTCTCCGGTAATATACGGGGATTGTTCATACTTGGTCCTTCCAAATCCGAAGATAAGAGGTTGACCGGTCTTGGGAAGTGGTGTATGTTCCCACACGGATCGGAAAACCCGTAGCTGCTCAGGGTCCCACTTCGGATCCGTCCCTTCTGATCGGTACATATCGTACTGCATGACTGCCTGTCGACATTTTTCCACATAGTCTGGGTCATAGTCATTGGACATTTTGGATACAGAGGTATTGCTGGTAGACTCTACCAGAACTGCTTCAATGTACGCAAATGAATTGGTGATACTAATGTGTTATGAAAACTTGACACTGGCTGGTACTAAGCGACAGTCGGGACAAATTCAATTTTACTATTCCTAGATGTAATAAGGACCGTAACAAAGCATCGAGGCAAGCTACAATGAGTCCATGTTCCGGATAGAGTTGTTGCTTTCAAGGATGAATTTAGCCCCTTGTTTTGACTTTAGATCAAGTATTTTCTTTTTCAATCGCTTTATAGCATCGTACTTTTATACGTTAGGTACCTACGTGTACCGCCTTCTAGCTTTCTAGCCAGCATTTACGAAGTATACCATACTTAGTATAGCAATTCAGAGAATCGAGTTGTATTACTTTTGAAAGATTAGCATCCCTGTCTTTCAGGGAGCATGTACTACCTACTAGGCCTAGAATCAATTTGACTCTTAGAAATGGCTTGAATAGACATGTACTCTAAGTCTGATATTAGGGGTGCTATAGAAACCCTACTAGATATAATACTCAGACGATGTGGAATTCCTTCAGGTCGTTGCATTGAACTGTGGCTGCATCAATTCCATTACACAACATGCAAGATCTTACAAAACCAAGCTTCTACTTCTGGCCATAGATTGGAATATCGTGAAGAGCCTCAAATGCATCATGGCGTCACTCTCGACGCACAAGCTCCGGGTTTCTCCCCATTAATTGATTGGATAAGAAATATCGAATGGGTACATTTCAGAAGCTGGAGCTTTCCAAGACGTCACTCCCCGCTGAAATGACTTGTGAGGTACCTGAAAGGACGCCTAGACCCCGCGCTATTTCCCCTTTTGGAATATTGTTTGGTGGTCGATCTGGTGAACATAGTTATGACATCACGAAACATCATCGTTACCATTTGTCTCTTATAAGCTCTCTCCGGCCTACATCGTCAATTCTACAATAACTTTCCGCTCGATTCATCACTAACCTTCTACAAACTCATCATTTTCTTCGCTGCATACATCAGAAGAAACTAATACCAATAACCACCTATCATCCACGTGTACAACGAATACCCACGCAAACTGCCATCATGTCGTTCCTCACAGAGATCGCTACCCGTCGTCTGGCCCTCACTTCCAGAGTTGCTGTAATCCCGGCACCACGACACTTCAGCACAAGCATCGCAGCACATAAGTCGGTCACAGATACAGCTAAGGACACATTAAAGACCGTCGACCGCAAGGTTTCCGACAAGTTAGTTGACGGCATCAATGCTGGTGGTAAGTCATGTCAATTGCACCTCAACAGGTTGTGACACCCATCTACCTTTGGCCATCAACAGCATATCAATTGCCCTCATGGAATTAAAGATTCGATAGCTAACTGGTATCTCCATACAGCAAACATTGCGTCGAAAGTTAAGGGCGAGGCGGATACCGGCAAGGTAAAAGGCACCGCCGAGGAGATTCGAGGACAAGCAAAGGGCAAAGCAGAAGAGCTAAAAGGCGAAGCAAAAGGTGCCGCCAAGGAGGCCGAGGGCAAGGTCAAGGGAAGCCTATGATACCGGGCCAATTAAGGAAAACTTATCCGTGTCATATCTAGCCACCATAGGTCGTCAGCCTGTACGATAATGAGGTCGGGCTCAACCTCAACAACATGAAATCAAACATTCTTCGAAACTATACGTATTTCACTCATGTACAGGTCTGGGAAATAGCCGATTCGAATTGATTGTGCATCCATGTCAAATGATGGTAGTATCTCCTCTATTTCCGGTTGGTCACGATTTTCCTCGATCACCGAGACGTATGGCCGCTGTTGGACGGACTGCATGTCCAAGGGTTAAAATGAAGGTGAGTTGGTAGAAAGTACCTATACCCGGCATGCCACCTGCGTCCTAGAAGAGGACGTGAAGTAATTGGAAGTCACGGCTACTCAACTTTTCGAGGGTTACAGCTACCTTAGCACAACATCAGTGGCAGGAGTCATAGAAGTGGCGCCCAGTTATTACCTGAAGCCTTGACCTTCGCTTCCCTAAATGCAGACACAAAACGGCAGGCTCAGTCCCTACCACGTACCAGTTTTTAAGGGCATCCAGATTCAAGTAACCCAGCACATACCTTCAATGCCGTTCCTTCTAAAGAGACCTTAGCATGGACATATTGAATCTAATATTTCCATCAAACTCGCGCATATCGGACTCGACCCTAACCTACATATATGTTTCACCATGTCAAGAGGTACGAATATTGCACGAAGTCCTATATTCCTTTCAAGTTGTGATCTTTCTTAAGTATCCAGCTTATCTAGGTTACTTTGCCGGCTTCGATCAATGCCAGGCATCCATCACTCATTTGCCGATACTAGCGAGTATACAAACTACCGATGCAAAATATCAGCCAGCGCACGCAAACCTTCAAAGATGCCGTACCTAAACCCCCGAGACGAGACCAAGAAGTCCAAGGCGTATTTCAAAGAGAACAATAGGGCCATCATTCAACACTTCAAAGCAAGAAACGGGTACATCTGCGATGTCAGATGCATGGTTTCCACGGCCCCCCGACCCTACCTCGTCGTCGTCTTCACCGAGGATTGCCCTTACATGTTGGGGACCTACGATACGGAAGAGCTTGGCCGGGAGCTAGCGACGGTTATGTTGGAATATAAAACATTCCCACACCTGCACCTTGCTAGCCTGCGCCTAAGCAATATGTTTTACTGGCTGGCGGTGAAGCAGAGCCGATATGCCAACCACGGATACGATACGTTAATATCGACTTATCGTGCCTTCTCGCGAGGACTTGAATTCGAAGATTGAAGAAGAGCACATAGATAGATTCGTCGAGCTGCGCTACAGGGTAGGTAGGGCTGTGGTTTCTACGAAGGTGGCGAGATAATAAGGGGTAGGGCGGTTTGGCGTATCGTTTCTCAGCGTGCCTAAGGAATAGCGTGTAGAGAATCAGCACTATGGGGTATCATGTTCTCAATCATACTGTTTTCCATTATTGAGCGCAACTCTATGGCATGAGGATACCATACGTTTCTAGCCCTCCAAGGATATTTTATCCCATCCTCTACTCGTCAACGTTACTAATTATGACTTTGCTCTTTCTAAGCAAGCCTTTGTTCTAGCAAGCGTGCTGACTCCTAGACCGCCTTACCTTCTTAACATTGGTGAGACTTATCTCTCTTCTGATTTATTCAAAGATGTGTTGAATTTATTGATTGATTGATTGAGAAGATAATATACAAACGGCTAATGGTCACATATTTCTCTGTTGTAAGAGATCACGTGATAGATATCGGTACCTAGGTAGCTACCAGGGCGGTAATCACCAACTGTCTTACACCTGGATGACAGGTCACTCATCGTGGCGGGTAGACCACTTAACCGAAATTATCGAAATACGGAAGGGCTAGGAGTCCATAGTTGTTTGAGTTTCGGGTTTGCGTTTGCGTTCCGCGTTTGTTGAGAAAATGGGTCTCTTAGCTGCCCCTTTCGTTCATATATTTGGTATCTCGTCCTTTTGGTATCGTGGTGTATCTGGCAGCTCTCAACAGCGCTTCATCGCAGCATCGATCTTTACATCTTGCATACCTATTTACCTAGCCTAGATAATCCCGACCATGCGCGAATGTGCTTCATGCGGCCGCGACCTGCCTCGGTCATCCTATACGGCCAGTCAATTTTCCAGGGGTGACGGTATTTCGCGATGTGCGGGCTGCGTCCATGGACACCACGCCGATGTCCCATCAGCCGGTGAATTTGATAGCGGTAGATACAACATCTCCCAGTCGGCCAGTGTCTCAAACCATGACCTCGACAATCCGTTTTCTCAAGGTTCGTTCCGGTGGGTTGCCAAGGGCACCTACAATTCAGGCTCTCGCGCTGGCCAGGCATGCGTCATCAAGTGGTTCAAGACCGGCGCCGTGTTCGAGGCAGATTACTTCACCCTTGACATCAAAGCCGTCGATAAGGCCCTAGAGATTGTCAATAGATTCAACGAACTCAATATAATCAACAAGGCCGTCAAAATCAACGTACCCGCTGTGTGGACATTCGATGAGGATTCCGAGGAGCGGGCGGGGCAACATCTTCTATGCGAACCCTTCATCCAAAACTACCAAAAGTTCAACAGTAATACCGGATGGAACAACGACTCAATTGCGTGGGGAGAAGTCATGCAGGCTCTCAGCCACTTCAGCTACCACGTCTCAGGCGGCCAGTTCGTGCTGTGCGATCTCCAGGGCGGCATTTACCAGCATGAGATTATCCTCTCCGACCCTGTCATTCTGTCGCGGAATCGCGACTATGGCGTGACTGACCTTGGTCCCGATGGCATCAGCTCGTTCTTCAGCCAACACTCGTGTAACAACTACTGTCGCTCGAACTGGACGCAGCCCACGAACCCGGTTCAAATCTATCGCCCAGTCGCCGGTACGGTCATGATGAGACACTCGGTACCTACACAACATTCGCGGCCCATTAGAACCTATTACTTCTAAAGACTGGTGGATCAGGTGGCTTCAACCTGCGAGTATGTTCCTTGAAGCACGACGGTGATAGGTGCGTATATCGTCGCGGAAAACACATTACACAGGCTAAGCAGAGTCGATTGTAGGGCCCGTACCACACGCAGGTACAAGTCGCAGCTTCAAAGACATATTCACAGAAACAGACACGATCTCTCAACATACCTAGCCAAATGGTATCAAAATATCAAGGGCGCGCCTTAATAGGCTAAGTCGGTAGTGTACCTAGGCATGTAGGAGGTAGCTACACGAATCCCTAGATCTGTGACTACTGTAAAATCTACTAGGAGGTACCTAACTTAGGTAGATTTAAATAATTAGAAGATCCCTTTTTCGTATCCTAAAGCCTCCAGTCCTAAAAACTTCTATGCCGCGTAGGCATCATTCATGTACAAAAATTGCCCGTGATATATTGATTGAAACCACACCATACGCTCCGGTATTTTAATAGCTTATCACAGGACTAAAGATATACCTAGTCACAGCATGCGGGAATGGGATGGAACGTGAGAGCCAATGAGAACTCCTCGGTCGTCAAAAGCGTCACTCTACTATCAGTTCAACGACCATCGCGTCAGACACTTGAGCAAATCATACCCTTGTCATGAAGCTCTTATTCGTCTAGGTGAAGTGTATCCGGCATGGCCTTGAGTCACGGTATGCCTCTTCTCGTAAAATTATGAGCGGCACTCTAATATAAATACCAGAAACTGGCCAGCCTTCTAAGCTACATAACTCTTCGTTGACATCGTCAGTACCATCACAAGCACCATCAGCAAAAGCAATCAACATTCCTTCAACATCACCTACACTATCCAATGCCAATACATGGTCAACTATTCGCACACATCAGAACCCGCGACACGCCGACTTATCAAAATGGCAAGTATTGAGGCCCAACACTATATACAATCGAATCGTACCAGAATTGATAGATATCTCAAAAGAAAAATCGATTATTTCGCAGGTCTTGGATTCTTCTGGGGTCACACTAGCCCTCACGCGGAGGAAAACGAACATATCTTAATGATAATCCTTGACGAGGACTGCCCGTACAGTCCTACAAGCCTCGACGAACTAGACCTTGAGGCATCTATGTCTAGCGTCCTTGAATCCTACAAGCCATTCAACAACAAACCTGATGTCTCATTACAATCCGCGTTCCCATTCTTTGTAGTCGTCAAGAGAGATAGTCACACTGAATCGGGGTATACTAGGATATACTGGCCTCAGACTTTGACGACAAGCATGGTGGGATACGGAGACCACCACTACCAGTCAATGACAAGCCGACGGCAAGATTCCGACGCAGGGACGGGCGAAGACGATACCTCGGTATGGGCCAGAGAACTCCCTCAGCGAAGGTAACTCGCTTGCCCTTCGCGAGTTCGTCAGACATGTGGTTTCATTCTTTCTCTTGGGAGCAACTACGCTTGTTACGTTAAACCCTAGATTTATATACTGCTATTAGCTAGAATTATGACAAGAGGTTTGACAAAAAGACGCCAGGTATACATGACCGCAGAACGCCAAGCTGAAACTACCTGTACGGCGACACAGGTAATTTTTTCAATAATAATATGGCTGGAGGCTTACCTCAGACTTTAAAATAACTAAACTACGTGAAGGTAGGGAGAGCGGTATTCCGTCTCAGATAAAGCCATAGAGGATATGTGCCGAGCTCTCCTCAGTTGGGGCGGAAGCTTTAGAATGAGTACCCTATGTAGGAAGTTGTTGCAATGTAAAGGGGGAATCTTCGTGCCTTGCCTGACACCTAGACTACGCACTTCAGTCGAGACAGCCTGCTTCGGCCTAGTAAAATATCAGTCACAGCTAGCCATACAGAAGAACCGCGGCGCAATGTGGCCATAGTTACAAGTAACACCCTGAGGAGTCCATCGATATAAGATAGTGAAACGCCTTCTATTTACTCAATTTCTCAAGTCCTGTACACGTAGCGTTTCCCTTATAATAGCAACAATATTTCTATGGGCTATCTCGACCATTGAAGGCTTAATCAGTGGCTATTATAATATCTAGAGTAAGCACTATCTCTCTCTAAGGAGTTAGATGACTTCGGGCCCAATAACGTCTACTGACGCTGCCAGTTTGAGACAATAAGCGGTTCCGGTAGCTAGGTAAAGGCCGAGTCCCAGCAAGGGGACGGGTTGGATGAGACGTGACGATGTGAACGAAACAGATAGAATTTCTACCTTCGCGGGCCCTCATCAGAGTCCTGCCCTGGATAGCCCTTAAAAAAGGCGGCCATGTCCGGACAGAAGTATAAGTGACAATAGCTTCGGTTCTCTCTCTCTTAGTCAGTGTAAATAAATTATCTCGATCCCATGATATCATAGCCGTGTTGCAATGTTCCCGTTCTTGTAGGTTAAGCGCATCAGGTGCTGTTGCGAGTCACATATATTTCTTGTTGCGAATTTACAGGCGTTTCTACAACATAAATACATGAAGGGTTCCTGCCCTTTGACGCAACATAGCTCTTCACCAATACCACTGCCACCAACAACTTCAACAATCGTCCGTCGACGCCACCGCCGCCTGCAACTTGGCATCATCCACCCAATTCCGGCACAAAATTAAACGTCCACGCGGAACAGTGCCGGCAGCAGGCCGACTTCTCACATGATGTCGATATTGAATTTGTTCAGCGACGGTATGCGGTACAAGCACTACATGAAACAGCACAGGGACAGCATCAACGAACATTTCAAGACAACAATCGACTATTACAAAGACTTCGGTTTCCTCATCACCAACAAGTGCAACTCGGGGGTGCCTGAGGTTGTCCTCGTGATAATCCTGACCGATGACTGCCCGTACGCCGAGGCCGACGAATATGTCTCAAGTCTCGAACTCACGATTAGCGCAGCCCTGGAGGAGTACTACCCGTTCCCCCACCAACCCACGGAGGCGGTGCGGAACGCGTTCACTTTCTTCGTGGTGATCAAGGATAATGCTGCTGCCGAGTCGGGGTATACTAAGGTGTCTTGGTATAGCCTTCTGACGTCGTATGACGGAAAGTTCGGAGGGAAGATATGTTAGGGGATCATGCGGACGGGGTTGTCAAGTCACAACACGTAGACAAAGCGGGAACGGGAATTTTGGATAGAAATATGGATGGGAAACTTAAGCGGCAGGTGTAGCATATTTCCCCTTCATGAGTTCGTACGGCATGGGGTTTTCTCACTTTCATTTTAGAACTACTACACTCCTTAAATTAAGCCTTAGGTACATAGGAAGAGCGGAGCTGCTTCAGTACGATTAATAAAATTTGCAATTAGTATCATGAATGTGTTTGTACTTTGCTCCATAATCTGGTACATGTTATAAGTTTCTCCTACCCCTATGGACACCCAGACTATCTCCTAGTATATACCTATATGCCTACCACGAATGAATTCGCGGCCGCTGTAGCTTATAGTTGAGTCGCAAAGGAAGACACGAGGCAGATGAGAGATTGTGATATGGATGAGACAGATAAATTTCCGTAGCCCGTTCCCGGTGAGCTGGTAAACCCATCAATCTCTAGAGGCCCTCATTAGAGTCATGACTTGGATAATTCCAACAAGGTTATTTCTGCTTGAATAGGAGATAAATCGTCTCGATCCTATAACCAGACTAGATTGACGTTGACGTTGACGTTGACGTGGAATGCGTAAGCCGCAGAGCTCGGCCAAGATTGCGAATGGCCAGACAGCCCCTCGACTGCTACCCTGCGGCTGAGGTCAACCGAAATTGGCATATTGTCACGACGTGCCGTCGTCGCTCGGGCATTCAGCTCGACATTATCAGTTAATGTCGGCTTGCCGACAAACTCTTGGGATATTCGAGGAGTAGTGTCTCTGAAGCGTTACACGACCAATGATATATGAGGGATCCTTTGCAGTGGGGCCGAAAAAGGTACACTCCTTTTCAAGGTAATCATTTCCTATCCTCGGTGCTTTCTTTATCTTTGTCACGCGGAACTTCGGCTCTGCCCTGTAAAAGGGGTACTCTGAACGTCTTTTGCGCCATGGATGCGCTAGCATGTACGATAAATACCTATATAGCAAGTAGACGTCAACAATATCATCATCGATGCTTTCTCTTAACTGACCATGCGTGAGGCACAGCAGAGGATAAGCGAAGACGCTAAGGTTGTAAAAATTACGACGAGGTGTAAGATATGTAGGTAGCTTTCCCCTATCTTTCTCTAAGCAATCCGACTGTCCCGCGAAGGCTTACGACTTACTTGTTTCAGTGTCTAGCTACGGATGTTACTGGGCAAGACTTCTAGCAGTTAGTCTTCGTAAGGAGCATTGTGGTAATGGACTATGTGTGCAGGAGGTTGAGTTATTGCTCGTCGACAAGGCTAGGTATTCCTGATAGAATCTTTCGAGCTTCTGTTTTTGTTTCCATGTGGCTTGACTACCTACATATGTATTTGCCCGAGTATCGCTAATTGAATGTCATACGGCAAGGTAAAGTGATAAATCAATAGCACTCCAATCAAACCACCAACAAGCAGGTAGGTAAGTATTCTGGGACTGCTCATAGAAACGCCACGAATGTGTGAAACCAACACGCATCAAAATGACCAGATGATAGAAGCGGTACGAGCCTGATGAGTCGGCAACGTTAGAATCCTAGGCGTATGGATGTAGGTAATGCACACCATGAGGTACCTTGTGTACTTATGCAAGCGCAAGCGCGAATGGATATAAACCCGAAAATACAGACCACAATAGACAATTTGTCTTAAGCCAATGGTTGCCCGACTGCCGGACTCCGGTGAGATGTGTCAAGCTGCATGGTAAATAGTCCTACATACCGACAGAATGGCGACTGACAACCAACTGCCCTACACGGTCGGGTATATGATTCGCCTATCCAGGACGGGGCCGCCACGGTGCATTGGATAAACTGTTCGAGCGACAAAATCCTGTGCCTTTGAAAGGCAGCACGGGTTCGCGCTTCGGCGTGATTGATACCCACGGCAACGCTGGGAAATAAGATGGTCCTCGGATTTCTCACCGTGAATTAGACCTGCCGCGTCATCTTGGGTGCGCGATGTTACGTCTTCTTTGCCGGATTATTATTAGGTCGTGGACGTAAGAGATAGGTATCCAATGTTGGAGGTCGAATTAATAGTCGACCCTCAAACCTGAGATGCAGACACCCTAGCCTAATTTAAGATGTAATAAATATAATAACTACCGAATATAAGAATTCTACACATTAGACTAGGGAGTTCGCGCTGAAGGGACGCAACTCTCAACTCGACTTATGTAAATGTGACGAGGGAGAAATGCGGCTGACCGGTGATAGGCAGGGCCCGATCTGATTATGTTCGAAGATGTTTCAAGGCGAATCAACGCCCGGGCTTCGGTAAGGGGGTGATCTTCAGGATCTAGAAACGTTCTCGCTTACGTAGACGCGTATGATCTCCTAGATCACCGCACCGAGCGAGTCTCGACTTTCTGAATGAGGAAATGTTTATAGGGGCATTAGAAACAGACGAACATGATGCTTTCAGGACCGCGCGACATCTTCAAAAAATTATATCAGTCTAAAATTAGAACATGACCTGAGCCGCAGTGGTAAGTCGATGGTGCTGTGAATTGATCCTGTAGGCTGTACATAGTAAGTGATGTGAGGGCTTTCGTTTTGGCCTTGGCGACGCATCTTATTTCATATGGATATCCGGCACCCAGATATATCGGTGCCGTTCTGTCCGTGCCGGTTTGCCGCTCACGGTCGTCACGGTCATACCCAATGTCCGTTGTATTATTTCGCCATGTCTTGTTTGTCTGTTTGTTAAAGATGAACACATGTTGTGCAACGATATCCATTTCGCCAACTCTGAAGATCAGATAAATCTGAATCAACCGGGCATCCGATACCTGGCTCCCGGAACAGGTAAAGTTCCCGGGGAGGAAAGACCCGAGCTCTATTCGTCTCAGCTTAGGTACTACTAGGAGGTATGTATGCAGTAGATTTACCAGCCTGATAAGTTAGCACACTCTGGCGTGGAGGGGTTTACTTTTCGTACGATCGAACTCGGCGGGGTCGCGTTCGTGATGTGGTTGCAGAGGGTTAATTCGTAGGGCTGTTCCCTTAGTGCTGATCTCGAAAATAGGAGCTTTTAATGTCTGAAGGTCCAGGGCAGCAGGGGAGATTTGATGGCCGCGTAATCATAGGCGACGGCCCATTGGGCCAGCAATTCGACAATTCCATTTGGGGAATGTCGTTCGCCACGGTTAACACACCAGCTCTTGCGCCTATTTGAAAGGAGTTAAGCCTCATTATCAGTTTAATTCCTTCTCGCGTGTACACCCTGGCAAGTCGCAAGCTGAAATGGTAGAGCTGCGCTTTGGCGAATTGCCACCAGGAGGCGCAGAAGTGATGAGCGCACTGATGACCCCGTGAGTCTGGTATGCTCCCGCACTGTTGCATTGACAGATATCGCCAAGACGGCTAGTAAGGCCGGAGTAGGTTCAAACTCGTATGTATTCCCATGTGCGCGCTAGAACATCCAGAACTCTGCACTTGAGACCGAAACATTTAGTCTCCAGACCTAAGGAGACTGGGGGAAAATAAGCTTGAACGGCCTGAATGGATAGACGGTCTGGTGGGATAGGAGAAATAACGATATGGCGCGAACGGACATGCCTAACTAGGATGAGCAGAGGTCATCCGTCATGCCGATCAATACTCAATGCCTGCTAAAGAATCAAAATATTTGCAGCCTCATTGGCTATAGCGTATTATTAGCAAATTGTATCAGGCCGTAGAAACAAAATCACGATCTTCTTCGTCTCCTCCAACCACCGGATCTCGGCCGGTCGATAGGATCGTGGTCTGATACCGGGTGAGTTGTCGTCTATGTACGATAGACGAGGATTGTTGGAAACAAGGGAACGTGAAAAGTCTTGGCCCTAACGCGAGTTGTTCGGACTCAGTGGTAGCGGAGGCGGCTGATACACACCAGCACAAGCGGGAAGGGGGTGTTCAATGTTCATGGAGACATAAAAAAAAATACATATTAAAATAAAACGAGGATAAGCGTGGCGTGGGAAAAAGATGTGGCGCGAGCTGCATTCGAGAATTGGATACTGATGCAAGCTGATGTACCTGCAATAAGAGCCAAGCATTTACTAGTTGCACCGCCAAGGCTCTTGGAAGAGAGCTGGACAAGTAAAAAGACGCCCCGAGACTATTCCAATGCCGATTATCCGGGGATTGGGAACACAGCAGATGTCTTGGAGGTGGTGGCCATTCTTAGCAATTACCTCATAGCATCAAATTGCGAGCTTCAGTAGTATGTAGCCATCACATCGTGACCAAAAGTCTGGATATACAAAGCGTACACTGAAATTTATGTATATTTCAAGTGTGCATGTACATGGTAAAAGTCAACGGGTCCAGAAGGTCGGCTACTTAACTTAATCCACAATAATAGCCTGCGCTGTCCGATCTTATTACGGGGTATTATCAACCAGGAAGAGAGAACCGAGGTTTGATAGCGTTGGGTGTACATGTGGATATAGCCTATCGTAGCGCACCTACGGTTTTTATCCCCCACTGTATTAACAATCGACGAATGTTAATTGTTGCCACGTTAGGTTTAGCCTGTCTGGTCAGGATCTTTCTTAACAGCTCCTTTTCCGTTATTGGCCCAATTTAAGGGGTGTCGAATAACTACAGCACGTATCTTATGTAACGTGCCTACGAACAAGTAGGCGAAATGGAAAGAGCAGTGACGAATATCAGAAAGTTGTCAGGCGCAGCAAGTACCACAAGTACCTAAAGTAATACTTCTACGTCGCGTCAGAAGCGCAAATCGCAAAGTGCAAATCTCTCGTCCTAAAAATCAGAACATCAAGAGCCTGAATTGGTATAATACATACATGACCTGAGGCAGCGCTGACAGGGTTCTTCTCAACCGTCTCTCTACCCAATTCTCGCCAAGACGCCGTCTATCCTGACCTTATGGGGGATCCATCCATCATCAATCAATCACAATCGATCCTGTTTGCCAAGTCCCAATCGTCGACCCCTTATTATATTTCTATTAAAAAAATCCTCCCGCTTCTCTTCTTCCTCTGCTCCCTTTGCGCCTGCTGCCGTTTGTGTGTTTGCGTGGGAACTGACCTCTGATCCTATCCTTCCTGTTCTTTTATCGTCCTCTTAGTCCCGTCGTCTTTCAACGTCTTCGGTTCCGAGCGGCGTGCATGTGCCTGTGCGAATAGTATCGATTCATCTAATATCCCTACCCACCGACACGGTTACCTTCGACAACCCTATAGCCTTTTCTAGCCGCATGCGCTCCTCCCAATCGCCTCAGAAACGCACATCATCGACCCTAGTCCCGTATTTCACTGTGCTGCGTGCGTCTACGAAACAGTCCCGATCCGTTAACATTCCAAATTTCCTCCCTCACCTCATTCAGCCACCTCGTCAGCCACCCACGACATCACAGGCACACCACGACATCTTGAATAAGACATATTCTATCTTTACTCCGGCCTCAATTCTTGCCGCACCACACTTGTACCTAAGACGAAACCCTGCGCATCAAGGAATGACATAGCGAGGACGGCACACCACGACTTACGATACCCCGCAACAGCTTGTCGTCATGGCTATTGGCAAGGAAGGAAATGTCAAATGGGTTGATGTAAGTTGGAATGGTCTTTTCCCAAGGATATCGGTTGTGGGAATACAGCGTCGAACCAGTGCGCATATCAGCCAGATCATGAGGATCTAGAGGTATGGCGTCACAGGAAATGAGGACCTGAATACACTACCGGGCACTATCGCATAGGGCGATGAGAGTTTGATATGGCGTCAATGCTCTCCTGGATAGGAATTCGGTGTCATAGCTAGACCTGGGGAAAATGGAATAGCGAGCTCTGATTCGCCTTCAGTTTTGAACTTGTCATCAACTAACGCTATTCTCTCTATAGGGCCTCCGAGGTCTCGCATCTACCCTCGTTGTCTTAACTCACATCGCTCGAGCTTTCGATGGCGAACTCTTCCTTCCAGCTTCTCACGAGGGCGTGAAGCCCCGACCTATGCAGCTACCCTTCCTGCGAATCCTCGTCCAAGGCCGCATCGGTGTCACTATCTTCGCCTTTGTCACCGGTTATGTCTGTGCTCTGAAGCCCATCAAGTTATACCGACAGAATAATCAAGATGGCGCCTTCACTTCCGTCGCCAAGTCTGCTCTCCGCCGTGTCCCCCGATTGGTTATACCCTGCGGCCTCGCAACTGTCATCATATGGGTCATGGCAAACTTGGGAATGTTCCTGGTCGCAAAGCAAAGCGATTGTTGGTGGTGCGGTAAGACCGCTCCCGACCGCCAAGCGAATGCGTACCTGTCAGTGAAGCACTTGATTCAGAACATTATCTCAACGTGGACGAGGGGCCAGAACGCATATGATGGTAATCAGTGGACCTTGCTCCCTCTTCTGAAGGGAAGCATGGAGGTGTACACATTCATTGTTGCCACGGCCTACATCCAACCACAGTTCAGAATGGTCCTGAGCTTGATGATGTTTGCCTATTTCTGGATGGCATCTGAGGGTATGTTCCTCCTCCCTACCCTTTCATCACTCAATCTAATTGTAACAGCCGCCTTCGGAATGCAATTTTTCTGGGGTGTTTTCCTCTGCGACCTGCAGAACCACCCTCCTGCTACCGAATGGCTTACCCGTCGAGCAAAGATGTCGCGAGTTTTGGCTGCAATTTTCTTGGTTTTAGGTCTCTACGTAGCCTCGTATCCCGAGGGCCATCCAGAATGGGCAGCATGGTCGCATTACCAGTTCAAGGTCTTGAAGAAAATTATACCTAAGGATGCCGATTTCCCTCGATTCGCCTCCGGAATTGGCCTCGAGCTGTTCACTCTGGGTCTTCATTTCAGCCCCGGCCTGCGTGATTTCCTGTCGAGCAAATACCTTCTCTGGTTCGGCAAGCAGTCTTTTGCTGTATACCTTCTTCACGGCCCTCTTCTTCGCAGCGTGTTATGCTGGATGGTCTACGGAATACATGTCCCTCCGTCTATCACCAACGACAAGGGTGAAACAATTCAGGGCACGCTCATGTTTCCCAGCGGGTGGCGTCTCATGATTTCTTTGCCATTCTGGATTCCTCTGAATTACGGTGTTGCGATGCTTTGGACCGGTTATGTCGACCCTTGGTGTGCGACCCTCACGGAGAAGATTGTGGGTAAAGTCATGTTGGCACGCGATGAAAAGGGTGTTCTTTTACCGCAATAGAGATGCGGCACTGATCATCTCGAGAAGCGCCATGACGATCCCACGAGGAACGGGGAGGCGTATGAGATGATAGAGCAGTGGTTCTCGCCGGGAGATCCTCGAGATCCAACGCTATAAAATACGATTCCCATCATAACATTCCGGTTTTAGGAAACGGCGTCAATTTCTATGAGTCGGATAAGCACGGAATCGGTCGCTACCCATAGGCTCGACGCTTTGCGGCGTTCCCTCGATGAGACCCCTCTAGTGTGAATATGGAAGCTCTTTTCTTTGTGGCACATTGGTGTTGGGGTTTTGGAGTACATAGGGTCAATCAAGACCTTGGGATTGCATCGGTCAAGGGGCATAAAGGGGCATTGAACGGCCTAAGAAAAATGCATTGTACATACGCCCGGGGCGCTATTGTTAATTCCCACAAACAAGGCCAACAAAGGCATGCATGGGGAGGTAGAGAGTCGGGCCAGGGTTATTGACTGGCCTACGTTGGTTGATACCCATGATGATGAAAGGGTCGAAGATAGATCAAGATCCTCAAAGACGATGCCGCATGTTGCATCGCACACGCTATACAATAATGCAAATGAAATTCTGTTTATGTTGCAATCTCATAGTTATTGATGTTCCAGATGATCGAATCGTAACAAAAAAATAATACCCTTCGTGTCCAAGGGATTTCAATAATCCATCATGGTTATCATATGTGCAGATCCTACTATGACCTAGGGGTAGTTAGCAGCATGAATGCGGAAATCCCTCTGATACCCACATACCGTACCCATACGAATCTCATACATATTTTGCTCACCCATACCGATACCAAGAGGTTACAAGGCAGTATAGCTCTTTTCCCCAAGCTAGGAATGAGGAATACGGTAGCGTATGATCTCTAGAATAGATAGGCTATCCAGTATAGGAAAGATCCGCATGCCGGCTCGTGTTCTTTGTTTCTTGCATGCACCCGCACCCGGACGTCGTCGTAGGGCGGTCCAGTCAGAATTCACGGATTCGCCCGATTAGGTAGTCATACGGCGCGAATGCGACCAAGCCTCTCTCCCCTTTCCCGTGCTAGCCTTCTGTAGCTGCCCTACGTTGATTAAACACGAGGCTTGGCTTTCCTCGTTGGATCATATCTCATTACCGTTGTAATATCATGTATATATGTTTTATATGTAACGATACGCTTCTATATAAGGTAGATAGCCTAAGAAATCACGTGCCTTTATAATTAAAAAATTAAAGTAATAAATATATATAAAATAGGTAAATACGTTATATTTAGTAAAGGAATTTAATTAATATTAAGTTAAAAGTTTTAAATTTAGGAATATTTCTAATTATTATTATTATATAATAATTCGTTTTAAAATCATATAAATAAATACGTAATAATAAAAAAACTTAATAATATATTATAATATTAGTTTTTATAAACTTTTAAACGATTAATTTATACGTATTTATTATTATCGTTATTACGTTTAATTATATAATTAAATATATAAAGCGATAATATAATAAATATTTTCGATATAATTTTTATAACTAAAAATATATACGATAATAACCTTTTTAAAAACGATAAAAAAAAGAATTAAATAAATATATTTAATTATTATAATTTCTAAAAAATAATAAAACTAAAATATAATAATATATTTTTAATATTATATAATAAAACTAAATCTTATTTTTATATTAAATTAATTTCTTATTATATTTATAAAAAAATAATAAAAAATAACTTTATTTAATAAATTAATAAAGTTATTTTATATTTTTTAAATATTATTTATTATATTTTTCGAAAAACTTTTTTTAAAGTTAATAATTTTAATAAAAACAAATTATATACTTTATATTTTCTTTTTTCTTTTTTAAAAAAGATATCATTTTTTTTTAATTTATTTTAAATCGATAAAAACAATTTACGTTTTATTCGAATATAATCTTTTCTAAATTTAAAACGTTTAAAATAATTTTTATAATACGATAATATATTTATTAATTTTTCGATTAAATTTAATAAATAAAATAATGATCGTTTTATTCGAAACTTTATAATAAAAAAGCTAATTTATTTCTTACGTAATTTTAATGTTTTTTTTTCTTAATATAATATTATTAAATTATTTATAAAAACTTTCGATTTTTTTTTAAAATAAATTTTTAATTAAACGAAACGTTTCTTTTTCGAAATATCGAAAATTTAATTTTAATAATATTATAATTTAACTAAATAATTTAAAATAAGTTTATTTAAACGATTTTCCGAAAAAAAAAAAGAAATTCTTAGATTTTATTTCGATAAAAAAAACACTAATTTATATAAAAAAATATTCCTATTTAAAAGCTTTTATAAATAAATAATTATATAAAATTTCGAAAAGAAAATAACTTAAACTTTCGATATATTATACGTTAACGTTCGTTATAATTTCTAATATATTCGATATTTAATTTATTATTTTTAAAAATATAAACGCCGGAAATAAATTAATTAATTTCTTTAAAATTACTTAAAATATTCGATTAAATATTTTTACGAAATTTATATTTTAATATATTTCGAACGATATAATTATTATAAAGATCTTTTATATTCGAAAATAAACATTTATTTTTTAAATAACGAATATAAAACTAAAATTAAAATAAAAACTTAGAAATTAAATTTTTATATTAAAAATCTATAAATTAAATCCCTTTAAAATATTTTTATTTTTAATGTTTTTTATAAAGATTATTTATTCGTATCGATTAAAATAATAAATAATAATTAATAAATATTTTATATTATATAATAATTCCGAAAAAAAACTAATAAAATTAACGATTAAAAGTTAAAACGATATATATATAAAAATTAATTATAATAATATTATAAAACGAATAAAACTATAATAAACGTAAAAAAAATATTTATTTATATAATTTATAACGTTTTAAAATATTTTCGATTAAAAAACGAACTAATTTAATCGGTTTAAAATTATTTTTTTCGAAAAATATCCTAAATAATCGTATATAAATTCGAAAACTTTAGAAATTTCGTTTTTAACTAAGTATTTTTATTATATTCCTTAATAATAATATTAAAAAACATTATTTACGAAATAATAAAGCTTTAATTTATTAATTAGAATTTTCTTTTTTATTTTATCTAATAAATTAATATAGTTTTTTTAATAATATAACGTAAATATTAAAATACTAATTATTAATTAAATATTTAAACGTTAATATTTTTTATTTTAACGAAATTTTTATTCGATTAAACTTTATTTCGAATATAATTTATAATTTAATTTTCGTTAATTACGTTTTATATTTATCGAAATCCTCGAATTAAATTTAATTTTTTCGAGTTAATAATAATACGTTCTAAGTTTTAAACTTAATAAATTTATATTTTTTTTAAAAAAAAAAATATTTAAATCGCATTAAAACGGCTTTTTACGCATTAAATAACTTATTTACTAAAATTTATTTTTTAATTACGAATAATTTCTTTAAGAATTTATTATATTCTTTTATTTTATTTTTTTAAACTTAATAATTTATTTTATCGAATATTCCGAATTCGTTTAAATAGCTTATTTTTTCGTAAATTTCTCTTTTAAATATAATCTTAAATAAAATATTTATTACTCGATTACGAAACTTTTTAATATATAAAATACGAATATTTAATAGTTTTATTTTTAAAGTTTATCGAATATATATTTCGTTTATATTTGGAAAATTTAAAAACTAAATAAATGGTTAATAATTAATATAAATTATTAAAGTTTTTAAAACTTAAAATATAAAATTATATTTTCGATAAAATTCGATTATAACGTATAACTTTCTTTTATAAATTCCGTAATTTTTTTAAATTATTATAAAAGTAAAATTATTATAAATAAACGAAACTTTTTTATTTTTTTAACGTTATATTATTAGATATTTCGCGCTTTTTCCTAATATATTAAAATAAAACTTAATCGATATATCGAATTTATAACCATATATTTTTATAATTATAAATAATAATTTTTATAAAAAAAAAAGCGAATAATTTCGTAAGTTTTTATTTTTAGTTAATATTTCTAATTAACCGAGTTAATAAACGAGAAATTTCTACGTAATTTTTAATTTATTTATAATAAAAATTTAACGTTTTTAAAAAAGATCGAACTTTTATTTATTTTTTTAAAATAAACTATTTTTTTAATTTAAACGTTCGTTTTAATTTAATACGAAAATATTCCTTTATTTAATAAATAACGTTTATTATTAAGATTTTTTCGAATTCGATAAAAACTTTTTTAAATAATAAACGAAATTTCGTTTAAAAAAAGTAAAAAAATAATTAATTTTCGATTTATATTTATTAATTTTTCATTATTTCGTAAATAATAAAGATATCGTTTATATAAAAATTATATTTAAAAATCGATATAATATTTTTCGAATTTAAAAAAAACTTCTTTTTAAATAAAAAGGAAATATAATTTAATACGATATATATTAATTTAATTATTAAGAATTTTACGGTTTTTAATTTTTAAGGTATTTTAATAAGTTAAAATTATAAAAATCTCGATATATAAAATGCGAAAATATATTTATCGTTAAAGTAAATTTCTATTCTTTAATATATATATTTTAGGTTAAATTTCGAATAAGATTTAATATTAAAATAAAATAAATAATTATATATATTTAATAAATATATAATATTCGTTTCGGAAATATCCTTTTTTATTTATTTATAATTAAAAGTAAATCGTAATTTCGATTATTAATTATAATCCGGATTATTTTTATTTTTATTAATTAAAATAAGTTAAATTATTTAATCGAAAAAACGATTATTTATTACGAAAGTAAATTTATATATTTTAGTATTTATACTTTTTTAAATTAGATAATTTAATTAATATTTCTAAGGAATTATTTATTATTTTTAACGAAATCGATTTTATAATAACGTATTAGATTTTAAACGGATTTTATATTAATATAAATTAATAATTAAAATATCGAAAATAAATTTAACTTTTAATTTTTTATATATATATAGTTTTTTAGCGATTCGTTCCTTTAATAAATTAGATATAAGAAAGTTAATATTTATTTCTAATATATTTAGTTAAAATAAAATATCTTTTATAAATAACTCGGATTTTAAAATTATAAAAAAATAAATTATTCGTTTTATTATCGAAAATAATATCGATATAATTATTTCTTTTATTAAAGGACTTTTTATAAATAAAAGTAAGTTATTAATCGATATTATAAACGAAAAAGATTATATTATTTAATATCGATTATTTATTATAAAAAATACGATTAAATATAATATATAATAAAATATTTAATTATAAATAGAAATAAAGTTTTTAAATAAATTATTATTTAAAAAATTAAATAGTTTATTAATATATTTAAGTTAAATTTTAGAATTTAGTTTTCCGAATCGTTTAAATTATTTTCGTTTTTTAAATTTAAGGATTTATTTTTAAAACTAATATTTTCGGCTTTTTCCCGAAAAACTAATCGAAAATATTCTTTAAAATTAGTTATATTTTCGATCGGTTTTAAAACTAATCGATAATAATTTAAAAAAGCTAATAATAATTCTTATATTATAACTTTATTTTCGCCGTTATTAATATTATTTAAAATAAAAATATTTATTTTAATATCGAATTTCGTTATTATATTTTATAATTAAAGGAAATTTAAAAATAAAAAATAATCGTAATTATATTTTTCCGATTTAATAATAACTTATAAAGATTTTTAGATTTTTTAAATATCGATATTAAATAAAATAAAGTTTATTATTTTTATTTTATAATTATTTGCGAATAAAAAATAAATATAGTTAATTTTTAAGTTTTTTAATTATTATTTTTTTAGGTTAAGTTTTTCGATTAAACTTTTCGAAATTAAATTTATATCGTTTCTTTAATTAGTTTAAATCGTAAATTCTAAGAAAATATAAGTTAATATATCCTTTTTTTTTTAAAAATTAAAATGTAACGTTTAATCGAAAAAATCGAATTTCGTAAATTAGTTTTTTTTTTTTTATAATTATATTAATTTCCGAAATTAATAAAGATACAATTAATAATATTACTTAAATATTTAAAATAATTTCCCGAATAATATTAAAGTTAATAGTTTTTATTTCGATATTTATTTTATTTCGTTTTACGTTCGTTATAAATTTAACGATTTTTTTTTAGAAATTTATTAAAATCGCGTTCGTAAATATAATAAATATAAAATTCGTATTTATAAACTTAGTTTAAAATAACGCCGAAAATATTAATAATATTATTTAAATGGTTTTATATCGATTAATTTCTTTTCGAAAAGCCGCGATTTTTTTCGTAGCTTTTTTTTTAGCTTTATTATTTTTTCGAATCGATATATATCGAAACTATTTCGATATTTTCGGCGAAATTTAAAAGAAATTTATAAGATTAATATTTATCGTAATATTTTTTATAAAAAACTTAAAATCGAAAGGATTTTTCCCGTTACGTTTATAAATTTATTAAAGGTTTTATCGAATAGCTTTTTTTTTCTTTTTTTTATTATTTTTTTTCTCGTTTATTATTAACGTAACCGGAATTATAATAAACCCGTTTTTTTTTACGTTTCGTTAAAAAAAAAGCTATTACGATATTTAGAAACGAAATTAATTTTAAAATATCGTTATATAAATTATTTCTTTTAAAATTAAAACCTAAAGGAATTTTTTCGATCGAAATCGTTAGGAATTTCGAAAATAAAAATTAAGCTTTTAAAATTAAAATAATCTTATTAAATTTATCCTAATTTAAAGAAAATAAACTTTATATTTATTAATATAATTTCGTATTTTTATTTATTTATAAATTATCGAAAATCTAAAAATTCGATAAGATATAATTATATTAAAATTAAATAAAACGAATATCGAAAATTTTAAAAAATATTCGAATATTTTTTAACTAATTTCTAAATTTAAAAAATAGAAAAATTATACCTTTAAAAATAAATTATTTTTAAAGTTATAATTAATTTTCTTTAAAAGTTTTGTAAATATTTTATATATAATTAATTTAATTATATTTAATATATATTCGATTTTTTTATTTTATATTAATTATATTATAAAGATTTAATATTTTTTAATAAAAATTCGAATTTTTAATTTTTTAAATATTAAATCTTTATAATATAATTAATATAAATATTAACTTTTAATTTATTATTAACGTAATTCGAAACGTAACGATTAAAACGGAAAATAAAAATATTAAAACTAATATAAGAAAAAATAAAGTTAAAAGTTAACTTTTTTTAATTATCGAAATTAATATTTACTTTTTCGGAATTTATTTTTCCGAATTTTTTTATATCGTTTTCTTTTTTACGAAAAAAGAAATAAGTTATTTTATATAATTATAAAAGAAAAAATAACTAATTAATATTTAGTTTACGTTTAATTTTATTTTATTTTAAATTATTTCTTTTAATATTTCTTATTTTAATTTTTTTATTTAATTTTTCGCGACATTTTCCTTTTTTTTAATAATACGAATATAATTTATTATAAATTTATAAGTTTTCGTTAACGATACGTTATTTAAAGTATTTTTTTTTATAATTTCTTTTTTTAAAATTAAGTTTAATAATTTATTAATAAAATTTCCGATTATAATTTCCAATATATTAATTTCTAATATAATTAAATTAGCTTTTTTCGAAATTAATTAAATTATAACATTTTTTCGAAACTAATTTCGAACGTTTAATTTTCGGAATAAATTTTTTATTTTTACGTAATATAAGGTTAATATTTCGTTTTTATTTTATTTAAAAATATTTATATTTATCGTTAATTATTTATTTAAATTATTTATTAATTTTATAAGAAATTTATTTTTAAATATTTATTTAATCGTTTTTAAGTTTTCGTCGATAATTATACCTTTTTTTATTATATTTAAAATATCGCGAAAATTTAAACTATTATTTAAATATATAACCGTTTTATTTTTATATTATATATTTATTATTTAAAGAATTTTATTAAACGAAAAAAGATTTTAATAATTAAATTTTTTAAATTTTTATTTTAAATAATTAAACTATTTAAAAATTAAGCCTTTTCCGGTAAATATTTCGTATTTCGAAAGATCCGAAACTTTAGTTTCGATATTATAACGAAAAGAAAAATTAAAATAAAAAAACGAAACGTTTTTAAATATTTCGACGGTTTTTTTAAAAAATAAAAATTCTATATTTAACCGAATTATATTTATTCGAATAATATTTAAGATTTATATAATTCTAAAATCATTTATATCGTTTAATTTTAAAATATTAAAAATACGTAATAATAATCGATATAATAATCGATATAATATAAAAATATAACGTATAAAATTAAAAATCTTATTTAAATAAATAAAAAAGAAATCGTTTTAAATATTATTAAATTAAAAAAATTTAATTTACGAATTAAAACTATTTATAATAATAACTATAATATATTTAAAGAAAAAATTATTATAATTTTCGAAAAAAAGGTCGATAAAATCTTTTAAAACGAAAAGTTAAATATTAATTTTCTTTTTCGATATAAAATTTAATTTATTATTTATATAATTTAACTTTTTTAATAATAACGTTCGAACTTTTAACTTTTTAGTAAATTTAAATTTTTTTAGGCATTTTTTTTTAAAAAAAACCTTAAAATAAAAAAATATAAAAGTAATATTTTTAAGAATTTTTTAAAAAAAATTAATAACGGATTTATATAAACGTTTATATATATCGAAATAATTAATATTAAAAATAAATAACGAAATAAATATATTTAATTTAATTAACTTTAATAATATCGTATATTAATAAATATAAAAATAATAAAAATAGTTTTAAAAAGGAAAAAAGCGATAAAATAATAAATATAATAATACGATCGTAAATAATCGATTTTAAAAATATAAAATAACTTTTATATAATAATATTAATAATAAATAATAATATAATATATTATTTTAATTAATTTTAAATTCTTAAATATTTAAGTTCGATTATTAAAAAAAGTTAAATAAACATATTTAATTATTGTAATTTCTAAAAAATAATAGAACTAAAATATAACAATGTGTTTTTAATATTATGCGATAAGGCTAAACCCCGCCCCCACATTGGGTTAGCTTCCCACCGTATCTATAAGCTTAGATTGTACTCCCTTGTACATTTCACGATGCCTAAGGCATCTACCACACTATCTCCGTAGACAGAAAATATGTTGAATGAATGATTCTTGCCGCTAATCTATCTAAACAAGGCATCAACATGGCGCCGAAGATAAGAGAAAATGTTAAAGGGGTAAAAGTGACGTCCAAATTAACGTCGAAAAGAAGGAAGACGTTGAAAAGGATATAAAAGGGGACGACGAAAACAACGCTGAGGATAGGAAGAAGTCAAAATAGACAATGAAAAATTAACTACGCCAGTAAAAAGAAAAGAGAAACCCGGCGGGAAGGAGAAAGTCGGCGGATGATAAGACGACATCGGCGAAGTGGAATAAGGAGTTAGGAAACAAGGCAGCGGTAGGCAAGGCGACGGCGGCAGAGAAAAAGGCTAATAAGTCAGACGACGAAGCAGATAGCCCCAATATTGGCTTCCTACGAGCAGGCTCACCTCAATTCATCTTAGTTACCCCCTAAGCCAATTCATATTCAACCAAGCCGTCCGAGGTACAGAGAGGACAAGGTTCTCTGGTCAACATCCACCTTGCACTGCACACATTACCTAATTTGCCATAGTGCTCAAGGCTGCCCCATACTCTTGTGTGGTTTAGCCCAAGGACGACGACTAGATCAACTGCTGGCTGATAACATTTGTGTTTGGGGAATTAGATGGGCGCCCAGAGATGATATAGTTCGTCGGAAAGTAGATACTTCTTGAAGATCAACCTGTAGTTCTTATATTGAGGCATGAGTTCGACTTACTAATGGGCAAATCGGTCACTTACGTATGGAATGGAAGTAATTCGCACCCCTGGTATCTCAGACCTATGGTCTGCAGATTTCATATATCATCTACCTTCAACAGGCATACTAGTATCGGACTGAACTGACATTATCTCTACCTAGGTACCCAGGGTACTTATAGCAGCATCTGTTGATCAACAATGATGATGTCGACGCTATGGCCTAAACGCTAGTTTACAAGGTTTTTTAAACAACCCAATCATCAACCTAATGCAGCCATTATCAAGGATCAAAGGCTGATACCACATGCTCTGAGGCTAATATACACGCAAAAATGAAAGAAAGGGCCGAGATTTCCAATGTTCCACCTAAGGAGGTACATACGATTGCCATTACCATGACCAGTTCCTCCAGACTTACGAAAGAATTAAACTGGATATACCTACCGATATGTCACCAGTACTTACAGTAACATGCACAAACTTGAACCAACTTACAGCTCGATGAATCATAAAATGATAATACTGTATTAAAATTAATGCCAGCAATACATTTGGCGGGTCCAGGCCGACCGTGAGGTCCATTGCGGCTGCCTCGCCCCTGGTTTCATGTGTTAGAAGCCGAGATCTCCAGATAGAAAAACAGGACTACAATAGGTATTACGGCTACTAAGCCATCATTCTCACGAAGCAGGAGCCAATTTTGTTGTGGTTGAGGCAACCTTGACTAGGGCCAAATCTAGCAGACAGCCAGCTATCAAATGGCAGGTGGTCGCGATTGGGACAATCTTAAGTACATGGCACATAGGTGTTATTGTTACAACATTGGCTTGAGTGAACATCATATCGTGATCCTAAGTATGAGTCGGAGAAACATGGCAACCTAGCGCGGGACTATTCGAAATATGCTTCGCAATGGCTGCCTAGGTACATATTGTGCTAAGGATAACTCAACCACGGCAGGGTTAAAGCAATCAAGCTGCAGGGCTTACTATAGTATTGGAAAAGTTTTATGAAGGATCGCAGCCACTAAGCACTGGATGATTCAACGCCCCCCACGGGTACACATATTTGGAAAGACATGTTGGAATATATGCTGATATCGAACTACAGCAACAAGTTACAGCTATAGCTCTTCTACACATGACTTCGACATGCTACATGAGACAATCAGCACCGCCGGTCCCGCTATACTTTAACTGCTAGGTGCGTGTACGCTACTAGTGAACTACTAGCCGTTTAGTCGTGTTTAGTCGTCGTATTTTGCCCAGTTGACGGTCACCCCATAGGTAAAAGCCCATTGAGCAGACCAACATCTCTGTGATTCGAGTGATTAAGACAGTCCCAACTATTAGGTAGTTTATCTAAGCAGGCTCTGAGCAATGAAGTAATGGGATCTAGGTATGGGGGGGTTGGGCATGATTGCCCTGCTTAGATATATTGCTCAGGGCATGTCTACCTAGGAAGCAGTTATACAGCATGATAATAGATCTCAGGTTGTCTTCATCGGGGACCTTCTGGCGAATTTCCGACTATCCGGATATGTCAGATGCTATCTGACCTGCCAGGGAGTTTAGCCCATTAGAGGGGCTCGGCCTACTAGGGTGGTTTGTCTGAGACAGGAGGCAAGATAGGAGAGAAAGAGCTTCATTTGCATGTATACTCGGGGTCTTCCCTCGGATAGATTACCAGTCCCTCGTGGAACAATGTGGTCATTGTCCCCTCCATATGGGTCCGTATCGTGACAAGTGTAAGGCGTGCTAGATGTACACTTAGTTAGTAAGTGTGATCCTGAGATAGCAGCTAAAGGGCTGATTACAAATATTGTGCAAAACAAGCTGACTTTCGCTAACCGCGCTGAGCGGGAGTTCGGTGACGAGGGTAACTACGAAGAATCAGTGGAGGCTAAGCTTAAGATACAGTATGTTGGCGTGAGATGATACGGCCGGAGTTGTTGAAGTGGTCCCGTCAACCAAACGGACCCTAGCCTGAGCCATGCACCAAATGTGCTAGGCAGTGCTGCTAGATAGATGGGGAGATATCAGCTCCGGGCTTAGCATTGACCCCCTAGAGTGGCCTTCTCTGTGATAAAAGAGCCGCAGGTCTCGGGGTATTACGGGTCAGATCTTGATAGTTATCCATTCATCTCGTCGTTAGGTACTCATACTGCCAGCGAGCCTTGATCATCCGTATCTCACTCTGTACTACAGCTCGAGCCAAGGGATACCTTCATGAACAGGGTTGTTTAATATGCTAGCAATTGTGACTTGGATATAATAATTACAAGGGAGTGATCGATGGTCGTATGTTCATGTCCCCGAGCAGAATTGGAAGTGTCAGATTCTAAATGCGCTTCGAAATTATTGTAGACTTTGCCTTAGCCTCAGAACCCCTAGGATCAGAGACATTTTTGATCCAACACTCGACATTGTCTTTCTGTAACCGCGACCCATGAAAGCATCATAGTTACGAGTCAACACTCAATATCGCCTCAAACCCCGCTCTAACATGCAACTGGTTCATTCCAGGCATATTAGCCTTGCACTGCCCACTCAGGCGCTGGGCAGGCGCTCTTGGGCTGATTCATGACGACCTGGCTCGCGGGGGCAAAATCCTGATTTTCTTCTTGTGGAAGAATTGAGGGGCAAAGGTCTAGCAGCACCTGGCTTATGACACCGAGAAGAGGTTCTACACATAAAAGCAAGTAAGGCTAGCGGGATATAAGCAGGCGGAAGAGGTCGAAGGTGATCCTACGAAACGTGGTGCGCTGCCATTGCTCAGGTATTCTCCGATCTAATATACGCCCCCAAGAGAAGCCCAATTAGGAAATACTTGGTCACAAACGAATCCTGTTGAAAGAGTAGAGCCTGCTCTCCTCGTCAACGCCTTCTCTTATCATACACTCTCGATATCATATCGCTTTAAAGTACACTTACATCAGACGCACCGCCATCTCACCTCATCAGCTCTGATTTGCTTCCTAATTCGCGCAGCCTACTTGTTATATGAGACAGCGTTATCTGATTCATAGGGGCACCCCGGCTCCATTCCCCGGCCTGTAGGGAGATATGCAGTGTTACACGAAGACTGCATCGTGTCTTGTCTCAAAGGTAAGCCAGATACAAATTTATCGAGCCAGGGTTTCTCATTTATCAAGGACTTGTAATTGGACAGCCTGCTTATTGAGTATAGACCTCACGTAAGCACATAGAAGGATCATCGAACAACTCGTAGAAGGCCATGTGATGTGAGACGAACTCCCAGCGGACTTTCCTTTGTCCGCAAATCAGATCCTTTGCTTGGGACCTGGACCCAATGCCGAGATCGTCAGAGTATGCCGTGCGTATTAGCTTCCCCCGGACCGTCAGCCCAGTTCCAACACGACGGGTCGGGCCCAACTACCCTCTCGGGACTGACTGTGACATCTGCACAACAGGTGCGCCACAGTCACATCTCCAAACGGCGACGTTGTCTCGGGGGAGAGCAATCCGAAAATAAGAAGCAAATCCTTGACTTCGTCATTACTCACGCACACGTACGCCAATATGTAATGCAGACTCATGCGAACTGCAGACGACGGGAAGAAGCAAGAGTCGTTAGAGGCTGGACAGGTCGGCTACGTAAGATTATAATCATTTTTCATTATAGGGATTTATCCTATAGGTTGCCCCTTTAGGAAGGCAAGGTATCTCCGTACCGCTCTATACTCTGTGTAACCAGTGTAACGAAAACGATGCCACCTGGCAAGCAGCCGGTCGGGACGGGTCTAGAAGCTCACAAACGGAGCAGGGGGGAAGAAGCGGAAGAAGCGGGTGAGTTCCAATTGAACGGTGAGCTTAATTATTCCCCGCCCCCACCAAGAAAACGACGATTATCCATCCATCTCTTTCTCACCTTAACGGACTTAGCATCCAAGGGGGAGAAGAAAAAAAACAATTAATCGAAATCCCCTCCGGCCCCTATGGAAGCCCCTCCTATGGTCTCCTACGGCTTGTTGGCGCCCATCTCCAAAAACGGAGTTTGCTCATTTATGACAGAACCGTCTGTGCATGCAATACACATGCTCTCCAATGCATTTCATCGTCGATCCTACTTGCTAGCGAGCCAACTCATCAAGCCCGACCAACCATGGTCTGCTTCGAGTCTTTCCCGGTCGAGGCTCGGCTCATTGTCTGGCAGTACAGGTGTGCTCTCGACACGGTCTACAAGCCGCGGCCTCCCTGTGCCTAGTCATTGGTCTACAGCACCCCTTACCTGACCTGAGCCTACAGCTTGATGAGTTCTCTCTGCCGAAGTCTGCCTTTGAGGCCAACCGAGAATCACGCCACGAGGCTGTCAGCCGATGGTTGCTATTCAAGGCCCGTGACGGTTCCAAGAGAGGGCGCGTTAGGGCCGACGTTGACGTCTTCATTCTGGAAGTTGATGTGCTGGTCAGGCTGGCGTGTGCGCGTGAGTGGAAGCCGCCTCACTTTCAGAGACCGTCGCGCCGGTGCTTGGCCGCCGCCCTTGGCTGCAATCTACGGCCAATCTTGGCACAATCTGGCCTTCGTAAGGAAGATCCTCCCGGCTAGTGTATGCTTCACCTATCTGTACCGTGACAAGCTCGATCCTCTGCTCGGGCTCCCTTGTTTGCACATACCATCTACCTGGATTTCGGGTACCTACCCCCTGCGCAGTGCCGCGAGTGACTACGCCGTGGAAATGTTCCGAGCCAAGGTCAACCGACTGGGATTAGCTAGCACGCGTCGTGATGAATTCCACGCCTTATACCGTACCAGGAACACTCAGACCTCCCAATCGGCCCCGAGCTGAAACATAGGGACGGCACCGACGAGGTGAATGAGCTAACCAAGATGCTTTTCCTAAAATGGAAACGCATCTACCTGGACGGCGTTTTAGCAGGGTGGGAACCGTTCGCCCGGAAAGGCGTTTCTGGCATCCTAGTCCCTGAGCTTCGTTACGGCCTGCAAACGGAAATCTAGTCCGGCGCCCAGACCAGATGACCTTGCCAAACCCTTGGGTGAACGCATGGGTGTGTTCCCCAAGGCCCTGCAGGCGATAGCGCCGCGGCTCTCACCCAAGTCACCAAAGCCAACATCATATCTGACGGCTTTTATGGACTTCTTAGCGCCATCGGCTCCCACTTAAGCAGGGGATTGTCGACGGTAATCATACGCGGTCAACGTGGAGTGACGAGGGGTAGCATCTGCAGCCAGCCTTTTCTGGAATAACCAGTCCAACATTGACGTCTTTGGAAACAGTGGAAACGACCTACGGCTTGCTCACCAGGGCGGTCCAGGCTTCCTCTGGTTATTATTATTACCTAGCCTACAATTTTGATCTCAGCATGTTGCAAGGGTCCAGAGATCTTCATCTCTCACAACCTTAGCTCTCACTCTCGCTAATCGCCCCTCCTAATTTTTGTCAGCTCGCAGTAGGAGATATCATGTCTCGGGGCCTCCCAGAGAGCTATGCCACCGCGATGAGAGAGTTCATCGACGAGTGCATGAACATCTCCCAAGCCTCCGACAGTTCACGCTCTTAACAACGTAGAGACTTGCCCGCACGTACCACACGAAATATCCCCCCCCCCCTTTGCTTTCAAGAGGCTAGCGTCTCAAACCTGGTCGCTTATGCCTTCGCAAGCAAGCTGCCCGTCCACGATGCGTAAAAGGCGGTCACCGATTGGCGAAGACTTAATTACACGGCAACGTCGTCGCAACTTACAAAATCAGTCCGTCAAGCCCCTCGCGAATGCCACCAGGAGACGCACACGTTCACTTCCCGCGGTGCGTCAACCATTGCCAATGCTGGATAAGAAGGACCATCTTGGCTGGCAAGAACTACTCTCAGTGTGGAACCAGAGCGCACCTCGCGTCTACATATGCGTCGTGCTTTGCTTCCCGTGCGATAACCATCGGCGGCAGGACGCGGTTCACCACATCGAGTCTGCCCTCAAACGTCTGGCCAGAGAACGGCCGGTGTTCGCCGGACGGCTTCAGACTAGTAGTGACAGCGGTACCGTATCGCTTCATCGGTCCCCGCTACAAGACATTCCCTTCCAAGTCCTTCCCGCAAGCGAGACAAGTCAGCGGGAGTACGCACGCATGAGAGATGATGGGTTTCCACCAGGCACATTTATCCATCCTCGGTATGGCGTACCAGGAAATATGACATCCGGCCTCGAATCGATACCGGTGTCGAAAGTCCAGGCAGAGTTCCCACCCGGCGGTTTACTACTTTCCATCTTCCTACATCATGGGCTCGTGGATGGAGGCTCATTGCGTGTCTTCCTAGAATGCTTCGGCGCGCAAACTCGAAATATCCCAGTTAACCTGCCATCCGAGCAGACATTCCCCATGGCACATTCCCGAGGCCACAAGAGCCGGTTTCACATGCGCAGCGGTTCTACATTCAGGGGATTGATGGCAAGGTGTCCGGAATACACAATGCTAAACGATCTCAGCGGCCCGACGCAGCCGCGACTTCAAGACCTTGGGTCGCCTATGGCGCATATCGAGAAGATAGGCAAGATATTCGTCTTCAGCAACAAGCGGTTGCAAGAGCTGCGGGAGATGATTCGGTCTCGAAACGGCACGGTGGAACTGCCGTCGGCCTACACCAGCATGGCCGCCCTCGCCTTTGCGCATATTACGAAGTCGCGTGTTGCAGCAGAAAAGTACCTACCCAGAGTTGAGCCTGGACAGAAAGCCATGCTGTGGAACTCGGTAAATTGGAGGACGAGGGCTTTTCAGGGCGCCACGGATAACTACTTTGGCAATGCGGCTCTGCCGGCTGTCACGGAGGTGTCGATGGCTGAGCTAAATGCCGCCTGCAAGGACGATAACGAGCTTGCTCGCCTCGTTCCGCTCATAAAAGCATCAATCGACGCTGTCGACCAGGAGTACGTCAGCCGCCGGTTCGCGATGCTATCTGAGGCGCCCGACCCACGCGTAATAGGAGTCAACTACGACCCGCGGATGTCTGAGGCGTTGGCGTTCAACACATGGCGGCACTTCGGCGCGGATGTCGAATGGAACATACCGGGAGTGCCCGTGACTAGGGCGGATGCGATAAGGAGAGCTCACGGGTCATGGAACCTTGGTACGGCGCTGATACTGCCGGCCAAGGCGGATTCGATGAAGCAGGAACTCTTCGTGAGCTTGTCGGTTGATTCGATGAGGCTGCTGTGCGCCGATAAGGGCTGGACGAGGTGGATTGATAGGATCATAGGTTGAATAATGATGAGGCTGCAATCACTATAATGTAATTATCTAAAGGCCTGATCCCTGCTCCTTGTCGACGATCTACTCACTTCTCATTTCCGTGGCAGCTGGGTATTGGTTGTCACCCTGTCGGCTGCAGCATCCGAGGTCCGACACGGCCGGTACCCATCAGAGCTCCCTGCTCCTGTTGTGACATGTCACTTCCATCTACTGGTTGTTGGACTCGTGCACGACAGCACCTTGCCTTTTTTTCCCTATTCCCAGCGGTACCAAACTTCCAGGATGGGGGTGCCAACGAACCGCGGGAATTCCGAGCCATATCCGGCACAGGACCCCCTTTCTCGGCGCCAAGAACACGTCACTTCGGGTACGTACTTGCAGTAGACGTTAAATACGGATCTAGATATTTGTTATCGAATTTTCACCATCTGATGGCAGCAAAGCATGGGCCCGGCCAGTCCGCCCGCCACGGCCCGTGCCGCTGTTGTTTGGGTTTAAATATTCTAGAATGTGATGGAGGCTCAAGAGGTGGGAATAGCCTAATGTTCGTCAATATGCAGTAGACACCGATGTTATGCTTTAGTGTCAACGTACGTACTATGTATGTCTTTTATGTATGTATGCAGTGAGAAAGCGACGGGTTGGTGGTGGGTGACATTTTTTTAAGTCATCGTCAGTCGTGCTGCGACATATGTGTGCGAGTGTGTGTCCCGTCTGTCCGTCCGTCCGCCTATCCGTTTTTCTGTCAGACTGAGCGGTGGCGATCAATCGATCTGAACTGTACGTACATCTGACAGCCCTACGAGAACCGCACGAGACGCAAGACGGGGCATGAAAGGATCGCAGGATCGCAGAGTGACAGCCGCGGTCTGTGTTTGGAAACCAGAAACGTCTGCTCGATTTCCCTTTCCATCGATCTGGAACATCAACTCGAGAAAAGAGAAACCGGCATAGATAGTTTGGTTCACCTCGATCGGGGGATCGAAAATTATGACCACATACATTCTAGTCTCTAAGCGACAAGACATACCTACACGATGACCGCAGTATCCTGCCGCTCTGCGGCACAGGACATCTTGGATCAATCAGGCTCTCACTCTCCCCAATGACATAATGGCTACATGGGACATATTTTCATATCCCGACAGTTGACTGACCACGTCCTTCCTTGCTCAAATAGGTCTAACGGATGGAAGCCCGGAACGCAGCCCAAGCCTTCATATGATCATCAACCAATACGATATCTTAGAAGACCGTGCAGCATCTAGCCGCATCGTTAGGCAGGCTATAGGAGCGGTAATAACGAACATGATCTGATACTATAGTAATATGCCTCAATTTCAGAACCCACAGATGCAACGACCAAGTCGGCGCTGCTTATGGTCCCATGTACAAAAGGTCTTCTGCTGATACCTGTTATCACAGTCCAAGTCCAAGTTCAGGTTAGCCAACGGAGCAAATATTCAATTCGGGTAGCATTAGGTTGGGTGGCTTGCATCACATACATATTTTGAGGCGTCTCTCATTGCTTTTTGTCTGACGGCATCCTCGGGTTGTGGGGAGGGTGGCATTTGAAGCAGTGATACTACATACATACTACGCCAGTACTCTCTCTGGCTTCTCTCGGCAGGAATCCCATTCGTCGACGACGTTGTCATACGAACCTTAATATCACAACATATTGTTATATCTTGTTGCTGTTATTATTCTGTAAGCGCCTCACGTCTCTCTTAGATTACTCAACGGATTCTGTTTCGTTCCCAGCCGCCTTTTTCATGGGTTCGGTGTCGATGATCCCTTAACATTACTGTAACCCCCTACCCTACCCTACCCTACATACACGCCTTACTCATACGCACACGCACAAGCACTCGCACGAACACACCCTGACTCCCAAGCCCACGTGGGCTTGGAAACCGAACCGGGAATCCTACCACCCCGGCTCTCTGACGACGGTCCCCCGGTTCCTCCCCCCCGGCTCGGATTTGCCCAATTTCTAGAACGTGTTTTGACACTTGCAGTACACTTCGCGTCGCACGACATGTATCGTCTCCATGTACATGGGGGCCATCCGTCAGCAAAATCGACTTCTTTGCTGTACGTAATTCGCGCTGATTGACCTTGCTCACACTCACCGCTGTCCAACATCGACGATTTTTGATTACGATGCATCAAAAAGGGAGGGTACTCAATTTGGCAGGGGGTGAAACTCCCATGATCGATATCAGGGGTCCCTTTTTCAACAAAAAAAAATCGATTCCAGAAAACCACTCGATATGGTCCATCTTCAGGTGGGCTGGGGAGGGGGGATGAAGAGAGACCCCTCGCAAGGTATTTCCAGCTGAGTCTCAGCCCCATCATCGTCTTTCTTCCCTGGACCTTGAGATGAGAGATGACAAAACTGGACTGCCGCGCATGTCGGACCCAAGCTCGATGCATTGCAGGCTGACCCCGTTTCTTCTTCAGCACGAATACCATGCGGTGTGTTTCGAGACTTGCACGGCTTCCGTCAGCCCCCGTCTCCCCGCCTGCGGTCCATCGCCGCGGCGGGTAGTTCCGAGCCCCTTGCTGGGCTGAGTGTGTATCTTCGGGCGCTTCTCGCGGCTACCATGGTGTTTCAGCTCTTCATGGTCGATGAGAAGAAAAGGTGTTGTTGTGACATCGTATTATGACAACTGCATTCGCCCGGTATCTAGATGGCTGGCGCCATCTCTGCGGATGCTTGTCTCCTCGTGAAATCGACTAGGCCTGCTGCACTTCACGAGAGAGAAACCGAACTTCTTCGACTGATGCGACCAGGGCAATCTCAGAGATTCCACCTTTGGAAGCTCCTAGGGTATTCGACTCTTTGCCGCAGTGATGTCCTACTTTCGGGGTAGTTATTGCTTGCAGGCTATTATCGAGGACGAAGAACTACTCGACGCTAATCAGCTAGAGCCCGCATCTCCCAAGGCCCGCGACATTCCCGGAGGCGGTCTAGCGAGAGGGATGCAGCTACTGTCTGGTGTCCTAGAGACTGAAATCAGCAGTGAGCTGGTAGAAGTCTCATCGTACGCACCGGACACAGGCCCCTATCCAATTGTCCTAGGACCATCAAGCCCATGGCGGACTCCTCGATCTCTCATGTCGACACGGCCAGGCATGGTGAGATAGGGGATAGCATGGGTGCGGCTTTGAATTGACAGCCTACGTCTCGTGCACAGCTAGGAGAACAAAACGGCTAGCAAGCCAACTCTTCCGGGGCATTGAGATGGATCATGAAAGGAAGACCTGATCCTAACGTCTCGTATTGTTGAGAAGAACATGCAGGACGATAACATGTGCCGTTGTGGCATCGATGTCTCGGGGGATTGTGTTCCTCGAGGAGAGAGGAAAAGGGGGTATGCCAGGACTCGACTTGGGACCTCCAACCATTCCAAGCGAGATTTCACATTATCCCATACGACACGACACACCAGTGTCCATGCTCGCCTACACCTCTCTCACCTCAGTGGTGATGTTTTCATCGTCAGTTCTATCGCCATCGCCACCCCAAACCACTACGAGGCAACATAGCCTGCTTAGCGAGAGCCGGCAAAAAGCATCTTGCCAATTGCAGGCAGAACATATATTGACATTAGCAGCCGCATAAACCAACCAGCCGCCTCATCGGCCGTCTAGATCAAGGGACGCGTATATGGCATAACATGAAACCGCCGTCGTGGTGCGTGGCCAGGGGTCGTCACCAGGGTTAGCTACAATTAACCGCCGGCAAAATCTAGCAAGGCTACATCGTGTCAATATCGAGATCCCGGTTCTCCAAGTTGGGCACATACCGGCAAAATTGCTTCCCCACGATGATCGGCATACACATGCCAATTCCACTCATCCACCTTCTCGGGAACCAGGAACGGACTCGACAATTCCCTCTTCCAGAAGGAGGCTTATTGGCTAAAGCTAAAGCGAACGCCGGACCAATCTAACCCTCGCTCGCCAAGTATATAAGCAGATTCCCGTCGTGCGTCGGCGATCAGACCCTGAACTTTTCCCTTCATCCCAGAGCCAAAAGACAAAAACAGACCATCAATTATCGCTCAACCTCGTTGACAATATGCTCGGTTCAACTATCCTCGTTGCCCTCTCGGCGGCCGCCGGCGCCATAGCCTCTCCCCTGGACCTCATCACCCGATCGACCCCGGCGGGCACGGGCACCAACAACGGCTTCTTCTACTCGTTCTGGACGGACAACCAGGGGTCCGTGACGTACAACAACGGCGCGGGCGGCTCGTACGACGTGTCGTGGTCGAACGTGGGCAACTTCGTGGCGGGCAAGGGGTGGAACCCGGGGGCGTCGCGGGTGGTGACGTACAACGGGACGTGGAACGGGGCCAGCGTGAACAGCTACCTGTCGGTGTACGGGTGGACGCGGAACCCGCTGATCGAGTACTACGTGGTGGAGGCGTACGGCTCGTACAACCCGTCGAGCGGCGCGTCCAAGCTGGGCTCCATCCAGAGCGACGGCAGCACCTACGACATCTACCGCACCCAGCGCGTCAACCAGCCCTCCATCGACGGCACCTCCACCTTCTACCAGTTCTGGTCCGTCCGCCAGCAGAAGCGCGTCGGCGGCTCCGTCACCATGCAGAACCACTTCGACGCCTGGGAGTCCGCCGGCCTCAAGCTCGGCACCCACAACTACCAGATCCTCGCCACCGAGGGCTACCAGAGCAGCGGCTCCGCCCAGATCACCGTCCAGCAGTCTTAGACTGGGGTATCGGTCAACCTAGGATAGGTACTAAGTTAGGCAATTTGGAAACGGATATTGATTCGGTGGGATGGAAACGTGGGTTGCTGGTCGTCGCGAGCTGATGATATGCGGCTTCGCGGATCGCGTCTGCACTCTCTGATGTATGCTAGGAGGTAGCCAATCTCATTCTAGGCTCGCATGTTTCGATTCTCAGTGTACGGCTCTTATGGCTGGATAATTGATCTTTTTACCCGACATGAAAGAGACTTTGGGCGCTTCTGATGACGAATGAAAACGAATGGTGATAGTATTGTGTCTTGTGAGTGCCTGTCTTAGTCTGGGTTTTCGATATGCTCAATGAGTCGAATGGAGTTCCCAAGCCTGCGTCTCGGTGACACCCCAGTTTCCTAAAATATCATCAGCATGATACCTACCTAACGCTGTGCCTCTATTATTGCTACAGCTCGTTACGCTGGTGACAGAGGCTTTGATTGGTAGAGCATACAGCATTCACGTTTTGTTTGTCGCAGTATCTAGGGAGGCCCTAGCAAGCCCAAGCAGACGGAGAGATTAGCAATGCCAATGATCGAGTCGCCGACTCAACCTATGCGTTACACACGGCGGCTATGCAAGACTCAAATCCAATGAAGCTGCTGTGCTACCACCTGCACTTGAGTCTCAGATAATTTATTCCATTCTAAATATAGTTCAGCTTGGGCATAAATACTCGACCCTGAGGAAGACTCCAATTCATTGAGCTACAATGTAGTAGTCACGCATAATTCTATTTCTTGCTGTAGCTAGATCAAAGATGCATCTTCTGAATGTTTTCACTTTGGGGCTGGAGAAGTCTGTGAAGGAGAAGGGCGGCAGAGTGGTTGAGAAGTACGGTGTTCTTTCCCACCGCTGGCTGGCCAAAGACGACGAGGTGCTCTTCCAGGATTTCGAATCCCGCAATGCCACGGTCGCGCGGAAACCGGGCTATTCCAAACTGTTGATGTGCTGCAAGCAAGCCAGACGCGACGGCTTGAAATATGTCTGGATCGATACCTGTTGTATCAACAAGATAGACAGTTCTGAGCTCCAGGAATCTATCAACAGTATGTATCATTGGTACGAAAACGCTGAAAAGTGTTACGTCTACCTAAAGGACACTTCGAAGCCGAAATCAGGCCCTTTCAAGCTGGGGAAAGAGGAGGAATGGTTCGAGAGAGGCTGGACGCTACAGGAGCTTATAGCCCCGAAGGACGTCAAATTCTACGACAAGGATTGGGAGTACCTTGGAGATAAAGCCTCTTTAAAGCATTTCATATCCGGCATCACAGGAATCAGGTTGTCCGTATTGGAAGGCACAAAAATCCCGCAGGAGTGTTCCGTTGCAGAGCGAATGTCCTGGGCATCAGGCCGTCGGGCTACGAAAGCGGAAGACCGCGTCTATAGCCTAATCGGACTGTTCGGTGTGAACATGCCAGCAATATACGGCGAGGGCGAGGTCAAGGCGACCTTACGCTTACAAGAAGAAATTATGAAAACTTCGGATGATTGGTCCATCTTCGCTTGGAAGGGCGTCCAGAAAGCCAGTGGACTACTAGCAACAAACCTAGATGCTTTCAGCGGCTGTCAAACCATGAGAAGCATTCCAATCCGCACTGCTCACAGCATGTACTCCCTAACTAACAGAGGCGTTTCCGTCACTCTAAACTTAACGCCCTGGACAGTGGATACGTATCTGGCTCCAATTCCTTGCCAAGAAGCACCGGAGGGCAATGGGAAGAGCACTGCTGGACAACTATGTATTTTCCTCCAAAGACTCGAAGCAGACGACCAATACGCCAGAGTCAGCCTGATGGGGAAAGACTTCGCCAGCAGTACCGTACTAGAACGCGTACCACTGTCTCGAGAGCTCCAGATATCTGTGCGGCAAAGAAACATAGAGACGGAAAAGCATGCTGGCTACGAAAGATTGAAAGGCTTCCGACTGAGCAGCGACCTAGTTGAGTTATGTTCTAAGGCCGGGTACTGGAACGCGCAAGAGCAAACGTTGGTATTCAGGCCAGGATCGCCTCCGGGTAAACTCGAGGAATTCGGGGTTTTAAGAAACGTGGGCCTACTGACGATGAAAGAACCCGTAAGGAAGATCAAACTAGTCCGACTCGCGTTCGACTTTGGCTTCAATCCCACGCTCTTCCTCTGCGAATCTTCGGCCATCAAGTTCAAGCCACGTTCCACCGGCGACGAGGGTCAAGCCTATATCAACGGGGCTCAAAGCGTATGGGGGAGGTCGCCCGACGACAGCATCGAATGGAACCAACTAGTAACCACCCAGGAGAAAAGGCGTGCCTTGGAGCATCCCGTGCGCCGCGGCCTCTGGGCACTGAAAGGAGATCGGATCGATGGTCTGGACGTGTATCTCGCCTCTTCAGATATACGGGTCGTATTGTCTAAGATGATGACTGAAAGTGGTATCTTGGTATGGGATCTTAGGATTGACAACTTGCGTGAGAATAACAGTGGTGGTGGGAATGGCAATCGCACCAGCCTTTGGGGGCGGCTGAAGAAATAGGCCACACGATGAATCTATCCATATGTCTACCTAGTTACCTATATCAGTTACAATTTTATTTCAGGTTACGTGGGAAACGAACTTGTGTGATTGTGTGAGCTCTACCCTCTCTGCTGACCTACAAGTTATAAGAAACAATGTACAACGATTGCTACTAACCTATGTCAAATGGCCCAGCGGTAAAGCTCAGAGGAAGACTGTATACCAAAGCACTGTAGCAAAAAGAGAACTGAACTGAGGACTGTAGCACTTGACTGTGGCGAACACCAAAATCGGGAGGACCAAGAGTTTGAATCCTAGTGGGATCAGGTCGCTTCACTTCTGGCCTCTGTTCCCCCTTTTAATGACTTCCATACGTCGAGCCACCTTAGCACATACTATAATATCGAGCAATAGCTGAAATTCGCTACCCGTTTCTTCCACCTCGTGATCCCTTATGTTTACCTATAAACGGACGCCTTCGTCGATTAGACAGGACCACATCATCCGGGAACTACGATTACCTCACCCGTCTAACGAAACAAGCACATAGCAAGGGTGTCGACATATAGCTTCAGAACATCTCACCCTTACGCTGGGTTGGTTGTTCTAACTCCTAACCCTACGAGAAAGTAAGCCACATATCCCGGTGCCGAAAACATTCAACTTGGTGTTTTAACGAGACTTCGCATAATGGTAGAATATCACGTAGTAACAGTCGGGAGTAACGTAGAAGGCTCATGAATTCAATGCCTAGAGAAAGTCTCCGTCCTACGGAGATTCACTGATAGCCATCGTCCTAGTATACATTGTGGAGTGTGGAAAGTTTTTACACAAGGACAGTTATTCCTCATAGTACATCGTGAAGGGTTCTCATTTCTTCCCTCTCCTCAACTCCCTCCTCTCATCAAGCCCCTTCTCCCCCAGACTTAGTCCGCGCCTAAGCATCGATGAACTCCTTGACATCCTTCAGCCAGGCCTGGTACTCGCGCTGCTCCTTGATATCCATGTAATCAGGTACAAAGACGGCGAGGGCCTGGGTGACGCCGCGCTCCTCGAGGTAGCGCTCCATGAGGATCTGGAGGTCTTCATCGAGGCTGCCGAAGGGTGGGCCAGGGTAGATGTCCTGGGCCTGGTGGGCGACCTCGGCGGACTCACCATGGGCCATCTTGGGGTCCTTGAAGTAGTAGAAGTTCTCAACGACCACTTGGCCGTCCTGCGCCAGCGCCTCGATGTTCAATGCGCCCTTGCCGGGCTTCTCAACTACGACGTTCAGTCTGCACGGCACCGGCGCCTCTACGTCCTCTGGCTCTTCTTCTAGGCCTTCCGCTTCTGCCTGAGTCGACGCACGCCGACCTTCTGGAGTTTCGACATCCTCGTCGCCTAGTGCTGAGTCCTCGTTGTACACATCGTCCGGCTCGTAGTTGGCTAGGTCAGAGATGGAGAAGGTGACGGTGATGCTAGAGCAAAGAGGTTAGTCTTAGGTCAATCAAGGCAGGGAACAATTGATGGGCACGACTCACGTTTCGGTGCCGAATTTTCGGGTCAATGTGACATCCTCGTTGCCGGGCGAGTCCTTGAGCTCGAAAGGGCTGTTCTCGAGGAAGTCCTTGACGCTTGCGGGCAGCTGTTCGTTCTCCTTCATCTCACCCTCGAACTGGATCTCGCTCTCGAGCTTAACCGACAGTTCCTCATCCACATCGGAGGCGGCCGCTTGTCTGAATTGCGACGTCGAGAACGCTGAGGTGAACTGGGATGATCTGAGAGGAGCCCATGAGGACTTGAGTAGGGAACTCGGTCGAGCTACTCTGGATTGACGGAGGGCGGTAGAGTTAAGGCGGGCAAGGGTACGAGGCGCTGATCGCGCGACGGCACGAAGAGACATCATTTTGAGTTTTAACACTGATGTAATGGTAGATGAGGGTGGGAGTGGTAATGGTAGAAACGAGACACGGAATGGCTGAAGTTTGGGTATCTTGATGTTGAATATGAATGAATTTTCTAAAATTTTATTTAACGATGGCGATAAGGATTTAAGCTTTCACCGCGCACGGACCATTGCAGGGGTATGAATATGCAGGTTTAAGCGGCGGAGTTAAGCCTTCCACCGATTGCTAATTGTCCTTGTTTGATGTATATTGCACTAGGCGTGTAAGCATATTCGTGGTGTCACGACTACCCCTGAATAAAGATAGGGTCGTCAGGAAATATAATAAGACGTCAACTTCAAGTATCTGAACCTGTGTCGTATATTCTTTCACTTCGCCCTTGTATAGACATCTATATGTCCACAATGCCCATCCATGACTGATCAATGTTCCAGCCAGGTTGTTGGGTTATTGATATTTTGCAGACGTTATGTTACGTCGGGTCAAGAAAGCCTCTACTAGAGGCTCGTAGTCATCGTTCATTATCCTCGCTTCCATTGCCGTGATTCGGTTTAAGAAGTCCGAGTGTGTAGAGCTGATATTCGTGAGACGGGTTCAATCTCCTTACATTTCCAGCACCGATATTGAGTTCTGCTAGCTGTGTTGTCGACGCCACTTCCACAGCTCCCAAATATACCACTCGCGCGCGCCATCTTGCACGATTGCTCCGAGATCAGAACTGTTTCTTCGTGGCCGCATACGTGGCAGGCCCTTAAGTGCGTGACGTATTGGCACATCCCTAGCAGATCTGTGTGAGATACTTCATAACCAGCTTAGAAGTTAGAGCTGTATACATACTGGAGTAACGTCAAGAGGTAAATCTCGGTAGCCTGCGACTTGGTTCACAGTTGGAGTTGTCATATAAGGTAGAGATCGACATCGCTGATCATTCACATCGAAGCATACCAGACTCCAGTTTATATGACGCCAACAGTAGCTCATATTCGAGGAATACTCCATGGCTTTTCTGCCGTGATTCTTGCAACGTATGACCTCTCCAGGAGATATCTGCAGCATTTCTCGCAAGGCCAATCGGGTCCCTGAGGGAGCGAAGAAAGGATATCCTACTCATCCAAGGCCATTGCCATACAGTCTAGCTGGTCCAATCGCTTCGAGACTTCCGGCCAAGGTAGAAACGCGTCTAGCTTGATGGGTGTACTACGAGTCATGATGGCGGCATTGAATAGCATAAATCTAAGGGGACAATGCACTGAGCAAGTAGCCGTCTCGAGGCGAGGGAGTAGAAGACAAGGAGGTTGTGAAATGTCACACGTTTCATTGACTGCGGATGGGACGATCTCGTCTATCTATGAAGCTGGTCGAAGCGTCGGTAGTTCGGGACCTGGTAAGGCTTCGCGGGTTCTTTTGAAGTCTCGGATCCGGGGTGCATACAATGGTGTGCTACCCATCCCATGGACAATTCGGCTACCCGCTTCCCGCACACGTGCAACCAGGTAGTCTGAAAACAGCTGCGGCAAACATGCAACCGGGTTTCGAGCGATCGCGATTCCACTCTGTAGTGACACTCGCGCCTAATTAGCGTTGGGCGCACCGAGGATGGTCGTGGATAGGATGAATGTGCCTGGCGTGTCTAACATGGTCAGCGTGCAGGAGAGCGGAGCCCTGACCGAGGTCTCAAACATCGCATTGCTATCGGGAGCCGCAGCTGGGAGCGTACCGCGTTGACCATTAGGCGATATCATCTAATCTGTGCCTGTCTTTTTCATTTAAAATGTGGGAATGAATACCGGCATGTGTGGCTGATTGCGGAGTTTTGCAGCTGATGTGCGTCAGGGCTGTAGGTAACCGCGGGTTTGCGAATCAACGGCCAAACCCGGCCAGCTCCCTTGTATGGTCTCGGAAACTTCCTCCTCCCGTACATAAACCCCGTCTACTTTATGATGAACATAGGAACATCAGCCGAGAACACAGAGATTCGTTGCACAAGCCTCCTCGGGCTGAACATGTCAAGCAGGTGAGGGCTGGCTGTGGTCGTCTCAGTACTCTCCTCTCGGAGGGAAGCTAGATGGCTGAACGTTGCCGGCGGAAGATACCCTCACCCACTTCAGAGTGTTTAGGTAAGACCAAGAACCTTCCCATCGATTCAGAATCCCGGCATTCTCTTCTGTATCGAGCACTGGGATTACTAAAATACGGATTAGCTAGACATCCTTTATCATCGCTCATCTAGATACTGACAGAAGCCGTTCTGGCACTCCTTCTGGAGCTTATCGATCTTGACTTTCAGCAGATCTTCTCTAGTGCTCGCAGGACGTCCAGGTCGCCGTGCTTTCTTTACCTCACTCAACTCCTCGTCATATTGATGTACAAACCTAATTTTCAAGTTAGCTTGAATGACATACATCAGCATAAAACGCCGTAGCTATACCACACTCACGTCTTGATAAGCTCCTGGATCACATCCATCTCGAGAGGCTGGCCTCCATTTTGTTTCACTGCCTCTTGGAAAAAGGCAGCTCGTTCGACTAATCACATGGAAGTGTCAACTAGATAGATCTTGTAGGATGCTAGCACAGTGCAGTGGAAGACATACGGTAAGGCTTATCCGTTTTCTTCCTAGATGCCGCTATCTTCTCCAGCTTCTCATCTCGAGCCTGGGCACGATGAAGCCTCTTCGAATCGCGCGAATACTGGTGAAGGGAGTCTATAGTTCCCTTCTTCTTAGTAATGGCCTTGCGAGTCCTCTCAAAAGATTTCGGCATTTTGACGGCGTTGTACGTGTGGTGAAGTTGTGGATGAATTAAGAAGTTGTAGGTTCCTACTATCGATATTTTCTTGCTAGAAGAATTGGTGGGGTGCGAACACTTCCTGAAGTGGTTTGGCTTCAGTTCGGATCAGGGGTATATCCACCTACCCAAATTTAGACTAGGCCTGAGCTTTAATTGCTCTTAGCGCAAGTGATTGGTTGGCCCCACGTTGCTGGTCCTACCCACTTGGGAAATCGCGGTGTGGCCCTCCACGACGCGGTCACTTCTTATCGATTGACACTTTGAGCCGCTGGGGTCGGGACCTGCTCTCTTCCTACGCGTTTCGTTCCTATTTCAACACTTTAAGAAAACTTCTATCCTCACATCAAGTTGCCAATTCCAACTCGATGCTTCTTCTCGACATTCTCCTCTCATACTTCAACACTCTCTCGCCCTGGAATTTGGTTAGCGACGCTCTCTAAGCCCTACTGCAGTTGTCGTTATCGGCTTGTTTACTTCCATCTCATCTATAGCTCGTAACCTCTTTGGTCCCATTGCTTGCTTATATAAGTCACAATTCAACTCCCCAAAGAGCCCAAGGCTCCCGTATTCCTTTACTAGGTACTCTTGGCTAGATCAAGCTTTGGTTTTCAGATCGACTAGCTACCGCTTAACAGATCAATAATTTCTGGATGGCCACGACGACATTGTAGTTTTCCTATCGTGGTTCGGGTGCTGGAGAAGGGAATTCATTATTCTTCGAGATGGGTATCCAAGGTATGCGAATTGGTCCCCGGCGTGGTACTGGGGTTGCTAATCTTTTACAGGACTACTCCCACTGCTCAAGTCAATACAACGGCCGACAGAGTTAAAGAAATTCAATGGCGAGACCTTCGGAGTGGACGCCTATGGCTGGCTACACCGGGGCGCCGTGCCATGTGCCATTGACCTCGCTCAAGGCAAGCCAACACGCAAGTAAGTACTGCTCAATGTCGTATGCCACTAAACAAGGACTTCCCCTCATATCATGTGTTAGATATGTCGACTTCGCAATGAGCCGTGTTCGGATGCTCAAGCACTTCGGCATCACCCCTTACTTGGTATTCGACGGTGGTTACTTGCCGAGCAAGGCTTTAACCGAAGCGGCTCGTGAGAAGCGCCGAGAGGAGTGTAAAAAAGCAGGCCTCGAACTTTTGAAGGCCGGCAAGCCTTCACAGGCGCATGCCGAACTTCAAAAGGCCGTTGATGTTACCCCCGAGATGGCCCGGCATCTGATCGAGGAACTCAAGAAAGCCGGCGTGCCCTATGTAGTAGCACCCTACGAAGCCGATCCGCAGTTAGTTTATCTGGAGCGTCAGGGCCTTGTCAGTGGCATACTCTCAGAAGACTCAGATCTGCTGGTCTTTGGAGCCAAACGATTGTTGACCAAACTTGACCAGCATGGTCAATGCATCGAGATCAATCGAAGGGATTTCTGCGCTTGTCGGGAGGTCTCCCTGACTGGCTGGACAGATGCCCAATTTCGACAAATGGCTATTTTTAGTGGTTGCGACTATCTGGACAGTATTAACAACCTAGGGCTAAAAACTGCTCACCGGCTGATGCGAAAGCACAGGACACCTGAGCGAGTAGTCCGCATGCTGCAGTTTGATGGCAAACATCGTGTCCCTCAGGATTATTTAACCCTATTCCACCAAGCCGAGAAAACCTTTCTCTACTCATGGGTTTTCTGTCCAAAGGCCAACCACCTAGTCCATCTAACCGACCCAGGCCCTGACATCAACCTAGACCAGCTCCCATTCATCGGCCCGTTCATAGAACCTAAACTTGCAAGAGGCATCGCCATTGGAGACACGAACCCGATCACAATGCAAGTAATCGTACTTCAGAGCCTGCCGTCGCCAAGAAAGCGCACCGCCTCGGTAGCTGCTCAAACGATACCACAGACTCGAGCTGCTGCTCGTGAGCCCCCGGAGAAGCCGATCGAAACATACTTCAAGGGCCACCGGCGAATCCCTCTCGGTGAAATGGAGGCGAACTGTTTCTCCGTTGACCCTGCACGACTATCTCGAATGACTGATAACGGCAATCGACCTATCGTATACCCACTCCCCCGACCCTATCTCGATGAGGCCAGCCATACCTCTTCTACTAACTCCCGCACATATATCAACCAATCTGGAAGTTCGTCACGGACCTTACGCCGTCGAACCGAACCAGTCACCAACCCACTCAGCGACGGAGGTCATTCCCTAGCTTCTAGATCACGACGCCAAACTGCTGGTCCAGAAATCAACAGTATCATCACCTCAGATAGCATAGGAGCCTCCCAATCCGTCCGACCGCTTAAGAAGGCGCGCCTATGTGACGACGTTAGTTCGGGGCGAAGTCCTGGTAAGGAGAAGAGCAAGTTCTTTGGCAAGGAGAAGAGTACAGCTGCCAAGAAGCGGGAGAAGTACCTGATGTCGGATGACTCGATTGAGGAAGCCCTGATGGATCTCCCGGAATTTGGTAAATGGGGCTCGCCGCCGAAGGGCCAAAAGAAGATCGCCATCTACCAGGAGACAGACTCAACGGCGAATCTAGGAATATCTAAGGATGACGAACGGGATATTGAAGATAGCTCCCACAAGACCACCGCCTCGGCACAGGATGGTGTGCCTCCAAACACACCGAGCATCATCGAGCACTTCACCTACGCGCCAACCAGTACTGCCAACCTGCCTTCATATGGGCGTGGCCAATCACGCAGGCAGAGCTCCTCTACTTCTTCCTCCAGTAGGAACTCTCTCCTCGAGCTTACGCCTGCTTCCTCTATTACGTCGTCGACCCCTTTCTCGTCATCCACACAGCCGTCTACGGCCAAGTCGACACCGGCGACACCCCGTATGACACCTCTTCAACGACTGGGTATCCAGGCTTTGGGTCGCGGCAAGCAACCGTCTACGCCCACATTCGCGGTGCCCCGTCCTCCAACGCGTCCTAGTCGGGGAAGGCCTAGTCTAGAGTCTATTCCGATCAATCCAGCATTCGTACCATTACCACCTGTTGACTTGGAAGAGGTGGAGGCATTGCATAAGCCGGTCGGAAGCGAGGACCTGATGATTCCGGAGAGCGAAACTGATGAAGGTCTCGATGAGCAGGAGAACCTAGGTTCGGGCAAGGACAAGAATGGAGGAGACAGGAAAATGGACTTGTCCAGGTTCCTTTTTGCTTGACGATGAGGTTTCCCGGTACACAGTATATATGATTTGTGCCGGGTCGAGAGGAGAGTGGGGTGACACGAGGTGGTTAACATGAGCATAGCGTCCGGAGTTTTATAGCAACGGCGACAGAGCCAAGGCGTTTTGAGGATTTGCAACCTAGCTGGACCAAGGAGTCACGAGTGTAATCAAATAGGCGGCCTAGGGAAAAGGACATGGAGAGGCTATATATGGATTACAAATACAGACTCATAAGCCGTATACGGGTATTTAATGATAGTAACTGTTCGTGGCGAATGACTGACTTAACTGTTGTTGAGGCGAGATGCTGATGAAAGCATCATGCTCATCCCAGGTATATACGCCGTTTTACCGAATAATTTGTAAAAATTATTTACCAAAAGGTAAAAGTTTGGGTTGCCGGGGAAAACCTACTCCGCTACGATTACTTCACGTTTCCAGGTTACGTTATACGATAGCATTATCTTTCATTATATAACTATAGGAGTTCATCTTTTTAATAGGAATGGATAAAGGAGAGAAAAAGAGATTATGGAGTATGGATAAAGTAATTGTCTTTCGCTTTATCTAAACCGGTGGTTGATCGGGGTGGTGGTTCGTCTTGTCTGTTTATCGGCGTTTCGCTAGCGCTTTATCAGTTGTCGTTCTGAATGGCTTTACTCTAATAAGTTGAAGATGGATAGCCCATGCTTCTTAAAGCTGTTTTTGCTGTTTTGGTGTATGTTACTGGTATATAATGGAGCGTGAATAACCTTCTCTTCTCACGATCGCTTTTTAATTCTCCCTTAATTGAATATTACCTAGGTACCTAAGGTACCTATATAAGTACCTGGTACAATCTTAATAGGTAAAATATTCTACCGAAGAGTTACCGTTCTCCGCCTCGGACGCTACTTGTTCTGGTCCAGCTGGCACTAAAATAAGGCCCCATGATAGCGTAAGTGGGCGTAAGCAGGGCCAGTCAGTTGCGTCAGAAACCCGCGTCTGCCGTGGCTCCTACCTAGAATTTGTACATAGTAGGGATCCGTGGAACTTAGAAACCTGCCTGGTAGGAGGCAATTGAGCGGATGACTGTGTGACCTCGCAACTTGCATCGCCGAGTATCCACCTGCACCCATTCAAGACTACAAGGTACTAGAGATACCCGTAACCTTGAACCTACTACTACCGCTATCGCTAGGTACCGCTACCTAACCGTAACGGGTGCCAACGCTTACACCCGAATCAACTTTCCACTACTAACATCAAACCGCCACTGCAACTCTCATCCAGCCTCTTACTCCCTTATTGTACTTCTCCTTCCCATTATATCTACGAAACGTCGGGTCTATTCTTCTTGAAGGTAATAATTACCCTCTATATTGTCATTGTATATCCCTCTCTAACTTGCTTGCGTTCAGTACCACCAGTTCAATCCCAGTCGACCCCTCCTCCTACTAACGAGGGACGAGGTAACCTCCTTCTTCCTAGCAATCAGCGAAGAGGTACTTGACTGTCCCTTCACCCCTCCATCAACCACAGAGTCACTCGACCGTGTCTGATTGTCTACGGCCACCGAATCATATCCCGCGACGGTCACACCACACCCACATCTAACTAACTACGTAGATTATCACAAGGCCTTCCCCTGACTATTACCTTTTTACTGTTAGGCGAGGTCGAGACACAGGATTCATCTACTATTTGTACGCCGTGCTCTTTTGAGCAACTACTCGTGCTCGTCATCGAGGCTCGTCATCGGCGAGCATTCCCCAGTCAAAATCACCAACCGACAAGATTCCTCCAACAACGAGGAAGCGGAAAGCCGCTGAGGCGAAGATATCTGCGGACTCCGGCGAGACGCTTCCTAACAAGCGAGTTGTCGCCTCAGCAGCTGCTGCCGACGCGGCACCGCCGACCCCAATCACCGGCATGGATTCCGACGAGGACTTTGTTTCTGTCGTCTCTAGCGGAGACGATGGCATGCAAGATGATACCGACAACGAAGATCTGTCCGGTGCCGAGGGTATGTCTATCTGTCTCATAGTTTCCTTTTGTTCTTGTTTTGTATAGTCTGTCTCGGACTCGTAGTAATGTACTTGCGAACTCACAATGCTTAACTCAGATTTCGACGTATTCGACGAAGAGCCCGACGACATCCCCGGCATCCCCTCGCACAAGTCCGAAAAGAGAAAAGGCATCTCGTTCGACATCAGCTACAAGGTCTACACGCCACGCGACATCGAACACCAACAAGAAGAAACAGTCAACGAGGTCAATATGATATTAGAAATGAGAAAAGAAGACGCGGCGATCCTACTGCGTCATTTCAGATGGAACAAGGAACGTTTAATCGAAGATTATATGGACCACCCTCCCAAAGTATTAGACGCCGCAGGTCTAGGCCCCAACTCCAGTGGCCCTCCCAAGCTAGAGGTCATACCTGGTTTCACGTGTGACATCTGTTGCGAGGACGAAGAGGGACTACAGAGCTTCGCGATGAAATGCGGCCATCGCTACTGCGTAGATTGCTATCGACAATACCTTACGCAGAAGATCCGCGAGGAAGGCGAAGCAGCTCGCATTCAGTGTCCCGCCGATGGCTGTCACCGCATTATGGACGCTCGATCGTTGGATTTACTGGTCACGACGGACCTGTCCGATCGATACCAAGAATTACTCAACCGTACATATGTAGAAGACAGAGATGTGCTCAAGTGGTGCCCGGCGCCTGATTGCGAGAATGCTGTGGAGTGTGCTATCAAGAAGAAAGACCTGGACAAGGTCGTGCCGACGGTCGCTTGCGCCTGCGGAAATAGGTTCTGCTTTGGATGCATCCTAAATGACCATCAGCCGGCACCTTGTGAACTTGTGAAAAGATGGCTAAAAAAGTGCGCCGACGATAGCGAAACGGCGAACTGGATATCAGCCAACACCAAGGAATGTCCGAAGTGCAACTCCACGATAGAGAAGAATGGCGGATGCAACCACATGACGTGCCGAAAGTGTAAGCACGAGTTCTGCTGGATGTGCATGGGCTTATGGTCGGAACATGGCACGAGCTGGTATAACTGCAATCGGTTCGAGGAGAAGAGCGGCACGGAAGCACGCGACGCCCAAGCTAGGTCCCGGGTGTCACTGGAACGGTACCTGCATTACTACAACCGATACGCAAACCACGAACAGTCGGCGCGTCTAGACAAGGACATCTACCAGAAGACAGAGAAAAAGATGGTGCAGCTGCAGACAGCCTCGGGTATGTCTTGGATCGAGGTTCAATACCTTAACTCAGCCTCGCAGGCACTGCAAACTTGCCGCCAGACGTTAAAGTGGACGTACGCCTTCGCCTTCTACTTGGCACGAAACAACCTCACCGAGATATTCGAAGACAACCAGAAAGACCTGGAAATGGCAGTCGAGGCGTTGTCGGAGATGTTTGAGAAACCTATCTCGGAGCTGGCAGACAGCAAGCTGAAGGTGGATATCATGGACAAGACGGCGTATTGCAATCGCCGCCGCGTTATTCTCCTCGAGGATACGGCGGAAAACCTAGCAAATGGTGAGTTCATCGAATCATCCCCCAGACATTTTAAAGAGTAGCCTACTAATTATTTTTCTTTCTCAGGACGATGGAGCTTTAACGTAGATCTGAAGAGCAGTGCTCCCGGAGCTGGCGGTGTCAGCTCTCGCGGTTAAATTGTATTCTAATAGCATAGCTGGGTAGACGGGGAGAGCACGGTCGGAGTTCAGGAACGCGATGCCATTGTACGGATTGACAAATATCGATTTACCTACTTCACCCTTGTACGCTTCTACATCAGTCTCTCACCGCATACCACTCACACTCTAGTCGGCACGCAGCATATGGTGGAAGTATTTTACATGCTCTTACTTCGCAGTCCATATTGACACGCATTCCGTGACCCTCATGACGCCCCCTTTTATGAAGTCTCCAATATTGATCTGTATGAAGTGGCCAGGTCCAGCTCTTATTCCCCATCTATTACCCATTAACACAGATTGGAATGCACTAGCGGTGACCATGACTTAGCCGAGATATATAGTAGGTGGTTGAAGTTATGGTCCGGGTTGTTCATGAAATATATATCGCGGCTACGGACTCCAATAAAGGTGCATCAAGGTTAGTGCGTATATATGCGCGGATAATGTGAACACGGTGCGAATAGGATCACCATCCACAACGATTGTAAGCAATAACCATGGTGACCATGTACAGTGCGTTATCTTAAAAGACGCACTATGGACATTTAACCAACGTCATACTTGGCTCAAGCTCCCTCACCATAGTAATACCAATACATACACCTTCTTATCCGGAGCTCGAGAATTAAGCCGCGAGCAACTCTTTTAACATTAGTCGTGGCCTCTCTCTCGCCTTCACCGCTGCCAACAAACTTACACGGTCTCACCTTGTGAATCCATTCGCAACACTTACATATCCCTCTCCTCGCATTTCATCGAATCAAATCAATAACACAACCACATAATCCACACAATGGCATTCCGCGCCCTCCGTCGTGCGCCCGCCGCATTCGCGCGCCCCGCGGCCACCGCGCCCGCTCGGCGGCCGTTCCACAGCACGCCGCGCGCGCTGGTCAAGGTGGGCGAGGCGATCCCGGACCTGGACGTGCTGCAGGAGGGGTCGCCGGGCAACCAGGTCAACCTGGCGCGCGAGTTCGAGAAGTCGGCCACGGGCGTCGTGGTCGGCGTGCCGGCCGCCTTCTCGGGCGCCTGCTCCGTCAAGCACGTCCCTAGCTACATCCAGCACCCCCGGCTCAGGGACGCTGGGCAGGTCTTTGTTGTTAGTGTTAATGATGCCTTTGTGTGAGTTTTTTTTCTGTTTTCTTTGACTGGCTGGGAGGGTTTGTGTTGGGGGTAGGGGGGTAGGATATGGGAATGGGGAAAGTAGTAGTAGCAATTCGCACTAGGAAAGAGGTGGAAGACGGGTTAGGAGAGACTCGAGAGAGTCTTGGAGTCGCTGTTGTTGGACTTTAGGCACGGATGAAAGAGCGATTTCTCCTTCTACCTAGTTCCTTGAATCAAGGCGAGCTAGATGAGAAGGACTGTAAGCTGACGAAAAGCAGCATGAAGGCGTGGGCCGACCAGCTTGATCCCACACACGAATCCGGAGTAAGTCTAGCTGAACATACATTTTACATCCGAGTCGTTCCGGATTCTAACGTCTATATAGATCCGATTCCTAGCCGATCCAGCCGGCGAGTTCACCAGGGCCCTGGACCTGGGCTTCGACGCCCCGGCCATCTTCGGCGGCATGCGAGCCAAGCGCTACGCTCTGGTTGTCGAGGACGGCAAGGTCAAGTCCGTGCACGTCGAGCCGGACAACACGGGGACTGACGGTGAGTGTTGCTTTTGATACACCCCGGATCATGTAAGTCGTGGATGGTATGTACTGACATTCGTATAGTCTCTATGGCCGACAAGGTCCTTGCTTAAACGCGTGTGGTGAGCATGTCCTAGTAAGGGGCTTCATGCAGTGGAAGACGGCCTGTGGAAAATGATGGAATGTGTATATATAGGTGAATACCTACACATGCTGTTTTAGGTCTTCAACCCCTACTTTTCCAGACGGGCGAGTTATACCAACACTCTTAGGACACAATGACCTAACTATGACTCGTGATCTCGGTTATCGTTGTGCTTTACTAGAGTAGTACATCCCTTGTAGGAGTGCCAATCCTGAAAAGGGGGTCGATGGGCTCAATAAGACCAGTGCTCTCCCTTCCGTTCCTTTCCGTCCCCTATTCATGATGTCACGGTCTAGCTCTACATCAACCTCGCCGAATTCCGAGAATAGAAGGAATCTAAGTCATACCCACCTCAACAATTTGCCAGTCACAGGCAATCCCAGTTCACAATCCCACAGAAACGGGTGCTGCTTCTGGTGAAGGTGCCATATGAGCAGGCGTAGCACCCCCGAGTCTATATGCAAATGTGTTAACGCAGTGCGATGAAACGGGGGAGTTTGCGAATTTACCAACAGTCTTCCCACATGATACAGCATTTCCCATAGAGATCATGCTTCCTCCCTGCAGTCCATCGTATCCGACTTATCCTTCTAACTTATGGCTTCTAATCTACCAATAGGATCGCGAATCAGGCCGCCGGTTCTCCGTTAGCCGTTCTATCTTGGTTTATCGGATTCATGTTTGCTATCTCATGGCCAGCAGTGTCATTTCTCGGTTCGGGGTTGTTATGGGGCTGTTCAGGAGCACCATTTCCATTATTTGGCATCCGATCCAAATACCCACCCCATCCCCAAAGAACATAGCAATGATAGACAGATATGCCATGATTAAGGACGGAAAATGCTAGTAGAGCCGTGAATGATACAGCGATCTAATAATCACCATTTATTAGTACGTCAATAGGTGTGTTCTAGAGGTGAGAAAGCGAACGAGAATCTGGGTTGCCGTACCCCAAGATTTGGTAGGCTTAAGCCTTGACCGACCTGAGCCGCGTCCCAGATGAGAAGAAGCATTCCCAGTATGAAAAGGTAGATTCCTAGGCGCAGTGACATTACTGGCAACTGCCAGACATACATAGCCAGCTTCGAGGGCTTTGCATCGCGACCCTCTATGGTCCGCCTAGATCTCAGCAGCTTTCGTAAGTATACCAAACTGTCCTGACGGGCTCTGAAACGATGAAGCGTTACTGCCTGTTGCGTCGCTGTCGCGACACTGGCGAGGATGAGGATCAGCCCGCAGTACCAACATCCCTGAGTGGCGTAGGCGTCCACAGGAACAAGTGGCCAGGTGAAAGCGCTAGCAAAAAGGCTGGCTACTATGGCGCTCTAGCGATCAAGATCTTAGTAGTAGAACGGAAACCAACAAGTGCAAGCGGTATATACCGTTACTCCCACGTATCCAAGTTCTTGGATCTTCGCATCCCTCCACTCCTTCGTCTTCTCATCGCTATTCGGTTCCTGTAGAAGATCTTCAATGGGTTCTGAGGTGGAGTATGTAAATATTGAAGTGATACAATCCATGATCTTTGCCAGAGACTTATAGCTTGTACCCCTAGTCTCTCCTTACACTTTCGTGAGGTTTATCATTAAAGGGGGGCGATAGCCTACGACAGACAGTACCTAGCCTAAGTGAGGCACAATAGTAAAGAGCCATTTCTCTTTCTTGAGAGCTCGCATACACAGGTACCATTTAAAAGGCAAGGCGGGGTGGGTAGCATTGTCTGCCCTTATCTACTTCTCATAGGATCGATCAGCGCCAGCATACTTCGCACAGATCACACGCATATGCACGAGCTGCATTAAGCCCAGCCTTAGCAGGCGAAGTAAACCATGGGAACTGGCTTTTCGTACCTGATAATATAGCAATACAATGGCTTTTCTAGTTACTAACCTGATTTGCTCTTGCTCCAGGGGATGTAGACGCTGCGTCAGTCATAGAATTAGGAATAACACTGTGGAATGGCACCAAAGTTGAGGTGCCGGTATAGCCGCCTTCATATAATTTCGGTGAGTGAGAACGCGATGTTACCAGCATCTCTGCATGTATGGCACAGCCAATCCCAACGCGAGAATGATATCCCAGTCACCTACAAGGTAGCGGGAATGCCCACAAAATATGACAAGACGCTCATATTGGCAAGGGTATTTCATACTGTATTCCGTAGGCTCAGCCTCAAGCCGAGCAAGTACATCATTAAGGCTCTCGTTCGAGGGCGCTAGGAATGCAAGAGAATCAAAGGCTTTGTATCTGCCTTCGATAAATCCCGGAAGGTACCGAACATCCCGCCATACCGCGTGACAACTCTATGCAAGTCTTCGACTGGCCAATCTTATGTTATAGAATAATTATATCCTAGTTACGCGAGACACGAAGAAGTGCTGTGATGTCATGGCTGGTCAGAACAAGGACAGTCTAGATACAAAATTTACCAACAGCAGCTGACCCTTAGATATTAAACCCCCATAAGGTAGCTAGACACTGGAGCCCTAGGTATTTCTCTACTACCAAAGAGACGGCCGTCCAGAGCGTATACACAACCATTTCAATATCAACTCGCATCAACTGTAGCGCAACGCTAATACACAAGACATGGATAATCACAGAACGAAATTCCCGGACGAGTTGATATACTTGTCAGTCGATGAAGAAGGATCAGACACCGAGTTTGAGGACTCAAATCAGAGCAATGCCACTCCTCAGTCCGACATTGTGGGGGAGTTTAAGATCGAAGTCGATGATCTTGACCCGCGACACTCGAGCAACAGTATTAACCAAGATCTACACTCCGCTTTTCGATCGAGAGAGAATGTGAAATACAAATATCGGTATATTCTGGAGGACACTAATGAGCGACCGTCCTCTGGCTCCAAGTCCAACAAATCCAATACCAGAGTCGACGCTGCAGACCTTTCCAAATCCGAGAATATTAAAAAGGAAGCAGAAGCGGCTAACGACTATAACTTATACGTTGTTACGCACCGCCTCACCATCGGCGGCGAGGCAATCTCAAGAACCGGCCGAACTTTTAACGTCCGGACCGTCAACTTCCGCCACTGGGGGTTGCTGTTCCAGAACCGCATTTACCACCTAGTACGGCATCGAAAGACTATATATTGGCAGGTCCTCAGATTCTCGGATCCGGAATGGGCTAAATTCTCCAAGATTGGTGACCCGGTCTACACCACCCACATTGGTCATGCTGATAGGCGAATCTCGGGGAAGGACATGGAGATGGCAGGTCGGTCAATACCATAAGAGATCTTACCTTGATGGAGAGTAGACTAACGTTTATTTATTCCCATAGCCGACAAGACGATAGAGTCCCAGAGGCACAAAAAGGCAGACGGCTCCTCCGGTTACAACATAAGAAGCAACAACTGCCATCACTTCGTCCGAGGCCTTGCCAATCGGTTGAGATTTCTCGATGGGACAGACGTGCATGTCGATATCGGCGGCATAACGGAAAAGTCTGGCTCCTGCAAGATCTCGATGAGGAGACGTAGAGAGGCCCTCCGCGAGCGTAGTCCTGGAGAAGGCGCCGAGCAAGGGGCTAGGGGGCCGACCGGCACGGAAGAGAAGAAATGGACAATCAAGTACACCAAAAGCCCCCAAACCAGGACCGACTCGGTGAGGGGTTACCGAGTGTGTAAGAGATGTGGCAAACAGGTATGTAGACGCAGCCCTTCATCATTGATCATTGACTCTTACTAACGTCTGCCTTAGACATGTATCTGTTCTTCATAGCTAGCTATGCCTAGATGCTGATCGGATAGAGATGACTAAAGAGGAGGTCACCCTCCTACGAGATACTCCTGGCAGAGAACATGGCGGGGGTCGGTGGCTCGAGTTTCGCGAGGCGTGAGCGGATATTCGGTTTACCCTTGGGGGGATTGATTGCTACCTTTACTGGCTTATATCGTCATTGGGCAGAACAGTCTATCCGCGTCAAGTCTTCCAAAGTGGGTTCGAGCCACTGCTGAACACCTTTTTTTCATGCCCTTTTTGCATGATGTGTGGCATTCGGACGGTAGTCATTCATGACGCTGTCCGCTCTTAGGCAGCTCCTATTCTAAGTCCCATCATACCCTACAAGATAACTTCCCCTTCAGACGTGAAATCGAAGCGTAAACACCGCTATGGCAGACCACCTAGACTAATATACATTTACATACCTGTATGTTTTCTATGACGGTCCCCCTTTTACTACCTAAGGGAGAGACGTATGTCCCAAAACCACTTGAATGATCTTAGCAGTTAACTAAGTTATGATATTTAAAACGGATATCATTCACATATATAATACCTGCGCCTCCATCACCAAGTCAAGGTAGTAGTAAAACAACTCCTCCCCCTTGTCTGATGGGGTTGGCGGAATAGCTTCCAAACCCCTTCACCGCCGCACTTAGCGTTTCACGTAATCTACGAATGTCGCCGCTCCATTTCATGTCCTCCTAGCACGGGATTCACTTATGTGAGCCACGAGTTGATTATTAGGTAGGTACCTTTTCGGTAAAGCCTACACCGAGGCCTTACCGAGCCGATAAATAGCATCAAGGCCTGACACGCCAGTCTAGTTATCCTTTCCTACGTAATTCCGGACGCCGAGCCAAAACAGGTCAAGCCGAGCCGTCATGATTATATAGTACAAGTCCTTACATCCATCCCAACAATCTCGCGGCTAATGCTGCCAAACACCATGCCTTTTGAGTTTCATAGGGCCTTGACAGCAGTGAAAAACGGGTTCTCCAGTAACCTGTCGTCGCTCTTGACGAGCTCCCTAAGTCGTCCCACCATCTCCTCCTTCGTCATGTTCCCACTATTTACCTCGTCCTTCCACCTGACCAGGACCTCCTTGAGCCTGGCGCTGCCCTCCTCGATGTCCTCCTTGCTGTATCTCTGCAGTCCCATGCCATCCTCGTGCTTCGCTGTGAAGTCCTCCAGCTCGTCCGCCTTGCGCTTCGCCATCCGGACCACCTTGTCCGGGAACCTGACCAGCTCCGCGACGTGGATGCCGAACGACTGATCGCAGATACCGGGCTCTACCTTGTACAGGAGCGTTACCTCTCGCTTGTCAACGCCCTCGTTGCTATCAGACGACGAGATGTGCGCCGTAACGTGTAGGTTCTGGACCTGCGGGTACTGGTCCGCCAGCGCGGTCAGCTCGTGGAAGTGAGTGGCGAACATGGCAGAGCAGCCGATCTCCTTGATGATGTGCTCGCTAATGGCCCAGGCCAGCCCGAAGCCATCGTACGTCGAGGTACCGCGGCCCAGCTCGTCAATGATGATCAGCGACTCGGCCGTGGCCGACTTGAGGATGTTGGCCGTTTCCAGCATCTCGGCCATGAACGTCGAGACGCCCTTAAGCTGGGAGTCACTAGCGCCGACACGAGCGAGGATTGAATCGAAGATAGTCAGCTCGGCTTCGGTGCATGGCACGAAGCACCCGATCTGCGCCATCAGGGCGATAACGCCAATCTGCCGGATGTACGTCGATTTGCCGCCCATGTTGGGACCTGTGATGATCAGGAAGGAGGACTCGTCACGGCGCAGCTCGACGTCGTTGGTGATGAACTGGATGTCGTCCTGCATCTCCATACACGGGTGGCGGGCCTCTTTCAAGATTGTGGACCCCTCGCCTCGAGGGTGGATGGTAGGGCGGACGTAGGAAGTAGGAGCGTGGACCGAGCAGTGCGCGAACGACACGATGACGTCGAGGTGCGCTAGGACACCGGCGAGCTGCTCTAATACCGGGCAGTAGGAGGCTGCGACGCTTACCACTTCGTTGACCAGGCCGCTCTGCGTTCTGTTATAAGTCTGAGACAGCTGGTCGAACTCGCGACGGTAGGATTGCAATAACTTGGTGGTGAAATACACGCCATTCTTCTGCGTCGAGCACTCCTGGTACTGAGAGTTATTTCGGATGCAGCCAGCTTCTGTCCTCGTTAATCGCATGCACCAGCCGTGGACCTTATGGTTCTCCAGGAATATCTTCTTGTTTTCTTCTTGATTCAGATCGTCTGCCGCTTTCCGGAATTCACTATCCATGTTAGACCTCAGCTTGTCAAGCTTCCTTCGCACGATACGCAGGTTGTCGTCAAACTCGGGCTTGATGATGAACTCGTGGTTGTCGAGGGCCTCAAGGTCCACGGTGGTTTCGACCATGTCTGCGAGCTTTCCGAGACTATCCGAAAGCTCTCTCATTTTATTGGTATACGCCTCATCTAATGGATCCTTATACTTCTCGTCCATTACGCCTTCGAGAGTTCCCAGAAATCCAGGTAAGCGAATAACTACCTGGTATGCTCTGACAACGTCCTCCAAGTTTGCCTTGTTTCGCTGGAATCGCTTTGCTAAGCGGTAGAGGTCTGGAACCGACTTCAAGTGCTCTTCTTGCATGGTTTGGCGTAGTTCCGTATCGTTAACGAAAGCTTCGACCAGCTGCTGGCGCTTTTCGATTCCTTCCTTGCTCATGAGAGGCTGCTTGAGCCACTGTGAGAGTAGTCGGCTGCCAACAGGCGTTCTACAGTGGTTAAGAAGACCAAACAAGCTCATCGTCTTAGATCCATCCCTTGCGCCAGGCATTAAGTTAAGAGCCTTTAGCGCTGCCGCGTCTAGCTTCATGAATTGGGATAGATCATGCTGGTATAGTTGGAATTGACCAAAGTTAGACGGGTCGTGTAGAACGCCTAAGTACTTGATCAATGCTGCAGCAGAACCCATGGCAAGCTTGAGATCGGTCTGGGGAAGTAAGGTTGCAGACCTCTCATCCTTGAGAAGCCTAGCAAGGTCTTGCTCGATATCTTTGGTTCCGAAATCACCAGCTGGTCTCTCGGCTATAGCAACCCCGCAGTTGTCAACGATCTGTCTAAGCTTGGCCAGTTCGGGGTCTTTATCCTTCTCAGCCTTGTCGATCTGAATGAGACACTCCTTGACGCCGAGCTGGATGAGCAGAGCCTCGAAGTTGGAGTATAGGTCGTTGTCAAGAAACTCGCTAACACCAAGCTCTCGAACGCTGGCATCCGCAAAGCAGACTCCTACACTCCTAGCCTCGGTGGCCTTTGCTGATATCTTAACTGCAAGTATCATAGGGGCAGATTCGAACTGTCCACCAAGTTCGTCTTCAACATCCTGCAGGTTTCCAGGGGAAGCTTGTTTGATAACCTTCCAGTTCATTCGGCCGCCACTGCTAGCATATATCTCGACTCGCTTTCCAAGCTTGAAGAGGGCTTCTCGTAGGAATTGCCGGAACACGGTGACGGTCATAGTGACGGAAGCTAGGCCACTAGCATCATTCCGTCCTAATTGTCGTACGACAGAGGTGGTCTTGTAGACAGTTCTAGCAATAAAGTTCGCATTTTCACCGTGAGCGGTGTACCAGTCGCCTCGGTCGAATATTCGTACAGTCTCGTCACCTACTGCTGGCAGTGACTTGAAGAAACGAATGAAGCCATGTTCATCGTCAACCTGTTGAGAAGCTATTAGCTCGGAGTTGGAAGGGAGCTTGAGTATCTAAATAGACAGACCTTTAATTCGGGTCGGGACGACATTTTGGCTAACGTGGTTGACTTTGTTACTTGATTCTCTGACACTGATAGATTTCATATAAAGGAGAAAATAAACACATTAACTGTACTCCTATTACATCCTTAGGGCGTAATGTTAACTTGGGGCAACAGTCGTAATTCCTAGCACAAAGTGCGATACAAGGAGGTACTTGAAGATTTAAGTTAAGGGACCAAGTTCAAGTCGCGTCTAAAATCAATTAAAGCTGGGAGACGCGACAGAACGCGCTAAGCCTTTGTATAATGCTCCGGGTATTTTCCGCCACAGAAGGTGGGTCGCGGGGGGGCTGGCGGGGTTAATTCTTCATTTGTGCAGGGATTCTCCAAGCTTCAATTTCTCAATTCTCCAACACTCCAATATCCCACTACTTTTTACGCCTAGTCCTACAAAATTTTACGCCTTACACTATAATCGTCGGTTACATTGTCTCGTCGAGCAAACGCACCTCCGAGCATACGCATCATAGAGTCAATTGCGTTGTCGAGCATATGCTTCATCGAGCACACACCTCGTCGACCATACGCCTCGTACGCCTCGTACGCCTCGTCACATCAGCTCTGCCGTCACATTAATCGCTTCGTCACATCCTTCGCATCGATGACTCCCTCCATCGTCGAAAAAGTTGACATGACGGACAACATAAATCCCTTAGAGGCAGGAGGAGACGGTACCCCCTCTCCCGCTGTAGTCGAAATTCCCTCCAACACTCGAGGTGTCAAGAGACCTGCGGAAGATGAGGTCCTAGATGACAGCAATAGTAGTAAAGGCACCCAGGAGCCAACGTTGTCCAAAAATCAGCTCCGCAAGCTTAGGAGAAAGGAGAAGTGGATTGAGAGAAAACCGCTCAAGAAGGCCATGCGCAAGGAGAAGCGCCACAGAAAGGTCGAAGAAAAGCGACGGAAGATTGCAACCGAGCTGGAAACTGCCGCTGCCGAAGGAAGAGATCCAATCCTCCCAGACCAACCCAAGCGACAGCCCCAATCTCGAACTCAAGTCCCCATCTCTGTAGTCTTCGATTGTCAGTACGAAGAATATATGACGGACAAAGAATTGGCATCCCTCGCCAGCCAGATAACGAGAAGTTATTCGGACAACAAGAATACACAATTCCCAGTTCACATGTTTGTAAGTTCGTACGGCGGTGAGCTGAAGAAAAGGTTCGAGACTGTTCTCGAAAACCAGAATAAAAAGTGGAAGAATGTTCACTTCGTCGAGGGCGACTTTGTTGAAGCAGCAGCTCAGGCCAAGGACCTAATGAAAGGTCCCAAAGGTGGTGAGATCATTGACCTCATTGCGCCCAGAGAAACTGATTCTCTTTATCTTACCGGGGCTGAAGCGAGTGAGGCTGAAGACGTAGACAAGTCAATCGTCTACCTATCTTCAGACTCGCCGTACTCACTCGAGCGCCCCGAACCAGGTACAACTTACGTGATCGGCGGTCTGATTGATAGGAACCGTCAGAAGGGTCTATGCTATAAGGTTGCATGTGAGAAAAAGGTCCGGACCGCAAAGCTACCTATTAACGATTACATGATCTTACACACACGTCACATCCTCGCATCAAACCACGTCATGGAAATCCTCCTTGCCTGGCTGGAGACGGGTGATTGGGGCACTGCGTTCATGAGGGCCGTTCCTTCAAGAAAGGGGGGCAAGTTGAAGGGAGCCGAAGAGGGCTCGGGAGAGGTCGCGCAGGATGACGAGGTGAAGAATGATGTGGCTACAACCGATGACAGCAAGGCAATCGAGGCGGCAGAGCCCACCTTAGAACAACATACCCCAGGCATTGTTGAAGTGGAAGTGGACAGCTCAGAAAAGATCTAGAAAGTCCGCTTGACGGTCCAAAATGATCAGCCCAACCGCCTAATCGGGAGAGTCGAAGCACCAGCTCCCTAGTGAAGCAGCATAGGTTCACAAATGCACTTCGACATCTACAGCAGACCAACTCATCAGTCCATTGATGCCTTTGCTCCCTTATCCTACCCGTTTCTCAGCAACTCGATAGAAGTCAAGTGAAAATCGGCGCATAAACTAGGTAGGTACCTAGGTAGACATGCGGATACCTACGCAAGAACTCAGCCACGATGCGTTTCTTTGCGGAACTTTCTCAGGGTCTGGGCCAGCCCTTAGTATCTATACTTATAAAATACGTACCTACACCTAGCACTCCCTACATATACGCCCTAACCATTGTGCTGACTATAAAAGGCGAAGTTTGAATATTTGCTTCTGGCGCTTCTAAATCTCCCTATGACTTTTGTTCAGATGGGTTTGCTGATTTGCCCCTAAATTGGTGGTGAAAGCTCCATGCCAACCACAAACCTGGTTCATAGTAAACAGAACCTACGAGTCATCTGTGCTACACTCCCATATTTAACCTTGTCTTCCCACTCGTTCAGGGTTCTAATGTCTAGACTACTATCCCTCACATAGCGATGCCCATCCCTAGTCCTAGTATAGGATGATCTCGACATTCCGCTTATAAGGGGCTAGCTAGGCACGACAGCCTTGTTGGCTCCGTATTCGAACAAGATAGTAATGATGCTGAGGATCATATATATACATTGTTAATACTCTAAGTCCGGATAATTACCCATCATTCCCTTTGCAGTACCTCTACGGCCATTAGTTAGGTGTCTCTTTACCAAACAGTAGGTACCCTTACTTACCTCCTAGGTAATAATAACCATTACCAATATCTGAACCGTATTACGTAATACACACCTCTCTCACATAACGTGATAGACCTTGTCTATCCAACATTCAGAGTCGCTCCTCGAATATTCTGAGTTGCTCCCCACGCCTTAAGATCCGCTTCTTAAAATATGCTTCAAGGTAGGCATTTCGATGCATAGTTCTCTTGAAATCCTCCAAAGTTGTAAGTTAAGCGTAATAGATGATAAAGCTTAAGGCTTGTAGTCTAATGTGGATGATACTACCAATTGTAGGTGGTTTATATACACATTCTCGCGGAGTCGATAGGCCGGCGGGATGCAGCGCTGACAGAATCATAGGCGACTAGGCCAACTACCATACCTACCTTTATGACTGTTCCCTGCCGCCAAGTAAGAACACCACAGCCTATCCCCAGGTCACTCTACTCCCACGCACAAAATAAATATGACAAAATCTATTCTAACATATGTCTCTTAGGTACCCCTAGTCCTTCAGAATCATTAGGAAAGGTACCACGAATGGATGAAGCGAGACTTGCACAGGTATGTAGCCCATGGTACTAAGGTGTCGGTTGTTCGAGAGGGATTCCTTGCAGTTGTGGCGATGAAGACGCCTTGATTCCGCAGTAGCCTTTGAAGAAGAGGGTATCAAGTTTCTTATTATGACCAAGGGTTTCATGATACAAAAGACACTCGTCTTGTTAATCGTGGAATTTCCTGTATGGCCAAACGCTAATGCGTCCTAGGTAGACTCCGGTAGCAAAGAAGAGCTTCAAGGTAGATGGGAAATAAAGGTTGCCTTCTACCGTCAGTGCTAATTCTCTCCACATTAATGATACACACAGACGATCCTCGCAGTACCGCTGGTGCCTGAAGAGGGCTATTTCGTTACGCTGGGAGAAGGCGGAGGAATACACGGGCTACACAAGGGCAAGTAGTCAAGCAGAGACGTTGCCTACTACCTATCGACGTTCATCTTGATGATACCGACCCACAGACCTTGCTTTCAGCATTCTAGCAGTTTATACCTTCAATTCAGTGTAGATACTTTATTTATACAGCTAGACTATCAGACATAAGCGCCATAGTTGATCAAGGTATCTTCCACCTCATCGGTCGTTGTTCTCTCGTACAAGAGGTTCGATCTGACTCCACGGAGCTGGCCCCGAGCCATCTATTGGTGGACTCTCGAGCTCCACCGGCGCGTATGAGTGTGCAGCCACTGTCGTCCCCGGCAGTTCGGTGTGCCGCTGGGAAATATAGAATGGATTGGATCGGGATCCCATCTGTGTATCCTGCAGCTCCGGCATCCAATTTTCGTTCTGTTCCTTGGGCCCGCCGTCATCAACAGGGCCTTGCTGATCTGCTTTCTTCTTCCTTCGCCGAATACAGGTGAGGTAGCAGATTGTCCCCAGTAGTGCCAAGAAGGCGACAACGCCGACGCATATCCCTGCGATTGCTCCTCCTGACAAGACTGACCGCTCGGTGGAGACATCCGTGATTTGCTGATTGATATCCTGGGGCGAAGTGGTCGAGGTGGTAAGAGGGAAAGGCCCGGATGATGCGGACGTTGCCGTAGGCATCGTTGTAGACATCATTGAAGGCCCTAAACCTGTTGCCGAGTGCGTCGAACTCGTAGTTGTCGTCAATGGAGGCAGTCCCATGAGGGCCCTGAAAGAATTTGCAACGGGATCCGGAAACCAGGTTAGGTCGGATTCAACCCAGACAATGCTAACAGGTTCCTCGATCGCCACGAGGGCAGATCCCAAGGTTGTCGTCGAAGTCGTATCGGTGTCTGTTGCAATAGCACCCCTGACCGTAGCGACCACGGGTGGTACCAGGCCGGAGAAGCAATTCGGGTACTCGCTGAATCGCTCGCGGAAGGATAACCTGTACCCCCTGCAAATCAAAGGGAAGGTCAGCGAGTTCCTTTACCAAGGGGTAGGCTTTGGATGTTTCTCTCACGTGCTACAGCAGTAGCCCATGTACCACGACGATACCCGGGAGCTGGCAGTTCCCCCATCGGTTTCCACGATCACGTCGAGCTGGCTGAATTCCTGGCCGCTCGGACATATTCCCGGCCTGTACACGGTGTTGTGTCCGTTGAACGGCTGGCAATCGATCGGATACAACGTGTTGTAACTACGGTCCTTCCACACCGTTCCCTCTGTTTCCGTGTCGTAAACCCAATCATTTATGCAGCTGGCCGGCGGCGTAAAAGTGGTCAGTAGTGGGACCAGCTGTCCGAGACTGTCGGACAGAGGTTCGTCTACGGTGGTCGTGGTGCCGCGAGGCCTTGTGATACTCATGGTAACGTACGACCCTCCTTACGACTGCTGGGTTTTCGATGTCTTCCCTTGATCTACTTGGTCGCTTACTCTTGCGACTAATATTAAGAGATAATTTCTCCCCTCTTATTACTCAGTAGCATCCCGCTATTCCGCCCAAGTCTCTATCCTTGCACGTGGTGTTGTATGACCCAGCAACATGGATCGTTATCAGGGAGTATCCATTTAAGACGCCTCCTTAAAGGCAGGTGAGTTGCAAACCAGTGTGGGTTGTTATACGATTGGCTTTAGATGATACCGTGCTCAAGGATTCAAACGTATGAAATAGCAAATATTCAGACCCAGGACGCTAGGAATACCCGGTTACTTGGTTCTCGAGTCCCTTGCGTACTTAGTGGGAGGCAGTTCAAACAGCGGGTAGTGCGCCAATGCGCAATTGTACATCATACACAATACGGGCTGGCATAATTTCGGTTTTTAGTGCTGATTCCAGTAGGATCTGGGGTAAGTACCTACGACGAGTTGTCGATTTGTAGGGTTGAGGGCCGACGTTCACCAAGACAAGAACAACGGAGACTAAACTATTTTTTCGGTCATTATTAGATTGATGTGACTCCGATACCAGCCCCATTTTGCAATTATGTGTATAACCGAACCTCAAGCCCATATCATTTTGAACTTCTTGCCTTCTTGTCTTCTATATCCATCATTGACGACTAGTCCTTGTGTCCAACTGGCTTCTATGAATCATAGCAGTATAGCAATCCATCAATTACTTGGCCTATTTAAATCGTATGTCGTAACTTGGAGGTTCACGCCTTATAAAGCCAGACGTAATGTTGAACTCCACGATGGCACTAATCAATGTGGACTAGATGGCCAAGAATTCTCCTAGTTTACATGAACTATGTAGCGTCCGGGTGTCCTCCTCCTCCTCCTCCTTCTCCTCCCTCACCATTACCTATTACCGCCAGCGTTTGTTATGATATCCATAAGGTTGTCACTGATTTTACTCTGACCGCTGTAAATAGCATCCATCCATCTGTCAAATTGTGTATCTTCCGGAAGCATAACTCCAGTAGTGGTCATCAGGTCTTGTCTGCCCCAGCGAGCTAATTGTTGGGCTGCAGAAGCACGATACTCAGGGTCGACAATCCCCATGTCCCGGATGAACCGTAAATTTTCATTGTTTACAGCGAGACTCAAAATCGCCCTGCGGAGCTCGAGTGCGTTGAGTAGCTCACCCATCTCAATCCTGTGACGAAACAAGTCTTCGTTGAAAACCCATAGCATGGTTACAAATAAAGACCAGATATCCGCCTTGGAGGTCTGAGGCATATTACCATCGTCTATCTCAGGCGCTACAAAGTTCGGCGTGCCAACTGCGCTCCTTGCTACCGACTGTAGAGTCGACAGGCCAAAGTCCGCTAGTTGGAAATGATAGGCTCCCAGATGATCCCTGTCGTAGAGAATGTTCTCCGGCTTCACATCACGATGGATGAGCCCATGATGAGCCAGGAAGTCAAGCGCAGAGAGCATCTGAAGAAGGGCAGCATTCCCAATCTCCACAACTTGATCAAATGAAGGATTTGTAAACACCAAATTCATTAGTGTCCCCGACTTTACAGGCATAAATATTTGGACTGAATCGGTGTCCCATCCTTGTGATCCGAGATACGGTACGATATAGTGCTGAAACCGTCATTAGCGGGACCGGGCCGTGTTGATGGGCTAATCAGGGCAAACATTGATAGAGGCTTACATGTCGATACCGTGAAAGCAAGAACACTTCGCGGTCTCGCGTATTTGCTACCATCCTTTCCCATCGCCCATTTCTAGGGTCATTTTTAGGGCGGGTTATTAACTTGACGGCTATCATATCCCCCGAATATGCGTCAACGGTTTTCCAGACTTGTCCAAAGGCACCACTCCCTAGTTCAACGACTGGGTAATGGTCTATTTTTAGATTCCCTTGCTGCGGTGTCTGGCCCGGGAAAGGGACAAGACACTTCTGTCGTATCGACTCAGTGGCACCTGAAATCCGCTTTCGTATGATTTCTAAGATCTCTTCAGGACGTAGTCTCCATCTGAATTGAAACCTAGCCTCCTTGCTCTCGTCTCTACCAAGGGCGAGTATAGTGTTCAAACCATCCATTACAGCGGCTCGGTGGCGGTTTTTAGCAATAGATATATTGCTAGTTGTCGATACTTCGTCATCGTAGACGCGAGTCCATCCTGGAGACCTGTCCTGTCAGTGCTAGAGTCAGCCATAGCTACTCAAAGATAACTTTATAATTGTTTAAGAGTATTTAAATAACGCTATGCTTTAGGTGCACACTCTAGTATCGAGTGAGAAACACCGAGGGCCAGAACATAGAATAAGTGACCGTCGATGTTACTCACTTCAAGCAGTACAACCCCTGTTTTGAAATTGACCATAAAGGCACAATGTACATCAGAAATATCACTTCCTTTAACATAGATATCCGCCTTCCTGCTACTACTTCCAATTGTTGCAAGCGTAAGAAGCCGATTAGGGTCCTTCGTTGTAATACCTCCAACATCGAAGGAACGCTCTCCAGCCCACCTATTCGACGATATGCGTTTGTTGTACCTATGCGATATGGCGCTCTCGGCTCGAGAGTTGCGAGCTACCAGGGAAAAGATTGGATCCACGACACCTTCCATTATTAGAGCAGGTGATTATATTCTTGAGTGGGTTTCTAGCTTGATGACGATACAACACCGGTGGTAGAGTAAAGGCGATGTGGGAAATCAGAACCACTCGAAGGGATTAATTATGAGGTAGTCATAGTCCTAAAGCCCCTGAATTCGCCGCTTCATTCACAAAGGGGTATCCGGAAGCGAGTTGGGTAACAAAGGCTGAGAATTGGATATATATGCCTATCCTTATGCTAAAGGAGATCATATTTAGTTACCTCGGCGAAAGCAGTTCACCCAGTAGGAACAAGCCGAGTGAAAGAGAAGATAATCAGCTGGCTGTAAAAGTTCTGGAGGAAGCTACTCTTTAACTATCTTGTGCTTCAGTATCTCAATATCATCTTTCTATTCACACTTAACCTACTTCGACCCACGACGACTTATCAAATTTTATACGACATGGAGAGACGCTACAAGAAGCCCAGAGGTGGTTTCCGTTATACGGAGAAGACCCCAATGGGATGGCGTGACAACTCGACCCCCAAGAGACAGTTCGAGGACCTGATCTTGGAAGAAATGGATCAAATCTGGGAATCAGACCCCCGCGCGAAAGGGCGGATAGACAAGGACTGGCATGTCAACGCCATAATCAGGGGGGGTTGGCTCTATGATCAAGCCCGTCAAGAAGTGAAAGCCCAGTGGATTGAGCAGGGGATATGGAAGGACTCATGGGAGCATGGAGGGGACGGTCCTCTGTGGGATGATAAGTGGAAGCATGAAGAGCGCGTAGGGTATGGTCCCCTCGTATCTTATAAGTGCGATGATAAGACATAAAGCTAATCATCTATAGGCTTGTCACTGACGGTGATTCGAACCAACAGGGAGCTCGATTCCGTCCGAAGTGGAAAGCCGAGGTGATTCGCCAGCACGATGCATCGCGCCCGATCAACCAGTTCATCTACCAGGTAGAAAGCGAATACAAAAGACTCGCAGGCGAAGGCAATCTCTCTGCCGCTGCTGCTAATATCAATACAAGGGCATGGAAGAAAGTGCGAGATCGCTGGATTTCGAGGCAAATCTGGGACGAGGAATGGGGTACACTCCCCGGCATGATTTGGATGCACGAGAAGCCACTGGCCGACTCTGGAGTAGACACGGGCCCGGAGTCAGTCAATGGCGAATCGATTGCTAAAGCGGTCGGCGAGAGAATAATGAGGGAGAGAGGTGCTCGCGTGGCTGTGAAGCGGGAGAAGAGACCAAAGCAGCTCGGCGCGAAAAAGCGATCGAACAAAGCCCGATAGCTCGACCCGATTCGGCTTTTTTAGGGTGACCTTTGTGAAAGCAGGCGGTTAATAGCTAGGAGGTGGCGATTGAAATTGAGTCGGACAAGGCAAAGTCAGTCGTATGGGACGATATTGGAATGAGGAATACTAGATAGTTAAGCCTAGCAATATGAATGAAAATCTATAAGTGACTATAACTACCTCTTAATGACTAGGTACATCGAATAGAACTAGCCATACCGTCCAACGTATTTGCTCTCTACAAGCAACACGAAGCGTCATATACTTGATATTATATAACCCTTATCCTATAGTGACCATAATTGTTCAATGAGTTATGAATCATGGTGAGTATTAACCTATGGTTCAAAGGTCTCGTCATCCTAGACGGCTCATAGCTTCCACGTAGACGAGGCAACTGGGAGGAACCACAGGACGTGCAAGTAAACACGAGACATTCCGTACTACACGAGAGCCGCATCACATAAACGCAGGGCTTAGGTAACATAGCTGTCTCCTCCTCCTCCCCTTCTTACCTCCAAGGAAAGCTCTACGGTACTTGTTCTCGTACGAACATAGCTCCGAGCCGGAAGCCGGCAGAGGGTTCGGTTTCGGGGTATTTTTTTGGATGGGTTCCTCGGAAGGAACCCTAAGGGTTTCTCCTTTCTAGCCTATGCTGCCTCGCATCGTCGGTTGTGGGTTGTGGTAGCTCTCGAGCCAATGCAGATGGGTACGGTTGTATGCTGCAAGCTATTTTAAGATACAATGCCTACTAAGTATATGTAGCAATAACGGTACAATGTAATATATCTTATCTATGTAGGTAGGTAGGGTGACTTTCCTATCTCCTCTACCTACCCTTCGCAGCTAAGAAGAGACCTCACCTCGACTCGGGTGGAGCTCTCTCTCGTGTTGTTTGGCTCTTCCCCGCGGGACGGCGGGTGGCGTGGCGCGGAGGGTTTTGGCGGCTAATTTGGATCTTTCGCGCCTTTCCACCTGCAAACTCGACGGCTTCCCAGAACCGCGAGCATATTCTCCCTGCATGGTTCTATTCCTGTAGCTTTGTGGCTTTCTCTCTAACCCCGTTTCCTCGCGATGGAGCGACGTTTCCGGGATAAAGAGAGCATGGCGTGGTGACAGAATCTGGGGATGACAAGACGCTATTTAAAGTGAAGGCCAGGACAAGGACCAGGACCAGGACCCCTCTCGCTCAATACTTAGTTGGTATATGAATATTGGACGGCAGTCCATGAATAGCATCTGTTGAAGCTCGTCGCTTCTCGTTCACACAAAGCACCTAGTAGGACATGAAGCTTGGCTTTGCAAGGGTGAGGATGAAGCTCAAGCTCCAAGACGACAATACCGTCACTGCACCCCGACAGCGGAGCTGGGTGTCCGTTTAGAAGCGCGAGATGTAGCTTGGCCAGTGCCGAAGCCATCCCATGCGAAGCGCGGGCTTAAACGATGGATGGTCTCATACGTCTTGATACCTCTAATATCATAAGCGAACCAGAGTTGATCAAGACCACTGAAGGCGTTGAGATAGTTAAATTGCATTGTTACGGCAATGATTTTCCGCTGGGAAGACAACAAAGGAGCAGGGGAGAAGTTGACATTGACTCGGAGAGGCGTCCAATGTGGCTTGATTCAACGTTAAGGTCCCTAAGTTGCATACCTCAATATGCAGAGCTAAGCATCCATGCGAAGGATTTCTTGAAGCTTGGCTCTGCAACCTCATAAGAGCGAGTAAACGCAGACGGACGAGGGGTTAGAGATTCACGTCTGGCCAAATCGAGGCTCGCTACTACTAGCATCGCCGGGGAATTCGGGAAATTTTGACAGCAAATACCACGAGGCATTGTGCCATACGGTGCCATAAGGATATTGAAAAAGCTTGCCCCGGATGACGGATCTGGATTAGTAGATCTCGGGATGCCAACCACGGAATGAGATCGGGATGCAACGATTGGGACGAACTATTGACTGAAGCGATGGAACAGTTCCATCTGACAGTCTTACCGCAGCTAGTCTAGTCCAAGTTCAAGTCTAAGTCCAACAAGGCAGCAGAAAGAAGCGCAAGAGAGAGACATTGAAGAAAGTTAGGGCCTTTTCCTTGTTACATACTTGGCTTCTCTTCGTTGCAACCTGTCAAATATCCTACCCTACGATACCTAATCCGACTGGTCAGTTACCAACTCGACTCTTTCGGCCCCCCCACGCGTCTCCCGTTCGCTTGCTTTCGAATATGGCAACGAGACACACGGATCAGCAATTGAAATAAGCCTTTCCGGAAGTCCCAAGCCGTCCGCCGCCTCTTCCCCTTACCGGCGATAACTCCGCGCCCTCGAATTCGCTATCCATCCCTGAACTAGGCATAGGGGGAGGTATAGAATAGAACCGAGCAAAAGCGCTTGCAATAGCTCGCCATTGATTTGTCATGTGCTGTGCGCTGTGTTGTAAACCTGCTAGACTCTGCCAATGAAAAAAAACGGTCAGCCGGCGTCGAGATTTTGGTTGCTTATCGCGGTATTAGCTGTCGATCATTAGCAATTTTCGGGGCTGCGATCCCAGTTTGGCGGTGCAAGGACGAGGGTGTTGATTAGTGGTGCGCGTGCGCCTTGTTTGACCTTTTTTCTTTCTCGGGTCAAACGTCTTTTTGCCCCCCTCTCTCTCCATCAGCAAAGAGGAGCGAAGGAGCCAAGCCACATTTTTCGTTTGCGGAAGAAAAGAAAACAGTTGTCTCGGCTGCTCAGAAGGAGAGAGACATCAACTAAGTCTATGCTTAGGGCTGGAAACGGGGACTCCGAGGAGGGACGGGAAATAAGGGTATGAGACACTCTCCCCGCTGTGCTGTGTGTGATGGGAACTTGGCTTGAGGGAGATTCCATCACCGGTCAAGGCACGACGTGGCATTGTCGACCTCGGCCGAGATAAGACACCTCTTCGTCGGAACGCTAGTCGCCTCTTCCTTCGACGATACTTATGATGCATCATATCTCTTTCGGTACATGAGCACATATACGGTATGTATATACTTAGTAGCGTACGTAGCCTAATAAGTAAGCTTAATAAGATGATGGATGTATGCAGATGTCCTCGGACAGAGATCGATCCTAGATGGCGTCCGTCATCTCTTGCATCGTGGGTAGCACAAAGCCATGAAGCCCATAGCACTAGTAGCTACGGTAGGTCCCGACCGGACGTTCCCAAGGACACGTTCCTGGGACCAAGACATCGACCGGCGCATCTGGACCGCTTACGTCCAAGGGCTCGAATGGGCAAACATGTGGTCTGTGATGTTTCCAAATGGGACACGACGGGACGGGACGCTTATTTTTCTCGGAGATTCAAGAGTCTCCCTGGTAAGTAGGTGTAACAGTCTATACTATAGTACCTAGAGAAATGGGAGTGTCAATGAAGTGCAAATAGAGTACTTTGACACTGAAAATCACTTAGGTGCCTATCAGAGCCCCAGCAATGTCTGATTCGACAGAGAAGTTCATATGTCGCTCATCAACAATTGCAGTAAAGCTAGCCCGTTTTCTTCCTCACCTATGTCTATATCGCCTATATCAGAGACTGTTTAAATATACTGATTGGCTAAATACTCGTATTTTGTGTTCACATATATGGATTTAGTCTCTGCATATTGTTATTTTAGTCCTACGCAGAACCGGGGTTTATTAAGCCGAAGCTGCTCGAGTCGGGTAAGTTCTCTTAGTTTTAATAGTCTTGTAGCAAAGCTCTTTTAGACAATATCTCGAGTAGAGAAAATCGAATGCGAGTACATAATGTGATCTCATATGATGCAGTGACAAGATCGATGTCGGCTGCCATGCCGTAACCCCATGGCGGCATATTCTTGCTTGTTCCCGTGGAGGAGGATGAGGAGGAGCGTGAGTCGCGCAGCTCGTGACTCGTGGCGCGCGGTAACATTGCCGTAAGAGAGGCGTCGTTATTTTCACATCATTTCCTCGCATCCTTGATACTCTCAAGGATTTTCTCATTGGGCTAGAGGCTGAAGGATAATTCCAAGTTCGTATCGTTTTTCTACTAAACTAAACCCGAGTAGGAGTTGGCTCGAACTGATGCCATTAGATTGTCTTGGTTGTTTATCCATGGCACATACAATACAGGTATATAAAATACAGAGCAGACCGGTGGGTTGTTAACTAGGGACCTACCGTAGATATAATGACAGGATACCAGTGACATTTGTTTCCGCGAGCCGTAGGCCATACATAATGATGCATGGGCTTCCGCCCTCACAACCATTGGCGTCCCGCTGGCCCGTCCCTGTTGATTTGACGGAATTTCCCCGCAGCTCGCGCAGCATGGCCGCCCTCCTATATGTAGGTATGTACGACGTATGTAGTATTGCATAATACTTGGTACAATACAACTGTCTAATCTTGCTTAGTGAGAGAATAAGGGCCTTTACTCTTATGTTGTAGCAGGTGTTGTAGAGACTGTAAGCTCATAGATCAACAACGATGCTAGAAGGGTGAACAAGAAAAGAAATAAATGAGGGAAAAAAAAGGGGGGAAAAGAAAGCGAAGAGAGAGAGACACTTAGCCTGTAAAGGGAAGTAGTACGAGGGTACTGCAAGATGTCGACAGGGGTAGACCACCCTACTCCGTCAATAGTAGATGATGAATGACTTTCCAGGTTGGATGAGGATGACCCTATGCCGTCACGCTTGCTTGGAATTTTCCCTTTCCCATAGAGGAGAGGAAGAAGTTAGACGAGCTCTCCCTTGTCTTGCCGCCCACCCCCAAAGCTGCCGGTCTGTCATGTTGTCCCTCCTCTGCATATGGTATGTGGTATGTGGTATGTGCACTACACGACCTTCTCTCCCCTCCGTTCCAGGGTTTTCTTCTGCGGTTTCTGCCAGGACGCCCCCATATTATGTACCTAACCTATGAATTGAAGCATTCTCTTTTTATTATTATTACTGTAACCTCGCAAAGCTAGCCCAGGTAGAGAGAGAAGCCATCCAGCCAGCCCCAGAAAAAAAAGAGGTGTACCCGAATTCCGCCCACCCACCCTGTCCATTCAATTCATTCTCAAAAGTCTTTAAACCATTTCCCGGTTCGGGTCAGCTCGTCATGGTTTTTTTGTATTCATATCGAGTCCTGGAATCCTCTCCCGCCAATTGAGTGACACAACCCCAAACCACAGGGCGGAATAGTGCCTTTAAGTCAGTCAACATCAGACGAAAGACAGACAAGATATCTACTGCATCGTCCTTGGGCATTTGTCTATTATCGGAATCTCAACGCCCGCACGAAAAAAAGGTGACGGCTGCAGAATAATCAGTTATTGTTATCGTGTGGATTGCGTGTCTGTACCGTGCTTCGAGGCACAGATATAACGGGACAGCGCATACCATCGAATCCCCGACCAGCTCGACACAAGACGCAACCCAGAGGGGAAATATTAGAAGATCCCGAATCACGAACACGACACGAGTACGTAAAGCGTGAAGCACCGTTCCTCGAGATCCAGTTGTACAGTCGTCAACGTCGCCTCGTCGCAGTGCCACCGTCCGAGCTTCTGCCTCAATCTACTAGTCAATCTAGGACGATCCCGATCTTACGTGCGCGTGTCGATATATACTAGATAGTTGAAGCAGACTTCTATCTCTAGGCTTTAGGCCAATCGCCATCATGCCGCCCGAGGGCGAAATGGCTGCCGTGGCGCAGGGCGCCGGTAATAACTCGAGCGACTTTGTGAGTTTTGACCATGATGATCCCATATCTGAGACGGCATTGTCGCGGGCTGTCGCATATGCAATTCGCTAACCTACTCATGTTCAGGTTCGCAAATTATACAAGTAACTCAGCCTATCCGCTCTACTCTTCCGGCCGTTTGTACTAATAAATCGTAGGATGCTGGAAGACCCAGCCTACAGCGAGGTGGTGAGGTGGGGCAACGAAGGCGACAGCTTCGTCGTTCTCGAGGTATATTGACAGCGAGCCCCATCCCCCTCTCGCGGATTTTGGATGTTGATCTCGACTTGCAGAATGAGAAGTTTACAAAGACCATACTGCCGAAACATTTCAAGCACAGCAACTTTGCGAGTTTTGTTCGACAACTCAATAAATATGACTTCCACAAAGTTCGGCATAACGAGGAGAATGGGCAGTCCCCATATGGCGCATCTGTATTTTTTGTCTTCCTTGGTCCTGGGACCATAAACCCGCAGGCGTAGCTGACAATACAAGCAGGCCTGGGAGTTCAAGCATCCCGAGTTTCGAGCCGATAGAAAGGATAACCTTGATAATATCCGACGAAAGGCCCCAGCACCTAGAAAGGCTCAGGCCGCAGAGGAGCAATTTGGGGTTTCTAACCAGCAGGTTCTTGTCCTCAGCGAGACCCTAGCTGCAACACAGCAGCAGGTTCAGCAGCTCCAAGAGTCGTATCAGGAGATTGTGAATGCGAATAAGATCTTTGTAGATGAAATACTTCACCTTCAGAAGCTAGTCCGCGCACAAAACCAGGTACACAACGAACTGATCAACCATCTGAATAAGGTCGAGCAGGAGCGAAAAGAGAATCGTTCGGCATCTGGATACTCATCAACCACAAATCTCCTGTCGGACGGTTCCGAGTCGCCTCTCGAGCTACGTCGCGCCCGTGACATTCTCAACAGCCTCCAGGTTGATCATGTCGCGGACCGAGACCTGAACCGAATGTCGGTTCAATTGCACCAAGCTGGTGGTTCCCCGGAATCAGCTGGGTCTTCCGGGATGATGGGACCGCCCGGCGGCGTAGGCGGCAACAATCCTTTCTTGCATGATCCTCTGAATGATATGCGGCACCTCGTATATCCCGTTGGCCAGACGATAGGTATCGACCCCTTTGCTGCTGAGCACATCAACAACCTTCCGTACAACCGGCCCGTACAAGACAATGCGATGGGCCCTGGCCATGAGTTCAACGGACCGTCGATGCATTCCCAGACTCCGCCAGGAGGCGCATCGCAAAGTGGCTCTACATGGGGGTCGAAGAAACCCATTGTCCTCCTAGTGGAAGATGACAGGACATGTGCTCGGATTGGTTCCAAGTTCCTTGCCCAGTACGATTGTGGCGTAGAGGTGGCAGTACGTAGCCGTAGTCTTGGACCCGTCTAAACTGCGCATGTTTGGCTGACAATTCGATATAGCGCGATGGTCTTGAAGCTGTGAACAAAGTCAACGCGAAACAGCATTACTATGACCTAATTTTCATGGATATCGTCATGCCTCAACTCGACGGCGTTTCGGCAACCGCCATGATTCGCGAAGTGCAGCCGAATACACCAATCATTGCAATGACGTCTAACATCAACCAACAAGATCTTGAGATGTACTTCCACTGGGGTGAGTGAAATCCTTTTGCTTTTGACATCCCGGTTTTAGCTGTAAGAGTGCTAATACGGTGCGAAGGTATGCGAGACGTTCTCGCCAAGCCATTTACCAAGGAGGGTATGATTGGAAAACTGAGGAGACATCTTGCTAACTTCCTGCGCAACCCTCCTCCGGAGAGTATGATGGAAACGATGTATCCGAATGGGACTCCCGGCCAACCGCCGACACCAGGACCGTATTCGAACCAGGGGATGGGAATGGCTCCACTCTCGGCAGCGTCGTCTGGTCCTGTTGGGAAATTCGAGACAACTCCGATCCAGTCACCAGCCACAAGTGCTTCATGGCACTCCCCCAGTCAAATGCCACACGCCTCGCCGACATTGGCGCAGGATCAGGGGTACCTGGGTGCAGGAAGCGGCTCACAGATGGTGCTGACGCCAGGCGGGACCCAAAAGCCGCAATATGCCAATACCATGATACCACAGATGGGCGTGCCCCCTCCTCAACGGATGCCCGATGGTATGCAACGCTCCGAGGGACCGCCCGAGAAACGACAACGATTGTACGCATCACAGGGCAGCTATAACCAATAATAGCATCCCTCACCCATCCATACCTTGATTCCATCTTGTACATATTCTCAGCATGTTTGGTCGTTCAGCCACGACTCCCAACTCGGCGATCGCTATGTCGATGGGCCGTCACGCTGTTGGCTACCGGTTGCCGTTGCATATACTATACGCGGGGAAAAAACCTGACTGGTCCGCCGTATCGAATCTGTTTATCGCACTCGGAGCGAAGTAGAGCTCCGTGATAGATCATGGAATACCCCTTGAATGTTTTCTAGAGCCGCGGCTGCATGTGTATCAGTAAAGAGGCGGGACCCGAGAGACTGCCTCTCTGAGCTGGATGGAGGGAAATGTTAGAGGAAAGCCGGACGGATCATCGAAGCTAGATTGGGTATGCGGGTGGTCTCATAAGGTCTGGATAGCAATGCGGCCCCCGGCTCTTTCTTGTATGAAGGGACTTCCCGCGGGAAGTCGGCCATTTCCATTGCCATCATCTCTTGATGCGCCTGGTCTTCATGAACTAAAAGCATAGAATAGTAACCCCTGGAGCCCGAGATGCCACATAGTTGGCCCGGGCGATGAATGAATTTTGACGAGGATTTTCCCATTAATTGACGAGGTCGAATGAATAAAAGACCCCTCGGCTCATGCACATGTGTGTCCGTCCGTGTCCGTGTCCTCCAAAGCTAGTGTGCCACCACCGAGACCGTTGTGTTCGAGTGCTGCATTGTTGAGAGACTGGAGGTTTGAAAGGGTTAATAAGGTATGTGTAAGTCGTCGTGTGAACGCCGCGAGGGCAAAATGAACCGAGACAAACGCGATGCTGATATAGCACACATCATGTCAGATCTAAACCCGTCTAGGCGTCTACCAACATGTGCAATAAAAACTTCTGACAATAGAGGCCCTTCTCTTTTTGCATTTCGCTGCATGTCTGTTGGCCTGCTGGCGACGTCATATTGGACTTATAGGTACCGTTGGGTGGCTGTCGGGATCTGACGATAGCAAAACCACTAGCAAGACACGGACGACAGAAATAGGAAGGAAAGAAAAGGTCGAGGACAGGGAAGGGAATATGATTGACGATATAAGCAACAACAATACTTTTAGAGTAGGTGCCTTACCGACCTGGGTAAGGACAAGGCAGGAGATAGAGAAGAGCAAACAACGGGATTGTGGGAAGGCTTAAAGGGAGAGAAGAACAAGCATGAAAATCCAGAACCAGAACTGGAACTTCCAGAACATCCGGGACACCGCCGCTCACCTATATTATAATATCGGAATCGGTACCCTTTAAATTGGGCAAGTGATAGCCTAGCAAGGGAGACAGTCCTAGGATAAGCTATACTATTACGGTGTCCATTTATCTCTGACAACAAACAATAAGTGTTACATACGAGAAAATAAGAATCAGTCGAGTGAGCCGCAACGTGGACGGTGGGATGGCTCAGCCTAGAATGCGATCGAAATCGACATCCGTAAGCATCCGTGAGCATCCGCTGGCAACGACAATAAATCCACCCAGGCACAGAAGGGGTTCCCCATCCCATTTCCCTGTAGCCCGGTGACTGATCTGCTGATCTGGCCTACCCGATCTCAAGGGACTAGAACCCCCCTTGTATTAATGAAGGCTTTATTAACACTCCGTTTGAGTTCTAGCCTTCGGGAAGCATGGGGGAAGCACCCCCTGGAAGGACCGTAGCTTGGTGCAGATCTATAAATCTAGCCAACCCCCCCTTCTCGGACTTTGCTCCTTTCTACATCTCCATATCCACTTCTCCAGACTTACCGGAGGTCTTTTCAAGACAGGTCGATGAAGAAATCTTGGAGGGTTGGCATACAGCAGGTTGTGCTAGCTACATATGTACGTTTCGGCCTACTTGGCTGCACGTACGTACGTACGTACGTACAGAGAACACGATCTGTATGATTCTCCGACATGCTTGAAGGTTGGGTAAAGGGGCTTGTGCCTAAGTTCAACTGCTGTACAATACGCCCCATGAAAGAAGAGGAAAGCTAGACAACAGCATCTACCCGTTTACTTATTGTCTTGTCGAGACTCGAGAGAGGCGCCCGACCACGAAACAGAGAAGACTACTCATGAGATGATAAGGACGCGAGCCAATCCCTGGCCTGACTACATAGCTACATCCAAGTAGCTAAGCAGGTCCATACCGATCGAGACCCTGGGAAGCATTGGAATCAGCGCTGGTACCCTACATACATGCGTAGCACCGCACAGCACACACAGCACATGTACATATGCAAGCCGGGTAAGGTAACGGTCGGATTGCGTCTGCAGCCCAGCCGGGGGGGGGCTTGCTGAACGAGGTTCGAGCTTGAGGATTCTCGGATTCTAGAACGCTACAGTGTGTAGCCTAGACCGTAGTCCGTTCCACGGCAGTCATTTCACCCCGGCCCACCCTTGCCGTTGGCCCCCTGCGCCGCCTGGCCTAGACCATCTCGACCACACGACGTTCCTGGTAAGTTCCCACGGTGAACTACATATGTATTTTTTATATGGGCCTTGGTCGGTATTGTCTTTGGATGGGATTTGCGGTGTGTGCTGTTCAATGTTATTCATTGCTTTTTCCTAACCCCTAGCTGGCTGTTGGTTATCGAGTATAATAACGTAATGTATTACGGACAAGCTACCATATGTTGACATATCTATTCGGTAAAGCGACCTAGATATACGATTGACAGGTCATATCATTGTGTACTGGGAGCTTCGAGGTCGCTGCTTTTGAGTCCTAGCTAGCTGTCATATCTCAAGTGGCATTTTGTTAGGCCTGTTACCTAAGGCTCCTTCGTATGAGACTATATATGAAACCGTTATTTCGACACTATCGTCGCATATCTCGCAGATATTCACTGAAGCCTCCAGTTAAAATAGTATAATATAGAACATATGAAATCTAAGCATACATCTGTACTGAGGACATTATGTTACCTAGGGATGTCAAGTTACTAAAGTCAATATCTTCAACTAGACTTCTAAAGAGATGAAAATACCCCGAACAGATCAGTGCAATAACTGCTGGACATATGCCACAATATCCGTGTCATGATCTGATTCCCGTATTATCGCATTCGGAATTCAATTTGCTCATATCCTGATTACACAAGATTAAATGATTTGGGACTCCGTTGCACTTTAGTGTACGCTTGATAGGTTTTTTCCATGCCAATTGATTATTGAAGTGAAACTTTGTTCAGTAATTCTCTTCTGACTATGAGTAATCGAATGTTTCATTTGTTAACTTGCTGGCAGTGTTATTGAATGAAAAAGTAGCTGCGTTCACTGGTTTGTGATGATCAAACGAAGTACTTTATGTAATCAAAATTTAACAGCTTTGATGGTTTCACAGATTCTTATTACCTAAGCTCCGCTTTATTGAGATAGCTTCGTTAGACTTATTTTTGTGATCTAAGCTAGGAATATTCCCATATCGATACTTCTCATTATCCAAACTGCCCCTCCAACATCTTTGACTCATAGAAAATATTGACCTTCACAACGTAACATATAGACAACGATCGATAAATTGCATTCGATCAACATGTCGCAAAACAAAGCTGCCAGGGGAGGCAAGAAATCTAACAAGCCAGGAACTGAGGATAAGAGAGAAGATGTGCTTCAGGCGGTGGTGCGTATTTCATCTACAATCCCGATCATCGCGGGGCTTTGACTGAGAGCTACAAACACGACTAACATAATGCGCCTTGCCTCCTATAGGTTATAGCAGATTCCTTCCAGACTAGATTCCAACCTTTTTCGCTGGAGAAACCAAGAGTAAGTCCGCTTCGAGCTTCTACTTTGTATTAATTGCTGATCTTAGCCTTGTGCTAGTGTCTACTTCCACTTGCAAATACACCTCTCATCGAGTATACCTTCGAGTTCCTCGCCATGAACGGCGTGCAGGAAGTCTTCGTATACTGCGGCGCCCATCACGAGCAGATCGAGCGATACGTTCACGACTCGAGATGGTCTCCTACGTCCAGGTCTTGTCCTTTTTCAAACCTCGAATTCATACGTGTTGCCGATGCTCGATCAATAGGCGACTTTCTTCGAGATTTGGACAAGCGTAATATCATCGATGGGGACTTTGTCTTGGTACATGGCGATCTTGTTGCAAATATTCCCCTCGATGGAGCTTTAGCAGCGCACAGGGCTCGCAGGGAAGCGAATCGAGACTCCTGTATGACTATGGTGCTGCGAGAAGCTGGCGATGAGAAACACAACACTAAGACGAAGGGGATAACGCCGGCATTCATAATCGACCCCAACGCTAAGAGATGCCTACACTACGAAGAGATACATCCGTTGCAGACCGATCATTACGTCACTCTTGACCCAGCCGTACTGGAGAACCGCGAAGCCGAGGCGCGTACAGATCTGATCGATGCCGAGATCGATATATGTACACCTGACGTGCTTGCCTTATGGTCCGAGAGCTTCGACTACGAACTACCTCGGGCGAATTTCTTATATGGTGTATTGAAGGATTGGGAGCTGAATGGGAAGATGATTCACACCGAAATTGTTAGCGAGGGTTACAGCGCGCGCGCTAGAAATCTTCTGATGTACGATGCCATCAGTCGAGACATCCTGAGCGGCTGGACCTATCCATTTACGCCCGACTGCAATCTATTTCCAGGGCACAGCTATCAACTACAAGGCGATAACGTGTATCAAGAGGACGATGTTGAGGTAACACCTGGAAGCGAAGTGCTCGACTCGATACTCGGTAAAGACACCCATATCGGCTTAGGGAGTACAATAAAAAACAGCGTCATCGGCCGGGGTTGCAAAATTGGGAGCAACGTACGGATAACCGACAGTTTTATATGGGATGATGTTATAATCAATGACGACGCTGTAGTGGAACATGCAATTATCGCCGAGAGAGTCGTGGTCGGAAAAGGGGCCTTTGTCCACGAGGGCTCTCTCGTCTCGTTTGGCGTTCAATTGACCGATCGAACGGACATCAAAACTGCTACGATGCTGTCGCTTCTTTCGTACAATGGACAACTCGTATCGCCACAACCCGAAATCGTTGGTACTGAAGGCAAAGGGGCACTCTTCCAGAATCCGGAAGATGACGAGGCGGACTCTGACGACCCATCAAGTTTGCAAAAGTCACTTATATATTCCCTCGAAGACCTGGATCTCTCGGATTCGTCAGTTTCAACACTTGCTGATGATGATGATATGTCCGACGATGACTCGGGCCCATTTTCACCGTCAGCTAGTCGGCCAAGCTCTAGATCACGACTTTCCTCTTTCGCCTCAGACGATTCAGGCGCTCCTTCATTTTCCTCATTCCACTCTGACGCGGTCCATGGCTTATTGGATGTTCTTCGCGGAACGGGCAACTTCGAATCCGAAAAGCTCGAATTCACATCCCTGCGACTCGCCAACAACGCATCTGACGCAGCAATGCGAAAAGCTGTTGCAACAGCCTTCGTTCGCCGAGCTGTCGAGCTCATGAACCCCGAGACCGATGCTTTGGACCCGGCAAAAGCCGCCAAACAAGTCCTCACGTCACGAGAGGGCGCTACGGGCTTTGTGATGGATGTTGGAGTCGGCGATCAGTCCGTGCCGGAGCAAGTCGAGTTCGCGCTGGCGGTACAGAAGGCGTGCGTGAGTAGCTCGAAGATAATCGAGGTTGCGAAGGCCGGCAACCTCCTGGCCGCCATGCTGCAGCAAATGTACGACCTCGACATCCTCGAGGAAGAGGGCATCTTGGCCTGGTGGGAAGACGACAGGGGCAAGGAGGAGGGCTCGATGTCAAGTGTCCGGGATAAGTGCCAGGCGCTTGTTGAATGGCTCGAGAACGCCGATGAGGAGAGTGAGGAGGATGACGATGAGGATGATGAATAATTAACTCGGCGTCCTTATGAGCACGTAATACATCTCGTAGAGTCATTCAGTGCTATAAACTACGTGATGGAATTACATTGGGAGCTGCACTTTACCATTAATCTTGTTATAGGCCACCGGAGATATTGGATGGTAAGCATGATATTGACTTGGCGGGGCTAATTAAAGTCTGAGGTGTGTGGTATGCAATTAACGCGAAAACGCGTCGCGACGCGCTTCTTTTCCCATTAAAATCAATTAAAGCAGCCCCTCTATTCTTTCTACACAACCCGTATCATTGTCATTGCCATATCACTACCGGATACAATTTGCAAGATCAATGACTACATATTTGGATAATCTGGGCTAGTAGACTATTGATCATCCAAATTAGCCCTCGAGAATGCCTCATTCCGTGTCCCCAGAGGCCGATGATCACGACAAGACTCCTGAAGAGACCATGACAGATGCACCAGCTCTAAACGGTGACATTGACAACGACGTCGCCATGGCGGAGACGAATGGTGCCGGTAATGAGGAGGAAAAGAAAGACGTCAAGCTGGAAGACTTGTTTGCAGACGACGACTCAGACGATGAGTTCCCCAGCTCGCGGCCGATCGAGGCTGGGTTCTCGAGTTCCCCTGCGGCCCCAACATCGCCTGTGTAAGATCGCGAAACAATATCGAGTACAAGACCGAAATTTTAACCAATATTATAGTGATGGCGCGGTTCATATGAAAGCATCAGACCCCGAGCTCATGCGCATATTCTACCAACGATTCTTCCCTTGGCGCTACCTCTTCCAATGGCTCAACCATAGCCCGACCCCTACCAACGACTTTGCCCACCGCGAATTCGCCTTCACGCTACAGAGTGATGTGTACCTACGATACCAATCCTTCCCTAGTTCTGACCTGTGAGTGTCTTACACCCTCGGCTTCTATCGAGAGTATAGCCACTGATCATGACCGGGTGCAGACTTCGTAAAGACGTCCTTCGACAACTGCCTACCCGTTTCGAAATCGGACCCGTCTACACCACGAACCCGCGCGATCGCAAGACATTGCGAAATTCAAGCGCGTTTAAGCCGCTGGCCAAAGAGCTGTGCTTCGATATCGATTTGACCGACTACGATGACATCCGAACATGCTGCGACAAGGCCAACATCTGTAACCGGTGTTGGCAGTTTATGACTATGGCTATTAAAGTGGTGGACGTGGCGCTACGCGACGACTTCGGCTTTAAGCACATCATGTGGGTGTACTCCGGGCGAAGAGGCGCTCACGCTTGGGTATGTGACAAGAAGGCGCGCACAATGGACGACCAGAAGCGCAGGGCCATCGCGGGATACCTCGAGGTTATTCGTGGTGGTGCGCAGAGCGGGAAGAAGGTCAATCTATGGAGACCGCTGCATCCTCATCTCAGGTATGGCTCCCTAGGGAATTCAATCAAGATGTCTACTAACGGTTCTCCTTCAGCCGGAGTCTAGAAATCCTAGCACCGCATTTCCAAACAGACGTCCTCGAATCGCAAGACCCGTGGTCTTCATCAACGCGAGCTGAGCACCTCTTATCCCTGCTCCCCGACAAGACCCTAAATGATAGCTTGCGCAAGAAGTGGGACTCGTCGCCTGGACGCGCAAGCACGTCGAAATGGGCTGACATCGACGCGCTGGCTAAGTCAGGCACAAGCAAGAACCTCGACACTAAAGCGCTGCTTGAGGCTAAGCAGGACATCGTGCTCGAGTACACGTACCCGCGCCTCGATATCGAGGTGAGCAAGAAGTTGAATCACTTGCTGAAGTCGCCATTCGTCGTGCACCCGGGGACTGGAAGAGTGTGCGTGCCGATCGATACGCGGCACCTGGAGGACTTTGACCCCCTCGGCGTGCCGACGGTACATGGATTGATGGAGGAAATCGACTCGTGGACGGACGTGGGCGTTAAGGGCGAAGGCGAAGGCGACGAGAAGGCGAAGAACCTCCCGGACTGGGAGAAGACGAGCCTGAAGCCGTACGTCGAGTATTTCCGCAGCTTCGTGCTGGCGCTTATGAGGGACGAGCGGGACCCCAGGGTCAAGCGCGAGAGGGAGGAGAGCGAAGCGATGGAATTCTGAGCTGCTTTTTCTTTTGAGGCGTATGACTTACTTGAATTTGCTTTTGGCCGGTTCGGCTTTAATGATCGGGTATGCTCTGTGTTATGCGTGGTGGCATGGGCCTGGCGTTCGGGTTGGTGCCCTTTACATATTGGAAGTTGGGATTGTGAATAACAGCAGTACTTCATTCAATTCCCCTGTCGCAGCTCATGTCCCGGTTGATTCTTGACTGAGAAGTTTCTGCCTAACGAGAGCTACGAGGTCCTCGCTGCTGCTCCCTACGTCCTTCCCACGCCGGAAGCAGGCGCTGGGCATGCTGATGGTCTTGTCCCGAGCCTTCATCCCGTGTGTGATTCGTAGATCTGACTTTGCGACGCCTAGGATCTGGGATTTTTGTTATTAAATATTACTACTGTTACTATTTTGAATATCCCATCTACGTCCACTCCTTACTGAAGGTATTCCATACTACATACCTATAACCCTAGCTAATTATACATATGTACAGGTTCCTCATATAAGGCCATCAACTAGGTACCTACCTAGGGAGGATGTAAGTACTCACCTCGCTCAGTATCTCGATCACGGCTTTATTAGCCTTCCCATCCTGGGGAGGAGCAGCGACGCAGAGCTCGACAGACTCGTCCGTTATGGCGGCGACGCCTTCTCGTACCTTGCTGGCCCCGGGCCGGATGTGGCAGCGTAATTGCAGGACCTCGACCGATGACGGTTTCGACTTCTGAACTAGAGTTATGGCGCTACGTGCGGCCATGTTTTCATATGCGCGTGTGAGTGGTTCATTTATATGCGACTGCTTGGATGCAGAAAGCCCACGTAATAGTCTTATAGATGAGTGCAGCTTGAAATTTCGTGATTGGGTTTATGGACGATGCTGGTTAGGTAGGTACTGCCCCCTGGAAACCGACCCCTGGAAGATACTTCCAATCGCTAGTAATTTATATTGAATGGTTTGTATAGTTTATTCTGGAGCTAAGATAAGAGCACGATAAGCTGGTACCTACCTAGGTAGGTAATTGCGACTTGGAGTCATTGCCCAGGTGAAATATGTTGGAAGTAGCGACAACTTACACACCTTCAGCAAGTAGGTGCATCCAACTTTCCCCAATTCAATCTTTGAATCTTTCTCCTCAAATACACCATCTTCCATAATAGTTCAACATGCCATCGTCTCTATAATTGCATGTTTCTGACGCGTAAACCTCCACTACCAACACGCCTACTGCTATGCGGAAATATGGCCTACGATCAAGTCAACCGTGCCGTTAACGGCCATACCCCCACGGCTCTTAGCAGATGGTCTATCCTCGATAAGAAACTGCCTCGTAAGTCGGCTGTGTCATTCATGGTTGTGGTAGCCTCTGCTGACCCAGATATTCAGCTGTCGGCGCCATAAACGCTATTCACGTTTACGATTTCGACAACACCTGTTAGTACTCGATTATCCTATGCCCGTCTCTCATTTCCAACCTAATCTTTCACGGCTCTAGTATTCCAGACCCCTCTACCAAACCCCAAACTGTGGAATGGCTCTACGCTTGGACAGTTGGGGAGACCCGACATATTCATCAACGGCGGTTGGTGGCACGATCCGAGAATACTGGCTGCGACCGGCGAAGGCGTAGAGCATGAAGAGAAGCGTGCCTGGAATGGTTGGTGGAATGAGAAGATCGTGGAATTGGTCCGACTTAGCATGAAGCAAGACGATGCACTCTGCGTTCTACTGACCGGACGCGCCGAGAAGGAGTTCTCCCCACTCATCAAGCGGATCGTTACGAGCAAAGGCTTACAGTTCCACATGATTGGGCTCAAGCCGTCTATTGGACCTAATAACGAACGTTTCACAAGTACTATGGACTTCAAACAAGTCTTCATCAGAGCATTGTTGGGAACCTATCGAGAGGCTAAAGAGATACGCATTTACGAAGATCGTCAGAGGCATGTCATTGGCTTTCGTGACTTCTTGGACGACTACAACAGGCAGCAGATGAATCTGGAACAAGAGCCCATCGTCGCCGAAGTCATTCCAGTTGCCGAACTCTCTACTACTCTCGATCCCGTTGTTGAGGTAGCAGAAGTGCAACACCTTATCAACGTTCATAATGCTCTAGTACAGGGGCAAGATACGCGACAGAAGCGCCTAGCAATCAAGAAGACCGTCTTTTTTACGAGCTATATGCTCGAACCAGCTGATACCAAGAAACTCATTAGGCTTCTTACGTCTTTGGTCCCGGATGTGGATGACTTGAAATTCCTTGCTAATAGCATTCTCATCTCTTCCCGTCCGTGTCCGAAGAGCACCTTGGACAAGATTGGTGGCATGAACTCTAAGATGAAGTGGGAGGTCGTCGATATCGGCTCCTTTCAGAACAACAACCTCTGGGCAGCGCGCGTGAGGCCTGTTCCTGCCAACGCAGTATACCACACTGATAACCCATCTCCGACTATCGTGCTAGGCCTGAGAAGAGGAGCTCGCCCGCCCGATGTTATCAAGATCCGCCATTGGCAGCCAATACCCCCGGAAAAGTCCTTCGTTTTCGACACGACTGTGGGGGAGAAGGTGATGCTCCGCATCGAACGTGAAGACCAAGACAGTGACCGGTACGAAGACCAGCAGGACAGGTCATTTCAAAGCAAAGGCTCCAAGCGCAAGTTCTACAGTGATGACGACCGGCAGCCACGCCATCATAGCGGCAACTTCGGTGGTCGCGAATATCACATATCGACTTACCAGGGGCGAGGCGGATCAGAGAACCGTGGCCGTGGCGGCTTTAGGGGCAGCGGCAATTCTAGAGGCAACCGTGGTGGCGGAAGAGGGGGCTTTAAAGGCTCTGGTAGGGGCGCCAAGGGCGGACCTCACGGCTATCGCTCCCTCGACGACGTTGACACGCGTGACAACAGTCAGGGAGGCTTCGGCTCATCGACGGTGTCGTACGACGATAGTTTCCCCTCTTTGTCACAAGGTGGCCATCAATCTCAGCAACCCCATCAACCCCAGCAACCTCTGCCACCGCCGCCTCCGCAGTACGGCCAACCGTTCCCGCAACAGGGTCAGTGGCAGGCTCCCGGAGGTGGCGGTTCAGGTGTGGACCTGCAAAATTTCTACTGAGCATTTATGGCATTCTTGCAGCAATGCGGGTTATCTAAGATGCCTGACGTAATTTTAAGGAGTTCGTTGAAGCTAGATCGCTCTGGAACTGAGCTACGAGACTGTATTACTATATGAGGTGGAACTCTGGCAAATATAAGCCTCAGGGTCCTCAAAAGTGAGTTGAAGGACAGGTTCACCCAAGGAGTAAAAAAATTCATAGGGCACGCGTTTCTCTTTCATCCAGGGACGGATTTGCTATACGTATAGACTCACATACCCTCTGGCGTTCTCTTCCACAATACTGGGCTTAGCTAGGTTAGGCGTTAGGTAGGAATTACCAAAAGCCGGTACGTGTGCAAACAAGCTGGCAGTGAGCAGGTAGCGATACCAACGGAATATCATTTTTATGCCAATTTGAAGCACATGCAATACGAGGCATAGGTGACTAGAGAATTGCTGTTAGTTCGAGTTCCGACTAAAAGCTTCTGCTGACTTGAATGTTCGAATGCCCAAATGATCAGAAAAAAAGATAGAACAATGGTGAGTTATGTGAATCATGCTCGTGATACGAGTCATAAACAGCCTCAAGAAATCATCATAGAAAAGGGCAGGCGGGATGTCATGGAAGTAAAAGGGGAACTGTTGGACTTACCACAGTAGCAAGCTCATGTTTCCTGACTGACGATGTAGAGTCTCATCACCATTTTTTCATGGAAGCGAAGAAGCTTGATCAGAACATGAGGAACTGCGAATTCTATATGTACAGGTATTTTGAATCGCCTGGTAAGTTGGTTGTGGTTGAATAACCTCTGTCCCTCCGACCTACCGCGGATGAGGTTATAGTCATATGATCGATCAATCGATCGTATCTTGTCGCTCTTCTGTCATGATAGGTTGCTGCGACTGCTTGCGCTGGGGGAACTTTCCCCCGGGCGCCTCCGGACCTGCGAATATAATTACAGCTCCCGACTTTCTTCCTTTCTCGTAGGTCTGTTCCTACGGTTTACTCGACGTTCGCAGAGACAGGGTTGATCTCGACGCCGTACTTCTCCTTTAAGCGCTCGCGTCTGCGCTCCTCGTAGCCTGGGGGCCGGATTCCTAAAGGCAGTTTCTATCAGCGCCTACGCAGTTGTGACAACGACTTGACATGTGATGATATGATGGAGTGAGACGGGAGGGGATGGGATGGGATGGTTATGGTATCGTACCTCTCCCCTCTCCAATCTCAGATACGGTCTCGGCAATGGGCCGCCGACGGTTCTTTCGTAGGTACTCCTTGCGGTCGTACTCGTCCATCTCGGGGACCTCTGTGCGCGGCCCGCCGCGTAGGCTGCCGCCCGCGTACTCGAAAGTCGACATGATCACCGAGTAGGCAGCGCCAAAGCCAAGGATCTGAGGCATGCGGCCAGCTGTTAGGGGTGTCAAAGGTTAGTATATCGTACGACGTAGTGGGTGCTAGAAGAGTAACGAAAGGGAGCATACTCCTTAGGCCGATGGTAGCTCCGCCTAGGAAGGCTGCAATGGTCACGTTTAACGTGTCGTCCTTTTCTCGCAGGTTGGCGGCCGCGTCTTTGGAGAATTTGTACACGGCGCCGAGAGCAGCTGCAAAAAGGGTAAGACGGTCTTTATTAGCTCTCTAACTATCATAAGAGCATAGGTACGGCGCGGTTGGCGACGTACTGAACATGGCAATGGTGCCGCCGGTCCGGGTAAAGACACCCCATACTCCGACGTTGCGCTTCGCGAGGGAATTCTGGACGGCGGAGACGAGGAGCCCGGCACCGCCGAAGAATAGCGCACCATTTACGCCGGACTTCAGGGCATCGTGCTGGTGGAATTGGTGCTCCTCCATACTTTGACTCAAGTCCAGGGGAGGCTTTTTTCCAATGGGTTCGAGAATATGGTAGTTGGTGTTATCTTTGTGAGAGGTGAGGGAGCTTTGAGCTCAGTCTTTCTTGCAATCAAATTGAATCGAAGTTGACTGGTCAGTATTAGCCGATGTTCTGCCTATTGGCTACGTTAGCTCATTATGTATCCACTCTTGGTTAAGGTTGAGCTAGTTATCGGAATATACCATTGCCCGAAGGACGTAGTGGACCTTCCAGATGCCTCTGGACCTCACGTGCATTAAATCAGCGGCCTAACGCACGTACCAAGTCGTACATTGCTAGGTAAGCTTTAGGTGGAGCTTATTGCCCCAATGCTCTCCAGCTCTCTCTCCCTGGCCATTCTAGCAACCAACGCAGCACTCTCCCGCCGCAATAGTTAATCTGCATCTTGCATCCAGTCTGCAGTAGCCTCGTTGCAAAGTATCACGAGTACCAGGACATCCATCAGTCTTACACGACTTTCTCGCCCGACGACTACGTAGGGCACCTGTCGCGCAGAGTTCATTCTGTGGCATCGCTCTCTGATTCCTATCGACCGTTGGAGCCTTCAATACGACGTTTCCTATTCTGATTTTAGGCCCTCAATCGGTTGCATCAGGGCGGGCGCTTGTGAGTGATACCCCGGTTCAGTTTGCGCCTCTGCGTTTGCGCTCGCTGAAACACGCCCTACGGGAAACAGGTGGTTAGATGAGACGTTCAACTTAATCATGAGAGCTTTGTGACAACACTGCCTTGTCTGATCAAAGGTATGGATATTTTCAGTCCTTACCAGCCTTGGATGGAGAAGCCGTGTACCTGGCACACCTTACACCTCGATTTCCTCATTCACACCTTATATCGGCTATCATGTCCCTTTGGCTTGAAACCCCGTGATTATACACCATTGGGAAAACTTTTTCTACGGTTTCAACCAGCGCTCTTATTCAATAAATGCTATATTCGTCAGCTTGTCGCCTCAAAGTCACCCAGTGGGTCTGACCTGACGAGTAGTACCCTGCTTGCTATTCAGGGGCTCTAGGCAGCTAGGACTGACTGATCATATCTTGCTTCGTACGAGGAATCCCGATAAGTATCATTACTATCCCTATAAGATGGGTTGGCTTTGGTCTGTTGTATTGGAAGAGATCTAGTTCTGGCTGGACTCGATTCTCTTAGGGAGTAGAGCATATGTCTTCCCCGAGCCCTCCTGACACCCTACCGTTGTTGCTGGCCATTTTGGATGATACTCTGGAGGCATCATCATTGTTTATTGTACCAACTCTTCTAAGCAAACCTCTAACTCTGCATAGGCGTTGATGGTCTCCTGACGTACAAGTGTACGTGAGACAATAGACGCCATCTATTCCTCTCATCCTGTTCCATCAATACATCGAGGTCTCCTGCTAACCGGGATTTCTAGCTGGAAGTGGAAGTCTCCTGTTCATCTACAGTTCTATAGACCCGAGTAGCAAGGTACGTCCGACAGCTTTCATGTTTCCTTACATCTATACCTTCTCGCCATTCCTGCTCTTTAGCCTTCCTTCCTCCCTTACCTTCGAACGGAAAGCTCTCCACGCTGCACCTAGCTCGCTCCTGTCATCGCTCCTCACTTACTTGTCTCTAGAATAACGGGGTTGACAACATGAATTTCCGCTATGAGCTGAACGATGCGGCAGAGCTCCGTCAGCTACAATCAGCTATGAGACATGACTTACGAACTGGCCCAACTCCTCGAGGTGAGCATCCCAGTTGGCTACGATGATATTCTGCTTCCACGCCAGTGAAGCTAACCGAAATTCAAAGTTTTCACATCCCCTCGATTACTTAGGCAGTTTTTGGGATGCCAGCTACAGGATCTTACCATGAACTTCAACTGCGAAAACCACGAGATGCTACTGCTCCCAAATCAGTCATTCCAGAGCCAACACACCTGGTTTGTCTCTGCAGTATGTGCTCGATGCCGACACCATTTCCATGTGAAGAGCGACTTCCAGCATTGTCGAGACTATAGCAAGGAGCACCGTTACCACATGCTCATTCCTTGCGACCAAAAGTCTGCGGATGGTCTTTCAACGGTGTATGATGAACCCGTCAGCTATGCTCGATACATCTGCGTATATGACGATTGCCTATTCGGTATCGAGATTTACAGCATGCCGCCGAAGATTTCGCAAAGCGATGTTATGAAGCTCGGCGACAAGAGCCGAATTGCACGCAACCTCGCATCCGCTAAGGCTAATGACCCGGAACGGTATGCGGACTTTGTTGAAACCCAAGGTACAGGATCCTATGGCATGCTCCGCAAATACCTCGCCGATGCGCTCAAGCGTAACCGTCACGAGTCTCCGCTACGTATTAACAAGTGTAATAAGAAATTCTTTGTGTCAATGAGCAATGACTTTGACGATCTTCTAAAGTTCCTAGGATTTTACGAGAAAGAAGATGCTGAGACCGGCGAGCCTTTCTGGTACATTACTCATCCCGATGATCGCCAGGACGTAACACCCGTTCGAACACTACGAGCTCGCATGGAAGATGCGCTAGCAGAGCTTGAGATTCTCACCCACGGGACAACATCCCCTGCTTGGGACAAGCTAGTGCAAGCCTTCCAAGGAGACTTCCCACCCTGCGATGTTGATTCGGCCTATATCTCCTCGATCAGGGAAGATGACTTGGCCCTCCTTGGCTGTTTAGAAAGCTATCCACCCCTGTCTTTTAGTTGGGCTGCCGTTCTCCTGGCTAAGCTCCGTCCTAAAGACCGAGACAAGTATCTACATGCTGGCTTATGCTGCATTCAGCACCGCAGTGAGGAAGCGACAACCGAAATCGTCGTATACAGTTCTAGGTTTGATACACCTGCAAAGTTCCAAGAGGCCCTAGCATTTTTCGGCGTTTCCAGCACGAGTGACAAGACGCCAGACTGGTTTCTGGTAACGTACTATGAAATGGCTAGAGCCAACCCTACTGATGCTTTCAAAGCGCAAGCTCAACAATACCTCGAGATTATCGGCAATTATTTAGGGCATGATATTGTGAGCCAGATTGATCCTACAGTTTTACGAACTTTCGAAGTATCGGAGTTCACGCCTTCCTCTCATAACGGGTTGGGGAGAAGAATGAGCTTTTCTTCGGCAGCAAAATTGTTGAATGTGGAAACCAACTATACACCAGAGATAATTCATGGCTTTGTCAACCAGTCAGTGAATGTAAGTCCTTATCACTCACACTTTTATGGGCTTTCGCTTAATTAACCATGTTAGGACGCGAGTGTCGACCGAAGCAAGATCGTCGAGGCCATCAACGTTCTATCCGACCTTAAGCGGGACCAGGGCGAACTAAAACAGGCAGAGGAACTTCATCAACTTGCAGATTTCGTTAACGAGACTGGAGATGTGCCCATGTTGCACCCCCAATCCCCATCATTACCGAACCCGACGACCTCTATCGACACACCTCCCGGACTAAAGAACATCGGTAACACCTGCTACCTAAACAGTCTCTTACAGTACTTCTACAACGTCAAGGTAGTGCGTGATTTAGTGCTCAACTTTGATCAGCTCAAGCTTCAGCTCGACGAACAAGAAGTCGAACAACGCCGGACCGGCGGTAATGGCACTACTGTCAATATTGAAGAGGCTATCGTCGCAAGACAATGTGAGTGGTTCTTCGCATTATTCGCGGTACGCTATTTCCATCGAGAACATGCTAATCCGGTGACAGTTGTCGAGATGCTTCGGGGGTTATTTGCCGATTTGCAGACGACTACCGACACCGCCGCTCAGCCTTCACAGAAGCTTGCTAACACCGCTCTTTCTTCTGCTAGAGACATTCTAGATCAGCAATCCCAATCCAAGCCTCCGCCACTACCGGCCCGCCCTACAATCGCACCGCCAATTCCTCCCAAAGAAAACGACGATACGGTAAACGAGGTAGTTAACGATGTGGTGAACATCACGGTTGAACCGGTGAATGATAAGCTTGAGACAGCTAGCTCCCGAAGTTCTCAGACACTAGTTGACGACGAAACCCTGATACCATCTACCCAGTTGGAAACACCGGACGATAAGGCTTCCGTCGTTCTCCAACAAAATGAGGACGTCGAGATGCAAGATTCAACAGAATCTTGCACTCTTGACGAAAAGATTGCACAGGTCTCACGACGATTGGAACATTCTGACCGATCAGGAACGTCACAGCAGGATGTAGGAGAGATTATTGGAAATATTCTCGAGCACCTTATGCGCGCAATCCGGCCTGATGGCCCGATGCCCGAGAAACCCGAGTTGCAGGCCGACAAGATCACGAAGACATTCTTTACCACGATCGTGAACACCACTGTCAAGACTAGGAAGGGATATCCGGCCAGCAATCCTGTTCCTTACCTAGTGGAAAGCCCCTTGAATGTCGAAATTGTCCCAGAGCGGTGGATCACTGCGTATCCGGAGGAGGCAGACCAGGCCTCGGACGGGACAGCCTATAACCCAGGGGGCGCGACTAACGTGAGCTGTACCCTGTATGCCGCTTTAGACCGGTACTTTTCTTACGAACCAATCGATGAAGGCAATCGCGCACGATATAGTAGCATTCGAACCCTCCCTCCTATTGTGCATATCTGCATTCAGCGCAGCACGCCGAGGGGTAAAAACAAAAACCCAGTCATCATACCTGAGATTCTCTTTCTTGATCGTTACATGGAGGCCGAAAAAGGTTCACCTGTCTGGCTTGCTCGCAAAAGGGTGTGGGCGATTAAGGAACGCCTGAAGGAGCTCGACGCTAAGACCATCATCCAGAGCGTCCAGAGCGTCCCTATACTGCCTACAGAACACAGGGACAAGAACATTATAATCTCCTGGTCAATTGACGAAAAGGAGTGGGGATTTGATGATGAAAATGCCGAAGATTTAGCTACGATGGCCACGGTAGCCCTTGACAACACTACGGAAGAAGAAGCAACCCTTCAAGAAGCCTTTTTCAAAGACTCAGACTTGCAGAGAAAGCGTAAGCTGTCGGATGCACTTGAGCCTACTCTCATCAAAAGACTCTCAAGCTCTTCCTTACCAATCAACGAGCCAAGAATCAGTGATAAGTTCAGTGATATTGTCTGGGAAGGTAGTGCCCCTCTAGATGAGCTGAGTCGAAGAGAATTAGTCGATCTACAGAAAAGAGAGGAGATCACTTTTGACGCTATGACTAAGGAGAAATACAACATTCACGCCGTCATCTGCCACCGTGGCGGCACGGCCGCAGGTCACTACTGGGTTTGGATTCGAGACTTCAAACGCAATGCCTGGTACCGGTACAACGACGAGACGGTCACGGAAGACAGTCGCGACACGGAGGCCGTTCTAAAGGATCTCAACGAAGCCGGCGACCCTTATTACGTCGCGTATGTGCGGGATGAGATAAAGGACGACTTAGTCGACGTCCCTCAACGACGGAAACCCGAGTCCGAAGGTACCCCGGCCACTGATCGGGAGGTTGAGATGATTGAGGGCGTTGCGTATGATTCGGCACCGGACGTCTTTACCGGTACGTCAGGTTAAGTCATATATACCCTGAACTTTTCTTGTAGCGGATCATGAGTACGCAGTTGCATTGGGAGAGGAGTTTTGCTGCCATTTTGTCAAATGACCATGATTCCTCGACAGGCACCTAGGTACATGTAGGCTAGTAGGTTGATTTGCGAAGAAAAATAAAGAGGGATGTCTCCATTTATTAGTCTTGAAGTGCTGTGACTTACGAATACTAATATCACAAGTAAGCTAAGGGGCGATTACATCTCCTTACATTATAAGTGCAATTCAGACACGATGCTCTGCTTGGAGTGTGTGTTTTGCAAATTCTTCTCTCAGGGTATTGGCAATTCGTAGTCGCCCGATCTCCTCTCTTCTTAACTCCCTGGTGTTAACGCAAGCCAGGCCATGTCTTCAGACAAGTAGCCATCTTTTGCCCAATTACTAAACCCCGAGCAGCTCTCGCACCAACAGCTGTAGGAATTAATAGTATTCCGCCTACTAGGGGAAATAATACAAGGTGATTCTTTATGTCTAAAGTCGTTTGTCCTAATCATCGCGGGTTAGCCAGACTCCATTAGAATAAACCGGTATGCTCACGAGTATGTCAAAGTCCAACTCCTGACCTCGCTCGTATGTTCCCACACTTCCAATGAGTCGTTATTCATCACTCGTCTAGTAAACCGGTTTGTACTGGAACCAGTAGAACCTATCAGGAATCGGATATAAGATAATACAGTGCAATAAACGTCCTACCGAGGTCCCAGAGTCTTCCTCTAGCAACCCTTCACTCACTCCTACTACTACCACCATCACCACCGCTACTAGAAGAAGCGCGGCCACGGCCCAAATGCGGCAGCACGGCGGCCCTAGCCTTGTCGAACAGCGCGGGCAGCTCGGTGGCGGCGGCGGCGGCGGCAGCGTCGTCCTTGCAGTAGACGCCGTCGCGGCGCGGGTCCAGCCACAGGAACGGCAGCGGCGCGCCCAGCATGCGCAGCCCGGCCTCGGACCACACCGGCGCCAGCGTCTCCAGCACCACGCGCCGCGCCTCCCGGCTCGTCCCGCACAGCTGCCGCGCCGCCGCCTGCCGCTGCCCCAGGTACGCCTTCCAGTGCGTCGACCAGTGCTCTGGGAACACCCCGGCTGCTAGCCACGGCGGTTGCGGGAGCGGCTCTACCCACCATACGCATGATAGCGGGGAGGATGGCGGCGGTGGGGGACTGGAGGGGGAAGCTGGGTGACTAGGGGTAGGGGTAGCAGGAGGAGGAGCGGAAGGGGATGAAGAGGTTAGGACCAGGTACCAGATATGCCGGCGCAGCTCGGCGGGGAGCCGGTTGAATGATGCGGGGCCTCGCTGTTGTCTCTCCCGGGATGGGTCAGACGGATGCGGTTCCGCCGGAGCGGGAATACCCGGGATTCCGGCCGGATCTTCCGAGACCGCACCTTGCGACGAGGGACCGGCCTCGTCGGGTTGCTGGTCCGCAGACGTCTGGCCATTGCGTGCTGCTTCAGTGGTCAATATTATCTCTCACCCGATCCGACGAAGCTCGAGGTGGGGAAAAAGAGGGGGGTAGGGGTATCTCACCTTTCTTCGGACGGCCGGTACGCGTGCCGACGGCGGCGGATTTGGCGCGGATGGCGGTGCGGATCTGGCTGCTGGAGTAGCCGGTGACCTCCTCGATGCGCTTCTTGCTCATGCAGGCGTCGTAGTAGAGGGTCCGAACGCGGAAACGCTCTAGCTCTGTGAGGTGCCTGGTGTGGATTTCTTTTGGACGGTTTCCAGGCGGCATTTTTGTTTCCTTTTTTCCGCTTATATTTTATTCACTTCCTTGTCTTCAGTCTTTGTTCACCATGTGATGGCGATGTAGATGAGGACGGTGAGCCGGTAGCTGAATGGGGGGAGAAAGGCGGAGGAAAGGGAGAGAAAGTTTTCCCCCGGCGGGCAGTCGCAGATTTGCGCGGTTTCCTGCAGAGGGCAGAGGACGAGCCGGTAGAGCCCCGTCGTTAGTGCGACATGCCCTATCAAGCGTAGTGCGTGGCTTGATGATACTCGACAGGGGTGTAAAACTTTCTACCCGATATTGCGATATCAACTAAGCCAGTAAATAGCCCCCTTTCACCCTTAAAATGTCACGGGCGATGTTATAGCCGCAACCGATACGCACTCTGTAACCTAAGCTCCTTCACTGTAATAAATCATTCAAAATCAACTATACATTTTCTTCTGAAAGAACCTCATCCTCTTTCTTCGCCTCTATGTATCTAGTCAAGGTATGTCTATGGCTAGGTTTACTACCACAATGTAGTAGCCTGGACCCTCTCTTATTCCCCAACCCGTATACAACTCAGTTTGCGTATTTATTTCCTATTGTAAAGGGGAAGTAAAGCCCTATAAGTTACCTAGAATAAATTCAAGTACGAATGTCCTTACTCACGCGCAAGTACGAATAACCCGTCTCATTAACGCCGACAATCATTCATCAATAAGTTCAAGACGGGCATTCTTTAGCTTTCTAGCGTTGCGAACTGGCGTATGGCCCTCAAGATGTGGCGAATTCTGTTGTCGCCTCTGGCGTGGAGCTGGATTCAAATGTACCAGTAAGTAAATAATCAACTCGCGGTTTGCTCGAGGTTAACCTACCCTATCATTGAACTTCTCCCGCCCGAGCTAGCATCGCTCCAAAGCTCCCTATAAGTCGGGGACGATTCGGAGGACTGCTCTTCTTGGATCTTACTCCTAGTGTCTCCCGAATCAGGCGGGCATCGCCCATCTCGGGTCTAACATTTGGATTCTTCGCTCTTTCTCCCGCCTAAGGGGGCTTTGAGCATTTATCAATAGGTAAGAGCAGCCTTTCGGGCTAAAGTATGTGGGCATTTCATTAGCTTATGCTACAGAGGATAGTATACTGCCATGAAATGTTTCTGCAATTCTGGCGATCAAGCAAGCTCGTATATTAGCATCGTCAGTACTGCCGCAGTTGTGTGGCTGCTGGCGACGACAATTTCGAACACACCTCCGTAAAGTGCGAGACGGTTCAGTGCCAATGCGGTAAGATCCCAACAATACTAACGACGATGAGGCATGATGATGTTGTCATACCCGAAAACGTCCACAGAAATGTCCTGAAAGTGTGAAGGCCCATGGTGTGTTGAACTTTGGCCCAGACGCAGGCAATAGTCTCATGAGATGACTACACGGAAGCCACTCAGATACCACACTAATATTACTCATAGGACTAGGAGACGCAAGTTATAGCCACGGCGAGCGACGCCCTTTAAAAGGCCAACTGCTCTGCATTTGCGGGTCCGAATGCAGATGTTGCGTTGCAGTATGATTCACACCTGTGTAACACAGGTAGGTGTTGATATACCTAGGTACACTATTGGCCAATATAGATAATCCTTCCTCATCACTCTTGTTTCATTCTGCATGAGAACTGGCGGGCTGACGTCTACTTTCCGAGTTTGACCATCTACAGGTCACGTTTATTCATTGCCGAAAAGCCACAAATGTCTCCAGGCCGTGCCAGTAATATGTGGATCTACCAATATCCATCATAAGTTAGCATAACCTACCTAGTGTGCCTGTAGGACGTCTCTACAGGTATTTACCCTTCCTGGGTAGGTATCGCCTTGTAAGTGGCTATCGAAGGATCGGGCTAGATATTTTCGCTCATGACTTAGCAGAGCGTAAGAGGTAGACTCCGGTGGGATAAAGCTGATCAACACAGACGAGAAAGAAATTGGATTTTAGAGCTCGACTACCTACGGAGGTACCTTGAATCGTAAGCCGTGTTATTGCCGATACCATTATTCTACCAGGAGTGGCAATAAGAACAAGCCTACGAACCATACTGGGAACAACTTCCAGCTAAATGAGTCTCCTTCCCTGGTCTGATCATAGAAGAGGTTTCCGACCATTATCACACCGGCTACCCACGCCATAGAGCCTTCCAGCCAACCCGCGTTCTAGTACCAACACGCTGCGCCTGTCCACCCGACAACCCTAAGCAATACAATAACCCTCGCATTCTTATCACCAACAACTAGCGGGACTGTGTCTCTACCAGCAGCCTTGTCTCCATCCATGTTTCTAAAGTCTTGAAGATGGATCATAGTTGTGACACCAGCTGCTAAGATAGCAAGCTAGGTAGCTGCTTTGCCGTTGCCTGAGAAGACTGAGTGCCCAGTTGCGACCTCTAACGGACCAGAAAAAGAACTGGCAAGCCCCAGTCCGTTTAGAAGATTCTTATAGAAGGGGTTTGCAGCTCCTCCCAGCTCGTTGTACCATATATAGAAAAGGACTCCCATAAAGCATGGGATCTGCCCCCCTACAACAAGAGAAACCATGATGACGACAGGGTACATCATGTACATTATGCGAGTGGTCTGTTTTGGAGTAATGCGCCCTGCAGGGAGTGGCCTCCAGGGCTTATTTAAGGCGTCTTCGGTAATTGAGGAAGGATGACGTTGGTTATGAAGATTGAATAGAAACAGATTACTCCAAGACCAAAGTAACATCTTATGGGAAGATAAGAGTATGCTCTTAAGGGGTAGTGCAGGGCCCATGGAAAACTTGGGCGCTACAGAGGCGTTCAAAACACCGAAAAGCAATCCAAGGCCAACGATTTCCTTGAGATTATCCCGAGTGAACAAATAGACAGTATAAAGATGATAGAAAAGTTGTGAGAATTGGTCCTTCAGCGGCCCAAGGAGGCCGGCTGGGTGGTGAGCTGGAATCTGCTTCTGAGTACTGATCATGATGGAAACGAGAAGAGCTGTAGTCGAGAAAGACCTTTTTCATACGGGTTTCCACAAGGACGAACGGGGACAAGCTGCCTTAATATACTAATTACTATCGCTTTATACCCATTATTCTCGCCCCCCTGTCACAGTGTATGCCGACCGAGCCGCATGCTTGCGTACGGTGTAGCTACGAGGACCTGCCGGCCGATATATAGGAGGTAGGTAAAAGCGACGTCGAGTGATACAAAGTCTAGGCATCTTCTAATATACATGCACTATTCTTAGGTAAGAATGGATAGGGCTACATTGATTTGTCCTACTGTTGGAGTAGCTTACACCTCCTAATCCCACTGACACATAATTACAACATAGTGCAAGTTTGGCTGGGGAAGACACGGCCACCTCGCATATAGGAGGTACCTAACCTATACGAAATACGAAATTCGTAAGTCCTCTGGACAGGATAAATAAGTATAAAAGGGTGGAGCACTGTGACCTTAGATAATAAACCGACCCTCCAGATATGGGTGCCAGATTTTCTCGTGGGGGACGTAGGCGAGGGTAAACGCAATGTTGAGTGCAGCGTAAATCAGAGAGTTGATCCATACCTTGAACTCTTTGATGCATTTAGACATAATGGTATACTACTAGTAATAGAAAAGATCGTCTCGATCTAGCGAAGTATGACGGTGAATATGGCTGTTCAGAATAAAAGCTCCAGGATGTTCTGTATCTGCAATCGAGCACGTAGGTACTCAGTCAAAACTCCCTATGTAAACTTGGACCGGAATGGAGAAGCCTACTAGAAGATCTTGATAAAAATAGCCCAGAGTGTCGTCCCACTAAAATAATATCAGTAACTAGGTCAAGAGCGTTCTGAATGTGTCTATGATATAGATAAGGTAACAACATATATGTATGTTCAAGCTGTAAGGTTAGAGGGGATAGGGAAATCGAAGACATACCAGATGCTCCATATCGCTGTATTCGCCGGCGACTATCAACCATACACTAGAGGCTATAAAACACGACTGCTATGTGTCAATTCTGAAGCGGGGTTCGTCATAATTATATGATATATGACACACGAACCGACGAGAGTATGAGGACATCTAAGCTCACATCAGCGAAATAATTTTATTAGTACAAGCCTCGGCAACCACTTACAATCATGTACACCAAACCTTCTCATGACAGCCCGCGTGTAAAGCAGTCCAACAACGAATAATGCGCCTAGAACCAGACAGATCGATTCAACCACTATACGCTGTGTCTGCAACGAATAGGGGCTGGCAAAGTTCGGTCCCATATTGCGAAGTGGTTCAAGAGCTGGTGTGTTGTTTGGGCCGATGGCTTGTAAATAATAGAGGTATGAGAAGCTTCGTTCAAACGCAACAAGTTAGTCTCCTACGTTCTCAAGGTGTTGGGCTTCACCGAAGCTCATTTATAAGATAGAAAGATAGGAATGCAAGCCTAGGTTGGCTTTAGCAATGACTGGGACGAGAATGAATTTTGGGAGAAATGCAATAGGGGAACCAAGTCTATCCGGAGTCAGACACTGCCTACCTAAACCTCGGTAGTTATGTCTGGTATCCTTTTCACAAGATAAATCACTGCCACTAACACCGAATAAGAGACGCATATTCGCCTGTTACCCCAAGATCCCCCAAGGTTGAAGTTCATGTCATAATCAAAATCGGAATCCTTCTTATACAACGATAATAGCCAATGAGATCCGCAGGACTACCATATCATGTTATGATGTATATAGCGCATCCTTCGTGTCAGAAGTCACCAGACATCCGCCACAAGGTTGCATCACATATACCACTAGCCATATTTCTAAAGGGAGACGGCACAAAGCCCATCGCTATTAGACAAACCGCCTGCCCTTCAGGTCTTCATTACTTTCATCAGCTCGCCTTGCCGTCTCTTTTGGACAGCGTGCTACTATTCTTCTGTTTTTTCTTCATTCATATTGCTCTGGTCTGTTGCATACCTAACTAAGATAGGGCTATGGCTACCCAAGTACGAGTACCTTACGGTCGAAGGCTTCTGCCTTCTGTGCTAGACGACTTGGCCCAAGCAGATCCCGAGCGCTTATACGCTGCCATCCCAAAGGCAGGTGGTGTCGCCCAGGGGTTTATTGACATCAGCGTGTCGGATATTGCACGCTGTGCCAATTTCATGGCAAATTGGATCGATACCAGATTTGGCCGCAGCGATCGATTTGATACTCTGACTTATATCGGTATATCAGATCTTCGAGGCTTCGTGGTATTCCTAGCCGCAGTAAAATGCGGATACAAGGTCCGTCCGCGGTGGTTTCGAACTGTGCTCTATTGATACCTCAAAGCTTTTACTACCTTCTCCTCGAAATCCACCTTTGGTCAATATTTCCTTGATGGAACAGACCGGGAGTACTACTCTACTTTACGTATCTGAAGTTGCTCCAATTGTCAAGCAGATGAAAGATCACCAGGAATCGTTGATTAGTCAAATTGTCCCGTCGTTTGATGAAATGATGAACAGCAACCCGGAGTATTTTCCATACAGGAAGACTTTTGACGATGCTAGGGACGATCCTATAGTTGTGTTGCACTCGTCGGGCTCTACCGGTAAGATTCATAACATGTGCTTACATAGGTACCTACCTAGGGGTAGGTAGGGGTAGGTAACAATTATAACTAATAGACCATTAGGAATGCCGACCCCGATCACAATGACCCACGGCACATTCGCAGCAGTCGACAACCAGAAAACCCTTCCTGAAATCCCTGGCAGAAAGAAGAGAGACGCAGCGATGTGGCAATTTGATGGAGAAGCCCGTGTTTACTTACCGTTTCCGTTCTTTCATGTAAGAGATAACTGATTAACCTTGTCTATCTCAATACTGAACCTTTGGACAGATTGGAGGGTTCATATTTTTCACTGGTGCGTCCGCATATGGTTGGAACAATACGTTCGTAACTAATCGGCTACAGTCAACGCAATCTTCAGCAATGCTTCTCTAGTACTAGGGCCGCCACATATGGTCCCAGACGGTTCATTATTGAAGAGTGTGGTGCGACAGCAAAAGATACGGGCGATGTTTCTCGTGCCATCCGTAATGGAGGAACTCTTGCAGGAACCGAACGGCACCGACGTATTCAAAGATTTGGACTTCGTCGCCTACGGCGGGGCCCCCTCGAATCCGGCAGTTGGGGACCGCCTCTCGAAGGTCGTCAAGTTGATCTCTGTCTATGGCAGCACAGAAATGTTGACAGTACCAGAGTTAGCCTTGCCCCGCGAGGACTGGGAATGGCACGAGTTCAACCCATATTTCAAACACGAATTCCAGGCATACGACGATACAGAAGATATATGCGAGCTAGTCCTCATTGCCGACGAAAGTATGAAGGATGGCATGGCAGTGTATCATAATCTCCCGGGCATCACCGAGTATCGTACGAAAGACCTATTCAAGCGACACCCCGAGAGGCATACCCTCTTCAAGTATTATGGACGCAAGGACGATATTATTGTCCTAGCCAATGGCGAGAAATTCAACCCTGTCCCCCTGGAAATCGACATCCAGAATCACCCCTCTCTCAAGGGGGCCTTGATGGTCGGCAATGGCAGAGTACAATCGGCTTTGATAATTGAGCCAAAAGATATACTCGATATAGCCGGTCAATCCAAGCTACTAGAAGAGCTGTGGCCGCTGATCGAAAAGTCGAACTCACTTGTCCCAGGACAGGGGCGTGTTCACTATGGTAGGGTTATTTGTGCTCGACCGGACAAGCCTTTCACAAGGACGAACAAGGGCACAATCATGCGCAAACTGACTGAACAAGACTATAAAGACATCATCGAGGAGTCATATTCAAAAACCGCAGTTCTCCCAACGGTGGCCCTTACTGCTACCCTAAAGCGAGTGTACGACAATTCGGCAGTGGTTGACTTCTTACGAGGGGTCTTTGCCGTATCATTCGCTCAAGGAGCCAGCATCAACGAGAACGAGGATTTCTATGCCCACGGGCTAGACTCGGTACAGACCATAGAGATCACATCGAGCTTGAGGCGCAACCTCCAAGACCACCTACAGGCTTCGGAGCCAGTAACATGGATTTCACCAAGGACGGTATATCGCAACCCAACTCTAGCCGAACTATCACGCTTACTGATGGCGTTTCTCAATGATGGCACGGTTCCCACGGAGGACCATAAACTCGCAACCGAGCGACTATTAGACGAGGCCGTCGCACAGTACACGGAGGGGTTACCAACGAAGTCGACATCTTCGGCCGTGTCTTTGGGAACATCTAAGGTCGCCCTGATCGGATCGACCGGGTACCTCGGGCCGTACATCGTTGCGCAACTGTTGAAGAACCCGCAAATTTCTCATATATATTGCTTGAACCGAGGCAAACATGGTGTGCTAGCTAACCAGTCGAAGACACTTCTCGACATTGACGGAACAGTCGAGCCGCATCTACACAAGCTGGTATATATGGTCGTAAATCTTGGGATGCCGTGTCTAGGGCTCGCCAAACCAGAATTCGACTTGCTCGCGCGCGAGGTGGACGTGATCGTTTACAACTCCTGGCGACTTGATTTCGGCCTCTCCATCCGGTCGTTCCACCAATTCTTGCGTGCGACTCGGGACCTGGCAGAGCTATCGGCCGGGAGTAGTCGCAACATGCGTGTTGTTTATGTCAGCTCGCTGTCCTCGGTCGGAGGCTTGGCCGGCAAGGATGGGAATACGGTCCCCGAGGCGCCGGTGGAAGACTCCTCGGCCGCCATCGACATCGGCTACGCGCAATCCAAGCTTGCCGCCGAGCGGATCCTTACAGCCGCGAGCCGACAGTCTCGTATCCCGGTGACCATCGTTCGGGTCTGCCAGATAGGCGGCCCGACCAACGGTGGCGCGTGGCCGGAGCAGCCGTGGATATCGGCACTGTTACGAACGGCGAAGACGTTGGGAAGTGTCCCGAACGATCTAGCACCTATCGACTGGGTTCCCGTCGACACCGTTGCCGCCATTCTCAATGCCTTCGTCCTCCACCCGGTCCGGGACGACGAAGCGCAGGTCTTCCATGTCTATAATCGAAACCCTCAGCCGTGGCGCCTAGTCGTTGACTACTTGAACAAGAAGTTCGGCGTTGCGGAGACGGTTCCCTTGGGAGAATGGATCAAAAGTCTACGAAGCATTGCGGATCCAACTGCGGAGGACATGGCTAGGATGCCTGCGCTCAAGATATTAGACTACTTCGAGACAATTGATAATGGTGGTAGATCTGTAGGCTTTGCGACTGATCATGCGTTGAGCGTTTCTGGTGTTGCGATTCCTACCCTGGATATGCAATTGCTGGAGACCTGGCTGGGTAGTTGGGATATTTAAGGGGACCCCAGGCGTTATTAACTATTGAATTGAATCTCTTCTGATAGATTCAAAGATCTGTTAGAATATTGATTGATTGATTGAAGAAGTTGTGTACAAACGTCTGATCGGAGTCTCTGATGTAATTTCTCTTGTTGGAGATCACGTGATATAACGCCAACTACGTAATCCGTCAACTGCCATCATCTGCAGCCACTTGCAGCCACCTAGATGACCCTTTTGCTAAGCCTTGATCCAACTGATTCTCAGGATATCTGACAAAATGCCGATACAGATCATCAAGTGTCACGTAGGTGGCCCCCAATTCAGTCTTCCCAGGGAAGCTAATCGATTCGTGAATCGACATGTCAAAAGTGTCAGGGAGGTCGAGGAATCGATACAAAACGTCCACTTATGCTTGAACCCCTGAACAAGTATCACTCAAGATCGTAATAGAGATAATTCCGTGATATAGGATAAAAGGATAAAACATGATCAACGGGCACTTATAAGAAGTACTTACCTGGTAGGGAGGAAGCCAATCCAGAAATGTAAACCTTCCGTCCGTTAGGAGCAGCGACTACCTGTAACGAGATGGGAAGTCGTGGATGGAGTGTTGACCAGGTGCAGGAGCAGCCGTTGATACGTCGCAAAGACTACCCCATATCAGTCCCATCTTGAGTTGTGATCCGCATTTCCTTCTTCCCACCTACACATCATCACGAACATTGCTGGCCCCTGACCACCGTCCATCGTTATTATCCTCGCATACCTTACTCATCCGGTCAGATTACATGCAGACAATATGTTCACGCTTCCATTTTTACATCCATTGAGGAGTCCAAACCAGGTTGCCGACTCGTTTGAACTGCCAAAGACTTCTCCAATCGAGCGAGCTGCTTTCGAAAAGATTACGTGCATACGGTATCTATTCTACAGCACACAGTTCCTACGAATCAAAGTCCCGATCAGTGCCTAGAACGTTATTCTCTTCGGGAGCCCTCGGAAGTCTATCCACGACGCTACGGTTTTGGAGATACAAGGTGGCGTATGGGACCTATTCAAATCTTGCATTTCCGTGTACAATAAACGCGGGTTCGGATGGCTGAGCACGTATCACTTCTGGCTAGATGTTTGGTATGATCTGGCCCAGCTCCGTCAATCCGTCTCGAAAGACAACAGTTCATATAAATACCTTCCTCATATCGTGCACTTCTTCGCCAAGTCGAGGGAAACTGCGCGACAATACCCGGCGCCACGGGATTTCGAAGATACCGCCGACAACAAGTACCACCTGCAGCGAGTCATAGACGGGTGGAATCGTAAAACATACCTCCAGACATATTGGGATTCCGAAATCAAGGTCGACCGTGCAACAAGAAAATGGGGCGCTATTGCCGACGACAGCCGCAATGACATATTTCAGTTGACGCCGGGCCATTGCACCTCATCTGAGAAGCTCAAACAAGTCGATAGGCCCACTGCCATTGATAATACTTTCAACACATCTGAATTGGAGCAAGAGCTGAAAAGAGTTGTCCGATTTGCTATGCCTATACGTTACTCAGTCTGCAGCAGCCTCAGCAATAGTAGCCTAAGCTCCGTACCCAGCCTTTCTCAAGGCGAAGGCGATATCAACCGGGATGCCGATATTGACTTCCTGTACGATGACAACTTTGAATATTATAGCGGCGACGATAGTGATGGTAATAATACTTCTCCTAGCCTAGATTTCTCGAGCGGTGAAGAGGGCCGCTTCACCGCACTCCCTCCCAGAATAGAGCTGCGTAGGGACGAAGTCAAGTCGAGGTCAATACCTGAGACGTTACCTAGCACGTCATATGCTCCCTTGGCTAAGAAAGTGGAGGAGAAGCCCAAACAGAGGATGAAGTGCCTTCGGCGGATAAAGTTAAAGCTTTCTAACAGAAAGCATTCAAGTCCGGGGCCGAGCAGATCATGAGACGGAAATAGGGGAACTACAATAAGCGGCTACTTTACCTAACACAGCGGGGGGACACCATGATTATCCTCAGCTGAGTGTGTATTATACTTAAAAGTAGCGGTTCTGTTTGTACGTACAATAGCGGTTTGAAATGCGGATAGGATTTGTTGCGCCATGGCAATAGTTCGTGGTGTTTGTGTGATCTCAGCACGACATGCTCAGTTCTATTTCGCTCCAGTTCAAACTGCACTGCAGGTGAGCAGCTAAAAACTTTACAAGAGCTTGCCAGACAATAAAGCAGCAGGTAGATATAGAGAATACTTCGAGAATAGCTCCCAAGCGTTGGTCTAGATAAGGAGAGATTCGTTCCCCTATACATGTAAATTATTCAAAAAATAATAACCTACCTGATACCTATCACGCTATATACCAGCGAGGCTATTCTTCTATTTATCACGTACTGCCTCTCCTGATATTTCTACTGTCGTATTAGAACAGTGTACTTTGCAGTTGCCTTGTAAGAACTATCAACAGCGAATATACATAGGTACCTCTATATATCCTACTTATTAAATGAAGACGTCAATTTCGTCTATGGTCGATTAATTACCTAAGTCACTCGCCCCCAACCGAAAGCTCCTCTAAGGAGCAGAGCTACCCACAATGGGTACTGAATATAGTTGATGAGAGATTGAGGTACGTGTAGATGAAAAGGTTAATATGTCACACCTTGAAACCTGAGGGAGGTAGTGAGTCACAGTAGAAATATACCTCTTAGCTAGGTATCTACCTAGGTAAGTACCGAAGAATATCGCTGCCAGAAGATACCTACCTAGGTACCTAGGTAAACAAGAGTACTCACAACTAAGGGCAAAATAGGTTGAGAAGGCGGGTGCGAAAGCTTACTCTAGTGGATTATGCCGCTCGTGTGATTAGTCCACCATACGCAAATTCACCGGAGCTGGGAAGGTCATTTTTTATTTACCTACCTGGGTGCCTACCTCCTACCATCTCATCCTCTTCAACCACTCTCTCCTCTTCAACCACTTCCGCTCCTTTTCAATCACTTCCCCTCCTCTTCCATTACTCTCTACATTACTCTCTACATTATTCAACTACTCTCTTCCCTCTTCGCCCACTCTGTTTTCTAACGTTCCATCTTCCACTTGTCTAGTCACGAGGTAACCCACAGCCGGAGACAACATCTCCTGTATCTATCTTCATCTGTCAGTGCAGTGACGCTTCCAGCACCGAGGGACTCCATCTTCGCGGACCAAGGTTGGAAGAATACAGGCTTCGGATTGAACTTGTGAGCACATTCGATTCCCCCCCTCGTGGTTATTATCCGGCCACCCCGTCTGTAACTTACTAATCACCTACCTAATATTAGCACTCTCTTCAACCCACCAACTAATAATACTCTTCACGAGACATCAACTGAAGCTCAACTCATCAGTTGAAGCATTCTCCACAACACATCAGCAGGAGCACAATCTCTTGCCACGAAAGCTTGCTTCCCTCCATTGGGTATCACCCTTTCAGCCATACTGTATCGCTTTCTCCGGCTCAGCATTGCACGATTGATGCTGAATCTCTCATTCTCTTCTCTTCTGCATCCACAACCCTATTCTTCCTCGCTTAGCCTGAGGTCGGTATAGTCATGATGGAGTGGGACTACTATACTGTCTCCTTGCCGGCTTGGCTGTCTCATCCTGTGTCGAACGAGGCCGCATTTACTGTATGTAATTCCGAATATCCTTCTTCCCCTCTTAGCTGAGCTCGCTTATGAGCTACCGCTATTAAAACACACATGTATAACTCCAAAGATCCGTGTTGAAGAAAGACTGCTGACTCCCTTTGTTATTAGTGGCTTCCCTGCATGGACTTCCGTGGCCTTACACCTCTAGACCCCTATGACCTGGCTGTGTTCAACGCAATTCTGCTCTACAACGAGCCTTGGCAGCACACGACCCGAGGTACCATGGTCTGTGCCCTTGACTGCTTCTTTACCGCCTGCATAGACTTGTACGCCGAGTTCAAGACTGGTCTGCTCACGCCGCTAGAGGCTGGGCCCTTCTTCTCTACCGTCTTCGAGTACATATGCAATGGGCTACTGCCGATGGACAATGGAGCCAAGCGTATGGCCAGGCTTGCCAGGTTCTTCACACGAGCTTTCTACAACTACCACTCCGTAGTAGGCCGGGATGTGAGAAGGGAGGTGGTCGTCGATGAAGAGATATTTAAGCTCCTAGCCAAGATCTCGCGTTTCATCTCGATGAGCACTGGCGCTGAGGATGTCTTCTACTTTCCTGCCGCCACCGAGACAATACATGGGGTAGTCGAATACAACACCGTGTAGATAGCGTGCTCGACGTTGATTATTCTATGGAGATAGATACATAAGGGGGCATCGTTTATACTGTATCGATAACGAGAGTGACTCTTTCGAGTAGGACAGTGTCCAAAAGGATGTCCAAAGGGAAACTGCGTGGAAACGCGTGTTTAAGATTAATGCCTAGGTACAAATTGAAGATGCCCTCGACGGGCAGTTTCAACCAAATCGGGTTAAAGTCTATATCCATATCACTAAGGCACTGAAGAGTCCTGAGGCATTAACTATCATGCAGTGAAGACCCTTAGAATACCCCTAAATATTTTGTATGCCTAAGTACACCTGTCACATTCAACGGCAGCTGCACCCCTTAGACATTAACTGGTTAGGAGAAAATATACATGTACGCCCTCATGCTCGGCAACCGCCGTTGCTAAGTATCTTTCACAATGAGTCACGGGAGGATACTATAGTACTGTAGAGAGGACTTGTTTCCACTCAGAGGCAAGCAGTTGCCCTTTTTATTTATTACATACCAATCGACGTGCGTTGTCTGCGTCGACGTTTCCTATTCTGCTCCGTTGTTTCCTCTTCCTGCCCCGTCAACTCGTCGCAGCTTCCCCTGTTGCCCAACGGCCGCCGAATTTCTTGTCCATAAAATAATCTCCCCCTTGGGCTACCAGAGACACATTTCGTTCCTCAGTCAACATTCTTCCATAAAAGTCTCCCCCCAACCTGTTGACCGTTGAAAGCAAGACTAGCAACAAGCAAAGGTATGTTCAACATCTACTTGTATCATCACTCACTATCATCACCTCACGCATATAACCCTCTCCATCCACCCTCGAGTGATAGACATTCAATATTCCCCTTTGTAAAGTCAAGAACCCCTAGTCATCGGGAAACTGACCGCGTAAATTCTATTCTAGTAGCTTACCTTGACCCGTATCCATCTCGTCAGTGGGTCTTAATAGGTAAGATCGAACCATGAACTTGTTTCCGTTCCTGCCCTCGTCGCTTTGGCAACCGCGCCGCACCTCTAACTCTTTACCCTCCTTCACCCCTTTATGCTACCGGCGACACCTCAGTTCCTTCCTTTCGCTATTTAGTTATCAACTAACTCCCGGTGTAGCAGACAGCGATTCCGTCAAGAATACCGCGAAGGATCTCTTGAACAGCCAAGTCAACCAAGAGTAGCCCAAGACACCTCAGCCAAGTCAACAACTGCCAAAACTCCACACTCAAGACAAGCAACCATGGAGTACGAACCCGGTGTCTACATATTCCCGAACCCGCAGGGCCACCCGCGCAACGCCGGCGTGGACATCCTCAATATGTGGGAGCACGACCTCGTCATGGAGCTGACGGCCATCCCGGGCTTCTCGTTCGTGGGCTGCCGGTTCCCGGTCGGCGACGAGCTCATCGCCCTCCACAGCCTGGTCCTCGGCACCCCGAGCAGCGGCGGCAACCTGACGCAGAGCATCGCGACGACCTTCTATGAAGTGGTCCTCCTGGCCCAGAATCACGGTAGCGACCCCGCCGACATGGACCCCTTCTGGCGCTTCGCGTGGGAAAACGGCACGTGGGCGGCCGAGGCGCGACAGTGCGACTGGACGACCCTCAAGACCGCCATCAACCTGTACTTGGCCGCCTTCAAGCAGGGGCAGGAGCTCACGGGCGACATCGTCCTGCGCGCGGCTTTCCCCGACACGTCGGTCGTGTCCATGGCTCTGGGCATGGTGGCAGCCTGGAGCGAGCGGATCGACGGCGACACCTATGAGATCGTCGTGCAGAAGGTCAAGCCCGGCGTGTCCACGGAGGACCGTCTCCGCGCCACGGTCTGGGTGCAGGACGTCTTGATGGAGTCGGTCAACTTCGAGAAGGACGAGGCTATCCTTGAGAGAGACACCGCCATCGCCGACCGCGACGGTGCTCGCGCCGAACTGAGGCAGTCGCTTCAACGCGTTTCGCGCTTCGTCCGAGGGATGGAGAACTAGTGGCGGTAACGATTATCGACGATGCTTAGTGCGAATGAATAGGCATCGTCGCGATTGATACACTCGCACTACTAACTGCTATTGCTCGATGAAAAGTACCACTCGGCACAGTCTCGGACCCCAGGACGAACAGAGATGAAGGCAACAACACAAGCTCTGGTTCCCTGTCGAATATTCATCATTTTCATTTCTACAGTCCCCCCTTTGTCATACCCGCAGCCCCCCCCATAATTCCTCAGCCCAGTTTTCCGCATCAGCATACCCAATGTCACATATCACAGATCGAGAGACAAACGTCGTCTCACGCTGCAACGAGCAGCAGAAGCAACCACACCGAACGAGGAGGAGAGAAAGACAGAAAGAAAGATATGGTTGCGAATCGGAGTAATACTGCATGAGGGGATCTCATCACCTCGTTTTCATGTACTTGCTGTAGTACTTCTGGCTAGATCTCGCTATACTGTGGATACCGCACCATTTCCAGCCCACTAGGGCTAGTGACGAATGAATTCGATGTTCCGATTCATTATTGATGACATTTCCTTCGTGATACGTAGTAAATACCTTCAAGTAAACATCCCAAGTAGTGCCGTAGACTTAGGCAGATATACGTGGTAAATCGACAATGACTATGATCACGGCCACACTTCTAGACACATGTAGGTCTCCTAGTCTTTATCATCACCTACTCTAAACCTCAAAGAGTCACGCATACGCCTGACTGTGCACATGTCGCTTGACCCTTTATTCTCTCTACCTGTATCATACTATACACATCAAACCACAAGCCATAACAGGCACACACTCTTTCTTTCTCTTCACGCTCCAAACAAACCTCACTCTCACAAACAACACAAGAAGTAAAAGCAAAGCAAAGGGGACGAAGTCAAATGTAAGAACTCGTCAAATTCATGCAGTTTATGCAATGGTGGTATCATGTCTTTCGGTAACAAACACAATGGTGATGATGATGATGATGGTATGCTCAGCAGCAACACACAAAGGGAAAGAAAAAAGGGGAAGGGGGATGGAAGAAGCAACGCCCTTCCCCCAGTGCTTGAGAAGCAACGACAACATTTCCGACCCTCGCTGGCCTGGGCCTGATCTTTTGAGAGAAAAAACAGCCATCAACCAACCACTAGGAAAAGGGATGGACTAGGTGTAGTTAGGCCGCCTCGCTAATCGCAAGCCGAACATTAGCCGCCTAGTCGCTCCTCGCTTCCTTTCAACCTCAGGTCCTTCCTCCGATAGATGTTGACCCGATGTCACTCTCATTAAGTTTTCTCCGCCCTCTTCCTTCCTTCCGCTATTACTCGCTTCGGCCCTTCCAAATGTTTTAAGTAGGTGTTTTATCAATGTGATTCGCAGTCGCGTAGCTCCAACCCCGCCAACAACGCCCCACATGAACCCCATGATTAAGTACTTATTTGTGGACGTCGCAGATCCCTCTTATTTGGGAAGCGGTGGTAAAGCTTTGTCAAGGCTGTCGCGACTGATCCTGTTTCGTAGGAACCTGACCCCGCCGCTACGGCCACTGCTGCCGCTCCTCTTCCTTCCTTCCTCGAAGCCACTGTCGGGTTCTAGGTAACTAGTCTTCGGTGGTGTCGGTGGGCCCCTACCCCCGATACCGTGAGGGCCTAGGTTAGTGAACCCGTCCTGCCTCTCCGATGGCGTGTAAGGCCTAGATCCGCTAGCGCTATCAGCTCGACTTTGGCCCCCAACCGAACCCGCCTCGGCCGTCTCCTCCACAACTGGTAGGACAGCATGTGAGCTAGATCTTCCTCCCGGAGACACTGCCGTCGTTATCTTGCGTTCCGGGACTTGTTCCTCTTTAGCAACGTCCTTCTCCCTCTTGGTAGCTTTCTTTAGAGCCTTCTCTATGATGAGATTTGGTTCTGGCGAGTTTGGGCTTCTTACACCTGGCGGTGCTGGCGGTAGATAGGATGGCGCGGGTGGTGCGCTGCTAGACCCCGGCACCTGGAGCGTATCAAGCTTAGCGCGCTCCATTTCAGCTGATGAAAGAGCTGCGGCAGCCTCGCGATCATGTGCATCTCTCAAGGCCTCTTCTTCCGACATCGTGATACCAGACATGAACTTGATAAATCGTTCGCCGTATTCCTCAGGGGGAAGAGCGGATATCTGCGTGCGATCATTCGACAGGCCTTTCCAAAAATGCTCCATCTTCTTGATAACTCCATACTGTTGTAAAGGTTAGTTTAATAGACGGGTATGAAATAATACTTTGTAGAGCCTTGCTGGAGTTGAACTTACATGCGTCAAACAATCAATAACTCCGAGATAGTAGACCTCATCTCCTGGGGTGTTGTTCTCATGAGTCGCCCGTAGACCGCCATCGTCGCTATAGAATAGCCCGCCTCGACTATGACCTTCGGCTAGTTCGTCGGGCATCTTACTACTAGTTTGACCCACGGGAACAGGCCGTTCAGCTTTGATCATCTGTCTCAGTTCCCTTGCCTTGCGTGCGTTTTCTAGTTTCGATGGCGTCCTCATGAGTACGGAGTTGGGCTCGACTGCTTCGTCCGACGGACTGTCCCCTCCTGGATTGAATACCTGGAGGGTCCTATCTCGAAGGTTCTCCTCATTTCCTTTCCTCAGGTCGTGAATGCCAATGAGAAGTGAATAGTCCATTATTTTCAGCTTCTGCAGGAGACGAACATCACGTTCGAGCTGTTGTAGGAATAACCGCTTCTTCTGTAATCCTAATTCGAGATGCCGCTTCCGCCGTAGCCAGTTTAAATCCTTCAACGTCGCCCGCGGATTCTTCTCAAGTCCGTCTTCTCTGTAGTCTCGCCCTACCGTTGAACCCTTCAGGTCGAATGTGGTGTGGATATCCCGATGAGGAGGAAAAAGATTGTTCATCACGACGAAGTGTATCTTTTTGCCGTACGGCATCTTCACCCGATGCAGTCCGTAGAATTGAGAGAGTAGCGTGTTCGGGTTGTCTGTGACATGTTCATAGTAGTCTTTCAAGACCTTGCGCAAAAACTTGTGTTCTGCGTGGTGGATGGTCTTGATGATGTACTTGTAGTCTCTGGAGAAATAAAAGAAGCTGCCGCTCTTTCCCGGAGAGCCAAGCTCGGAGAGGATATATTTTCCCGTAAGTGACATCAGATAATCGGCAGGATCTAACCTAAAGAGTGCACGAAGATGCCGGAAAACCCATGGCGCATAGTCCTTAAACTTGAAGTCATACTTCGCAGAGGGTACTAGCTCATTACCCGCGCTGCTCAAGTTAGCATGAGACGGAAATGTAGATTCGGAGGAGACATACATGTCGAAGGTCGATTTCTGCTTAGTTTCGAAGTCGGCATCGGTTAATGGACGGTCGAGTTTAGCGTTCGTACGGGAAACAGACACCCGGATGCCGGTCAACATGTTATACGCTGTCGTCCAGTTGGCGTGATTCTCATCCACTTTAGTTCCGACGAGTACCCTATCGTCGTCTTCGTTGTCCCGCCTCTTCTTCCTAGCCCGCTTCTCCCGGTACGCTTCTGCCCACTTGATTGCGTCGTCGTCGGCTAGTATCTCGTCGCGGGGCACATTGGAGTGCAGGGAACGCGTATTACGTCTTCCTAAGCTCAAAGATGCTCGGCGTTGCGATGGACCAGCTGCGGTGGGAGAAAATCTACCACTCGCATACGCCGTGTCGTTACTATCCCTCGAGCCTCGCCCAGGTGGAACTCTAGGCACCTCGAGGGTGTGCCTATGCTTCAGCCCAGCCGTTGGGGGCTGAAGTGCTGACGTCGAAGCAGACGCATTCGTGCCGGTCGGTGGAAAATGTGGCGGTGAAGAGTATCTCTGGGGCGACGGAGACTTTCGTTGGGCAGAGTCGGAGTTAGGGGTGGTCGTTGTTAAGTAAGGGCTGGGTAGTAGATAGCTGGGGACGGAACTATCGTGAGATGTAGGAGATAGAGTGTTGCCGTTAGGACCGTCTACATTTGATACATCTCCATTGTTCAACGATTTTCGCGATGGATCAACAGGGGGTTGTTGCTGTGATACAGAAACACGGGATGACGATTCAACGGAAAATCGTTTGAGTTGGGATTCAGACGTGCTTTTACGTTGGCTTTCAGCGGTGGGGGATACGCCATTAGCGGCGGGCTGACGGTCGGACGAGGTCCTTCCAGACAAAGGAGCTTTCATGTTGGAAGAATATTTTGACTCTGGGCTGGCCGCGCCCGTGGCCGCACCATTCGAGTCCCTGCTCGACCTGCCATTAGGCAAGGTTGTCATACTCGCAACGCGTGGCCCATCGGCGTTCATTCGCACCCGCGGGTCGGAGCTGTAGGAGGAATGCGAAGAGGAATTGTCGTCGAAGCTCTCATTCGTGTCAATTGCGGTAGACAAGGGCCTCGGAAGCAGTGTGTCCTTGGGATTTGTCAACTTGTGAAAACCCGGGTCGTGGTGGTTTCCGATGCGAACAACTCCGGCGTTGGACGAGTATATGGGGGAGTTCTCGTCATTCAAGAACGTAGGCATACTTTGCTTCGGGTCGTCCGAGTGGAAATTCGAACGAATGCACCTGAAACCCTCGCCCGTGGATTCGTGTCTCAAAGACAACGGCGTTTGGGCTGGTCGGGCGAGGGAATGTGCGGCGCGTGATGGTGGGAATAGTCAGGGATAGATAAGTTTTTGCTTGTGTTGTCCTGGCGATGTCGTCGTGGTCGTGGCCGTAATTGGTATGGATTAATTCTGTGACCTGAATATAGGGGGCAGGTTGAAGATGCGAGCCGAGATTATGTTGTCGTGCCCAGGTCCAGGTTCAGGTGTTAGGTAGAGTGGTTAGACGGGTAGACCAAGAAAGTTGGCAGCTGAGTGGATCTCCCCCGTTGGGTATAATGCAATTGGCCCATTTAACGTGGAAACGATGAATTGTACAAGCTCAGCCACGGGGCTACGGCCTAGAGTTTTGTCTCTCCTCGCATAAGTAAATCAATCGTCCGAAGCTAGTCCAGGTACGTACATGTGATAGGTATACTATTGTTAGCATGGAACTGTCGCATATTTAATTCATCTGTAAATTAATAAGGGATCATGAATATTTGTTGCTACTTCGATGCATCTTCGAGAGATAAATATTTCCTTGTGAAAATAGCATGTGACTTATCAGTTGACATCCACCTTAGGCATGTAGCTACATGTATATATGTAGGTACAGTATCTCAGCTATCTTAGGCTTACCTACCTAAGGTGGTTTAGTCTATCTCAGGTCAGATATTCGCGATAAGTTACTATAACGGAGCTAGGCCTTGAAGCTCCATCCGTTCCGCCATTCCTGGCTTACTCCTTAGGCTTTGCATTTAACTTATACAGTTAACTCATACACTTATTACATTAAGCGTGTAGACGTGTCTTACTGTGGCTCACACCGCGCTGTCAGGAGCTGAAGGGGACGCAGTTGTCTTGGTTGTATTACACTTGAATTTTCTAGACTGATAGACCCCTGAACCAGTGGACGGGAACCAAAAGGGAGGACCTAAGCCACGATTCGTATCCATCTTGGTGCATAGGATTATGTCATATCTCATAATATTGCTGCTGAGCTTTCTCTTATTATATGCAAGTCCATGCAAGTGTGTTCGTGTTTTTCTTCCTTTGCCAAAGTTTATGAACAGCACAATTGTCTAATGTTTTCTCAATATCGGGTTTTAAGAACTTCAATTTCCGACCTGATGCAATCTTTCAATGAGTTTGCCGAGCTGCCGACTTGGCTTTCAATTCATTGCGGCTCCAGCCACAATTTTTAATCAAAACCTCAGCTCGACAAGGTGTGACGATACCCCTGTTACCAGCCGGTCTCTTAAGTCTTTGCCGGACCCGAGTCGAGTCAGCATTTCTCCGATCATCATCCAAGCTGACTCCAGCACCGCCAAAGAGATTTATTTCAGAGCTGAGAAGTATTAAAGCCAACCGTCCGGGTTCATGTAGCGAAATTGTCATTCCTACTTCTCTCAGCGCGTAGGGCCAAGACGACATCGCATTGCTAGCATTAGTTGTCCCGTAGATCACTCTCATCACATACGGGAAGAGCGTGATGATCCGGTTGGAAGTAAAGCTGATTTTGGGGAGTTAAAGCTGGTATTTCAGTCTGTACTATGTACATAGGCACGAGCTTGGTGGAAACACTTGGCTCGTTGCATCAAAATAAATTGCCATTTTCTCACTTTTCCCCTTCCACGAGCTAGAGCGTGGTTTCTATCGCGACAACTGCTATTAACTTTATCGCAGCGGTATATACATCAGTTAAATCGTGTGTAAGTGGGGATTTATGCGTGGCTGAGCACACTCAGAACTCCCGAGATATACGTATGGAATCATCACGGCCATATAGGCTCTGAAATGTTGTTCCTGTTCGCCTTCGGAAACGACCAATCCGGATATTCAAGACGTCAGCCGGATGTAAGAACTATTCCAATCCCATCTCGGGCAGCTCAGGCGTGGTGAGTCTAGACGTAAAACTTTTCCTAGTCCGAACTCCTTCCAATGCTTTTTGTGTTATGTACAATATGGTACATTTATATGAACAATGTTGAAGGCGGCCATTCTATATCTTCTTAGGTCCAGGCATATCGCCGGGTCCTTCGCCTGCCATCCTGTTGGCGCCTTCCTTTTCTAATCGCTCGAATGTCTTCTTTTTCTGGTAGTCGGCGACTCGGTACCGTTTGAAATATGTTACCTGAGCATAAAGTATCAGCCATCCTCTACCCACTGAATGTAAGGAGGTAGGGAGGGAAAGAAACGGACCCAAGCGCTGGCGCAGTTCTCCTCGAACGCCTTGTTCTCCCGTGCACACTTCTTCTCGGCAATCTTCTTGCCATCGCCATTCAACGAGTCAATGACATCGTGCTTATCTAGGCACTTGTAGAAGTCATCGCGCGCGTCCCAACACTGTTTGCGCTCTGTCCTGTCCGGTGCTCGGGCGCCGGTGCGCACCTCTTCCTTGCGCTTGTCATCGGCCGAAGCGAAGAAACCGAAGAGGCCCATGATGATTTAGACCAGTTTCGTGTATTCGTATAGTCTCTGCGAGGCGTCTTTGCTTCGGTAGTTGTGAGAACAATAAAAGGCGGCGCGAGAGAACTTAAAAGGCAGATACTGAAGCTAATGAAGCTATTAAGATGGAGCTATAGTTTAGACGCCAATAAATGACGTTGATTACCTAATGTAACACAAGCATGTCGGGACTTAAGCTCGAAGACGCTAACTAGAATGAGCCTAGCAGAGCCCAATAATAACTAAATTGGGTAACAAGCCCCTGCATCACCCTTTTCCCATCATGCGCCGCCGTCATCCCGGGCTCCAGGGCTTAGAATTGTACCTACTGAACAATTAATTGGCGGCCAAGTCGCATGACTAGCTTGATCTTCACCAAATTAACAACAATCCAAACCTATCGACGGCATTGTCGTGTAACTTCATAATTCGAAATATCATATCCCGACCTTTATTACCATCCCGAAATAGTGCTCTCCGAAGTAGACATGGTTGCCTCATAGCGCGACTGAGACGACGGCCACCGCTCCAAAACTTCCCTTCGATCCGTTCCTTCACAGACCTTTTAACGACATTAGACACATTCCATACAGCGTCTCCGATTCCTTTCCATATCCTTCACTTTGTACTCAACCTAGATAATGGCTAGACGGAGGAGGCCGCCACGGCCCGGCGCCGCAAACGAACTCCCCCCTCTGCGGATTCTCGGCCAGATCGCTGCCTTACAGAGCATATACTACGCCGTGGCGCTGATCCTGATGCTATTTACGTCTCTGGTCGCCGGCACGCAATTCAGTTTGGACCTTGTGTTCGGGTGGGCGAATCTGCGCGGCGATACGACACAAGGGTGGCTGGTGGGATTCGTCTGGCTATGTTGCGCCGGAGTCATGTTTGTCTCACTCCTTGGTAAATCTAGAGGCAGTAATACTAACAGCAGCATGATACAGCGTCGTAGCGATAGTGGCCTTGGTAGGCCGGTCGAAACTCGTTCTCGATTTCGCACTTTCCCTCCATTTCATCCATCTCCTTATCGTATCCTTCTACACGGGCTTTCTACCACGGAATATGGCCTGGTGGGTGACGATGCTGGTATCGAGCACCGTCGTGGTGGCAGCCGGCACTTACGGCTGCCAGTGGAGGGAACTGCGGCCTATCAGTTTCGGTGGCAACGGGAGGAGCAATAATAATGCCGAGAGCAGCACCGAAGCTGCCGCTGAAAACGGAAGCGTTGGAGAAAACCAAGGCGATGAAGAGATGGGCTTCTCCAGAGGTCGCGGGAGAGGTAGAGGGAGAGACGGGACAGGTGAATACGAAATGGTTGGGATGAAAAGCGACGGGAATCGGTAGCATCTGCTGCGTATTAGCTATGGGATTTGATGGGATTATAGCCGGTCTTGTGTCTTGTATGAATATTGCATTGCACGGCGTTGGCTTGAAGAATAAATCCGAGCTCAGGACTCTGGGCCACGTTGACTGCTGCACTAGATATTATATCTGTGAGGACAGCTTGTGAAGCGTGACGCGTATATTAGCATGAGGACATCTGAGCAAGGTAAGGTACCTATGCTTGATACCCAGGCTCTTTCATCTTCGAAGGTATGGATATATACACCTAAGATATACATATTACCGACATATTGCTAAGTAATTCAAGTAACTAGAAAGCCGAAACTGCTTAGGGAGACCTCCTAGAGCACTCAGGTATGAATTATAATAGTTACTAATAAGGCATACTCAGGTTCGAGTGATTCGAAGGCACAGTCACGGTGTAGAGTTCTATCAGACACTTCATAAGTCTCTTGGAGGTTTATTTAAGTAGTCATTGGCTTTGATATTAATATTCGATTAATTAACCAAAATCTCCCTCCGATGAATACGCTTAGGAGAGCAAAGCCAGAAATCTGACTACTAACAATATTTCTATACTCTATATCTTGGGATTATGGTCTACGAAGAGCTGGTCTCGAGTCAATCAAGACATGCAATGTATGTTGTCCTTCCTGTTAAGCACCTCGTTCAGGGGCCAGGGCTATCAGAGGCCACTCAAAGGTACTAGAACCCATGAGAGCATAGCATCCCAAGGGATAATCCTAGCTTCAACGATATCACGATTCAAGCAACCATGCGCCTAAAAAAGGAATCTCCATAGGATATGTGGCATTCTAATTCATTCTAAGTAAAGCTGTGATTGTGCCTTAGTCCACCAAACACTATCGTCTCGCAACCAAGCAGCCTCCAAATTTGTATCCCCCCACTCATGCATACTTCCACGCGTCTTATCGTTCTAGAAAGCTACTGTTCGCTGGCGTCCTATCATGTAGATCCCGAGGACGGCAAGTGGCCGTCTTGACCATGACTGCTGTGCCTAGACTCGAGGCAACCCGGAGGGCAGAACGGGTCCAAGTTCCCCGGCTCGCCTTGGGTCTCCGTCCAGGTGTCTGGATGGCAGGAATCAGGGCTCGCGTCTTCGTTTGAGTGGCATGTGGGGGTCCCGTCATTCTCTACAGTGGCGATGGAGTTTGATCCCTGGGCATCGCATGGTTCCGTTGACAACACGTCAGGAGAGCCTCCCGGTGACGCGATGGTAATACCCAGTCCGAAAGAGTTGCTTAGCAGGGATTGCCCGTTGGCATTCTCTCCGACCCTCGGGCCGTACATCGACTCGGGTGTTTGGCCAATTGATGAAACCCGAGTTGGAGGCGAGACGGACTCTTCATGACTCGAGCTTCGGCCGCTTGAGGGGTGTAACCGACTCCAAGATTTCTCCGGAGAGACTGCACGAAGACAACCCGAAGTAGTGGGTGCTGAGGGTCCATCAGTTCCTGCACTAGTTGCTTCCCGGTTGATTGCTAACGGCTTAGGATATAGACTATCCTCATTTCCGCTAATATTGGGCGTGGCTGAACATTCTGGCAGAGGCTCAATCTGGGGACAAGACAAGGGGGGAGAACTTTCGGCAAATTCTTCTGCAGGTTCCGCCGGAGATCCAATCTCGTCGGGTGTTGTGACTTCTGACAAGCGGCTCCGTTGTCCCCTTCGTCTTTGTCCACGCCGCTGTGGCGGTCTAGACACCGGACTCACGATACCGGATTGTGGGCCAGACGACGAAGGGCTATTGTAGAGTATGGTGGGAGACATGTCAAGGACGGCTGAGTCGGATAGAGAAGTTTCGTTATTCGGACTCGCAACGCCGCTTCCGAAGGGCGTACGTGAAGTGGGAGAACTTCCCGAAAACCCGGTTGAGGATCCGGATGTTCTGGAGAGTCGGTCTAGCTCTGCCGTGGCAATCATCATACTAGCCATTGCGAGTGGGTCGAGGTGATGCCCAGTGGGGTGAGGACGGCCGGAATTGGTGATATCAGACTCGGGAGTGTTGAACAACGGTGTCTCTTCGCCGGATGATGGCCAGATATCTGAGGAGTCACGAGCGAGGAGTCGACGTTCCTTGCTGTCTGGAGGCGCCGGAAATTCGGATCGGATTGAAAAGGTAGAAGAACCCGAACGTCGAATTCTTTTGCCAAGCGACCGGAACCGTTTCGTAACAATGTTACGAACACGGAAATGAGGCCGATATTGCTCCTTGTCAAGCGAAGAACGTAATTGACTGATCTGTTCCTGACGATCCCGAGTCTAGATGCGGCAGAAGTCAGCAACGCCAGTTAGGAGAGTAGCGCCGCCGCTCACCTTTGACCTTGGGAGCGATCTGCCAAACCCGACCATCTGTCGATGGAGCTCTGGGCAAGAACTGAAGGTGTGTCTTTTAAGGGCGTGAAACTGAGCGTCATGCTGTGAAAGATACGAGCATGACTTCTCGTCGGATTCGTCCTCGCTGTTGCTAGCACTCTTGCTGTAACCGTCATCATTACTAGCCGATGAATGGTCAAAGACGCGAATACGGGAGGCAACGTCCAAATTTGAGGCCTCCGACACATCGTGCTTCCGACGGGGCTTTCTTTTCTCCCAATTCCTCTCCCAGTCAATGGAGCCAGATGTATCCGACTTGAGCTTCTGGGAGGTACTGGACAGATTTGCGCTTCGACTAGAGTCTTTAAGATCGCTGAGCCCATCTCGTAGCACTTTCGACAGTTTATCGCTCTCGGAACTGAGGGGCCCATCAAGACCAGCCCACGATTGTGCAGGTAGACCGTCCTGTACGGCAGGTTGTAGTACGATGCTTGGATAAGGGAGTTTCGAAATGACCTCAATTTTGTCTCCTAAATCTAGGGGAGCAGTCGGCGAGTCGCATCCCGCCAGGTCAGCGTCTTCACTTAGAGAATAGGGGCAACAAACGCCTGACAGCCACATAGAGATCAGGTCGTCCTCGGTGCGATGTTCCTAACTGAATTTAGAGTCCCGAGAGGCAACCGGGTTTGGGCTGACCGGTGTAAGGGGCCGATCTCTACGAGCCTCGCCGGCCCGACGCGCCTCGCAATAACAAGAGGCCATCCGTACATGGAGGCGGCCTGATTGGGGCGAGAATAGCCAGTGGTTGTCCTCATATTCTCGACTGTTCTCCTTCTGATGCTGTTCGGTCGGGGCGGATTTGCAGCTGTAAGAGTTGCATCTACGAAGAGGACATTGACCGTTGTAAGAGTGACCGGTTGAGTTGGGTGATAGGAGGTGCTTCTGGGTAGTGACAAGCGTGAGTCCATAGTCGACTGAACGCATAACGAGGGTCTCATGACTCTTCAAGCTCATGTTTTGTAAAATAGGAGCGTATATGCTTGAAGAAAGACGACAGGCGATGACGAATACGGAATGAAAAGGCTTTTAGAATATATCGCCACTTCGTTAGAGTGGAGGGCATGATTATAAGTGTTGGCTTGGAGGATTATAGGATAGAGGGAGTGACGAGGGTAACGGATGTTGGTGAGGGAGGAAGATGAAGATGAAGTCTGTTTGTCTTCGACGGTTTTAGAGATTAGAAATTAAATGACTTAACTTGCTGCTTCTATGACAGCATGTAATTGCCTTTTGATTATGAGGTCCTGTATGGAGAAGGCTCAATTGACATTTACCTTATACTAAGTACTCACCTCTACCTACCGTTTCGATTACGTATTTTGGGTTGGACAATGATGTAGAAAGGGAGCCCGGGACAATGTGACATAACAAGCTCGAGGTGAACAAGTCGCAACCCATCGTCTATTACCATCAGACCCAGCTTATAAGTCTGAATCAGCATTAGATCTACTTGGGCATATTGGAGTGATTCGCTGTGGAGTTGTTGTTTCTAGGTTGGATTAAGAGTATGCGGCTTGATTCTTGGCAACATGTACTTACATACAGTAGCATCAGCCGATCTCGCTACCGTCTCCAGGGCTATTCCCGCCCCATTGGAATGCCGAGGCCGCTCAGCTAGAAAACATCATTGTTCCCAACTCGTCAGTTCTCAAGCTCGGCCCCACAACGGCCTCCATGTCTACGTCGCTCGCCATGGATAGCTTTGATTTCTGTTCTACTCACCTCAATTCCTCCCAATTGAGAGTGCAGCCATGTTCCGTCCAGTGACATCACGGGCCTCAAGACCATTGGCCACCTCCTTGAGGCGACTACAGACTGTTCGAAGCTATGCCTCGGCTACTCGGTCTTTATTCGATTGGGAGGACCCCTTAGCAAGCAAGAATCTGTTTACCGAGGAAGAACTCGCCATCTCGGAGACGGCGGAGCGGTACTGTCAGGAGCAATTGCTACCGCGGGTTTTGCGTGAGTCTCCTTACAAGTAACTTGCGCTTTATTTGTTTCTGAACCTGGCGCGCTGACCGCATTGCGCATCAAGAGGCGTACCGCGACGAGCACTATGACCCCGCCATCTTGCTCGAGATGGGCGAACTTGGCCTCCTCGGCGCGAACTTGCAAGGCTACGGCTGCGCTGGCGCATCTACCGTAGCGTCCGGTCTGATCACCCGCGCCGTCGAACGAGTCGACAGCGGTTACCGATCGGGTATGTCGGTGCAATCCTCTCTGGTCATGGGCGGCATACATGAGTTCGGGACTGAGGAGCTGAAGGAGAAATATCTTCCCGGCATGGCCAAGGGTAAGCTTCTTGGTGCGTTTGGACTCACGGAACCCAACCATGGCAGCGATCCGGGGTCTATGGAATCGACGGCGCGGCCACACCCGACCAAAAAGGGGTATTTCCTTCTGAGTGGTTCCAAGACTTGGATCACGAACTCACCTATTGCGGATGTCCTTTTGGTGTGGGCTAAGCTGAAGGAGACGGGTAAGATTAGGGGATTTGTCATAGACAGAAAGGACTGCCCGCCCGGCACGGTGGAGACGCCGGCCATCAAGAACAAAACCGGACTCCGAGCCAGCATTACGGGTATGATCCATCTAGAAGACTGTCCGGTGCCGGAAGCAAACATGTTTCCCGATGTCGAAGGCTTGAGTGGCCCATTCTCGTGCCTGAACAGTGCTCGATACGGCATCTCATTTGGCACTATGGGTGCCTTGGAAGACTGCATCGTCCGTGCGCGGGAGTATGCGTTAGAACGTAAGCAGTTCAAGGGCAACCCCATTGCCAAATACCAACTGGTGCAGAAGAAGCTGGCGGATGCCGCAACAGATGCTGCCTACGGTGTCCTAGCGTCAATACAGGTTGGCAGACTCAAGGACGAGGGAAAGGCGACACCGGAGATGATCAGCATGGTGAAGAGACAGAACTGCGACAGGGCGCTTGTGAATGCGAGAGTATTAGAAGAGATTTTCGGAGGTAACGCAGTCAGTGATGAGTACAATATCGGAAGACACGTCGCCAACTTGTTTGTGACTCAAACTTATGAAGGGCAGAGTGATATTCACAGTAAGCCATTCTATCTTCGAAATAGTCGGCATTTGCTAATAAGGACACAGGTCTTATTCTTGGAAGAGCCATCACCGGACTGCAGGCTTTTGTATAATCGCAATGGTGTAACTAAATGCTTTATATCCCTTTGGAATATGAGTATGTTGAGTTATGTGTGCTCAACAAATTTAGTATATAATTCAATTCTAGTCGACCCTATGTACTTACCACGAATCTGTGTAATGACAGGCTGATATGTTACCTCTTTGTTTGCTAAGAATGGCATTCTGCTCGATATGTCTTCTCTAGTTGCCTACTCGATAGCATGGCACCGTAAGATGGCTATGACAAGATTAACAGCAAACAGAAATAAGACTCGACGGCTGTTCCCGGATAGTAATCTCTAATGGTAATCTGGGGTGGGTGCACATGAGATGCTCCGAATATCTGGTCATTAGGGGCCATCAAGGTGACTACCGGCTTGTAGCGTGCTACGCAGTCGGAGACGGTTTGTCTTGAAAATACCAGACGCTGCTCATCAAATTAGATTTTCTAGTAATAGAATGAGTGCATTTAAAATCTTTCAGACGACTCGAAGACTAGCGAATCGGGTGTTATCCAGCAGGAGTAATGGAATGAATGGCGATCGATAACGAGTGAGGCGAAATGGTAAGAAGATCAGGCACGTTAGGCCAGGGGCCTGGACCTGGGACTTTTATGGTGGCGGTATGGGCAGCTGGAGCACCGTGTTTGCCTCATGTACCTAGGTACTGTACCTACAGTACGACCTAACAAACTTGAAGCGCCGTTTCCTCGGGCCCAATAGGAGCTGATCCATTGCCTTTAATTGGCTCGCTGGGGGCTTTAAGTTGCCGCCCTTGTCGGGCTCTTTTACCACTGTTCTAGGTACGTACTGTCTGGTGCAGTCACACAGCACGCGGCTAAGCCACTCTCAGCCACTGGATTTGGAGAACCTGAGGTGAAAGCGCTCTTGATTGGGCTAGTACACACAAATAGTAGCGCCTGCATCATCCTTTGTGACCAGTAAGTGGCCAGTGACCACCTTAAGTTCCTGGTCTGTGCTGACCCGATATTGCATTCCCGCTCATACCATCACCTGAAAGCCTGAAAGACCTGCCCGACTTTCCCTCCTCCCCGCTACCAACACCTTTCACAACCATCTACAAATCAATCAACCATCACAACACTTACACCATCAACATAATCCCGGATCCCTTCCCGACTCTAGGAGAGCGACTGCTGACAAACCCGACTTTTACTCTCTGGTACGTCGTTCATATTTCTTCTTTCTTCAACACCATAGTTCTTCGTCTGCACTCCCGCCTCGCCTCGAGATCTCCATCCATTTCTCCCGCATTCCATACTGACCGCAAGTATTAATAGCCGTTTTCCTCAGCTGCAGAGATCACAGCCTCGGACAACCAAAACCACATCAACAACCACACATCCACACAATGGCGTTGAAGCGCATCAACAAGGAACTCACAGACCTGGGTCGGTATGTTCGAATTTTCTTATCTATTGCACCGGCCTATTGGTAGTCGGTCGATCGACTTACCTCTTGTCTCGAGTGAGCCTAAGGTGGGGCTGCCGTTGAAGGCAGAGCGGGGGTCTTTGATGACAGCCTCACCCTACAAAAATTGCACATGTGTCTACAGACTATTATTCTTCATGATATGCTCTACTGCTTGGTGTCTTGACTAATACTTCTATGTAGTGACCCTCCCTCGTCATGCTCTGCCGGTCCCGTTGGAGAAGATCTGGTAGGCACCATCACCTCATCCTCCCCTTATCAAGGAACGATAAGCCTTGGACTATCAACCTGTCTATCCGCTGCGTGACTCGGTCGAGTCGGTCGGGCACAAGTAGCGATACCTCGGAGCCTTTTCCTGACACATCTCGCGTCATGGACGATTGCTAACGCTCTATTTCTCTGTAGTTCCACTGGCAGGCGACGATCATGGGACCTGTAAGTCTCCCTCCGATGTCTTGTCTTTCATCTTCGTCGGACATGCGTGGGTTGTCGGAACCGAATGCCTAGTATTTATGCTAGTAGCAACGGTTCCTAGGACCAAACCTCTGTGTCTTTTGCTGGCTCATTCACAATGCTAACTCGGTATGGTAGGGTGACTCACCGTACTCAGGAGGTGTCTTCTTCCTCGCTATCCACTTCCCAACAGACTACCCGTTCAAGCCGCCTAAGGTCAACTTCACCACTCGCATCTACCATCCCAACATCAACTCGAACGGCAGCATCTGTCTCGACATCCTGAGAGATCAATGGAGTCCCGCGTTGACCATCTCTAAGGGTAAGCCATTTTCCACTCGTGAAATGCTCTGTCCTTGGATCTAACCGTTTGCAGTCCTGCTCTCCATCTGTTCCATGCTCACCGACCCCAACCCTGACGACCCGCTCGTTCCCGAGATCGCACACGTGTACAAGACCGACCGTGCGAGGTACGAGGCTACGGCTCGCGAGTGGACTCGCAAGTATGCCATCTAGAAAGATGGGCATGAGGAGAAACTCGCCGGTGGGGCGTGAGGCGCGGTATGGGAGACAGTGAGCAATAGCACTTATTGATAGTGGTAGTGGTACCGGAAGGAAGACGACCTTCCCTCCAAACTAGTCAAATAGGATCTGCATTCACCAGTGTCTCTGTTCATCTGTCGTTGTGGCTTAGCATGCCTCTCGACGGACTCGGAGCACATGACTTTCGGGAATGGATTAAAAATGACTTGCTAGGGAGGACAGGAGGTTTTACGAAAGAACAGGCACGTCGTTTATGGATTTTGGTCTCGAGGACCTCGGGCTTTGCATTTCAATCCTCCTTGACACTTCGTCCCAGATCTGTTATAATGCACCTTTCTCTTCTACATCGTGCTTACTACATGTGAACCCTTAGTTGCAGCCTCCCGATCTAGTGTGCTTTGTGATTCCCGATATATCTGCAAATGTGGAACTAACATGCTAACCCTAATCGTAAGCTGAATGTAGATATCGGTTCATATCAGATATAAGAGGATGCGAAACTCTTGATGGCGACCCGAGACTCCGGCATGCTAACCCAAAGGTGGTCATTCGAACAAGACAAGCAGTCGAGGTCTCTCATGATACTATTTTGGCCAGATGATTAGACTGGTATATGAAGTAGAAGCATGCTTTGGAATCACGGCGTTTCGGCTTTTGTTGTTGAGCTTCTAGGATAGGAGACATGTTATCTAAACGGCGCCTATTGTACATACCCCTGTTTTAGCCGCGAGATCTAAATTGGATGATGGAGTCATACGTATTTCTATCCATCTGTCATACGGTGATAGTATGTTTCTACAGACAGGAGGCAGCTTACTGGCCATCATGCAGCTAGATGATCCTACGGGGAAAGATGGAGGGACAAATATAGATATTTTGCAAAGATGGGACGGTCGTATTTGGATGTTCCTGTTCCGAAGGATCTGTTTCTTTTCATGACAGATCTATGTGGCTTATAAACACGAGAAGGACGAGCGTGGGGGCGGAGAGTATGTAGAGGTATTTGGAGAGATTCATCAGACAGGAAGGAATCCCGACCTGATATACACTTACACGCGTTCGCACTTACTATGCTACTACTTGACGAGATCCGATCCGGGATCTGGCAGCATGAACAGCGTTGCCATAGGATAGTGACGTTTACTATCGCTACTGACGATGTGGATTCTAATTCTGGAATCTTTTTCCGTGGGCTTGCCGTCGTCGAATCATCGAATTCTATTCCTAAACAAAATCGAAGGGGCGTTACATGCATTTCTATTCCCAAACCGAGTGGGGTCTGTATCGTGAGCCGCTTGTTTTATTAGGGCGATATGAAATGACCCTGCCGTCAATCTGCCGAGAAGACCAGCTTAAAAGCTTAGCTAAGGTTATTCTCATTGATAGTGACGGTCCCTTACCCATACAAAGAATGAATCAATTAATAATACAGCGGCAAACTAAGATATCCTTCATAACGTGTCGATGATGTTTGGGCATAAAGTTAACTGGGCGCTTGTCCCGTTCTGTTGCAGCGCTCTTGGCAGGTTCAGTCTCGAATGTGTCAAGGACCCCTGACGAAACATTCTGAGGCATAGGCGCCGGGGATCTTGCCAAAATGGACCAATGATAATTCCGGCCTTAACCTCAGCATCTCCACATTTCAAACCACGTCCAAGCCTCACTCCCCCTCCACTCCGCTCCCCTGTTTCTCATCTTCTTCTCTTCCACTCATTTTCCTCCTGCTAGACCCCACGAACGACACAACTCTAGCTGCGAAAGCTCTAGCTTGGCTGATGATTACGCAGGCCCTTTCATGTCTGGCATGTATCGAAATGTGTCGTCAAGAGAGCAGTGGTGCCATAACCCACATCTCCATCCTAGTAAGGATCCGAATATCATACAGGACCAGGTAGCCCGGGTCTGAACAACGGGACAAGACATCAATGAAGGTTCATGATTCAATCCAGTCGAAGCCGACAGCGAGTGCTGTTATCGGCTCATCATGGATACTTCCCTATCTCGAGACTATGCGACTCATCAATGTCGAGATATCATGAGTACGACGAATATCAAAATCTCGTACTGATTTCATTCAGCCCGCTTGGCCGGGAAATTTGCGTTCTACGCAGTACACAATGTTCCTGCATGCTTCGACGCCTCAAACCATTGCGGTAAGGCTGTAACCATTTCTCGGCCAGATCGAGGACCCATTCGCCAAAACCCCTGACGCTTGTTCCCGGTACCCGTCTCAAGTGTCTCGACCGCGCAATCCTCCGTCTCGGACAGTCGTCGTGGCAAGTTACTGGTACACAAGCCGTATACCAAATCACCCTTGTTTCTCTGTCCTCAACCCCTAGGATCACATCGTTCTTGTTCCTTTCCCCTGCAATGTCTCTCCGCTCCTTTCGCTGTGATTTGTGAGCTTTGTAAAATACCAGGCCTTCCAGAGAATCTTATCACCTACATTTTACTTCGCAACTTGAAGCTACTGTAGCGTTGACGTTGGATACCCCGGCGCGTCATTATACCCAGGTATGATCTACCAAAAATGGCCTGATGTTTCCTATTCTTGGCAAGCTCCCATAATATCCACCGCCTTCCCGTCTCTTGCATGAGATCTTCGGAACCCTTCTCTCCTTTCCCTTCGTTTGCTCTCTCACAACCGATTTCCCCTCCCTTTCCTCGTTGTGCGTAGGTGCGCTGTGCGATTCTTGCGTTGGCTGACAGGCAGCTGCGATAGCAGGCTTCCAGAGCCGACTTTCCATTCTTTTGACATTCCTTACAACCCGTTCCCTCGCCGCTTTCTTCCATTCGATGGCCCTGTGCCCGTTCAGCAGGCTCTGAATTAACAAACGTTACGTGTGATTTACGAACCGAGGGACGAGGTTCCGAAATATAATCAAAGTCTAATAAGAGGAGGCATCGGTGGTGTTGGACTGGCGACTTTGTGTTAAACGGTTCAAGTATCTGGAAAACTGGTGGACAAATCTGCCCAGAAATCGCTTCACACCCGCAACCGCGAAGGGATTGCCACGAAGCGTCCTTCAGTCGAGATGTCGTTCTACGCAGACAGTCAGTATATGGCGGAGAAGCCGTCGGAGAGGTCAAGATGGACACCGTTGACGAGGATGTTACTGTCGGGAGAGATGACGCAGGAACGGCAAAAGGAGCTGTCGATGCGCGAAAAGTTCGATAAGTGGATGATCAACGAGGGTTACCGAAGATTGTTCGTACCAACCGTGAGTTCGTTTTGCAGAATGAACGTGCTAATAGGCGCACTAGTTTCGTCTTCGCTTTCATGGTTCTCCATGCCCTAGTCTTCGCTTTTGGCTTCGTCAACTACGCCGTCAAGGACAACCTGCAAATAGCGAGAGATACCTTTGGCCCGACTTACATGATTGCGCGATCAGCGGCATTGGTGCTTCACGTAGATGTCGCCATGATTCTGCTGCCGGTCTGCAGGACATTCATCTCGATCGCGAGACAGACGCCTCTTAACGGCATCATCCAGTTCGATAAGAATATCACCTTCCACATCACTACCGCCTGGTCCATCTTCTTCTTTTCCTGGGTCCACACGATTGCCCATTGGAACAACTTGGCCCAGATCGCTGCTAAGAACAATCTGGGATTCTATGGATGGTTGGTTGCCAACTTGGTGTCGGGTCCGGGCTGGACGGGATATATCATGTTGGTTGCGTTGACGGGAATGGTCTTGACGTCCTATGAGAAGCCGAGACGAGCGAATTACGAGCGATTCTGGTACACTCACCATATGTTCATCGTTTTCTTCTTTTTCTGGTCCTTCCACGGCGCTTTCTGCATGATTCAACCCGACTTCGCGCCCTTTTGTGTCTCTGTTGGCAGCACTGCCATCGGTGTCTTCTGGCAATACTGGATGGTGGGAGGCTTCGTCTATCTGGGCGAGCGGGTTGCCCGTGAATTACGTGGTCACCACAAGACTTATATCTCCAAAGTTATCCAACATCCGAGCAACGTGTGCGAGATCCAAATCAAGAAAGAGAACACGAAGACCAAGGCTGGACAGTATATCTTCTTCTGCTGTCCCGAAGTCTCGCTATGGCAATACCATCCGTTTACCTTGACAAGCGCACCCGAAGAAGACTACATCTCGATCCATATGCGCGTTGTCGGTGATTTTACTAGGTCCGTTGCCACAGCTCTCGGGTGCGAGTTCGGCAAGAAGGACAGCAAAGACGCTTCGAAGATTGTCGGAGTCGATGGCCAGAACAGCGATGTGGATCCTGCCCTGAAGAGGGTTCTGCCTCGTGTCTACGTCGATGGTCCGTTTGGTTCAGCATCTGAAGATGTCTTCAAGTACGAAGTCTCGGTACTCTGTGGTGCCGGTATCGGTGTTACGCCATTCGCGTCTATTCTGAAGTCGATCTGGTATCGCATGAACTACCCGCAGAAGAAGACGCGACTTGCCAAGGTGTACTTCTTCTGGATCTGCAGAGACTTCGGCTCCTTTGAGTGGTTCCGTTCGCTACTCATGGCCATCGAAGCCCAGGACGTCGACAACCGGATTGAGATCCACACGTATCTCACGGCCAAGATCAAGGCCGACGATGCGACAAACATCATGATCAACGATGCCAACGCCGACAAAGACACGATTACCGGTCTGCGGAGTCCCACGAACTTCGGACGACCGAACTGGGATATGATCTTCAGAGGTATCAGGAAACTGCACGCGCCTGCCGAGGCTGGTGTGTTCTTCTGTGGCCCCAAGGGCTTGGGCAGTGCGTTGCATGTCTTCTGCAACAAATACAGTGAACCTGGGTAAGTGATTTACGATGATTTCGAGGATTCCGGGATTTAAGCTAACTTAGGAATAGTTTCTCTTTTGTTTGGGGCAAGGAGAATTTCTAATCCTGCGGATTCATTCCAAGATCTGGTCGACATACAACCAGCGGATCCAAAAGCATTGCCCAATCACTGGCGCCGGACGCAGATGACCACTGTATTTGTGTAATTAATCGACCCTGTTCGAGTGCAATTTCTGGTTTTCTTCGGCTCGGGGTGGACTGGGTTCTTCGCTGGGCTGTTCACGTAGACCTAGAGTGTTTAGCCAAGGCCCTTTAATCGGTTCGACCACCACACCACAATATACGACCTGGCCGGAGTAGCGAGCGGGATACCATCACGAGATGACTTAATATATACCAGAGCTCGGATCTGGTGGATACCTCTGGGGGATTCCCGCCGCCGATGAATCTATGACGTACGGAGGCGGAAGTTGGAAACTCGGAGCGGCTACAGTAGATGTTGATTACCATATAGTATATATACCTTTGTATCTAGTTTACCTGAACGTGTGATATATTTTACAGTTAGACTCGAATTATCTGTCTTGGCAGGAGTTCTTTCATCGTTGTTACTTGTATGTGCTCGCTTAATTTATATAGAACGAAATTCTAGATGAATTTGCACATAATTTGACGTCGTATCAATAGTGAGGCGACTCTTCCATGCGGCTGTGGGAACCATACATTGATCAAGAAGGGAACATAACCGTGGATTTCATAACAGCAACTCGATCCGTACCGCGTGGGGGAAGCGAGCTTCGCGATTGGCTCGTCAAGACACGAACAACTACGGAAAGAGGAGCTCCAAGCCAAGAAACGGAGATCGATGTCAAGCTTCACGTCTCGCTTCAGGTTTCCGCTGTCAAGAGGCTGTTCAGTGCCTTCGGTCGGGACTCGGCATCAGAATAAATGCCGTCCACTCTGGGTACGTACAGGTACGTTAGGGAGGAAGTCGGTAGACTCCCCTTGAGGCTCTACCTCAGATGCTCAACCCCCACGCCCCTGGACAAATCGACCCTGGGACTTGGGCCTGAAGCGGGTCCGACATGCATGCACGCAGGCAAGCAAGCAAACTGGTCGCGCCCGCTGTGAAACGCGCGTGGTCTGGTTGCTGTTTCGCTGGGGAGGGGGGTGCGTAAGCTTCTTTTTCTTGACTTATAGTTGAACAAATTTGAAATATTTTGCTCTGAGTTTGCTTTGTAATTGGCATTTTATTTGATTTTATAGGATGTCTATCGGTTAAGGGAAGGAAGACGGACGGAGATGTGATTAGAAGGTAAAAGAAATGCTTAATAATCGCTTCTATTGTTCTGCGATGCTTCATGGAGTCTTACGGAAGTTCGGGTTGGTGCCGTTAGGGGGAGGACATCTGATTATTAAAAGTCATAAAGCGCGTATGCAGATTAATTGTCGTTTATGATGCTACGTAGACGATAGAGAGCAGGTCAGAGGGTGCGTAGCAGCTAAGGTAGGAAGGGAAGCAATTAAAGGGGCTGTTGATACGTACGGTATGTTTACGTGATCCCGGATGCTCTTAGGGGTATATATGAACGCTCTAGTAATATGGCAGCATAAACGGGCCATTCGTCCGATGCCTTGGGTAGGTAATCAATCTTGATATTTCACGCCCTGAAATAATTTTTACTAGAAGTCCTGGTTTAAGATATAGCGGTAAGTAGTTATCTTTCTCCCTCCTCTTCCCCTTTCCCCTTCGTCTACTGTTCGGCTTTTCCATTAACGAAGCACCCCTTCCCCTCGGAAAGCTCATGTAGAACCTGATATTAGGCTTGTAGAAGAACCTTCCGCTAGAACTGAATCCGCATTACGTTAAAGCTACTATTTGCCTTTACCCTTGCTGATGAAGGACTTCATCCACGAGAGTTCACCATCCTTTAGGTCGTCGTCTTCGTCTTCGTCGTCGAAAAGCTGGAAATCTCTGCCACTCATTGCAGGTGGATACCTTATATCCGAGGAGCTGGAACCGAGTCCGGCAGAGCTGGAACTAGTAAATATGCCGAGTCCGATAGAGCCAGAGCCCGTAGCTGAGTCGCTGGTATCTTTGAAGAGTTCGCTTGTATCCCAGTTAAAGGTAAAGGCATCGCCTCTCTGCGAGCCCGTACGGCCTTGGCTTACATGCGGCGTTTCGTCGCCGAAGAGAGACGACGGAGCGTCGTTGGATGGTGTTCCACTGAAGAGAGATGACGAGACATGTCGTGTTGCATCGCCGAAGAGGGATGATGAGGTGTTGTCGGTTGCTGTCTCCTCGCTGAAGAGAGATGATGGGGCATCATCGGTGCATTCCGCGCATCTTTCATCACGCACTATCCCGGAAAAGTAGTCCGTCTCGCCCGTGAGCGGCAGGATGCCGTCCGTGCAAGGACTTCTGGTTCCATCCTTGTTACGTTTGGCGTCGAAGCAGTAGAAGATTTTTCGAGGTGGAGTGTAGTTGTAGTCTTCGTGGAAACACGCCCAAAAGACACGCCTACCTTTGCACATGGTGTAGATACCGTACTAGATTATGAAGTGGGAGTCATGCAAGTTCACCGAGTAGGATTGTGAAGTATCGTCGATCAAAAAATGAGTGGGCAAATTTAGTTAAGAAGAAACTCTAGACAGAGAAGTCATGGTAGAGAAGTGTTAAGAGCAGACAACTCTTGAGCATATTTGCCATGACTGAGGAAAGTTCTATTTTTCATCGCTTTCATTCGTCAGGTCCTGATTTGATTGGAATCGTACGTGATCATCGTCTTACTCATGGAAACACAAGTCTATTCTTGGAAGAGTAACCTGTACACGGCGCATGAATCCCAATTGCGTTCCCAACTCAGCACCATGCGCCACGTGTGATTCAATGGCTAATGGTGCTCATGTCACATCCAAAGTTCATATACTACTCGAATTCACAGTGATGTGGAGACCTCCTTTTCTAATGCGAAAGCTCAATATGGGTTTGTATCACTTTGACTTCTTTGCATATAGGTCACTTCGTACTCTTACTTTAAGGTCTCAACTGGCCGTCATGATGTTTAGTTCTGCGTGCGTATTTATACCATAGTCTCGTTTTCACTGAAGAACTTTCTCACCGAGACAATAGAATTTCCGATATTGAGACTCATGAGTAGGAATCATGTGGCTCGGAGAACTCTGCGGGAGCCTGATAGATACCTTAATATACAGTATAAGTGATAGCGGTGGCACTTATTCTAAATCGATGAAGACATTTAAATTCAAGTAACATAGTTCGCGAAGAACACAGTACTCAGACCTGTAACTAGAAGCTGGAAACCAGTATAACGAGTATACTAAACTCTACAGTAGCTCTGCACATGAGATGGCATTCCTCTAACATTTCTGCTTCGTATGTGTCCAGTCTAGTTGAGTACATAATGTTCATACAGGTCTACATATATCCTAACATTCACTCAGGGCTGGTAGGATAGTTTACCTAGGTACCTGGTAGTATTCTATTTATAAATGAGCACCTCGGGCGTCCGTTGTCGAGTCTCACAACATATTCTCATATCCTTATTAAGCAAGACAATATAAAATATTTGTGATAAAAATATTTTATTACATTAAATATAAACAATGATGTCGAATATTAAGTTTAAGTGTGAACAGATTATGCAGTTGATGTCCCTATCCAACCATATACCAGAAAACATGCCCGAGAAATGCAATACCCAAAACCAATACACCCTAGACTTATAACCTCACCGTCTCGTTCTCCCTACGAGCACGTATAATCAATAAATACCCCCGAGCCATCCGTCTTCTTGAGGAAGACGTTCCCGTTCGTCGTATGCACCTTCTCGAAGAGCAGATAGATGTCCTCCGCGCACACGATCTTGCCAGGCCCCGAGGTGTGCGTGGTGCCGCGGATCTCACGGTCCCAGCTGGTGAAGTCCGGGTGGAACTCGGCGTCGGGACCCGCGGTGTCGAAGGGCAGGACGGCGGCGGCCGAGATGCCGCCCTGTCCCGTCTGGTTGATGGGAAACCCGGCCAGCTGCCGCCCCGTCAGCAGGCCGTCGCCTCCCGCGACCAGCACCCCTTCCGTCGCGTTGTCCTGCGCCCACCCGAAGGCGCAGCCTTGCGCCTCCGCCGGGAACCCGCTGAACACGATGGCCTGCTGGATCGCTAGCCCCGTCTGGTTGTTCCACTGCACGTGGAAGTCGGCGCCCGCCTGCGACGCTAGCTGCGGCGAGCCGGGGAATAGCGTGTACAGTGCGCTCGCGTAGACTCGCGCTGTCTGCCCGGGTTCTGGGCACATCGGTGCTCTTGGTACCGCAGTGGTGGGCGCTGCTACAGCGAATGCCGTAGCATAGCAGAAAGAGACAATGATTTTTCCAAATGAAGGCATTTTGGGATATCTCTGAGCAGCGAGCGAGAACCTGGGTGAGAAGCGAGGTCTTGAGTTCTTCCCAGAGACTTGGAAAAGGAGGGGAAAAGACGAAGGAAAAAAGTAAGGATATATGGAGTCCGCTATTTGCTAATTTGTTACGTATGAAATGAGGATCCGCGCAGGACTGCTGTCATTTATATGGGCGACGATCACTTGTTGCCCTGTGAGATACGGCCAATAGATTAAAATCAGCTGAGCTTGGCGTTCGACTTTTGCATGCGCCATGGCGTCCAACCTGCACAGCGTCACGACGTGCTCTGCATCCCTAAGCCACCTGTGGTGACCCGACGTGGCACAACTTGGCGTCTTCCAACGCTCAAATTTAAGTGGCTTGTTGACCCGGCTGCCCGGGAAGCTCCCATATTACAGGGAATCCGACATGTCCGACCCGTCCGACCCGTCCGACCAACATCGTGGCGGAGGGAGACTGTACTACGGGCCAGCGCTGTACCAACCATATTCTACGATATTCCTGGTAGCTACCTAGCTAGAGATAGAATCTACTATTTAGAGATTTGTGGGATCGCATGACTTGACAATTGCCCTGTTATGCCCTAGAGACCACAAGGCTCAGGTGTCACGCCGGTTAAGATCCGTAGGTATTGTTGGCTAGGCTGGCGTTGTTCAGGTATGGATACGAGATAAAAGGGATCCAGGAGCTTACGCAGCAATTTTGTAGACACGAGGTGGATAATATCTTTTTAGAATCTCTATCTATGGAATCTAATACGCACATAAGAGATACTCTATACCGATCCTTCCGAACTTTCTAGTTGTGGTGATAGCCTGATTGTTGACAGTGTCAGGTATAATCTGCTTCATTGGGCTCAAACCCCTCTCAATAGTGAGGGAGGGGACGAAGTGGGTTGTTATCGCGGCGAGGCTGTTGCTTAAATTATCTAGTTGATTTAACTCTCCTACCCTGTTGGTAGCTTATCACCGCGGACATGAGGGTGTGCTTAAGCGCAGTTGCTTTGTCACGAAGCGAAGATATTCTGGCGCTGGCCTACATAAGGGGGCTTCGCCCCCCTATTCAGACCTTGGGAAGGCCATGAGTTACTCTGGTCACCTAACAATATACCAACGAGGCTGTTTCTCCTAGTATAACATCCTGTTGCAAATCACACATGATAGTCCAGTCAGTAGAGCGACTGACCGTAAGTGGAAGGGGTCGTCATTCGGACGGGCATGGAGTCACCATTTAGGACAGTTAAACAAGTCAAGCGCCAATAGTAACCAAGGGCCCGGATAGAGACCATTCAACGCCACACTATAATTTTACCGCCAACGCTGGCGCAGTCAATTGTGAAACAGCATGTAGGGGAGGATCACGCCTAAGAGCCTCGAAAGTCAACATTTTTGTGGCAGGGGTCCAAGGCAAGGCTATCCGTATCTTCCCGATGGAAGGGAGGGCCTATCGTAGACCACAGAGATTATGGTATAGCCTTGCTCAGACTGGTCCGCCCAGGCTGGATACTGCCTAACTGTTCGGGTATTGCTCCTCAGACGGAGTTGGTCGAATGTAACTTAGGATAATGATGTTACTTGTTATTTTTGCCGATAAGGCTTGAAATCAAAACTTGAACTTGAGTTGGGTAACTAGAGATTGTTTGAGAAACTAATAGAATTATTCCTCGTCTTCGAAGTTGATGCGAGCGGAGATAGATGATAGGAGGTCCTAGAAAATCTAGAACGGTCTGGATAGACAAATGAAGAAGTATCTCTGCCTGTCCTTTGGCTGGGCTGCTGGATCGGCTGCCGAAGGACTGATCGCAGTAGGATAAGAGAACAGGATTTGTCAATTTGATATCTATATGCCTAAAGTGTTGTATACCTAGAGTGTAAGGGCGAACAGCATGGTAGTGACCTTGAGGCAAACTCGTAAGAACGAAAATAACCATTTATGCATAACTTAGGGGTATTGTGTCCACAACAACAGTTTTCTGGCCGTGACAAGGCTGCATAAATGCACACTGGGGAGGTATGGAAAGACCCTTGGCCCTCTACATCAATATATTACACCACTGGCAGAAATAGATGTTGCTCCGATGGGCGGTCTCTGAACCTTTACCACAAGTCCGTAAGTTGATCAAGTTTCTCAAAGAAGGAAGATATCGAGTCCTCCGGAATCTGGAAGCCGGTTTGCCAGGCCCATGCCAGAGAACCTGAATCGCCGTTAGCTTCTGTAAGCTTGGTATTCTAGCCGTAACCAAATAACCCACCATGCAGAATGGGAAACCCATTCTTATTGGCGCCTAGCCCCTGGAAGCCAAGATCGTATACGGTCTGTGGACACCCAAGACAGTAGAGGAGGCCCACTGCTATGATGCTGTTAAACCCTGCGATCATCCTCATATCGTCCGGTGTAAAGTTGAATGTATCTTCAACAACGGCGGCGATTTTATCGATCACGCCCTCTACCTTTGGGCTCACCGAGATAAGGCGACCCCTCTGGAGGAGTAGGACTGGGCTCAGGGAAAATCTACTTTCGACAAGGTTCGACTGTAGACGTCTAGCTATTTCTGCCCTTGCCTCTTGTTCCTCTTCTCCTGTAAGCAGACTGAGCTCTTTATCTACTAATTGGAGCCTCTGCTGGACGTCGGTTTTAGGTTGCTCGGAGGTTCGTAGGATTTTGATGACATCGTCGATGACTTCGATGGGAGAGAAGTTCCTACGGGGCCTGTCACGATGCGGCGGATGCGGCTGGCTGAATTCACAGCGCGGTTGCGACCGGCGGGGTTCCCGGCGCTGCCGCAGTATGACTGAAAATGAAAATGTAGTCATGATTGTTTATTGTGGTAGCCCTAGCTTGGACATGTGGTTGTTAGGATGAAGAGAAGGAGAGAAACAATGCCTGGACCGAGCGGGGTAAACCACTGACAGACGATTAAGTATTTACACATCCATCGGTCTGTTATTGGCCGGGATAAGTCTCAGTTGTCACCAACATCAATTCGTTATTGGCTAGCCAGCTCTCAATTGTTACCAACATCGTTTTGCTGCTCATTCTAGCCTGCGCTAAAGGCCCCTTGTAATTCGAGGTCTGCCAGCATCCTAGAGATTATTACTTAAGACAGAAGACAAAGAGCCTCTTTTGTATAGTAGGTATGTATATTTCAACCTTCCTAAAAAATACGTAAGATACCTACCTGGTAGGTATGTTCTTACCTTAGGAGACTGCTCTTCTCTATACCTAATCTATCAACCTAGATATAACATCTTCCAAAGGTTATCTACCTAGGTATTTCTTAATTATATTATACATAGACACGTACCTACCTAGGGGTATTTATTAGTCACAAGCCTAACTTATTGGGATACAACTCTAGTATCAACAAACACGGATTCCCGGCCTTATATAATAGACCAGGCTAACTGTAGATACCTACTCAGGTAGGGATTGTTATGAGGTTTATATGTTCAAAGAGCTGGTCGGTGTAGTCAACGCTACCGCTTGACACTAGTTATTCCTAGGTTATGGCCATGCACTGCCCTCGACGCTGGTTGATGCTTTTTACACCTGCCTCGTCCATTGTTGATAGTTCAGTGCCAGATGACCTTCACTCAGGTTACCTCTCGAGGGACACGGCGCGTAGTGTGCCAGAGACAGTATGCTAGCTGACACGATAGTATTACTTGAATATATATATATATATATAAATATGGCTCCAAACCATTGTAGAAGTTAAGAGCTTAGAGTCTTCGATGAATCAATATCCAAACATCTCCAGCTATACCTTCCTTTCACGCTCACAGATTACAAGTCCACCAATGTAAGCTCTCCGACGACATTCTGAAAAAACAGCATTTTTAACTTTATAGTAGTGTCTCTATCATCTACTGTCTTCAGTTCCGCCACCGAAACATCTACACTTCTTCGTTTACTATACCATCAAACCGTATATCGCCACTCGAGATTGTATAGTCATGGGTAACTGGTGTCACACCTGTCAGACCTACCTCTCGGTCGCTAAGTCCCCGATTTATCAAGACGTATCGGTTAAATGCGAAGACTGCCACGGATCTGGCCTCGGAGAACGGTGTCTATCGTGTCTTCACCTCGTCGAGGGGAAATGTTTTAATGAGAAGTGCGACCGGGGTTGGGAGATATGCCACTGTAACAGGGGGTACGTTACCAAGCGTGAATGGTGCTATCACGATACAAGAGGTTGGATTCGGGAGAACTAGGGCTATCAAGCCCGAGCTCTACTCTATTTCCAACTCTGGGAGGAGCGTAAGATGTACGAGACAGGATTCCTGAGACATATTTGGTCAGGGGGGGTTAGGAGCTGGTCTCTTTCATAGGTGTATTTTCTTTTTTTTCCCACTGGAGTCAAACTAGGTCCGTCTCTTCAGGTTTTTCCTCAGGGTATGCCGGGCACTAATGAGGGTGGTTTCCGAATCGTTATAAGACGGTGTGCTCGGGGTTTTTCTCCTGGTAAAAAGAGCGGCTAGCTGGAGCCGGCGCCAATCAGCTAGAGTAATGCTGCAGCAAATTACAACTACAGCTGTAGGCAGGTTGTGGTGGATTTCCTATGTCGAGTAATCCCCTGGCTCTGCCCTTTCCGGGGGTATTCCAGACGTCTTATACGCCATGGATGTGCGCGTTGTATATGTACCTAGGTACCTAGATATACAGCACTTTCAGACATTGACAATATCATCGTATTCCATGTATGAAATGTGAGGTGAACTGGAGATCAAGGATTGGTTTACGAAAGCCATGCAGGAGCAGCTAACTGTGTCTACTAATTCCGTTGAATAGACTGAAAGCTCAATATATGATCACGAAGGACACTCGTGTACCTACCTAAAATTATTCACTCGATGTTACGTTTATTTCTAAACATAGGATTGGGGATATTGTGGGAATCACCCCATTAGAAGGCTGTTAAGAAGCCGTAAAGCGCTTGTTAGGTTAGAAGAGGAGCCACGAAAGGCATCACGGGTATGCTATCTCTAACGCTGCTTATAACGGAATCATCAAATATAGCCGACGCGTTAGGTATGGCGTTGGGGCAACCCCTTCTTTAACCCCCTTTCGCTCCTAAATTTAAATCCTCGACACCCGCCTGCTTTGGATTGCAGCATCCTATTTCTTGCCTGTCACTCTGGGGCTGATCCACACCCACTCTGGTGGACGGTCGAGGATAGATTGATCTGGTCCGCTCAGGCCTGGTGATGCTACAACCACGACACACTGATAGCGACACGGAATTGTTATCCCAGAGATGTAGTAGACGGACTCCCGCCACCAGTGCAAACGGGGCGGGTATTTACCATCCCTTCGCCTATCTTGACCCTACTACAGAAGTTGTTGAGCTTGAATATGACATTGGGCATACCGATTGAGAATGCGTTGTTGTGAATTAAGTTGAAAGCGCGTGCAAATCCAGGAACGTTCACAGTCGGTTCTAGCGCTATGGATGCCACTACGCCAGCCACCCACTAGCCACCCCCTTAAATTTTCAAGCCCCTGAATGTTACCAATACTTCTGTACCCAACCCTACCCGTTGCAAAGGTATTGTTCTAGACGTGCGTTCACTCCGCATCAGCTGTAGCTCAATAAATCTTAAAACAAACTTGCAATTCCTACCTAGAGTGTCTCACGCCGAGAAGAACTGCTCGTGATCGATGTGAAATAGAGTCCTACTTGTGCATCTGACGGCAGTAGGCGAAATAGCGGGCTTGCCAATAGCGCTCTAGAAAGACGTTCATAGAAGATCAAAGACAACCTCGTTGTAATTATCTACGTATATTTATCATCTGTAGCTACTCACTTTGGATCACTTAGGTTTTTACCGTACCTGTATAAAGGAGGGTAGAGCAAATCCATTCCCAATGATCTATTTGCTTCGGTCATAGTCATCGCTCCTATATGCTGCAATTGTCTACAGAATAATAGCACAAACTCGCCGTTCAATCAATATCTGTCTTCCAATATGCAGCACAGTCTCACATCTCAGTTCGCCGCCCTTCGGAAAGATACCTATGGCACCTCTCAAGCGGCTGGACCACCTGCCGCAGCATCTCCTGCCTCCACTTCTCAGGCGGTGTGTTGCGATGCCCTTCGAAACACCACCTAATAGCCTCATCAAAATCGGGGCCCGCCTCCTCGTTGACTTCACCAACCCACTCTCTCGCCGCGACGAAATCGAACGCGTACCTCTGCATCTCACCATCTCCCGTCGGCCACTGTTTGCGACACGGTTGGGCTTCGAGCGGTTGGCCGAAGCACAGCTCCAGGAGGACGATACCGAGCAGTTCCAAGGAGCGGAAAGTCCTTGTCCTGCTGCCTTCCGTGGCGATAGTTATGGCGAGGGAGGTCTGCTGGTCCTCGGGTGGAGGCGTAGCGATGAACTTGCGGCTGAGATGGGGTTGGTCCAGAAGAAACATGTTGGGTTTATTCTCGTCGCTAATAAATACGATGTCTGACTTCCTCCATGACTCCGGGAGCCAGGGGGTGTCGAGCAGTTGGAGGAACGACGAGGCTAGAATGAAGGATAGCGCGTACCGCTGGCGTCGGCTTGGGGCCGGCGAGACTTCTCTTCGAAGTATCTGGTCTATGGTGATGCTGTTGAAGCTGTCGCTCTGTTGCTGCGAAACTCTATACACGTAGTATCGGTAGTCACTTCCGGTAAGATAGCCGCAGAATCCATCAATTCCCTGTTCTAGGGAACTGCAGAGACAAGAGATTTGATTTATATGGCTCTGACAAGCTCCGGATGACTTAGATTTGCATATAACGTCGGGCCTAACACTAGATTAGTTTGAACATCGTGAACGAGTAACCTGCGACCTACTGTGGCTTTGCTTTCTGTATATGTTGATCCTTTATTTCTGATGCGGGCCTTATGGGTATATTCACGCTGTGCTGTGCTCGGCGTACCGTAGTACCTTCACCGACACCAACGTCTGCTGTTATTGCTGCAGCGAGGTCGCCGTCGCCCTCTGTGATCAGAGTCTTCTGAATTCGCCAGCAGGAAGGTCGTCCTTTGGCAAAAAGCACGTTGAACTCATTTATCTTGCTAGTTCTATGTTGCAGCAGTAAACTCGTAAGATGCTGTTCTTCGCAACAGCAAGTCCATGTAGCGGCGAGGGCTTTGAAGAACGAATTGGCGTAGATCCAGAAACTGCACAGGACCGATTCACTCAACGAGGACTTCGTGAGCTTCCTTTTTTGAGCTAGTTCTGTCTCCTTATCACCCATGTCTAATAACCTAGCGAATTGAGAATCGTACCGCTCCAGCTCCTTGAAGAGTTCGGTTCGAACGCTCTCTCCGTTGCTAAACTTGAGTCTGTATAGTTGAAACTGCACATTAGCTTTAGTCGCGGATTCTTTGAGGCGCGACCCAGACATGGGCATTCTCTAGCCATGATCATCAGCAATAAGTTGTCTTGCTGGACGTATCTTGAGTACCACGTACTGGTTTGTTGAGAGAATCTTGTAATGATGTCGAGTCTAGTGCTAATTCGTGGTTGAGCTTTTCCATAACATTCTTGATGCACCCGATGCACTGTATGAAGAGCTCATGTGATTCTCGGCCCAATTGATGTTGAAGCATCCAAGCAATTTCCTTATCCTTCCAACTGCGGCCTGCTGGGTCTGACATCAACTCGTTGATCTTGTTGTCATCCTCGATCAAAGGCAGCAGAAGTCGTCTGATATGACCTGCAAAAGAAGCCTGGTGGAATTTGAGGTTGTGTTTGCATTTCAAGTATTCAACCCTGATTCTGTGGAATAGGCCCAGGCGTCTAAATACTTCCCTATACTTCTCGAGAGCCTCAACGGCTATCGGGAAAGCACCTAGAACGATACCGGCAACCTCAAGGCCCGACATCGAGAAGTATTGGATACTGATGATGTTTAGAGAGTTAGAAGAGTCATATACCTACCTAGGTAGGTACCTAGAGTAGGTGAGAATCAGATGAGGGGTCTTGGGTGGCGCAGTAAGATGCATACGCAAGGTCCAATCATACGTAGATGAGCTTTTGCTCATGCCTGTTAACGAGCCCGTCAACCCCGAAATTATGTGAGAAATTCCGTTGTCTCAGCCAGAACCTCCCCATTTCGTTAACTTATAAACTAGGACAGCGATGCTAGAAATGTCGAATTCTGAACAAGACGAAAAGATCTCGGAGTGGAGCCAGAACATAAAGACAAGCTTCGAGTATCTGCTAGGAAAATTAGAAGGGAGAGAGCACAATGGTCAATTACCGACAAAGGCCGATGTTGCGGACGTTTTCGACAGATACTTACTATGGGTTGGGAGTCTAGGAGCTCTTCATCCACGGGCGGATGAGGGTTCCCTAGAGTATCTCCTGTCGGCCGCTCCTGAGATCCGAGATCAAATATGCGACCTTCTCGACGATCTCCAAGAAGCTGTTGACGACTGTAGGACAAGTTCACTTTCCTCCTCGGATGGTTAGGTAGCTGATGAATCTTGCAGTGACGTTAATTAGTCTTAGCAACGGTCCTAATGGAGGCCCTCAATTTTCCGATGCTGGATTGATTGAGATGGATTCAGAAAGCGGATTCGATAACACTACTATTCCTCGACCGTCTTCTCTAGATGAGGTCCAAACCATTCTCGAGGTCATGGATCAATGCCTTCGGTCGCTTTTCAGAATCAACGCTTTAGTCCAGAGAGCAGGCTCTAGATATCTATTCAAACGGTCATCACAGTCTCTGAGTTATGCGATCAGCAAGTATCCGAAACTGGGCCACCCCGACGGTTTATGGCTCGCGGACCGTATAGACAATGCGAGTGCAAAAAGGAGAGGATACATTGAAAATTGGCATAGACGAAAATCGGCGTGGGAGGACGGATCAGCCACGAAATTGTTGAATGAACACGCCATTTTACCGAGTGTAGGCTCTACCCAATTCACGCAACCAGAGCCGAATCCCCCGAAGGAAGATGCTATATCACCATCGGTAACATCAGCGATCTTTGAATCGCCAATGGGACCCAAATTGCCGAACCTTGAGGTTGTATCCCCGGATTCGAGACCCTTTGAGTGCCCCATATGCCTCACTTCTCAATTGTTCAAAGAAGACAAAGCTTGGAAGTATATTGCACACATTAAATGCCTTCTGATGTACATGGCTAATGAAGTATAGGACTCATGCTTTTAGTGATCTTAAAGCATACGTATGCACATTTAGAGGAATAGAATGCGAAGACAAGTTGTTCGGCAGCCGCGATGCGTGGTTTGACCATGAGTTACAATTTCATCGATCGAAATACCTATGCCCTTTGTGTAGCGAAGCTAGTAGTGATAAAGCCTCCATGGCTTTCCACATTGAGTCCGTTCATGGTAGCTTTACGGCTAAAGAGATTTCAATGTTGGTCACAGCAGGGCGGGCGGTGCCAACTCACTTCAAAGCAGACTGTCCTTTCTGTGACGAATGGTCTGGGATGCTCACGTCTAGGGGTGACTCGTCCTCCGAGTCTGTCATCCGAAGGGGTGGCGAATTACTTGTCTCACGATCTCAGTTCAAGGGACACGTCGCCTCCCATCAAGAACAGCTTGCAACTTATGCCCTACCAGAGTTGGGAGGGATCGCTAGACTGGCGCTCGGTAATAATGATTTCGTGCAACAACTGCTGCAGCATTGGTCATTCTTCAGAACTTTGTCGGTTCAACGACAAGATACCTACCGTAATGAAAACCCGAGCCAGGCTCAAGCCAAAGCGAATGCCCAGGATTCCTTTGGATGGAGCTCACTCCCTGACTGGGATCTTCATACGGTAGGGCTGCTCGTGGAAGTTTTACTGGGACATGCTAGAGATGAAACAGACCAAGAGGCAAAACAACTTTCAGGGAAACTCTTCCAGGAATGTGTCTCCCGGGGAGAAGGGAATAGTGATCGTTTCTATAGGCTTTATTATGAATTAGGCGATATGTTCATGAAGCGAGGCATGGTCCAAGAGGCACGCGAATTCGCCGGCCGTGCGTTCGAGGGCCGTAAGCAGATGGAGCCGATGCAGCATATTCTGGTTAGGGAGTCAGCCAGTTCGTTTGTTAGGATTTTAGAACTGGATCAGGCTTACGATGAAGCACGCGACATACAGGAGTGGGCGCGGACGGTGCTGCACCTAGAGCTGTTGCCGCAGCATGAACACACAGGACCGAGTCGGCGCTATTGTTAGAGAACATGGGTATTAGCAGCGATATAGATCGCTACTTAGGGGGCAAAGAGCATGAGGAGGATATTGCTAGCTCTAACTTCCAGCCTGAGCTCTCTGATCCGCAAGCTAAAACAATGCCTATCTACTGGGCGATCTACGAGAGGGACATTGAAGCTGTACGATCGATGATTTCGCATACGCCAGACGTCGAACAGCAAGACAACATGGACGCGACCCCCCTACACACCGCGGCAACGACGGGCAACACTGAAATCTGCGTCCTCCTCATAAATCATGGTGCTAATATTAACGCGCAAGACCGGCGTGGTACCTCACCACTACATCGTGCAGTTAGTGCCGGCAACGAAGAAATCTGCGGTTTGCTTCTAGACCACGGCGCTGATATCAACGTGCGGGATCGGAAGGGACTTTCGGCCCTACATCTTGCCGCGCATGGCCAAGAACAGAATATATGCGAATTGCTTCTGAGTCGCGGCGCTGATGCAAATGCGTGAGACAAGGAGGGGAAATCGCCGCTACACCGTGCTGTCGCTACACGCGACCACGAAGACACAGGACTGTTGCTTCTGAAGTATGGTGCGGATGCCAATGCGCAAGATAACACGGGCCTGACACCTCTGCACATTGCAGCTGCTAGATGCGACGAGCAGATGTGCGCGCTACTTCTAGAACATAACGCTCAGGTTAATATCTTGAATCACAACGGCATGTCGCCGCTACACCGGTGTCAATTCAGCTCGGGGGGTATCGAAATCGTCACACTTCTGTTAGAGTGCTCTCCTGGGTTAATAGACCAATTGGCGCCCAACCTCGGGACGGCGCTGTATATGGCATGCGAAAACGGCAATGAGAGTATGGTGCGCTGTCTACTGTCTGCGGGTGCCGATCCCAACATCCAGGGGCCCGGACGACAAACACCACTTGTAGCAACGATCGACCTCGCAGCCAAGACTCCCTGGCGGATTACAATCGTGGAGTTGCTCCTCAAGCACGGCGCCGACCCGGGGATTCCGGACGCGGGCGGCAGGACGGCATTTGAGGTTGCAGCTAACGCGGGACTTGCCAGCGATGAGATCAAACGGTTACTGGATTTGGAAGTTACAGGAGAGGAAGGAGAGTGTAGTAGTAGAGAGATATAAGGAGAATCCGGAGCTCTCCGGTTTCGCTCCGACCTGTGAAGGAAATACCTCGGAATAATTGGATATTGAGATGTTGTGAATGAGAAATGAACCAACCGGCCTGAAATTATCACGGCGATCGATGGAACATGATTTATGTCTAAGCAGCTACTCCAAAACATGAAGGTATCTTGGTATGTAGTTTGTAATTGATGGTTGAAGTCATCCGGAGAATGGGGAGCTAATAGGTACTTAGGTACATTTCCCCTTATCCGCGCTAATCCCGAACCTCCGATAAGAAATAGGTACGTACCTAATCTACCGATCTGCATGTGGTTCTGAGTTTTGCGATTGACAAAATTGACAATTAACAAATGAATGTTCCTGGATCAACAAACCTACAGGAATATGCACGAGGCTCATAAATCCGGGGAAATGGCGCTGACGATTCATCCCTGCTTAAAGATCTGTGGGATAGGGTTCCGAGGTTGTATATTGGAATTCTACAACGTGTTGCCTTTACCTTTAACATCCGAAAGCTTTGTTAAGTCTGAAGCTTATCACGTTGTTAAGATTTCTACTAATAACCTTAGCTCGCCACTAAGCATTTAGGTACATACCTAGAGTGAAGATTGTTATTCATAAGAGGTAAATACGGAGAATACTAGTGTTATTCAAGGAATCCTTCAATTATTCTCTTTGTCCCGGCTAGAGACCATCCGGGTTCTCCGGCTACGTAGGTCGGAGTGAAGAAAAATCTCGAGGTCGCCCCTCGGTAACATGATTTCCCGCTGTTCTCATGTAGGTGCCATCCCCTGACTAACTCAATGAGACGCACTCATGCATGCGCTGAGTGTAACAAGATGCGAAAAAGCGCCGGTGGCCGGTTGTAAGTGGTTGGCTTTACCACGTTCGCGCTTGAATGACATCATTCCGCGGCCCTCGACGGCGTCGACTCTATATCTACGCTACCGAGGCTTGCCCACTTATATCTATGTAACTCTATCTCCTACGGGTATATAATGTCCTAATAACCTTGATGGGGAGGGTTGGTTCTCCTGCCAACTTCAGTCCATTCATCCGAACCACTCTCAACATACATCAAGACCTCGTCATCATCTTATCTTAGAAACTAAGATACATTACCAAATCACAGTTGCAAACATGCCTCAGAAAACCCCAACCTCAAGCAAGCTAGTCGACCTCTTCAGCCTGAAGGGCAAGGTCATCGTCGTCACTGGCGCCTCTGGTCCCCGAGGGATGGGAATCGAGGCTGCTCGTGGCTGCGCGGAGATGGGCGCTGATATCGCCATCACATACTCTTCGCGCAAGGAGGGTGCCGAGAAGAACGTAGCGGAGCTGAGCGAGGCATACGGCGTCAAGGTCAAGGCGTACAAGTGCGACGTGAGCGACTTCGCCGACTGCGAGAAGCTCGTCAGCGACGTGCTGAAGGATTTCGGCCATGTGGACGGCTTCATCGCCAACGCCGGCGCCACAGCCGACGCCGGCGTCCTCGAGGGCTCTAAGGAGGCCTGGGACAAGGTCATCCAGATCGACCTGAACGGCCCCGCCTACTGCGCCAAGGCCATCGGCCCGCACTTCAAGCAGCAGGGTCACGGCTCCTTCGTCATCACCGCCTCCATGTCCGGCCACGTCGTCAACTTCCCCCAGGAGCAGACCTCCTACAACGTCGCCAAGGCCGGCTGCATCCACATGGCCCGCTCGCTGGCCAACGAGTGGCGCGACTTCGCCCGCGTCAACTCCATCTCCCCCGGCTACATCGACACCGGCCTGTCCGACTTCATCGACCAGAAGACCCAGGACCTGTGGTACTCCATGGTGCCCATGGGCCGGCCCGGCGAGGCTAAGGAGCTGAAGGCCGCATACGTGTACCTCATCAGCGATGCTAGCACGTACACGACTGGCGCTGACATCGTCATCGACGGTGGATACACCTGCCGATAAACGTAGTGTTACTTCATAGAGAGTGCCCTTTTTGCGCATATAGATGTATTTAGCATATAGTATAGGCGTCTACGGTTAGAATTTTCGAGGGTACAATACATAAATTTCGCAGATGTCACTTCATACTTGACTTTGCGCTGATTTCTGAAATACTGAACTTTTCAATGATTTACTATTGCGTGACTGTATTCTCTCTAGTCTCTTCTATGTTATCAAATGCGATTGACTCACTTACTCAGCGACCATTAACTTTCGCGTGTCAGTGGTGTCGGAAACTCTGCCGTAGAATAATTGGGTGCCTGTTACCGTGTCATTAGAAGTTACCCAGTGATTCTCTACTTGTTACTGGACTCGGGCTGGGTTCGTATGGCAGGACTTCGAGATCAGGGTGGTATTGTTACTGAAATATCAGTATAACGTGAAGTAAGTGGTACGTATTAGGTTCGTCACATAAAGCGAGTTCTAGGAATCAAAAGACCACAGATACGGCTTGGAGACATGGTTGGTCTCTTCACAGTAAAAGTTATATGGGAGGAGTCGTGATCTGTGTGAGACAACATAGTCGACGATTCACTCTGCTCTACGTAGTTTTGGATACCTTCCTTTCGACGGGAGTTCTTATATATAAATGGTCTTTCCCTCTGCACACCCTCTCAACCTTTCGAACTCGGACATCATCATCAACACAGACTCAACACCACAAACACCTACTACCACAAAGCAACCAAACCAAAACCAAAACAACTCAGAGCATCAAGATGGAAAACCTACAGGGCCGTTATTCGTGTGAGCGCGAAGGCAGGGCGATCACAGTAAGATTCGAGCCCGACAACTCCAAGGCCAGAGAGTCGCAGTGCCTGCGCATCGCATTCCAGCGAACCATCCGCGTCCCCGACGACAGCGGCGCGTCCGTCCGCCCCGCAGATCTGGGCGCCTTCCCGCTATATACGTCCCGCGACTACGCCCACCGCCTGCCGGCGGCGCTGGCGGCCAAGGGGGGCGTCTTCTTCCCCATGTACCAGCGCGAGGCCATGTGGATCAGCTTCGAGGCGGACCGGCCGTTCATGGTCAAGATCTACGCCGGCGGCGTGAATGCCGTGTCGGGCGAGGGCATCGCGGAGAACACCGAGACCAGGGACCGGCGTGTTCAGCTTGCGAACGCTGGGAAGAGCGTCCAGGACTACGTCGTGGTGCCGAAGCAGCCCTGGCTCGAGGGTGTGGCCGTCTCGCCTAGCAATGTGAAGCAGTTCGTGGCAGCGCTTACGCCCCAGGGCTACAGCGTCGAGGCGCAGCTCCCAGGGCAGGAGTTCGCCAGTGGCCTTCGCTTCGAGATCACTCCGTCGGTCCCCCGGGGCTCCATGGAGGTGCTCGTCAAGACGCCTCATGAGGAAGTCGTCACGATGACTTGCCTGCCCTCGGATACCATCGGGAGCATGAATGTTGCACTGAAGGACCAGTTGCGCGGCCCGCCCAGCAGATGGACACTGCTTCATGGGAATAGGGACCTCGAGAATGGTAAGTGGGCTCGGAGCTTAGAAAATTAGGTGTAATCTAACCTCACGCAGACCGAACGATGGACTTCTACGGCATCAAAAATGTAAGTGATGCGCCCTATACGACATGGCTAGAAACCCAGAGTCAAGTATCCAGAGATATAATCTAACATTGAAACTAGGGCGACACCCTAGAGATGCGAATTCTCCAAGGTAACCGCCGGAACCAAGATGTTGACCACGAGTTGGCCGACGAGCCACCGATGCCCCTCTTGGCCGTTGCAGCAGGTGGCACGGTCGAGCGATTGATCCGACAGGATTTCAACGACCCTGCCCAGTGGCTGAGGGACATGACGATCTCGATTCCGGTCCAGATGCTCAACAGCGCTGCCTTCCGGAGCGTCACGGGACAGGACCCGCCGCCCTGCCCCATCAACGATGCCCTATGCGCCAGACAGGGCATCCCGTACTACAGCATATTCGAGGAACCGATGGCTGCCGAGAGCGATTTCGACGCAGTCAAGAGCATTGGAGAGGACGACCAGCGCGGGGATCAAGTCAGCATTCCAACCCGAACAGTCCCCTTCATCGACGACCCCGAGGGGTTGATCGACCCAGAAGACACGCTCTGTCCCTTCCGCACCGTCGCCGATCTCTACCAGGAGGTCTGGGCCGACCGCGAGAAGCTAGAGGCCTAATCTAGGGACGGCTTTGGAAGAGATATGAATGCAACAATCTCATAATTTTGGTATCTTGGGAAACGGATAGCCTTGCGAGCGACACGAGTCTAGTCTAGACTAGACTAGAGGTTGTGCTAGATAGATAGAACGTCCGCGAGGCGTGCATATAGATGGCGAATTGAGTGTTTGTCATACCTACCTACCTGTCTGTTTAGTCCCGCGGTGGTTGTGAGACATGTCTTGCCTGTAAGAGTGAGATTTGTATTGGTCTGTGGAACAGATGTCGTGCTTCTAGGAGCTAATACTGTATAAACCGCCGACCACAATTAATACAGGCGCTGATTCGACGGCACAAGCAAACACGAATGATTGCTTGATTCGTTCCGTTCCTGTACTTAGCCGTCGCTGCCACTGGAGCAATACCACGTCTGTAGTAGGCTAGGTTACGCCTCTCTCAGCTGGGTATATCTATCATAAAGCATTTGTGTAGGTGATGCCCACAGGTCTTTGTATGGGATGGTTCGAAGTTTGGTGTTTAAGCTGATTCGGAGGAGGTTGGAGATCCCCTGACAATGCACCATTCCGTAGGTATTCGTGCGGCTCATCCCGCTTTATCTAACAAAGAGACTGTTCTCTCCTATGAAGTTCCGGGAGGATTCGTATCGTATTGAGTATTCCGCAGAGAGTATGTGCCATCATCACTAGATGTGAGAATATTTGTAGTTTACATTTGTAGTGCTTACGATTCGAGCTTATCTGGACCTCCTATTTTGGGTAATGAGCTTCAACAGCTAAACCCCCACTTTTGCCCATTATCTTATCCTCCCCTGGCTCTTTTCCCCTGTCTTCTTGTCTCTAGGTACCTTGGCGAAGGCTACACGGCGGTATTCGTAAGGTTGGCAAACCTATCGGCGCGATCCGCCCAGCCCGTCTCCCCCATCTTGAGCTTGCTTGTTTACATGCTTAATAATTCCTCGTCGTACCTATCAAGTATGTAAGCTGGGCTTCGATATGCAGATCAGATACTGGGGCTGAGATTTGTGGTCCCCTGATAGACTTAAATAGGCGGCTCTTGTCATCATCGTCAGCGTCGCTGGATATCGTCTTGATCATATCGAAAGGTTTCGGCATTTGTCAAGCTAAGAGACGTTTACTTTACGGTAGATACATATAATTCCGACGTAGGGCTAAGCTAATAAGTAATAGCGTAGCTGGCCGTTCTGGTGGATCTCAACGGCTCCTTATCTTTGCGGATCGCCACAATCTCTTCGAAATACTGATCTGAGTACTAATTCTAGTAGACAGAGAGTCTTTCGGCTTCCTTCTGGATCTAGCCGGACTTCTCTCATTCTCTAGTCTCAGACGCGCTGTCTCGTTGGATAGATCGTGCATTGCGACTAATGGCTACCGACACACCGGATATGTCCGACTCAAAAATTAAGGCGCAGGATGTCGACGCCGGGGCCGTGACGGATCCGACTTTCGGTGTTGACGAGAAGAAGCTCCTGCGCAAGCTTGACGCGCATATCATACCTCTTGTTATGTTACTGTGTTAGTTCATCCAACGTTCCCCTGGAGTATTTGAATTGAGACTCAATGGCTTTATGATTGCGACTGCTAACATCAAATCGTGCAGATACCTTCAGTTTCCTGGACCGGTATTCATTCCGCCAATCATTGAACTCGCTACTAGCAATTACTGACTACTTCCCAGTGTGAATATCGGCAATGCACGCCTCTACAACATGGAGACGGACCTCGCACTAGAAGGGAACCAGTTCCAAGTGGCAGTTTCTATCTTCTTCGTCACGTGTCAGTCCCCCCTTCGCGTCTCTTGAGAGTCGTGATATCCCAAGATATATACGAATTCTCGTCCGTGAATACTGACTATAAGGTCGCAGACCTGCTATTTGAGGTGCCATCGAACTTGGTGCTCAAGCCCCTAACGCCGTCGCGATACATCGCGTTCATCGCATTCGGCTGGGGCATCATAGCAACATGTACCGGCTTCGTCCATAGCTACGGCGCGCTCATCGCCGTGCGCTTGATCCTAGGCGTCGTCGAGGCTGGGCTCTTCCCGGGACTCAACGTCTACCTGACCTTCTTCTACACCAAGCAGGAGCTCGCTCTCCGTGTCGGCTACCTCTTCGTCAGCGCTGCCATTGCCGGTGCTCTAGGCGGCCTGCTGGCCTACGGAATTGGTCAGATGGAGGGTATCTCCGGCTACAGTGGCTGGCGCTGGATCTTCATCATCGAGGGCCTCCCAAGTATCGTGCTGGGCGTCGCTTCTTTCTTCCTCCTGCCCAACGACATCGATCATGCTTACTTCCTGACTCCCGAGGAGAAACAGTTCGCAAAGGCACGGCATATGCGCCATTACGGTATGACCGAGAGCGCGCTGAAGTTCAGCAAGGACGACATGATGGCCGCGTTCAAGGATTGGAAGGTTTGGATCTTTTGCCTCGGTCAATTCGGCGTCGATACATTGCTTTATGGTGAGTTTTAGGTTGGCAATGTGTACATTTTCGTATTGCGGCACTGACCAACCCCAGGCTACTCGACATTTCTACCCACCATCATCCGCGGTCTCGGGGAATGGTCGACTGCGGAGATCCAACTGCTCACTATTCCGTGCTACTTTGTTGGCGCAATGACTTACATGGGCATCGCCTTCTTGTCGGATCGTAAGCAGATGCGTGGGATTTTCTGTGTTATTTTCGGTGCCATCAGTGTGGTCGGTTACGGCGTCTTGCTCTCCGACTCATCTGCGGGAGTGCATTACTTTGGGTAGGGCCATCTAGCCTATTGAAACCTTTGAAGCATTACATTACTGATGACTTCAAGCTGTTTCCTCGTCGCCACTGGTCTATATGTTATTGTCGGCCTTCCTCTAGCTTGGGTGAGCTTTTAATGTTACCGTAAGATGTCTTGGGACGTTGGCTAACGCAGATCTAGCTTCCGAATAATTCGCCACGATATGGTAAGCGCACGACCGCCAACGGTATGCAACTCACCACCGGAAACACAGCTGGCATCATGTCATCGTTCATCTAGTGAGTTCAACATCCCCGTACCTTCTATCCGTTGCTGCATATCTGACCTCTTACTAGTCCAACTACGGACGGACCACGTTACATCAAAGGAAATGCAGTGTCTCTGTCCCTGGTGGGGATGGCCGCCTGCATCTACGCATTCATGTGGTTTTGGTTTGCGAGAGAGAACAAGAAGCGCGATGAGGGACATATTCTCCCCGCCCATGAGAACTTGTCCGATGACGAACTCGCTGAGCTCGGAGATGAGAGCCCGAGGTTTAAGTATACCATCTAACTGAATTTTGGTTGAGGTTTGATTTTATTAAAATATCTAAGACTTGCACGGCTGATATAGATACCCATACATAAGTAGCCGTGCGACCTTCTTGTAATATTGGGATGAAAATTATCTATGCTAAGTACCTGGTGATTAGGTGTGAAGGATCTTATACGTCACAAGTATAATTGTCAGTCGCAAACTTAATTCGCATCACATTAAGACGATGCGTGTTAATAAGTGCACATGTGCGGAAAGTATGAGAAATGGGTGTCTAACTTATGCATTTCTCCTACCTAACTAGGTATGTATGAGCTCATCTCGCCTCCCCAATGCCACTCCGCCATGCTCCAAGAGAGCTAATACCTCGCCATCTAGGCTTTCACCAATGTCCAACTCTCTAATGATCCGTTGCCGAATGTAGATCTAAGAGAGCACTTGCCCCTCGAATCTAAGATTTTGTTCGTTGATGTGTTTTAATATTTTTTTAATGAGTAAATCCAGCAGCGTGCCACCCAGGGGAATCCTCCCTTCTCGGACCCATGATTTTGTTAGTGAAATTTAACGTTGAAAACTTCTCACCTCTATTCCAGGCTATTTAAAGCCTTACTCTGCGAAGCAACATAGAAAAAGATGCCGATGCAAAAGATCAGAACTGCCGGAGGGTTATCGAATCAGGATGTCCTCTCTCTTGGGGCCGCATCCGATCCACTTGATCTTGACGCCGAGAAATTCCTCGATGAACAAGACATAATCTCGGGCCTCCTTGGGTAGGTCGCCGAATGTCTTGGTACCCGTGGTATTGGTGTTCCAGCCCTTCACGGTCTTGTAGACGACCTCGACCCTGGATAGGAGCTTCGCGCTCGCGGGGAAGCTCGTGATGGTCTTGCCGGTGTCGGGATGCTTATAAGCCACCGCCACCTGGATCTCCTCGAACGTGTCGAGGACGTCGAGCTTGGTGAGGTTCAGGACGCTTTAGAGTGTCGGCTTATTGCTGCTTTCTTCGGTCGATGGACAGGGGGGATGGGGGTAATACTTACTCATAATGGTTGACACTGTTCGAGTACTTGGCCGAGACTAAATCCAACCAGCCGCAACGACGTCTGCGCCCGGTGGTAACACCGAACTCGTGCCCGATCTCTTGGAGTTTACTGCTAATCTCTCCAAAATCTTCGGTAGGAAACGGTCCAGATCCAACTCGGGTGCAGTACGCCTTAAGGACGCCGATGACGGAATCGACTTTTCGATAGTCAAGATTCATGCCGGCCATAACGCCACCAAAAGTAGTTGAGGTCGACGTTACATACGGCCAGGTACCGTACGTGTTATCCAGTAGAGCCGACTGGGCCCCTTCAACGAGGATTTTCTTGCCTTGCTGTTGGGCCTCCTCAAGGAATTCGACATCGTCTACGGAGTAGGGGCGAAGTTTCTCACGGAAGTTCTGGGGGGTTAGAAGAGAAATACGAAAGGGAAAAAGTATTTACCTCGAGTTCCCTGATCTCCGCCTCGACGTCGTATCCGGCCAAGTCTCCGCCGTATCTGAGCTTGTAGTCTTGCTCCATAGCCCTGATTCTGTCGCCAAATTCATCATCGTCAAGTAGATCGGATAGGAACACGGTGCTTCTCTCGGCCTTGGAGCTATAAGCGGGACCGATACCTTTACCTGTGGTGCCTATGTTCTTCTTGCCGAGCTGACCTTCACGGAGACGATCCGCGGCAGCATGGAGGTCGAGGTTCAATGCGCAACGCGTCGAGACCTTGAGCCTCTGTTGAGCATTTACGACACCCTTAGCCTCAACATTGGCGAGCTCGGAGAAGAAGGTGGGCACGTGCAGGACGACACCAGGCCCGATTATATTCGTAGTTTCAGGATGAATTAGTCCTGATGGCAGCATGTGGCTTTGAACAGTTAGACAGCATCTTATGGACGACTGGGGAGAGAATTGGGGTGCATACAAGTCATAGGATATCCCTGCAGTGACGACGGCTAGAGAGGGTTAATACGCTCAAGATGGGATATATACAGAGAAAAACTCACTGTGACCGCAGTTTCTTCCACCGGTAGCCCTGGCACAAATCTGGACATCGGAGCTGAGGATGTCACAGAGCTTTCCTTAAGAAGAGAGGAGCGTGAGAAGAGTCATTTTCATTTGGCGGTGATGAGTGAACATCACAAGCGAGTACTCAACTCACCTTTCCCTTCACTAGAGCAAACGAGAGTGATTAGCAGAAATAAATAATAGATGGAAGTCTGTAATTCTTACTCTCCCCATTGAACACCTAACACAATCGTAGCCATGGCGGGTGAGTTTAAAGATGAGATATCGTAGGTTCGAATAATGCGTAGAGCAGCGAAACAAACGGGGAAGAGTCACAATCGCAATATTTTTTTCTTGTGATGCGCGCAAAAACATGAGAATCGGATGGCGGGGTGGTGGGGTAACGGCAAATGGCGAATACCGGATAATCGGTTAGGAGGGAGTAGAGCACGGACCACTCTGCAGCTGTCTTCCAAAATCGCGATTCTAGTGGAAGGCGCGTCAGCTTGTCAATTAAACCCCCGGTTTTTAGTTTAGGGCGCGCCAGTTTCGCATCCGTCGTGACATCACTCTACTACCTTGACCTTTTCCTCTTCATCTTTCATAGCTAGCGGCTAAATTTCCTTAGAATTTCATATTCGTCGATCCTCAATTGATACCCCAATCCAAAACTGAAGACGCTATAAAAAGACGTTTCGATGGGTATCAAAAACCTATTTTCGATCATCAAGGATGAAGCACCTGCCTCGATTAAGGAGGGTGACATCAAGAACCAATTCGGCCGCAAGGTCGCTATTGTGAGTATCATCTCTTTCTTGATGGTCTCTTTGTATGCTAATATTACAATTCTAGGATGCGTATGTCTAAATCCGTATCTATTCAATATGCACACAGACTAACACGAAAATAGCTCGATGAGCATCTACAGCTTCTTGATCGCGGTCCGTTCCGATGGCCAACAGCTCACGAACGAGTCGGGCGAGACCACGTCACACCTCATGGGCATGTTCTACCGCACGCTACGAATGGTCGACAACGGTATTAAGCCACTCTACGTATTCGATGGTGCACCGCCCAAGCTGAAGTCCGGAGAGCTGGCTCGTCGTTTCCAGCGCAAAGCAGAAGCTAAGGAGGGACTTGAAGAGGCTAAAGAAACCGGTACAGCTGAAGACGTTGAGAAATTCTCGCGCCGGACCGTCAAAGTCACCAGAGAGCATAATGCCGAATGTCAGCAGCTCTTAAAGCTGATGGGCATACCCTACATCATTGCTCCGACTGAAGCCGAAGCGCAGTGCGCCGTCCTTGCTAGAGCTGGAAAGGTTTATGCAGCTGCAAGCGAGGATATGGATACGTTGTGCTTCGACAGTCCTGTCCTGCTACGTCATTTGACCTTCAGCGAGCAGAGAAAAGAGCCTATTCAGGAGATCCACGTGGATAAGGTCCTCGAGGGATTGAACATGGATCGCAAGCAAGTTAGTCAATCCCCTCTTGGAATTGTACATCTAATAGACACTAATTAAAACAGTTTGTCGACCTCTGCATTTTACTCGGCTGCGATTACCTCGACCCCATTCCGAAGATTGGCCCTAGCACCGCGCTCAAGATGATTCGCCAACACGGCACCCTTGAGAAGGTGGTTGAATACATTAACAACGACTCCAAGTACACTCTGCCCGAAGATTGGCCCTTCGAGGATGCACGAGCATTGTTCTTCGAGCCAGATGTACGCAAGGCTGACGACCCGCTCTGCGATTTTAAGTGGGAGAAGCCGGACATGGAGGGACTCGTCAAGTTCCTAGTGAATGACAAAGGCTTCAACGAGGACAGAGTCCGTGCCGGTGGCGCAAGATTGGAAAAGGCCACCAAGAGTTCGCAGCAAGCTCGCCTGGAAGGCTTCTTCAAGGTTATTCCGAAGACAGAGCAAGAGAAGGCTGCACACAAGCGAAAGCTGGAGGAGCAGAACGAAGTCAAGAGAAAGAAGCTGAAGGAAGACAAGAAGGAGAAGGCCAAGGCTAAGGCCAAGCCCCGTGGAACGGCATAGTGCCTACTTTCGGCACATGGCGGACATACTATTTGCTAATTGGTCCGGTTACATCTATGCGTTGATGGTCTCGAATGGGTTTATAGGTGGCGTTCTGGCTTTGCATCAAAACTCGGAGTTTATGGTAATATGCGGGTAGGAGTTGATACCAATAGGTATGATGTACCGGTGCTCGAGGATCTTTGCTGATGAGGAATATACCATATCATTGGCAGCGCGATGAACGTAGACTGCGGTTCATAGTTAACTTGCGTTACCTTTTGAACGGTCGTCCGAGAGAACTGATCTGATTTTCTATCTTTTTTTCTTTCAAAGTTTATAGACGCCGACTCTAGTCTGTTGATTTTATCTATGTCTTATCTTGGCGCCTATTTTAAACCCCCGATTTCTATCTAAGGGTACGTCCATTATCTACGACCGCAAGTTGTAGCACAGATAGGAGTCGAGCTTGCTACTCCTGCTGCACCGTTTGGCCTGGATGAGAGTTTCATCCTATGATTCCGCCGAGTCAATCCCGTGTGAGTCCTAAGTATGCCTCTCAAGGCCTTCTAGCCTGTAGTTTTCTAGGAGACAGACACAGGCAGACAGTAGCAATGCCGTTCGCTGCCGCTTCGATTGCTTTGAACAGGTTATAAGGGTCTCCTGAAATTCTGGCATGTTCGTGAGTGATGCTGCCTCTCCTTTCACCGAAATAGTGCAAGAATATCAGCAAGCCCTAACATCTAAGATGCTAGCATCGACTTATTATGACGCTCAAATGTAGCGGAACATATTCTATAGTATCCAGAATCAGAAATTGAAGAATTTAGGCGTCGATTGATTATGAGTGATAAACAACCTCGAAAAGAGATACTCACATTTCTAACGCTCCGCTTCATAGCCACCGGCTTGCCATCCTCGTATTCGATCCCGGCTTCTCCCCCATCACCAGAGAGGCCCGACATCTTCCGCTGCAACTCGGCGTCTAGATCCGCCATCGTCTTCTCTTTCTTCTTCTTCTCAGCCGCAACACCCTTGCCTTGATTTGGTGAATCTTTATGTTGTTCACTTGGCTCACGCTGCTGCGCCTGAGGCTGTGAGCTAACTGGCCGACGACTGACAATTGCACCGCGGGATTTTGCGAATAGAAGCCATGGCGGGTTCCGAAATACTGGGGGTTGCGCGATGGCTACACGTCGCATCTTGAAGCTGGGAGTTGCTGAAAGGGGAACATTGAAGTCAATACCTTCATTTATAAAAAGTACGTACCGATTGCAGCATTGGCTAAAGTGCTGGCAGCGGTAAATATGAGGACATGTAAATTCATGCACGTCATGCCCGTCTTCCCGTCTCCTGTCTTGGCGCATATCACTGCGTAAATGCATATTACCCCTTTTTGACACCGCTCGGGTAAAGAATTGTATCAGAAACGCCACCTGTATCTACCCGAGGCTCGAGCAACAGTTCTCTATTTACGCACTCTCTGGATTTGCCGCAGAGATGCAGGATGTACAACTAGCGGAGATAATCTCAGCCGGTCAATAGCGATGTCATGAGAGTCGGTTTGGGGGGTTGCTGTAAGACTTCAAATCGCTCTCTCCATACGCCATCGCCATCATGGCTGACTCGGTTCTGTCGCCCGACCCGCGCCTCAGGCAACCGGCGCACTACTCCAGACAAGAAGTCGTGTCTGCATTGAGTGACTTTTATAACTTTCTCGCCACGCTGCCTCACATACATTCATCTGCCATTAACCATGCACCACCGGGTGGCTGGCCCGAGATCACGCGAGAGTCCCTCGCCAAACGGGACATCCACAAGCCAGCCGAAGCAATCGAGCTGCTCCGCCACCTGCCCTACATACGCGGCGAGGTCGGAGAGCGCTTCAACTGGATCGCGCCGGAGTGCTTCGCGTGCGACTGGCGTCTAGTGAGCAGACCCGGCCTACGGGAGCTTCGACCGCCGCTCTACACCACCAGCTGGCTACACCGCAACTCGCGGGGGAAGTGGCAGTGGCCCGAGTGGGTGGTGCAGCTAGCTGCGGGTAGGGATCGCGAGGAATGGGTGCTCCTGCTAGATACGACGGACGGCACGGTGACTAGATACTATTCCATGTACTATGTGTACGAGCCTACGTACCCCGAGGGCGACCCTCGGAGCTGGCGTGACTGGTGCTGCGATGAGACTTTGCCGATACGGGAGTTTCTGGATAGGTGGCGGCAGAAGTACATTTGCATGGAGTGGCTCGGAATTCCAAATAAGAAGTTATCTGCCATTCGGACCGGCTGGATGCCGTTTGATGAAGAGGAGGGCGACGATAGTGATGGCGAAGATGATGATCCGTCGCCTAACGGAAAGTGGGCAGATGACACCTCGGTAGTGTACTTCTTTGCCACGATCAGAAGTTGGTCTAACGGTTTGGGTTCTAGGACCTGGTTCGCATCTACAGGGAGCACGGCTGGCCTCACAACTTCAAGCGAGATGAGTGTAGACGGGCTTTGCTGGTGTGGAAACGAGCTCGACCTGACTACGTGTGAGTCTTCTCCGAATCTGCGAGGCATTTAGGTCCTAGGCTAATAGGTGGCGAGGTGTAGAAGGAACATAGACTATGATTAAGGCACCGTTGCTGTCCCCTTCTTGCTATCGTTGTACTTGTACGGGCACGTCAGTGTTCGGTGCTATGGATAGCCTCACGATAGAGCGGTAGGTGAGGTCGGGCTGTGTGTATTCGCCGATCGCGGCATCGCAGACGATTGACCCTATCCTCGCAGGGTTGACGTTGAACACAGCAGTCGTGCGCACGACCTCTTTGACGCGGCACATACAGGATGCGCACTTTGCGTTGCCGCTGCAGCTATCGTCTTCGGTCTTTGCGGTGCTCTGCGAGGTGATTAACGATCAACCTAGGGCACCTGCATCTACGCTGTTAGTTACTTACATCTTGAAGATATCCTTGCCTTCCTTCTCGATACCAGTGCAAAGCTGAATTAGTTTTAGTGTCGCAGCAATCTCGGCTACGTCAATGATTTCGCCTACGATAGAGATGAGACTTTCAAGAGCTTCGAGAGTGGGTTTTCGACATAATAATCCGAGGTAAATCCTAGGTAATAGTCAACTAGAACAATACATTCTAAGGCTACCTGGTACCTATCATCCAACATCTATGACAATCTCGCCTTCGTTAGTCGGCGCTTCGAACCCATTCCAGTACCCATCAAGCACTTCAGCAGTGATAACATATGCGGAGTCGGCATTGATCCCTTCCTTCCTCCTCTGCACAATCCTATTCCATAAGAAATCTTTCGATTTCGCGCGAAGGTAGACTAGTACCCATCTGCCACCATGACTCTCGACTATCCTCTTATAGTACTCCCGGTCTTCTTTGCTGTAGAAAGATCGGTCTAATACCACATCCCTATTTCCCTCGCGAAGTAGGCTGACGAGTCTCGCCTCGCACTCGCCAGCTGCTTCTTCCTGGAACTCATCGTACTTCTCGGGAGGATAGTCGACTTCGTATATCCCATGTTTGGCGGCATTCGTGGCGTCAATCGATAGGCGTTCGTAATTTGGATACTTGGCAAGTATGGCCTTAGAAAGGGTTGACTTCCCAGCTCCTTCCTCGAATTAGCTTTGGCTTGATAAATAGTTAAGGGATTTGAAGGTCTAGATTGTCTAGTCTGGCCAAGACAATGCCGAGCTGCTATAGTGAAACGTACCGGCTATACCACATGTCATTACAACTATTGGCTTATTGTCCGGTTGTGACCTTACTAGCTGTGAGCCGAGTCTCTCCAATATGTCTGCCATAATTGTATTATACACCATTGATGTTTTAAAAGAGATCAACTAGAGGTATATGAGGAGTCATAGCGTTTGGCAAAGGCATAAATAAGGGGAGCTGAATTGCCATCATCACGTGATGAGGATTGTGACTCATGAATTGCCGTTTGGCCATATACCGTTAGTTAATAATAGCTATTAATATTCCTTTACTGATTGGAGTCCTCTTGGCTTTATATAATGATGGATTTTCATCTAGCTTTGTTAAAGAAAAGTTGGCCAATAGAGATCTGCATACCTAGGTAGGCATTCATTTACGCCAACCTAATGTGATAAAACGAAGAGAAGGCTACTCATAGCAAGTATATGACAACTATCCTCACGATTAAATCCACGAGACATCACTCTCTAACTCGAAATCGTAAATCCAGACGGCCCGGTGCCGCCGTAAACTGATCTCTTAAGTTGGCAAACAGCATTTCCCCCTTATCCTCGCTCCCGAACTCAACCTTGAACTTCTTAACCAGCAGAGCGATGACAAACCTCATCTCGCTCATCGCGAGCGATTTGCCGACACAGTTGAATCGGCCCTGAGAGAATGGCGCAAAGCCCCGGATGTCCTTGATCATCTCCGGCCGCGTGGTCCAGCGCTCGGGGATAAACTGGTCGGCACTTTCGTACGAGGAGTCGAGACGCGCCAGGGAATAACGAGGTGCGACAATGGTAACGTTACCGGGGATATATGTGTCGTTGATGGTCATCCCTGTTGGTGGGGATTGACGATAGCCTCCTGTAGGTACGGGAGGGTGCAAGCGCAAGGTCTCGTTGATAATACCGGTTAGGTGAGCACAACCTTGGAGCCGGGCGCGGTCGTAGATGTCTACATCTTTGAGTTCGGAGAGTAGTTTGTCTTGGTGCGATGGGTTACGCGAGAGCTCGTAGAAAACAAATACGAGGGTTGGAGCAATAGTATCACTGTTGAGAGTTAGAGTGACTCAATAATATGCATGATGGTCTTGAAAGAGCTAACCTTCCGGCGATAATAATGGTGACGGCGTCGCCGTTCAGCCATTCGCGATCGGCTTCTAGCGAGCCCTTGCTTATGGACGCGTCGATGAGCCAGTGCGATACGTCGGGCCTCTCTACTTTTGCCTGTCGCTTGTTTAGATTATTAAGGTCATAAGTAGTTTCTGAAAGCAGACTAACCTTTATTCGTTCGCTCATGCGATCCCTACACCACTGCATCATACCAAGCCACTGTGATAATAAGAGTCAGCAATTACTTCTTTCAGATGCCTCAAGGGTTTAAGCGAGTCTCGCGGGTGGCAACCCCTGAATCAGCTTGATTAAGAAGCATCAACTCTCGAGGCATGCTAGAAAGGGGAGAGCTCTCAGTGTAACATACATCCCTGACAATGTACATCCAGGGCGTGATATAGAATGCAATCTGAACGGTCCATGGTACTGGGCTGAATGGCCCCAGGAGGCTCATAGCCTTTCTCAACAAGCGTACTGCAAAGTGCCACTTCTCGTCTTGCAACATCCCGAACGATCGTGCAAACGCGAATTCGCCCATGACATCAAAGGTGAAGAAGTAGAACCAGTCAGAAACATTGATAGGCTTTCCTTCTTTTGCGAACTTCTCAATCTGAGATGCAAGGACCTCTGCATATTCTACGACTCGCTCTTCGTAGATGGCGAGTGCCTTAGTGCTGAAGCCTCTGTCCCAGATACGTCGTCGTGTATCATGCTCCTTTATGCTTCGAGTTGTGTTCAGTGCGATCTCAGGAAGTAGAAAGTCGTACCAGACAGCTTTAGTACACTTATTCTTAGGTCCATCGGTAGCAGAGGGAACGGCAGCGTCAATGATTGTGAGTTCTTCTGGTCCGGTCCGAATAATTGGTCCGTACTGCTTGCGCAGTTCTTCGATGACGAGATAGTTCTTCCCTGTACGGCATTGCCACACATGCCAGAACTTGGTGACTCCGGCTGCCCAGGGCCCAGGAAAATGGCGCAGCCTGTGGAAGTAGTGCCGATATATGGTGATACTAGTGAATAATCCAGTCGCGTATGAGCCCGCTAGGAGGGCTGTAGTCTTCAGACTTGTATGTGTATCTAGTCCAAGACGACACAGAGTGATGAAGACGGCAAGGGCAAAGAAAGCATAGATTTTAACGAGTGTAGGTGCTTGCATGTGCCATTCTCCACGAATGAAGACGGCAAGGTGGGATGATACTCCCAGAACAGCTGCCCCGAGGCAGGCCTGGCTAGGTAGTATCAAAAACATGTTGGCAGACATTGCGAGCGAGAATTGTGAATGCTTGCCGAAGAAGAAAGTCAGAAGTGTGTCAACGTAGAACCACTCTCAAGGAGTAGGAGATATGCGGCTAATAGATGGGAAGGAGCCTGTGTTGATTATCTAGCTCTCGGTTCTAATAGGCGCTGTGAGGCCCCTTTACCAATGGGCTTATGACATCCTAATTAATTTACCGAAGGGCTCAAAGCCTTAACCTATCACATATTAAAGCTTAGGTAGGTATATACTTAAAATCCCTTCGGTTCTGATGACTAGCCTATTCTTGTAACATTTTGCCATATAATATCGTAAATAACATTCATTCAAAATTAAGATATTCACCGTTCTAAGTATTTTACCTTGAGCATTGCTTTTCGGACCTGAAGATGAGAAGTTATCGTGCTCTGCTTTTCCGCAAATCCGGTTGGAAGGTAACACGCCTAATCCTTCACAACTTGGCACATGTATCAAGACCATCGGGCATTTTGCCGTATCGGTCCCCGATACTAGGTGTAAGCACCCTTTATCAACTTCAGCTGAAAATGTCTCAACCAGGTTGCATTGCTCCTATAGCATGTGGCACAGCTTTCGACACCGATCCCTCCACGTGGCACCGACGTTTGCATCTAGTCCCCCTGTTCTCATTCAGCCTCCTCTAGCCGCTTGACTGCATTGGGTGGGTGTCATTGTGCGTGCTGAAAAATCCAAGCACGGGGTCTATCAAGATCTAGGCGATATAATCCTTGTCGAGCAGTTCCACGATCTTGTGCTTATGGAGTTGGGAGGATTCTGGAGGGTACTACGTATGATGCCTCGCGTTACCCCTGAACGGCTTATTCCCTGGCTATTTGCGCATACGACATAGGCTGACGACCTTTGCTACGCAATGTATTGAGCACCTGAAGTTATCCCTGAAAGAAACTGGGTAGCGCAAAACTCACAACGTCGCCGTCAGGACATGATAGTCTCGCTCATCGTTGAGCCCAATCATGCCCAATCATGCCCTTAAGTTTCACATTAAGATGATTTAGCACTTTCAATTTAGATGGCTGTTAGATGAACCTCAAGAAGGAAGTTTCAGTTATGGAAGACCACACGTTTCGCCAGAGCTTGCGTTATACTAGGATTTCTCTATCATGTACTCTAAGGTACTTCGCTCGATCACTGAATACCACTTTGCCTCTCATTTATACGGTCGCTGTCCGACAACAGTTAATCGTCCCACGTTGTAGGCAAGCTTCTGCCTATCGCGAAAGACTTTTGAAATTAAAGCTCTACAATGATCACCCGAGCCGTTGCGAATTGGATCCAAAGCCTTGTGACTTACTTCTTCGGACGCCATTAGAGCCGTATCTAGCTGGAATGGTAGTAGCTCTAGTGGGAACCGTCGGTTATCTGTTACGATGTTTGTGAGTCCGTAGTTCTCGAAGGACTTGGGTAGTCTGATCGGCCAACTGCAGTGGTGTTCGTTAATACTTGCGCGGGCTACCCAAACGGATACCACTCACTCGTCTGTTGTCCAGTTTGGTTTCGTTCCGCCCAATGTTCCGATCATCTCCAAGAGCGCTGTGAAGTTATCTTCGACGCATTTCCCTTCCTCTGTCCTCATGATATTCCAGTTGCTGTAATCAATTTCTCCCCAGGAGATCCACCCTCCAGGTTCTGTAGTGACCATAAGCAACCTGGTATATGCAGATCGAATACGAATATAGAATACATACTTAGTAGTTTGAGGAGGTTTTGTATGATAGGAGCCGGATCGTTATTGTGCACTGCAATATGGAAGAGCTGGATATGAACAATGTCATATTGCTCGAGCAAATGCTCTGGTAACGGCGCCAGGCAGTCGACTTGGTGTACGGAGACATTGGATGGTAACCAATCTTTTGGAGGACACTGAGTCAAGTCGATATCAAAGCCGTCAATATGAGCGGAGGGAGGAAGGTATCGTGCAAGGTCGACTAGCCATATGCTATAAACCCTGTCAGCACGATCGTATAAACTAAGATGTGGGATACACATACCCAGTCCCAACGCCAATTTCGGCCACTCGAAGGTTTTCGACGTTCACAGGTATCTTTGGGTGCAGAGTGAAGCCGCCATCTTTCCAGAGAAAGTATTGCAGGTTCAACCTGATTCATATATTAACCTATTGATTATCAACTTATAGGCGTACAATTAGGGTCGAACCTGGCATTTGCTGAGAAACTGCGTCCAAGTATGTACACTTCTTCCTCCATCGTATCAAACTAGGGATGAGCGCGAGTTGGATACGTTCTTCAGGAGAAGGAGAAGTAACAAGGTAGTGCTGAGGGCTTCCGTAGTCAGGGTAGCTATAAGTTCACTCAAAGGACTTGAAGCCAGTATGACGATGTTTCAAAATAAAGGACCGCAGTTTTGATTGAATCACTTCAATCCAATGCAGGTTGTAAACTTGGTAGTATGATCTAGAGGAGCATGTTGGGCCGAGCTAAGGAGGAATGGAGCGCCTGCGCCGCCTGAGTGCATTATATCTATGGCTATTGATACGTACGCTAATTAATTTACAGCATGATATGACGCTATTAAGGCATGTCATATACGGTGTTGATGGCACAGTGTTTTTAATCTAAGGACCATGCATTGCCCCGGTAATGTAGTAATAATGCTTGGAAAACAACACTTCAGTAGCTTATACTGGGCATTCGGTGTGGTGGTGTAGTAGTGTGGTGCACCTTGTCTGACACCCCTAGCGTGGTACGATAGCTAATCAAAATTCATATCCGTAAGGTATAAGCCAATACTTCCCAATAAGGTTGAATAGCTGGATTTTGATTGGTCAGATTGCTTTGCAGTATAATCGTAGCACACTTATCCTTCTAAGGATCTCGGTGCATGAATTTTCTGGAAGGATTTCCGAGCCACGTACTACTTGGTGTTTCGAACATCAAAATTGGCGCAAGTCTAACTTCTCGGATATCTGTGGGTAACAATAATGTAGCCTCAGAGAGAAAAGGCAAGATGCAGTCGAATAATGCGGCACGGGCGGAAATATTCGTATGCCCATAATGAAATTCGGATGTTGTCGGTATGGGCTCGGTTGAAGAAAGGGCGATGGCTCCGGATATTGCCCCGAGAAAGGAACTATTGAGCGATAAGCGTTTCATTAGCTTGTAACTGTTTATTCAGCTAGAGAATAGGGCTGCGTCCTATCTGCATCGTAAGAGATATAGGGATGACGAGAATGAAGCTAAATGTGGTCGGTATGGTAGATAAGGATGTATGGCACTGTCCTTGAAGATATCAGCTCATAGCGGGGATTTTGATGATGGTTAAAACCAAGAGTTACGGTGTGTTATTCTAGGGGAAAGCTTCCAAGGTTGAAGGAAGATAGAGAGATACAAAGAGCGTACTGATGTAGGATAGGACTGACTCTTAGTGCTTTTGAGACGATTTGAAGGATCAAGAGCGAAAAGATATCAAGAAATTCGTGGTACACCTTCACCTCCTTACACTTCCCGCTGCCATCAGCCTCTATTTTTATATTCCTCGATCTCGCAGGCGCAGTTTTCGATATGTGCGGATCACTTCTCTGATATTCTTACCAACTTCAAGTGTCATCATGAACATCATCAAGATGGGCATCATTACCAAGGTTAAATTTCATGCGCGGACCTTATGGCTGTTTGCCTTCAGCGATCTTAAGACCATCGTCATCCCAAGCACTATCTTCGGCATCGCCAACGCACTTGCTGCATCCCGATATGACGCCTCTTTGAAGTCTGTGGGTTACATAGAGCTCCTGCAAAGATCACCTCTCGTTCTCCTCTGGGTCTCGGTTCACTATCTTGCTTTCGCTGTTAATAACCAGAGGACTCCGTTGGCCGTTGCTGAAGATGCCGCCAACAAGCCCTGGCGACCTCTTCCTAGTGGCCGTATATCCCCGTATGCAGCCAATATTCTCATGGTATTCTTCTATGTATCTGCTCAGATATGTAGCACAGTCACCGGGGGTCTAAGGCAGGGCGTGGGCCTGATATTTTTGGGGATGTGGTACAACAATTTTGGAGGCGCTGACACTAATCCCCTGCTTCGCAACATCATCAACGCCCTGGGCTATATATGCTTCATATCCGGGGCAATGGAAGTTGCTCTCGGCACATATCTCCCACTGTCGGCCTCCTCCGGCCTTGCGCGATGGTTCGGCGTCATATCTGGGATCATTATAACGACCATACACTCTCAGGACATGTACGACCAGGAGGGAGATGCGCTTCGGGGCCGTCGCACGTTACCACTGGTGCTGGATGATGGGCCAGCACGATGGATCATAGCTCTCTGGATGCCGGTATGGGGTGTGCTGTGTCCCAACTTCTGGAATACCACGCTAGCTGCGCGAGCCGTAAGCTTAGTACTCGCAGCTTTGGTAGGATTGAGGACGCTGGCGTATAGGAATGTTCCTAGCGATAAGGTGACTTTCGTCATATGGAATGTCTGGGTGTCACTCATATACATTTTACCATTGCTTTGATTTCTTGATGGCCACTCGTGCCTCATAGAGCTTGGTGGTAAAGGATGAAGAACTACCTCGAAATCCGGGATGGATCCTGGTTCTCGGATATTACTGATGTTCACGAGAATGGTCTTACACGTTATGAATTATAGACAGAAGGACACTTCGCATGCGCAAGGAAATAAACGAGTATATTACTCTACGTGGTATCCCTATCTCTTCGCCAATTTCCCAGACCCACGTTTCTGGCAAACAAATAGCAACCTCTTGTGCAGAGTACAGTAGACGACATGAGGAGCGAGAGGTGATTCCCGTAGGACTATCTGGCCTATTCAGCACGCTTCATTTAGCCTTCACTCCTGAGTGTGCTGAACAATCTATAATACATGAATAGGGAGAGGGGGAGGGAGGGAGGGAGACATGGTAATTCATCTCAAGCCCGCTCCCCCCGAACCCGTGGCTTCTGAGTGTTAGGCACAAGGATCAACTCCAAAGTGGACTATGACGTGAGACCAAAGGCAGCGCTGGACCTCGGGAATGTTGCGGCAGAGTCTCTCTCGTGCGATCGCCTGGCGCGCAGAATCTGCCTGGCAGCGGAAGCTTCCGAAACGCCATTCCTGGCGAGTATAAGTGCCACTGGGAGTATTGTGAGCACTTAGCGTGAGGACGGACTCGAGCTCGTAGGTGAACTTGCTCTTGAAGAAGTTGTTCAGGTAGCTCTCGTTGACAATGGAGCCTGGGCCCTCGATGTGCAGGACGCGGCATTGCGGGCCAGGGGAACGCGCTCGCGACTTGATGCGGTTCATTCGAACGCGTGGGACATAGCCATTCACAGAGAACTCGCCTGCCTGGGACTTCGCGAGGAGGTTGTCGACGCCTGAGCGGTCGAAGAAGACGAGCTTGGAAGCGGAGGTCGTGTGAGGAGCTCCCGGAATGCAATTACCACTTGGAGTTTCGGGAGGATTTATGACAGTGGCATAGATCTTTCCACAGCCGCGTATGGCGCGTAGAAGCTCGTTGTGAGTGCAAGCGGGAGGAAGATTAGTCAGCCATAGAGAAGTGCTAAGCGACTCAGGTATAGCCGCAGACTGGTTCTCGGGTAGGAAGATGTTCCCTCCATAATTGCCCGATATGCCGGTGGCTTCAAGTTGCGCTGCATAGACAGCCGGGTGAATCCTACGGGTATCGTTCCGCATATTCCACTGCCTCATGGGAATAAATCCGTCGTTGTTGGGCGGGCTACGCAGGGTAGGGAAACGCGGAGACACGATGGGGGGAGGTCTGATAGAAGTAGGTCTAATAGGATCGGACCCGAGAGGAGATCTAATAGGAGTAACCCTAATAGTAGACGGACGGATAAATCTGGTTGGGAATTCCGCGTGATATTGATTCCATGGGACTCTATTTCTATCACCAACCACATCTCTAGCTGGTTGTGCTCTATGATAGTCTGTGTTTCGGGGGTAGTTGATTGGACGGTCGTCGTCGCTACCCAGACTGGTAGGATTCGTTCTGGGCGAAGTGGTATCTGACTCTGATCGGAGAGCCGACCGGGACCGTGGATACTCGACCAGCATGCTTTCGGTCGGCGAGAGCATGTAGGTGGTATATGGAGCAAACTCGCGTTGGCCGTCCATGGTGAGATCGGATCCGAAGTCACGAAAGACCATAACCGATCGGATCGGATGATCGTCGGACGCGGAAGCAGGACGAATTATCTAACCCATAGTTTTCTGTTAGTCTTCGTATATTCAGATTTTATCGATGATATAGAGAACCTGTACTGTGCGTGATGATGGGGTAAGTTGACCAATACGCGATTGGTTGCGCGTTGTGAATGTACCCGTAGTCTAGTAATGGAATTGAAATGCTTGGGCTGATTGACCAATGGTATCGTGAGATCAAAAGAAAGGATCATTATCTTGAGATGGACTAACCTTTAAGGAGAGACAAATGAACAGGTGGTATGTGGTATGTAGGAGTCGCTGGCGATGTGCGAGGTCGATGGTTGAAGGAAGAATGGAAGAGTGAGGTATGATGCGTTGAAAGGATCCTATCTAGTATGTAGTAGTAGAACTTGTAGCGTGAGTTGACGGTGCGCTAAGTTCTTGTGGTGGTGAACTGGTGTGTAAGAGGAAAGGAGAGACTGATTGAAAAGTTGATGAAGGAAAGCTTTAAATAAGCGTGGGTGGTACGCTCGTCGAGAAACGCGTTACTAAGGGCGACGAGTTTTGAGACGCGCCTAATTGGTAATAATATCGTAACCATAGCGATTGACGGGAAGGTACCTAAGTACCGTCTTTGATTGCCGGGTGACTGAGGTTATATTCCTCGTGAGGCTACTGCTCTAATTTAAAGGGGCTCGTAACCTAGGCGGCGAGTACCTAAGGGTCAACGAAAAATGGCTGCCTACCAACACCAATAGAGCACAAACAGAAGCCTCCACCATGTTCCGACTTGAATATCCTACCGGGTCCACGCCAATCATAAGAACAATGCTATATGGCTATCTCAGAATAAACCATGGGCCTCTTTACACCCGAGACCGCAAAGCATTTCAATTTGTACCTACCTAGGTATACAATTAGAATATGACATCTTCCTAATCAGCTAAGGGAATAAACAGTAATAATCAATGGAAGAGGAACTAGTAGAAATTGACATATTGTGTTTATAGTCAGAATAAACGCACAATATCCTCACTGTGCTCTTGAGCCATGCTCGTCTTGACTCTTCATCATACTATTGGATAGGTAATAATCAGACTTGAAGCAACTTATTTTCCTATTTATATTCATATCCTTTCGTTGCACAATCTCCAATAATAAACGACACGACATCACATATGGAGTTATACAAATACCAATCGCGGTTGACAACTATGAGTTGACTCATGGTAGAGCGTATAGCTAGCCGCGCCGTGCTTCTCCCTACCCAACTTCCAGGTCAAACAAATGCTAAGAATACAGTATTTGTTATGATAGTAGATCTAAGCAAAGCCATTGGAGTAACAGCAATGTAGAAACGAAGATATTGTGTCTAAAGTTGGTATATACTTACTGAAAGCTTCAGCGTACATCGGGTGTCAATAAACACCTAGCCAGGTGCTTAGGTAGGTAGATACCATAATGAATTTGAACATGATACTATACGACCATTGCGTTCGAGAAGATAATAGTACAATGGGATGGTAGCCAGAATCTGGTTATGATCTTGCTGCAATTACATGTCCCTGCCAGTGCAGCAGAAACCATTCGAAGCTGCTGGTACCCGGAAGATCAAGAGGTGCTCTTCCGCTTCGTGTCCTTTCTTTTGGTTTTCTTCTTTTCACCTTTCATTTGAGAAGCGTAGTTAGTTATTACAAGCGAGTAGCTTTTTGAGAACGCTGCTTGGCAAAGCGCCTGACTCAATGCGCAATCATCAATTAATGTTGCTGTTGTTATTATCATCACAACAACGGTGCCGTAACGGCCGGGTGTGAAGAAGAGGTCGGTTGTCTGTCCTTCTGCTAGCTAAAGTTGATTTGGCGATGAGGCTTTCAAGGCAATCCGGAAGAAACCGAAAGGGTGTGGCTGCGTTGTGGTCTCCTTGCTAGCGTACCATCCAATGCGTCGGCCCATTGGCTGGTTGGCTGGTATGCGACGTTACTGGCTTCCCCCCTTTCTTTACCCCAAGGACATTCCCTACCTTTTTTCTCTCTTATGATCGGTTTACTTCGCATTTATCTCCTGGCGCCCAGTACAAAACACCAAGCTACCAGGTACCTACATGGGGGTAGGTACTGCACTGTGCCTCACTTACAGCTAGGATTTCCCCCTCCTCACTATGGTCCTCACAGCTTCCCCTACTCACGTGGCCATTATTGGTGGAGGTCTTGCCGCAAGTATCCCGGTCAATTTAGGGCCTTTCACTTCGACTCCCTCTGCCTGTAGCTTTGCTGACTTTGCTCGTAGGGCCTCACCCTCGCTCTCGCATTACACGACCTGGACATCTCTTCTACTGTATATGAGGCCCGCTCCGAAGGCTTTGACCAAGGTGGCGGTGTTATGCTCTCCCCCAACGCTTTGCGTGTCCTTGACAGTATCGGTGTCTATAACCGTATCCGAAATAAATCGTTTCAATTTGACGTGCTTACCTTCAAAGATGGCCAGGGCCAGACCACGGACGAATATTACTTTGGCTCAGAGGAGTTCTACGGCTATCGTGCTATCCGGATCATGCGCAACAATCTCTTGGGCGAGATGAAGGCCATGGTGCGAGAGTGCAAAATCCCAATCCACTATGACAGCAAGCTAACCACCATCACCTCTGGCGACCCAGATGAGGTGAAGTTCGCATTCGCAAATGGCAATGTGGCATCTGCACCTCTCCTAATTGGAGCTGACGGCATCCATTCGACTGTGCGCCGGACATTCTTACCACAAGTAAAACCAATATTTGCAGGTTTCATGGGCATCAGCAGCGTCGTGCAAAGATCTCAGCTTCGTATTCCTGATGGCTACAACCTTCCAGCGACCATCATGGCAAAACCAGGCGCGTTTCTGCTCGTCCCGCAAAAGCCGGACGGGTCTGAACTTGTTGTTGGGACACAGCGACGATTTGTGGAGCTGGACTCGGCAGGTTGGGAAGCACTGAGGAAGGATAAACAAAAACTGTATGACATACTCCAAGAGAACAAGTCGGACTGGCCGGATATAGCGCAGTCAGCCTTGGAAGCAGCATCGGTAGACCGGATGGACTTTTGGGCGTTCTATGGCATTCCACCCCTGAAATCGTGGCTGTCCGAGTCTAGGAGAATTATCCTTGTCGGTGATGCAGCGCACGCAATCCCCCCTACTGCTGGTCAGGGCGCCAATCAGGCCTTTGAAGATGTGCGATCCCTTGCTACTCTCCTCTCCAAGCTCTCGCCAGACGTGCCGCTAGATAAGGCGGCCGCGCAGTGGCAGACCTACCGCCAGGATCGCATGGAAAGAGTTCTCGACCTGACCCATCAGATGAATGCGAAGCGACTGCCAGAATCAGAGAGAGCCAAGCTGCCGCCAGGGGCCATCTGGACCGATCAGTCGCTCACGCGTGGAGATGGTGGGGAATTACGTTGGCTGTACGATCCGGATCTAACACAGGAGGCCGAGAAGTGGGTGCAAGAGCTCAAGCAAGCCGCTCGCCCATGGGAGAAACGACGTGTCTAGGTAGATACCTGGTGGTAAACCCCTATAAACTTATCATAAAGGCTATACACCACTACAGAATCCTACGGAAGGATAGGCGCCTACGTTTACAGCAAAAGCTGTCTCTACTGCTCCCATAGCATACATCAAAGATTGTTATACCAAGAAGGTCACTAAAAACGTTCTTTGTCTGGTTCCCGAATACAGACATTGCTTAAGAGGCGATCAATATCTTGAAGCACTGAAATCACAAATGATTCAAAAAGAGAAAGAAGGCGTAATGTCGAGGTGCGTTAGATTTATCGGCTACCTACCCCTAGGGAGACATATAAAGAGACCGGGCCGTATATGCGTACGGGCATTTAGTTATTTCTATATACCTACGTATTTTGATCTACGAAGGCTGAGAATGTAGTCGTCGGTACAATAATTTTTAAAAAATCAATCAAATATTATGGGGCTGGCGTACTTTTCATTGTCGAGATATCGACCGAATGGGTATAGTTAGGTAGGTATGAATGCCTACCTAGGTACGCTTCGTTTTGCTGTCAAACGCTTTCACAAAGAACCAAAGGCAAGGGAGAACCAGAGAATATGTAATTGAGGCTAGACCAGTCTCTACTCTAATACAATCTCTTGGAATCCTTTCTAACCACCATTTTCTCTAACTGCGACCAGCACGTTGTCACCCTCATCCTGACGTCCGTAGTAGTGGTGCCAGCTACCGCTTAACACGATACAATCACTCCATCGCAGCTACCGTTAGCACAGCAGGGATCGTCATCGGGGGCACAGCTACTCTCGGTGCAGCACTGTTCCGGTGGGATAATGAAGTCAGTAACATGCTCCCGGGGGCGATCTCTCAGAACTGAATACTCACGCAGTTGTAGACTGTCTGCGCTGACGCAACGACGGCGTAGCAGGATACGAGAATGGCGACGAAACGCATCGTGAGTATCTGACGATAGAGATGGTAATTTTCTGGAAAATGAGGTGAATGAGGTTGGAATTTGAACTTTGACGACTTCGAGTAGAGATGAGGCTCTTGTTGGTGTTGCTTAATTGGATTAGGAAAGCTCATAACAGCCTGCTGTCCTTCGCCTTTATATAATATTCATGACGACGTCTGGCTGTTTAGCTGGCCTGAAACATTATCATCAAGTTAGCATTGATGTTGCCTCTCCAAGAAACCAGATGATATCCCTTACGGCCGGATTCCGAGGGTTTCATTCATCGTAGGTGAAGAAACAATGGTTGACGGTACACCGGCAATTAGGTGAACACACCTCGGGTTTCGGATAGACGGTAGACGACTCATTGTCCGCAACTCAGATATATGGCGAGTCACCTTTTGGCCGAGCTTGCAACGTGTAAGGCACACTCAGCTCCGTGCTTATTAGGAAGAATGATCTAAGGGATGCCGTTGTCGTAAGCGGCCGGAAACCTTGAAACACCCGGAGTAGCCTTGCCGGGCCTGGGATATCGTGGCCGGGGACGCGGCGTTTGCAATTATTGCTACACACATAGACGTAACTCTCGATGGCCAACAGTTTCAGGGTCGTTTCTCCGTAGCCGTGATATCTCAGACTGGATGATATGATACGGGACAAATGTACATTGGACAAAAACAAACCTAACAACATAGTCGATGAGTGATCGTTTCGTAGTAATGTAGAGTATTCAAAAAGAATATACTTGCTTATGCAGTAGGCTTCGAATCTAACCGTATGGAAACCTCGAAAGAGCGTGCTATAAGCCTTGAGGCCAAATATCCTGTTTGTAGCACTGACACTAAGTAATCATAGTATTATACGAAGTAAAGTTGAAGCTGAATTATAGCACGCTTCCTGAACTTCTCACGATGTCATCTTACCCCTTTTCCAATGTAGACTGGTCCGAGCAGTACCGCCCCTTATGGAATTGCTGGGGGATAGGAGAACAGAATTTTCATGGCATCAATCTGCCAGGGGTAGATGAGTTAGATTGACGTGATTTTCAAGATTACAGCCACAGACGTAGATAACACGAGATGTTTGTTCAGCCCCTTATTCAATAAGAGGTTATATTCGAACACTAATAATCCAACGCCTCGAATCTTGCAAGATGCAAACCCCAGGACTTGCCGACCGAGTATGCATACACGACGTATAAAGTCGAACTTACACCATACCAACCCAAAATTTCTTATGTACACGTTGGGCACTTGCGCACCACATTTTCTTTTCTCTCGTTACTCATAGCTTCATCCCCGTCATCTTAGCAACCCTCAGGCTCTGCCTCATGCTGAGGTCGAGCATGATCTCTTCGCTGCCGCCGGGGATGGCGTAGGCACGGACGTCGCGGTACAGGCGCTCGACCTTAGCGCCCTGGCCACCACGTGAGTAGCTCAGGCCGCCGAAGATCTGGCTGGCTTCGCGGGCGCAGAACTCGAAGGTGAGCGTGCTTTGTGCCTTGAGACCGGCGATGGGGCCACCCAGCCGGAGCATCGCCTCCGTCTCACCCATCTTCTCGCACTGGTAGATCAGGTTCTCGAGCCAGCTATACGACGCCTCGATCTGCCGCGCCATGTGCGCCAGCTTCATTCGGATGACGGGGTGCTCCATCAGCTTCTTGCCGAACGTGCGTCGCTTGTTCGCGTACTTGACGGATTCCTCGTAGCAGACGCGCGAGAAGCGCAGGCATTGGATGATGATGCCCATACGTTCGTGGTTGAAGTTGGTCATGATGACTGTTTTAAATTAGCATTTAGATCAAGTGCTTGCGAAAAGATGCATCGGATAACTTACCCTTGAAGCCTTGGTTTTCCTTGCCGAGGAGGTTCTCGACGGGCACCTTGACGTCCTCGAAGGTGATGTAGGTGGTGCCGGAAGACCACACACCTTGGCAGTCCATGCGCCGTGTGCTCACGCCACCGAAGTCGCGCTCAATAAGCAACAAAGAAATGCCGTTCATGCCCTCGCCGCCTGTTCGCACAGCCGTGGTGAAGTAATCGCACCAGATACCATTCGTGATCCATTTCTTCTCACCATTCACGATGTAGTGTTTGCCATCTTCACTGAGTTTAGCCTCGCAAGTTAGATTGGCAACGTCACTGCCAGCATCGGGCTCCGTGATGGCCAAGCAGATTCTCTTGTCTCCGGACAGGATACCAGGCATGATTCGATCCTTCAAGGACTTCTTGCCAAACTTGATTAGCGGCGGAGCGCCAATACCGAAGCCTCCGATCATGTGCCAGACAAAACCGCCGGATCCGACTCGCGATAGTTCGTCGGTGATGATCATTTCATGGAACAGATCCCACTGCTCAGGCGGCACTGACTTCACAGTATTCTTGACAAATTCCTTGGGGTAATGCACACCCAATAGACCTGCGAGATAACCGCGGCGGCCGGCCTCGAGGAAGATCTCGCGCGGGACTTCTTTCTTCTCGTCCCATTCGGTGACGTATGGCTCGATGTCATTCTCGACCCATTGGCGCACTTCGGCTCGGAGGGCAGCGTGGGATTCGTTGAAGTATGGAGAATGGAACTATAAGTAGGTGATTAGTACGGACAGTGACTACGAAACAGTTGGGTCGAAGACATACGCCCTGGTACCAGCTGGGATCAGCGAAAGGAATTAAGTCGCCGAATGGTTCCAGCGCCTCGGCCTCTTCCTGTGCGGTAGACGGAACGACGGCCTTCTTAGTCTCGTTTGTAGGTTGAGGTGCAGCGTACGTCGGGGATGGCTCTGGTGTTGGTTCGGATTTGGGCTTCGAGTCTAACGAGCCGATCTGTAGCGATGGCTTGTACTTCTTGAGGATGCCCTCATTGTGGTACTTCCAAAATTGCTTGGACGCATCCTTTCCGGCGACTCGGGTGAGGATCTTCTTTCCACCTACAAGATCAGACTGCGATTAGTTGTTTTTCAAGCTTATTTGATTACAACACGTTTGTTGAGCACAGCTCTTCGACGTGGTTTGAACGTGCTGAAATTCAATTTCGCTACAGCGAAATGATCTGGGCGCACAGATAGGAACATACCAGGGTGCTCGTCTTGGAACTTGGTCAGGTCGTAAACGTCGTCATCGACAACGATCCACAACGAATCGCCCTTATTATGCGACGCAACGTCGCTCTTGGAAAAAGTCTTAGACATGGTAAGGGAAGGACTTCGCTGTGTATATAGATGAATTGCTATGCAAGTTTAGAACTGTGATATATAGGAGACAACGAAGTCCAAGATGAAGAATTAAATAGAAGAAGATAATAAGAAGTAAAGGCGTGAAAAGCAGAGTTGTATTGGTGCGGCGCCATCAATAGCTTTAAAGCTCGGCCCATTGCGGCCTCGTACCGAAGCAAGTGATCCAACGTAATCCCGCAGAAGCTGCAATTCCGACATGTGATTCTGGAACTTGGAAGGACCTCAGTCCCAGTCTCAGTCCCAGTCTCAGTCCCATTCTAGTGGAACCCTACGCCGGAAGCAGCCCACTACGCCGGTCTTACTAACGAACCTACAGCGCCCTAAAACGGCTTCTAAGCCACTCAGCACGTCTCTATTGGCAATGACAGCCCGTAAGCTCGCTATACCCTTCGGCTTGGAACCCTTAACCCCACGTTGGTCCAGACCGAATAGAGAAACTAATACAGTTTCCGGGGGTTTCGCGGGGAAAAACATGCATGACTTGGGATGATTCGGCTCCCGTCGTCATTACTCGTGCTATGTGTCTAAACGGTCACTTTGACTTTTTGAATGGCATGTGATCCGGGTTTGCTCAGGCGAGCTGAAGAATGTTGTGGGGTGTACGGTGATGTCACCTTTAGGAATTTTGTGAGGTGAGGCCAATTGGAGAAGCTGGAAATTGAATTGACCGGGATGACATGCTGCCGAGGTACAATACACTTCGGGGTTCCACAGCTGGTCAGCGGATCACCCGCGGGCAACGAGCGGCCGCGACTCCTGTTAAACTAAGCACATGGTCTTCATCCCTGTCTCCAAGGACTTGGGAGGCCAACTTCTCTTAATGTATGATTTTTACACTTGAGGAAAAGTGCAGTCTTTTGCTAAGCTCATACAGACAATATCAGGAGTTCTTATAAGTCACGAATTGACAAAACACACTAGTACATATCTTAACATCTTGTTACACCTAACCTCATCCCTCAGGTATGTGACTGGTAACGTGGTGTTGTCGCAGCGCAGCTTAGCTGACATTCACAAGTAGAAGCCATATATCTGATTATGTCCAACAATTTGTTTCCGAGAGACATATAGCTCACATCGATCACAAAAGGATATCATACCTCGAGTCACTTGATATATTGCCGTTTATTAATCCGTATTACGAGATGGCATTTTGGTTGATAGAAGACTATCGTTTGTAGGAGCTTGAGCTTCGCCTATCACTCCGTCAATTACGAATGAAATGAACTCGCATGCTGACCAACTCACTTAGATTGTTTGTTACTTAATAAATATCCTCACATTGTTTCGAGTCAAATCAGATGACGAACATCAATAGACTGGCTGGATATTAGTAAATATCGTCGTAACAGATCTACGCGCGTCTTAGCGCTGTCACGGAGATATCAAGCGCTTGTGTCTCACCAAGAATGTCACCGCGACCAATCGTTATCTTTGTCAGCGTAACGTAGGCGACAGAACCCAAAGCTCGGACCACCAACAACCCGCCCGTCGATTGGTCGACAGCTCTTCAATTAGGAAACCCAGATTTAGAAGTCTTTTTGTTTCGAACTTACACGCGCGACACCTCTGAAAGGCTTGTACGTCTTCTTTGTCAGTCTTGTCCAAGAAGAGTTCCACATGTCGGGCGCTTGTTTGTCGCTTGAATCACTGACGGGATAACGGTTGTACCTGATTCCATTGTCTTCTCATTTAAATATGGCTCGACCTTCCATAGGCAGTCACTCGCAGAAATGTTTCTCTTCATCAGTACACGTTTGACGCTGGATGTCTTCAATTCACACTGCAACTTTCTCTAACTGGTATTTAATAATAATTCCACTATCCATTCATTCGTTGCGCTATTCTTCTACTTTGCCTCCATCCTTCTAGACTTTTCTTAAGACTCAGATTGCATACGCCTCGCAGCAGCAGCAGCAGCCGCCGCCGCCGCACCTCTCTCTTCCTCAACAACCGACCAAACGGAACCCAACCACAATAACCGAAGATGCCTATCAAATCCTTCATCAAGAAATTCGGCAAGGGTGCTGCCACCAAGCAGGTCTACATCTATGAGACGTGGCTGCGCTGGATCGCTCGTGGCATACAGTTCATCCTCGCCGTCGTCGTGGCTGGCCTATACGGGCACCGAGTCGATGTGGACCACCGTGCCGGCAACGCGCAGGCGGCAGCGTGGGTGTACGCACTGCTAGTAGCCGGACTGTCATGCATCACCTGCCTCGTCTACGCCATCCCCAACCCCTTCGGCAAGCTGCAGCCGCACCGCCTCTTTGCCTGGGACCTGATCCTGTTCGTGCTGTGGATCGCCGTCTTCGGCGTCTTCGCTGCCATCTTCCTCCACCGCGACGAAGACGAGTACGAGGGCACTAGCGTCGCCCTCATGAAGTGCGCCGTTTGGGTCGACCTCGTGAACGCCATCTTCTGGGTGTGCACCGGCGTCTACGGCTGTGTGAGGACTTTCGTCGGTAGGAAGGTCAACGGCAAGATCGACCAGTATTCCGATAAGGTGGAGGGCAGCTTCAACGCCAAGGTTGACCAGTACGCGGGCGCAGCAACCAACAACTTCAGCATGAAACTCAACCCCATGCGAAAGGAGACGGAATATGTGTAGGGTGGAAGCGAATGGGGAAGTGCATTCGGCGTTACATTATTGAACGACGACACAGCGTATCATGAATTCGATTCGATTTCTGGGATGAGGTTGTTGAGGTTAGGTTCGGGTTCAGCATTGGCACGGGGCGTTGATCATCAAACAGCATGTCACATAGACTCTTTACCAGGAAAGCTTTCCAAGTCGGAAGCAGGTGTTTTAGATCAGTCCTCTTGGACTCGCTACCTTACAGCCCACGACGAGGCATAATTAATAACAGCATGATTCTCTTTGACACAGCTAAGGCTGGTGCACTTAGCTATGTGATAGTCGCACAAGTGCTACTTTCTTGACTCCTGCTCAGAGTAATTCCAGGTATCTCAGGTTACAATGACCCCTCTGGCCACTTGTACGGCGGCCAAGGGAAGTCCGGGTTATAACGTAGCTGCAGAACGACACTCCCTTCAGGGAATTCCTTCATGGTACCATCCGGCAACTTCCTTGGCCGCGCTCCCGAAGGTATAGCCCATCGATTCACCAAGCCCACCTCCTCCGCGAGGCCTTCCCTCAACCTAGCCACCTTGCCCGGCCTGGGCAAGTACCTCTGGCGCAGCTCGTCGGCGGCGCTCTCCTCGAACTCGCCCGGCTCGGCCGTGATCCAAGCATCCTGTCCGTACCGCTCGGCCTCCATGTCCATGCCGCAAATGTCCCAGACCTGAGGTTGGCCGAAGTTCTCGGGCGCCGGCCACTCGACGCCGCAGTTGCTGAGGTCCTCCTGGATGCTCATGTTGGCGATGTCGTAGTTGACCCACGTGATCGCCACGCACTCCGTCTTCAGCAGGATCTGCCATAGCACCGCTGTCGACTCAGCGATCCCCTCGTCGACCTCTTCTTGGTGCGCGAACCGGTCTACGTACCACACGGCGCCCTGCTTGATAACCTGCTCGTCGACGAGGATGAAGGGGCCCTTGCGACCGGCCTCGTTTTCCCGGATGCGGATGTAGGAGTGTGGCCGGTTTAGGTAGTCTTCCGGCGCCTTTTGGATTATGAGCTCCAGCTTGGTGCTGAAGGGCGCGCAAGTTCCGATTTCGAATTTCTTTTTGAATGCCTTGAGCTCATCGTCGGAGAGGTCTTTGAGCAGGTAGGCGTTGAGCTGCGGGATGTTTATGGTGGGGAAGAACACCATGTTGTCTCTCACTTAGGTAGGAAGTAGTTATCCTCTCTCGAAGTTTTCATAAGATATAAAAATGAGATGAGGATGAAGCTGAATTTTTAGTTCACATCTATGCCCGTCTATTTCAAAGCGGTCGTTGGAAATGTGGTTCTGTGTAGATCATGTCGCAGTGTGGTCGAGGGGGATCAGGCAGCAAGAGACAAGTCACGAATTTGAGTGGAACTTTGCCACGTCTAAAATAATACCACTTCCTATCTTTACTTATTTCATTTCATAATTCCGGTATGGAATAAAATTACGGTACTTAACCTAGGTACGCATATAACATCTAGCCATCGAATTTCATACCTTTCGTGCAGACTTGGCCACTTCTCGACTACCTAGGTACTCGGGACCTACCACACCGGTCGGAACCACTCCGTGATAGACTTTATCTTCCAAGTTGTCAAGCATTTCTCGACTTGAATTACCTTTGAATTAAGCCGCCTGATAGCGAGGCTAATCTGTCAAGAAACAAATCTCTCGTCCGCCGGCGGTTTGGGTCTTGCTGATGCTGTTGGTCTCCTTGTTGCCCAGATGGGCCCCAAAGAGGTAATCTCCAGGAGAAGGAAAATCCGCCGCCTCCCCCACGAAGCGTTGCACCTAGTATCTGTTCACTTACCGAGGCATCTCCCGTGTCAGGTACCGGTATACCCATATCCTGAGCTATCCTGGCCTGGATAATTCTAGCTTCTTCAACCAGATTGAGATCGGTTAGAAGATCAAACACGTCATACCAGTCGCCGTGTTGCTCGGCTTGGGTGAAGTCAAGAATCATCTTCCACAAATCATCCAGAGGGACCTGACTGGCATACTCGCAGAGACGGATCGCAATCTTAGTGTGGGCAACTACCTCGTCAGCGTTCATAGTTCCAGCGGGCTGACGGAACTCAATGGTTCGCTTGGGCTGACCGTCCATGTCTGGTGTACCTTGCAGCGACACATGAAGGACCCTATAGTCTCGCTGGTTGTACGCGGCAAAGTTGTACGCCATTCTTTCGTACGACTCGTGTTCCATAATATATGACAGAGTTTGAGCATTTAAGGTGCGAAGGAGTCCACGAGCAGCGACCGGGATTTCTATAGGTCTATCACTTGCATCTCCCGGGAGTAAGTCAATGTCTTTAATCCAGTCGTGCCGACTCAGTTGATACTCTGCCGGGTCGAAGATATACCCCCCGAGCTCACCTCGCCTGAATATACTTGTGAAAGCCGAACCCCTCTGCAACTCAGGTCTCGATGTTGAAACTGGGTTTGGACGAGGGGCCGGAACCTCTTCTGGCGATTCCTCATTCATGACCCCTATGTGCGCGCTCGCCGCTCTTGGCGGCATCCCGTGGGCTATCCCGCTATAATTCCGATTGCTGTAACAGAAAGGATTTTCGTTGCGGCGGTGGGCGGGGTGAAGCTGGCATAAGATTGGGTCGGCAGCGAACAAAAACGTCCCAATTCGACGTAGGTCATTGAAAGGGATCCAATCTTTGCCTCGCCCGTAGTGTATGTGAAGACCTGTTTGTTCAGGAGTAAGTATCCAAAAGGTCCTAGCGAGAGCTGTGACGACACGATGGACCTCCTCAAAAGACTTCTCAGTTGCCCAGAGTGCCGGTGCCTTTACTTCGATATCTCTCCAACTATAGCTACTGTAGTGCTCTTGTCTTTTCAGATCGCGCGGCATCGCGACGCTCATATCTCTGTCGACGACCCAGTCCGTATAATTACTTAAATGCCAAGAGTTCATGTCGGCGCCCAACGGATTAGTCGATTTTACAACCCTGTCGCCTTCGTGACCTTGTATTGCGGCACGAATCGCCTCCTGTACACGCTTCTGTAGGGTTTCTTGAACTGATGCGCCTTTCGGTATAATGACTGGGGAGCCCTGTGCATCCTTGAACATTTCGGGTATGCCTAACTGCTCCTCTGAGGCACGCTTAGCTCCAACGAGGCATTCTATCTCTACCCCAAAGCTGCTTAACGGGCGCCCTGCCCACGTCGCCATCTTCCCGTCTCTCTTCGGTGTTAAGTAGTAATTGTAAAGATTTACCGACCTGAACTTTTGTTCCGCGTTTGATTTTGATGTTGATGTCTTGCTCCTAAGTACTTTACCTCCAAATGTAATCCCCTAACATGACATGGAAGGCCATGGGTGTTTATAACGACGTCGCGATCAGAGCAATAAGCTAGACAAGAAAATTGTTTATTGTGTTTACCGACAGCAGAAATCCCTCGTTCTACAACGTAGCTATTCTCTAGAGACATCAAATGTGTTCAGACGAGTGTTGAGGCTATACCCCTCAATATCTAGAAGTCATCCTCCAAATATCGACTAATTCCAAAGATGCAAGAGGTAGGTATCTTAGTTACGAGATTAACATTTCACTCATAGGAGGTACTCATAGTCCCCCTGATAGATGCTAAGGGGACGTGCTCTGACGTACTCACTGAAAGTAGATTAAAATACTAGAATTCATATAACGCTTACGTTTTATACCATTTAAATGCCATCGAGATGAGAGAGGACACCGAGTTCCTACGAAATGAAGCTTTCTAATGGAGGAGTAGGCACTGACGAAGTTATAGGGGTTTATGGATATATGAGCTCTATGAGACGTCTGCCTTTGTTCCCCTCCACATGGACAATCCGACCTCGAACAATCTCTAAGTCTACCCCAACTATGGACAAAGCATTCGCTAAAAATCATAACCTGGAGTATAATACACAAAGCAAATTACGTCCCAACAATCTCATTCATGATCATCGCTCAGAGAATGCCGCCCAAAGAAACTGCCGCTAAATGTTCTGCTGCGCGGACAGTGCACACACAAAAGAGATATACCAGACTATGAAGTTGCTTCCATCGGATATGAGGCGAGTGTGAACGAATCTTCTAGGTACTCAATACCACCCGAGCAGCCTCCTCTCAGGGGTATATGTCAAATACCGGTCATCGCGATCTCGCAGTCTGTGCCTATCTTTCGCGGCGGCGACCTGTCGTATCGAGGAGCACTCGTGGCAGTAGTCGCCGTAGTATAGCTCGCGCCACTTGTAGCAGCCGTGGCACGTATGAGCCGAGGTTCCCGATGTCCACCATGTCGACGGCTGCGCATAGTATGTGCTGTGCTTGGTTTTGGCGGACGACACGGTCATCGATGGCGAGATCCGCAGGGACGAACCGGGCGCGTTGTAGATGATGGCATTGCTGTGCCGCAGCGTTCTCTCGTCGATGCGCATCCTCCCCTCGTTCACGATGTACTGCGACGGTTGGCTGTTGTGGCGGGCGTCTTGGGAGACGCGGTGAGCCCAGTCGCGGGTCAGGTCTTGACCGCGATGGTGGTGGTCGTAATAGTATGCCATTGCGAGCCTTGCTGCTTAAAACTTTGAGGGCTCTTGGGATGTTTCTGAGGAGTGGTTTTAAGTTGGTTATTATAGAATTACTGGTAAGTAGACTGTTCGATTTTCTCAGGTTCTTTGAGTAGGTATTTTAGAGAAAGAGAGACGGAAGGGACTGGGCGAGGCTCTGGTCCAGATGATGCTTGGGTATTTATGCGGGCAAACTTCTTACAGGTCCTACGCCGGGCTTGACGTACGTGCCACGCCAACATATACCTAAGGTTGGCCAGAGATGGATGACGTGCATAAGATATGCTGGGATCAATATTATGTACTGAGGTTTCTAACAGCACGTGGACTACGTCGTCTCAGCCGCAGGGCGAAGCTACCGGGCGTCTATCATCACTTGTCGTTATTTAGGAGGGATAGACGCCTCTTTACCGATTGTGTGGGATGGATGCCTAGCGATGGTGGCATGGGTCTCAAAGCTGGTGAGGCTGTGTGGCCCCCAACGAGAAAAAAAAACCACGTCAGATCTTGCACGACGCAGATAGGCAAGTGATAGATCGGACCAGACCGTCTGGCGGTGAACTGCGGGGGCTTTGCTGCGGTTCACAAACATTTCCATGCGGCTCAAAGAATCGATCGATCTTACTAAGAGGCAACGTCCAAACTTGCAGAGCTCCCTTTGTTTACATCCACATATAATGACGATACGGGAATGCTCAAGTTGGGAAAGAATTGAGGATCGAAGGGGGGCTATGCGGAGTCCGGATACCAACATGTACACGGCGCAAACGGCGCTCTGCATAACAACGAATTAATGATATGGATCTTGGCATCTTAATACCTTTGATATAGATCTCCCCCTCATCGCGTTTGCCGTGGTATGGGAAGGCCTGCTAAAGTACGCCCTAGTCTTCCAACGCGCTTCGGCATTGCCCCAAAGAGTAATGTATTGGTACTATTCATAGGAAGGTAGATTTAGACATATTGAAATCGCTTGGGTGCAGGCGATTGAAACGGTGTTGGTGGATAGCTGGTATAACCATTGGCTTGTACCGACTCTCTCGCGTTGCAGGGTCAAACCCCTTACTGCAAGCCGCGGGCGGCAGACATAACAGAGTAAGTAGGTCTACTAATTGGCTATTCGCAATGTTGATACGCCTACCTATGCCATGGCTTGAAATCCTTAACATACCTAGTACGCCTATCTATAGCGAAGTGATGCAGTAAGTTCGGGTCAGTAACTAAAGGGGGCGAAAATGAATTGTACCAGTGGCTTACTTCACAATTCGGAGTCATAATTCGGCATGATAATGCACTTCTTAGATGATTAATATTAAATTATCAACTAACTACCTGAACATAACCTGTCACATTGTGGCGCCCAACCCCTCGTTTAATAGATACCTAAACCCCTGCCTAGGAAAATTGGCTCAGCTCTCAGCTTCAGTGAGATTCGTCCTCGTCTATCAACTCTTCCTCTCTTCTTCCAATACCATAGCCCCAACGCAAACTACCTGTTAAATCGTCATTAGGAGAGGATGGCAGACTTGCGGCAGAGGGATCCTCAGGCCTTCACTAAGAGTTTGGCTCAGTTCTTTGACCAGTTTCATGAATTGAGCAAGTTTGTTTACAACCATAAAGCGAAAGCTCAGAAGGACACGGATAATTTCGAGGAACAGCGAGAGGCACTTCAATGTATCATTCAACAACGCCAGGAAGAGCTTCGACGACTAGAGATTGAGATCCAGCAACATCAAGACAAGTTGCAAAATTTGGTTAATGAACACAACGCGTCGATAGAAGAAGAAGATCAATTGATATTTAATCAATTCGAGAAAAATCTGAAGAGACTCACTGTGAGTTACGTCTGGTAGCGTTCGCGCAGAGAGATTAGCTAATTGTCAATAGGCGCCGGGGGAGCAACATAGAGAATCACCAGAAATAGCAAGAGAACAGGCTGATTCCGATGGACGCCGTTGTCTGATCAATAATCTCCTTGATCAGACAGAGGATGAGATTATTGTTAATCCTTCTGAGCGAGTGGAAAGCGACTTGCAACAGTTAGCTCAGAAAGCGCTTAACAAACCTCCAGTTGGTCATTCCCCGAATTAGCAAACACTATGCGTGACATTGCTGCCTACCTAAAGATGCTGACTCGAGCTAAAGCATAGTCAGCCGGGTGGCCCAGGTCGCAAGAAGCGTCCAAGGCACAGAGAACAGCAATCCTCGGAGGGTGAATGGTCCAACGCGCTTCCATCAAAAAGGTCTCAACACGGAAGGCAGGCCGATACTTTTGTTGTAAGACAACATTCTCCAACGTCAGAGCCCGACATGAGCAATATGAGACCGATCGAAGGTGCTACCTCTCCTATTCTTACAGGGGGTTTGAGAGCATAGCTTACCATGAGATGCTGATCGTGTGAGTCATAGTGGTGCTCAAAAGATGTGAAAGGGACTCTAGCATAGCTAGAGCTACAGTATGAGCTATGACTGCAAGATCAATCTGATTATCTAAGGTCCTAAGCTACCTAGGCACAACGCAGCGCGTGCCAAACTCCTACGGCACTTCCAGGATACATCCCCTTTGCACAGCTTTGCCTCCGGTTTCAATTCTACCAATGAAGTTTTTCGATCGGGAAAATATCACAAGGCCGTCAAATACCGACCTCGAAAGGAGTATCGAGTGTGTTACAAATAAAATAAGTCAGGGAAGTGCATTGGAGAAACAAAAAAAAAAAAGAGGGGGGGGGGAATCACGATGCCGACCGGCCAACTATCTTTGATCGAACGATTCTCTTGAAGTTCTCCGATGATAATATTGTTGGAAGGGTAATTCACTGTCAATGGCTCAAGATCTGCCTGGGTAACGACGGGTTAATGAAGCGACCTGATTCTAAGCATTCTACATCCCGTACAGTGGAAGGATACCTATGCTTAAGCGGAATACATAATGCAGCCGAAACACCGTCAGGCGAAGGGGCGTTAGGGGGTTAGTTGAAATGGGAAAATACTAGTGCGTTTACCGTGGGAGAGCAAGATGGATAGACAAATTTGGTCGTTTCGAATCAGTCGCGGGAAATGTGAGTAAATTATATTGTTTCATAATAACAGCTTCAACGGCTTCCTCTCGTCCCCCATCAGGGAATGAGAAAGACATACAAGATAGGGGCCCGATGCTCATGACTCACTCCACCACTGAGTTGCGCGATAAATGTTCGTGTTGCCCTCTACCACTATTATGCGGTAAGTTGTATGATGTTCTCCCTTTTCTGAATTCTTTCTATATTTCTACCTAGGTACCTACGTAAATGGCAACTACCGTATTATCAGCAGGTTTCACCCCTGGCTTGCGCGGTAACCAGCGGCGCTCCACACACCCAGCGTGGCTCTCTACAGATATTTCGCAAAGAACTCAGCAACTTGGTTATACCCCCTCTCATACTCACTCCTATTCTCCTCATTGTCCAGGTTAGCCCTCGCCCCCATCCAGCCGTGAAACATGCTCCCATACGTCTCCACAACCCCGATCTTCCCCGGCCGCGCCAAGATCTCCTTGCACTGCTGCACCACATCCGCCGGCTCCCCGGGCGACGCCAGCAGGATATGCGGGACGGTCAACGCCTCGGCGTCCTCCGCTGCCAGGGCCCCCGGATGCGCCGTCCCGCTGACCCTGAACACGTGCCCCGGGCCCTCGTTGCCGGCGCCGCAGGCCAGGACGCCGACCTTGCCGCCCCAGCACAGGCCGAACACGCCCCAGCGGTCTCCCGCCGAGGGCCACTTGTCGCCTGCCGCGGCGCGCACCTCGAGTAGCTTGGCCACGTTCTTGGGGATCGCGGCCTGCTCGTCGCGGAACTTGGCTACTAGCGCCTTCTTCTCGTCCGTGTCGGTTGGTATCCAGTCCGGCTGCACGTACACGCCCTCGAAGAAGTCCGGCACGATGACCAGCGCGTTTAGCGATGCGGAGAGCCGGTCCGCACCCTGCAGGGACTGCGGGGCTAGCCCGAACACGTCGTAGATGTCGATTATGGCCTTTGTGGGCGATGGGGGGCCGATGACGTCTGGAGGGGTGTAAGTGAGATGATGAGATGAGATGGGATGGGATGGATGAGATGGGATAGCGGATATATGATCTAGGGGATAGATGACGTTGGAATTTGTGAACATGAAATATTAATCAATGGCAATTCTCATGATGTTGGTTTTGAGGTTTGGTTTATTGAAATGGGCAGACCTACATGTTTTCAGGCCGGCGATAGTCTCGTAGGTCCCTTTTGGGGTGTAGTCCGAAGATACGGGCGGGATTTGAGCGCATGCATCGCTTGCCATTTTGAATATTCAGAGAGTGAGATTGTTGTTTAAAGTGTTTCGATCTGGCCCTTTTTGACTCGAGATGCAACAAGGTAATAAAATCAATCAATTTATAAGAAATCTCGAAGCTCTTGATCTTATCGTGACTTAGGATTTTATGAGTTAAATTGGCAAATCGTTGAGGAATTGCCAAGTTATCCCCGTGTAGGGGCCGGGATTTTGACCATTTTGGGAGGAGCAAGCCCAGAAATACCCGACTCCGGCTCCGACCAACCTCATTTGAGCTGTCCTACGCCACTCTACATCCGAACATGAAGTTACTGGAGACAAGGTTAACTATTTGCTTAAAGTTTTTCGTTGTGAGAGAAGATATTTTCCGGTATCTATTGGCGGAGTTTGACCTAAAATCCGGGGGCCCATCCGTCCAGAGCCGACATTTACGGTTGATCTCGGTGCCGAATCGGCGAACGGAATGTAGTCATAACGCTTTAATAGCCTAGCTAGTACAAGCATGAGTATGAGGTTGTTCTGATAACTGTCGTTGTCTAAATCTTCTATTGGGTCCTATATTTGCAATTTCAAGTATTATACAGCTACTTCATTAACATGGCTGAGGATCCGAAGACGACGGAGTCAACTCCGCCTCGTGTAGAGACTCAAATCGACAGTTCAGACAGAGATCTGCCGACAGCAAAGTCAATAGATCATTTTAATGGGCCTCCTGAGACTAAGGAGACTATAGCTGATTCTACAGCAGGGCATTGTAAGGCAGGCGGTCAAGACGTGCAGCCTGATGAGCCCCCCTATTCAATCTTCAGTCATCGAGAAAAGGCCACGATGATCGTTCTCGCTTCATTCACAGCTATCATCTCACCCCTATCGGGGGCGATATACCTTCCTGCGTTACCCTCACTGGCGCGGGATCTTAACGTCTCCGAGTCCCTCATTAACCTGACCGTGACGACGTATCTGGTAAGTCTCTATTTAGCGGCACATCAATATCGAAGTCGCTGACAATAGCTCAACTCCAGATCCTACAAGGTGTCGCGCCGTCCTTCATTGGTAACTTCTCCGACGTGTACGGACGCCGCCCAGCCTACATGATTTGTTGTATTGTCTATCTCGCCGCTAATATAGGCCTGGCAGTGCAGAATTCGTATGCTGCACTCATGACCCTCCGTTGCCTTCAGAGCTGCGGGAGTAGTGCAACCATCGCATTAGGCAGCGCCGTGGCGGCAGACCTCGCTACACGCGCCGAACGCGGAAAATACCTGGGATATGCTGCCATGGGCGTCACGCTTGGGCCTGCGCTAGGTCCTACCATCGGCGGTTTAATTGACCAGTATCTGGGTTGGCGGGCGATCTTCTGGTTCTTGACGATACTGTCCGGCGTGCTATTCCTCATTCTGTTCACATTCCTCCCCGAGACCTGCCGGAACGTTGTAGGCAATGGCAGTGTTCCACCACCGTGGTGGAACATGTCTCTCATAGCCTACATCGAGCAGCGTCGTCTAAGGAGGCAAGGCATAGAGCCTGACAACGAGACTATCAAGCCGTCTCGCAAGCGTCCAAATCCCTTCGCAGCCCTCAAAATCCTCGGCGAGAAAGAAGGCTTTATCACCCTTGGTTTCGGCGCCATCATGTACGGCGGTTATTATATGCTTTTAACGACTTTGTCGAGCCAACTTGCTTCCCGATTTGGCTTCCCCTCAGTCATCATTGGTCTATGCTACCTCCCGCTGGGAGTCGGGAGCCTGGTGTACCGGCATACTGGCGGCTTCCTTCTCGATTGGAACTTCCGACGCCATGCCAGGGCAGCTGGTATTGTCATCTCCCACAATCGCCAGCAGGACGTGGCTGCACTGCCTATTGAGAAGATCCGCCTACAGGTCTCCCTTCCATTTGTGTTCTTGGCAAGTGGGTTAATCATTGCTTACGGCTGGGCTATGGAAACCAAATCCGCTCTAGCAGGAATCGAGATTTCCCTGTTCTTTTGCGGAGTCTTCACCGTCGCTTCGTTGAACGGGCTGAATACGCTCATTGTCGACACCCACGTCGGTACACCAGCCACGGCAGTTGCGGCGAATAACCTATGCCGATGCCTTGTCGGTGCTGGAGCGGCAGCAGTTGGTGCACCGCTTATTGATCGGATCGGAATGGGATGGACATCGGTTTTCGTCGCGGGAGTTTGGATCTGCTTAAGCCCCCTCCTGTGGTTGATAATGGCTAAGGGTCCGAGTTGGAGGGAGGCGGAGGAGAAGAAGGAAAAAGAGCGTTCCGAGAAACGGGCCCTAAATGCCGGAGATGGCACAAGCCTGTGATATTACGGGTTTCTAGTTTTTAAAACCGCGTATCGGCCCCCGATCTACCTTAATTACCTCGGGAGAGTCGGTTGCTCTTGTTTCAAATCTAGTCGGTATTGGTAAAGCGATGGTACTGACTAATAGGCTTGTACAACGCATATAGAAAGGGCTGATTCAACCGTGGCTTAGTATTTGCTCGGATGGAAAAAGGGTAGAACTGATAAAACCTAGGAATAATTACGTAGTAGTAGGTCTACTACTAAGGCACACTAAGAGTATAAGGTACCTAGGTAACTTTCCTAGATAGCAACGCTATACAAATTGCTTTCGGATATGATTATTCATGGGGATATATTTTCAGATATGTAATATAACTTAGTAGAATATAAGTTGAAAGGTTAAATCAAATATCCTTGTCGACTCTCATTAATCCCTAGGCGATAGGGAGAAACGACTACAGTGACGACTTATCTATGGCTAGGGAACCTCATCAATGAAGTACCAAAGGAGGAGCCAGAGGACTTCTTAGTCTAGCTGGATGAGGGGCATCCCGTTTGGCAGGAGCTGTCCCATTGCCGTAGACCGTCTCAATGACATCTTCCCAAGTGATCCCCGAGTACAGCGGAGCATCCAACTCACAAATCTTCCCCTTGGGAGGAAGAGTTCCATCTGCCCAATAGGCCGAAGTTGTCCTAATAGTACACGCCGATGGTGCGGCTAACGAGGAGTGCTATAGGTAGAACCATTATTAGCGCCAAGTAATACTTCGTATTGCAGAGTCGAGAAAATAATGCATGGACAGAGAGAGTAGTAAACTTACACCGTATCCATCAACCTCTAGCACAACACTGCCCTCAAACGTAGCACTGACGTTCTTGGCCGAAACTAGTGGCGTGAGAGCATCGTGCGAGTTGCCGATGAAAAGGACGGGGTACTTCGTCTTGACTTCGAAGCTCCCTGTGTAGCGTTCTTTCGGCTCGATCTTCCACTGCGCACAAATGCTATATAAATTGACTAAAGCGTCACCGACTATCGTGAATCGTGTTAGTCTGTTGTATAATAAAACTTCCTCGAATCGCTCCAACTCATGTGATTCTCATAAAGGTCATACGTACTGATTCTGCTTGTGTTGTACATGTGCTGAACCGCCGGAACAAAGTCCTCGAACTTTTCGGTCCGCACCATGTTATCACTGCAGTGGATTCCGGCAAGGGCTTGCGGCCTTTGAATTGTCGCGAAGACGTTTGTGACGTTCGTTACGCCTAACGCGTCTACCACATCGACTAGGACATCCGTTTGCCCAGTAAAAATTAAGTTGAGTATAACGGCTAGGCCTGGCCATCCGGAACTGTCATAGAGTAAATTTACGAAGAGAGCTTTCAAGTTGACATAGTCCACGAGGAATGACCCGACGGGAATCGGATTGAACTTCACGGTGTCGAGGAGATCCCAGACGGCTTGCTCTAACTCGGCGGCTGTCTTGTTGTTGCCCCTGGCTAAGGCACAATTATCTCGATTCGCTACGCAACCGGTAAAGATTGATGAGAAAGTTTTGTCCGAATCTGTCCACTCCTCGAAGTCCCTATGAATAATTATAAGCATGAATCTCCCTAGATAAAGGGGGCCCCTTGGGGAACCTACGCTTGCGCATGATAGTATTCGTGTGGGTTCTGGACACCATCCAGAATCATTCTTTCGATTCTATCAGGGAACATGGCCGCAGTGGTTGCACCCAATGTCGTGCCATAGGAAAAGCCTTCGGGAGGTGTTAGTTCGACAATAATATAAATTGCCATGCATGGGCTTACTCACCCCAATATCGCAACAAGCCGTCCTCGCCAAGCGCATCCACAATCTGCATCATGTCTCTCGCCACGAATGCGGAACTGATGAGACTACCGGTCTTGTTCTGTGTCTTGAGACAGGTGTCGGCAACTGTGGCCCCATACGCCCATTGCCTGCCTAATTCTACATCGGATGAGTTCGAAGCTCTCTGAGCGAACAAGAGGGACCAGGCGTCGTAATCATTCTCGTAACAATGGATGGGGATGTTAGAGCCAGCGGTACCGCTGTTAATTAGTGCACTATTAGTAATGCTTCCGACTCGTAATAGAGATATTGAGTTTGCTCCTTACCGTGGATCAAATGTAATCAGATCAAATTGACGACCGGTGAGCCTGGGGAATATTAGTAACGCAGTTGATAAACCAATTCTTCGTTTCTCCGTTGTCCTCGACTTACGCTAGCAATTCTGCTGCTATAGGGTTGTTCCCTATTACGTCTCGACCAGTACCTCCCGGCCCGCCAAAGTTGAAGAGAATACTTCCTTTTGAGGGCTTGACCGGCGCGAGGACTTTGACGAGGTCGAGCTTGAGCGTCTCGTTGGAGCGTGTGTCGGTGTAATCAAGTGGAACAAATAGAGCGCTGCATTCTACGGGAACGTTACTAGGGACTTCGGTCTTGTTGCACGGTCCCCATTGTAGCTTTGAAGTCCCGTAGGGCTGGGCAAGGGACAAAGAAAGAAATGAGAGCTGTAAGAGGGTTCGAAAAGACGCCATGGCTTCTTATAGAATGAATTCTCGTCACAAATCTGAACCGTGATGAGGAAATATCAAAGAGTAGAGGCGGACGAGAAGCAAGTATATATACGCATGTCGCTATCTTGGCTGCCTGACGTGTCATGGTATATACATGCAGTTAAAATTACAATAACCAAAGATCGCGAGGCTGAATCGCATTGCAATTAGCGTCTTCTACCAGGGTTCTCGAAGGTCCTACTTGTAGTTAGCCAAGGAAGAATACGCCGTAAGACTCGTAGGGCTGTGATGACATAGCTGTTGAATGGATTGAAATGACAAGACTCCATCGAAGCGCATATACGCCGTATTGGCGTTGGAGAGGAGAGGTTTCTTGGCACTGCACCGCCTTCCAGCTTATGCGCAATAAAGAACGGCGTAACTACCTACCTGTATCATAGTGAGTAAATGCCTACCACGTGCTTTTATTCATCATTAGTAGTTTACGTAAAACTGCCTTGAAGATACATTACTTCATGAGATTCCTATCGACTAGGGCCTTGAGATTTTATTGTGCTGATGGATAGGTACAGATAGGGAAAAGGGGGCAATAGAGCTCGAAGAGTGGTGGTGTCTTAGGTACCTAGCCACAACCACAAGCTACCTACAAGCCACAAGCCACAAACAAACCTAGCCTGTCAGCCCCAACTTCGCGGTGCGCGTCCAAAGTAAGGCGACTACGTCATCGAACATTTGATTACGGTCTCACTTTCATCCTTTCATTCTTCAACTTTCAGCTGAGTTCGGCTGATGTGAGATCGTCGTTTTCATTACCTTTCGCCAGTCTTGACCTTACCTAGACTTCACCAACTACCTAGTTACAATCTCGTTATGTCCGTCTCCTGCGTGTCAACCATACTTTGTGTTTTTCATCCTCTAGATTTCGCGTCGTCGAAGACGTCCCAGGGGGAATCGCCCTCGCTTATATCGCGAAAATGGAACTCTACGACACCATAGGTACCCCTGGTCTATTAAACGATAGCCTGGGTACGATGGAGGCAAAGGTCGGTATTAACTCCACATCCAACAGTCTGCATCAGACCTAGATTAACACCACGAATACTACAGCCCCAAGGCTCTGCTTCACTAGCAGCTATCGTTTCGGCCTTCGTACCGACATGGGTAGGTTTATAGAGCTCGTACCCTACCTCATCCGTCTTACTGAATTTGCCAGGTAACGGGACTGATCTTCGTTGCCATATTCATTGTCGTCAGGCGTTGGTATCCCAACATCTATTCCCCTCGCACCTTTATTGGGAGTATACCAGAGAAGTCAGGATACTTTATCAACCTATTGACGCGCTGCTAAATATGCACAGGGACCGAACCCCTTCACCAGGTAGATCGTATTTCAACTGGGTACATACCATGCGCAAGGTTCCTGACAAGTTTGTCTTGTACCATCAGTCGTTGGATACTTATCTCTATCTTCGTTTCCTGAGGACAATTATCTTTATCTGTTTTGTTGGCTGCTGTCTCACCTGGCCTATTCTCATGCCAGTGAACGCAACTGGCGGTGGTTCTTCGACACAGCTCGACAAGATTGGTATTGGGAATGTCAAAGACAAGGACCGTTTTTATGTCCATGCCATAATAGCCTGGGTGTTCTTCAGTTTTGTCATGTTCACCGTGGCTCGCGAACGGCTTTGGCTCATTGGCCTCCGTCAAGCCTGGACCCTCTCGAAGCCCGTAGCGAGACGCCTTTCCTTACGCACTGTTCTTTTCCTATCAGCGCCAAGAGATGCGCTCGAGGAGAGCAACATTCATCAATTCTTCGGGGAGGGAGCTTTGCGCATCTGGCCGGTAACAGAAGCCGATGACCTCGAGCATCTAGTGTCGAGCCGGAAATCTAAGGTCGAATTCCTTGAGGCTGTAGAAATGGCTCTTATCCGAAAAGCCTATCGAGAAGGAAGAAAACATGCCAAAAGCAATCAGGCGCAGGATGAGCATCTGAGCTATGATATTCTCCCAGATCAGGTAAAGAAAGCTATTCGGCCGAGACACAATCCAGATAAATCCCCGTTGAAGGAGAAGGTAGATAGCATCGAGTGGTTGCGCGAGAGGATCGAGAAAGAGGCGGTAAAGATTGAAGACATGCGGAGAACGTATGAGGCTAGTGACACTAATGGAGCAGCAGCGGTATTTGTCGAATATAGCACTTGTGCCGAAGCTCAGCAAGCAATTCAACAGGTTGTGTCCAGCAATCCGTTGGCTCTCAGTCCTAGGTACACCAATGTTTCGCCGCAGGAAGTCATATGGGACAATCTTGCCATACTACCAGCTCGACGAATTTCTGAAGAGGGTACCGCTCTGGCTATTGTTATTGCTACAATCATTTTCTGGTCTATTCCGAGTGGTGCTATTGGCCTAATCTCTAACATCAGCTACCTTGCTGAGAACTTCGAGTGGTTAAGCTTCTTGAAGAATCTACCGGCGCCTGTTATCGGCCTTCTTTCTGGCTTGATACCACCCTTGGCTACAAGCTGGCTGAGCACAATGGTACCGAGCATATTTAGGTGTAAGAATCTAGTCATACCAATCTTTTTTTAACTTCCCATACTAATATATTCTAGACATTTTCAAGACGTTTGGTAGCCCTACTAATACCGCTGCGGAGCTCAAAGTCCAAAGGTGGTATTACATCTTTCAAGTAACCCAGGTTTTCCTTGTCACAGCAGTCTTCTCCGGAGCAGCGGCCGTGTCAAAGGAGCTGATGGATCGAGTCAAAGATCCTACATCAGTCCCTGAACTGCTAGCCAGACAGCTCCCGAAGGCGTCAAACTTCTACCTGACCTATTTCATCATTCAGGGCACCACCTCAGCTGCCGATAATCTACTCAATTATTCAGATCTCCTCACCTATCTCTTCTACGATTACTTCTTTGATAAAACACCGCGGCAAAAGTTTACCCGGTATACGAGTATGAAGGGGATTGCATGGGGCAAGCTATTTCCAAAGGTCAGGATATCTGCATTCATGTGAACGTATCGAGTTGATGCTAACTACGTGCAGTTTGCCAACTTCGCCATAATCGGTCAGTCTGATGTCTTCCTATCTATCTTCGGTCTAGGTCACTTACTCTTCGCAGCAATTGCCTACTCTTGTATTGCTCCCTTAGTCCTTGGTTTCGCTGCCATCGGATTATCTCTCTACTACTTCTCATATCGCTACAACCTTCTCTTCGTAATCCAACCCAAGATAGACACAAAGGGCAAGGCCTATACTCTTGCATTGGAACACCTCCTCACTGGTGTCTACATTGCTGAGTTATCCCTTTTGGGTCTTTTCAGCTTAAGAACTGCGACAGGGCCTTCGGTCATAATGGCCATCTTACTTGTCCTCACAGTGCTATATAATGTACTGATGAACAAGTATCTTTCACCACTTGAGCAGTTTCTGCCAGCTGACCTGATCAGCACATCCGAGGGAGGTGGCGAATCTACGCCGCTGCTATCTTCCGCAGAAGAAGGACGCTCGCAACTGACGTCTCATATCCAACGGCTTGGACAACAAGCGCATCTACCGCGAACATTCGTGGACCACGTATTGGAGCCAATAGGCCGCTTCTTCGAACCCCAAGTCTTTGCCTCGTACCAAGCCATGCGATCATGGCTTCAGGATGGAGGTGATTTCGAAAGCGAAGAGGATGTCCCGGAATACACAGAAGAGCAGGTCCAGAAGGCGTATCTAAACCCGGCGCTCACAAGTCCTACACCCCTGATCTGGCTCGCCAAGGATCCGATGGGAGTGAGCAAGAATGAGATCGCAGAAAATGAGCAGCACGGGTTGAAAACTAGTGATCAGGGTGCATGGCTTGACGAGAAGGGTAGGGTTAAGTGGAGTGTCCAGGATTTCGGAGACGTGCCGATTTGGAAGCAGGGGCCCCGATACTAAAGGGGGGAGATCATTAGTGCTTCTTGGTTAGTATCCACGGGATACCGGGAAATTTGTCACAATGCGGACCATAAGGGGGGTAACGAGCGCGTTGTTCCGCGAGGGACTGCCAGCCTATCGGGTATACATACAATGCATGCTCTTTGTCTCCTGTCTTGTTTCCTGTCTCAGAGCCAACCCCCTGAATGTCCCTAACGAGCTAAACCCCCTAACAGGTCAGACCCCTAACAAAATCGACGTTACGACTAACTATCCCACTCCACGATTAGGTTGCTTCCCCATTCGAATCGTCGCGTGTGGCTTAACAAGCTCAGTGCTGGGACATTCGTAATTTATGATCTCACCCTGGGGGATCATCCACGTCTATCACATAAGATATTGCCAGCAACGGGGGTATCGTATGATCAAGGTTCTGCGGTCACCGGAGTATTCAATTTCATCTGAATCTATGACTCGCCAGTGTTCAACCACGACTAAATACTGCTCTATCCATAAGGGCGCTTTGTCAAAGTGGGACAAATCTAGATCTTTCCTGCTCAGTCTCTTTTGATACATGACTCCTTTGATTACAGTCGCCAACAAGTCTTTACAAATTTCTGTGAGCATACCCCTAGGTACTTCCAATTTCGAGAACGTAAGAAAAGATTAGCCTTAACTGATTCTATGGCATCTATACAAGTTTGACTTCACATGGCTCAATGCTATCCCAGAACTTCCTTCCACCTAGATGCCGATTTTCGGAATAGAAGAGCCCAACTTTCCTAAACCCATCCTCGTTATCTGCTTTCAGGACTAGAAGACCGAGCATGATCTCTGGATCGGTTAAGTACGGACGGCTACTCATGTTTGATCCGTTGAGATTCGAACTCGATATCAACACCATCCAAAGACGATCTACAGGCCCATCGGGGTAGTCTTCCGAGTTCAGCGCTCCGCAAAAGTCCCAGTCTAGGTGGAAGTGCGCTATGTATTCGTTCTCGTTTGATCTCAGGGTGTAATGGAATATGATGCCTAGCCAGATGTACTCGGGACTTTGCGCCTTGGTCACATGTGGCCTTCCATCGTCCTGACATGGGAGTTGAAACATTTTCGCATGAAGCAACAGGTGTCCACTGTACACGCGCCCGTATGGGTTTTCTTCATGAGTTGTGACCTCGGCCTTTCGCAGCTCGAACTCTGCCGTGAATTTGTGATCACGGTCATTTACTCCCCAGACCCAGCTGATCATATGCTGGTTGCACGCCCAGGTCCACGAAGGCGCGATGTACTCTTCCTGGAGCTTGCTTAGATATGTTTGAGGATCCATCCAGGCATTGGTGGTCCAAAGAAGTCCACCCGCAAGTTCCGATTCCCATAATCCTGCCAGGTACTTCAGGTCCGGATACAGTTCGGACACGATCCTCGCGGGTGCTGATATAGCCGTTAACTTGTCTTGCGCGTATGCAAGCTTTCTGCCTGCGTATCTTCCAACTACAAGGTACCATTCTCTTAAGGCGGTACGCACATCTGGCTTGTCCGCGGTGCTGGATAATGAAAACGGCTGACGCTGGGTGTCGTCGTAGAATTTAGTTCCGTCTTCCGATTCCTGTAGCTTCCCGCAGCTCATGTGGAACATGGAGTCACCGAAGAAGACTTTGCGCCGGGAGAGTAGAGCTTCTTGAAAGGTCCATGCTCGTTTGCTCCAGGACGCGTCGTTGATGTCGTCCCAAGCGGGTTCATCTGGCGAACTAATACGAGGTATTAGTGAGGTATCGTTAAGATTCCTCCATACCTTCTGCTGGAGCATACGCAGATATAACGTTCCAGAAACAGAAGGATCCACGGTGGAACGAAACTTGACGCCAAGCGTCGGCCGCATATCCCGGTTCTCCAAGAAGCCACTCACGCAAGAGCTGCCGCGAAGAACGCAGAGCGTGAGGAAGCTATTCGCGTAAACGTTGGACATCTCGAATGATTCCCTCGCCCAGTCATTTTCGTCGCCCTGGATTATGCAGAGAGCGTCTATCCATATGTATCGAATTCCAGTCTTCCGACACACTGTAATGGCGTCCGCGATTGTCTTAGGCATTCTTTCAAAGTCGATTTGCTTCAGGTGATCTTCGAGTGTGTCATTTGTTGTTTTCAGCTGCTGGTCTGCCTCCTCTTTCGAACCCCAACAATAGCTAAGAGCTATGTATCTCTTCGACGCGGGATCCCCAGCTCCTACGAGAGGCTGATATGTCTTCGAGATGACCAACCGTGGGCTCAAAGACGGACTTAATCCCACATCTATCAGTCGTGTCGGCAGGTATATGTTCTCTGTCGAGCATGGAACTACCTGGAGGGACGCATGAATAAGCTCGTTCAACCGTTTTAAGCGGGTTGTTGAGAGGGCGTCGCCCAGTATTGGTCGGCGCCAGACTTTGAGCCACGACGCACAAGCATCTATCTTCTATCAACATTGGTCCTGATCTTGCGTTCCTTTGCCTTACCGGAACTGTCGGTGTGAAAATTGTAATGGAGGGAATATCGTGTCTCCTTGTCTCTAAAGTAGACCATGAAATTGACCACCAGCGTATCAAGCCACGGCCCTTTTTCAGTCATCTCGACGTCCATTTCATGAGACTTGCGATACTGGTATTCAATCTCGGTGATAAGGAGATTTGCATGATTAGTCTTCTCGCGCTCCGGAAGATTCTGGTTCAGCTTCTTTTCAACAGATTCTTCCCACGCGGACATTATATCTTTCCGCAAGATATCACAGAATGCGCAGCCTCCAAGCCCTGTCTTAGCAAGCTCAGGTAAATCTGGCAAAGAATCTTCTCTGCGGTACCCAAGTCGGAGTTCTGTGTTCTTCCTATCGGCATTGTCCCCCCCTCCAAAGGACACGAAACGAGCACCGTTCTCGGATATCTGAACGTCGCCACCATGCTTGAGGTCATCGAATTCCAGGACTTTGCAGTGGATACAAGGGCTTTCGAGGATAGTGAATTCATGAGAATCGTTCCCTGTCCCTGGAGATGTACCGATATTGTTTGTGTTCTCTATGTCCGGCTGCTCCGGACTGCTCGGGCCACTGGTATGGGTTGATGAAGGATTCTTTCTGCGAGTCTTCCAAAAGGAAGGCAAGCAGACTTTCAAGCACAAACACATTTTCACTACCTGGATTTCGTCACAAACATGGGATGGTATTATGAGGGTTACTATGGAATAGACTATGGGAAAAGGGGTTTAATTGTTCTCTTTTCAATCTCAATATTATCACCAGTTTTCTTCCGACAGTTGTGATCATACCCCTATCCAATACGTACCAGTTTCAAAGTCCTGCCATCCATATGATTGGTCAACCTCTAAACATGCCCAACTTAGCTGCATAGATCTGCGTATCGCCGATTGGGTTATGCATCTTTTCTTACATTGACACGCCTGTTGATAGCAGCCACGTTTGAGATCAATAGCCATAGCAAGAACCATGGTAGACCATTATATGGCGAACCCAGTGGCGCGGTATCAATAAAATCCACACATCTAGCAATGACGCTCAATGGACACAGAACTATCACTTGCTGGTATATTTAAAAGAATATCTGCGAGTCCGTTGCATTGGAACCATTCTCAGCTTTCAGTTAGCAATCTCTTGGCAAGAAACTAGACCAAGTTTAGACACATTATTGAGTGAATCCAGACGCGTATAGGTGTACACGCTCATCATGATTTTTCTTAAACACGCTCGTTAAGACTTGATCAACCCTATTAACGGACGTTTTCCAACAGAGATGCGTGAAGGTTGAACAAGCATGGTACTTATATTCACTAAAGCTAGTGGCCTTCGACTGCCAGACTAGCCAGGTGACTCCTTGCTCTTCATCTCGCTCCTTCAACCCCTGGCATTCTAGTGCGTATACTCATTCGGGTCAAAGGCTTAAAAAGCTCCTGCTCGGGCGACGGCACAGCAAAATGCGAGACGCTATACTCGCACCACATCTGCCTTGTACGAGGAGACTCTGCGTCGGAAAACACCTTGCTGAAAACTGGTTTTCAGTCCCCTTTTCACCTTGTGATAGAATGTAATACATCAACTTACGTATGATCACTGAACGTGTTTTCGCCACCGGTCGTAATAACCAATGCTGGACGCGAAATATCGGCAAGAACTTCACTAATGGTGGTCGACGCGAAGGCAGCGAATACAAGGGTATCGTCATTGATTTCTGCGAAGCCGCCTGCCCCACACTTGCCTACAATCTCGAAGCCATTTTCGCTTAGAATCTCGTTTGTCTGCTCGCGATAAGCCGGGTCCTGAGCTTTAAGCTGGACGGAGACCCCCGTGTGGTGACGAATCGCCTCTGCCATTGTCAAAGCCATAGCATGCTGCATCAAACTTCCTTCGACGTCGCTTGTTTCCGAGGCCTGTTGTTCCGTTTCGCGCCTATGGTTGATTTCCCATTTAGCAGTTTTGGTGACCATATCACCAAGACCAAAACATACAACCTTTGTTATCCTTCTCTTACCGGTATCTAGTAACCGTTGGAGCTGTGCTCTGAACAACTCGCAAGTGATACTGTTGTTCCATAATTGTCGCTTTGTCTCGAAAAGCGATTTGCTATACTCTATCACCCCTTCATACCTCGGGACAGTCTGGTTTTTCCATTCCAGTAGATAAGGGCAGAGATATGTCTCTGGAGGGCCGTCTGGTTTGATTTTTACAAGCCGCCAATATCCTTGGGTTTTGAGACGTGGGGCCCTAAGAGGCAAGTCAGACTAGCCGCGTGTAAATATTCAAGGTGGACGAAAGGCCTGACCAAATGGGATTTTGAATCATATACATTGGGTTCTTTATGCGGGCTACGACGCCATCAATACGCCGCACTGTGAAATATTCCGTCTCGAAGGACCGTGCCAGTTGTGCCTCAATGTCTACCAAGTCTTCCTTTCTCCAAAGCTTAACTCCTGCTTCATACAGATCCGAGGCGCATTGGCTGCTTAGTATCCATGATGAGCATCCGTAATTGAGTTCTGGTGATGAGTCTTGGCTGGGAGAGGAATTTGAAGATTTGCTTGGCTCAATATAATCATCTGTATTAGCCATGGTGCTCTCACAATCATGCTTCTCGCGGTTCGTGGATATAAGCTGCGGAGGCACCAACATTAATGAGGGGAGGGGAATAAATAAACAAGCCAACGCTTTAAAAATATAAGGGGTGAGAAAAGGCAGAAGTTAAAACATGTTGTTGGTTGTTATCTAGGCATCTCTTATTTTTACAAAGCCCGGAAAGATACCTAAGTAGGCCCCCGCACCGCCACGGTGAGTCATCAGACACGGTTGTGCCGCATGTTCGATATTCCTTTTGACAGTACTTCCATAATCACTTTCACATTCTCACAAATCTCTTTCTCCGCCGGCGTTGGTTAAATATAATTCGGCTCGATTCTTTCCAGAGAAGCACCTCCGCTATGAAAATAGGATATCGGGTTACTACAACTTGTGTTGATGCGATATTTTGACGATAGGGGGGTTGTTCCTCTCCCTTCCCCGCATGCCGTGACCCAAGACACGGACTCTCTACACAGGAAGCGAATACATTTCTCAGGTACCTAGATTAACCCCTGAAGGTAGGTGGGCCAAGAGAGAATAGAGTATGCCGTTGCTAGAATTCATGTCATGGGATTTCGTATATCAGTTACTCAGCTCCACACATCGATTACGAGGTACCTGTCTACGATCCTAAGCTTCAGCTCTCATCAATATATACCACCACCTCCGAATACCAACAACTCACTGGGGCTTATACCTAATCTCCTACATAGGTACCTGGTACCTAGATACATCTTGGCTGTTATTCCTCGACGCGTTAAGTCTATTAAGAAACGCGAGCACGACATATGAAGACACCCTGTTGGAATTGGAACTAAGACACGTCACGATTGATAGGTACAATTTGAACACTTAAAACTACCTAGGTACCCCTAGATAACTTCAATTCCTTCCAAAGATGTGAATCAATGCATGTAAGGGCAGTGCGAACTAGAAACCCTATTCATCCTTCTAGTCGCCGTACTCGATGTACTTACCGAGCTCAGGCTCGGGTTCAGGCTCGGGCTTGCGTATATTTCCCCATTGATCAAGGTTACCAGACCAATTAACAGAACTGATCCTCTTCTTGCTCTTCTTGCTCTTTTTACTTGTGAGACCCCACCCATCATCAACAGCTTCTTCAACCGGATACCTTTCTTCTACAAGAACAGGAACAGCCTCTTCAGCAGGGGGAAGAAGAGACGCCGGATGGACTACATATTCCGTAACGTGTGGAAATATCGCCGACTTGGATTCTACTGTGCTAACTAGGGGTTTCTCTGGCGCAGGCTTCTCTGATACTTGAGTCTGCCTCAGCTCTGGGGATGGTACTCTTGGCTCCAGGCTAATGTTCTCTCCTGTGTCTTTAGTTAGCATGAAGCCACCATCTCGGAAGGAGGGTGGTGCTGGGCGACGGTTCGTGCTCTAAAAAACCTACCACTGGAGCGCTGGTGATGTTTTCTTAGACGCTGTAGCTCGGTCATGCCGCTGCTTAGGATTTCCATCTTGTCCGTGAGGAATTTCCGTTCATCCGCAGTTTCCCAGCTTTCAGCGGCTATCCGACTCACCACATCTTCGCTGAGATCGAATACTATCTCTGGGGTGAATAGGCTGGGAAGCTTGGAGATGAGGCTAGCTTCAATAGCGAGGTTACTGAAGTCATCGACCACTTGTTTCAGAGCTACCTACCACACCATGAGTTCGAGCCTGAGTCTGTCAGGGGTTGCAAGTGCTTACCTTGTAGTATGCTTCCATCCAGTCGACTGCGTCCGAACTTGCCAGAGTTTCCATGTCCATTTCAGTGTGCTTCATGATCATGTCCAAGCACTGATCGAGGTCCGTAGAAAGTCGTTTGGATTCAACCCCGGACTCTTTTAGGCCGCGCATGATGCTGTCTCTGGTGCGACCGATACGGATCTTCTGGACGATCTCTGTCAGATAATGGTTGTATGTGATCGGATGACCCTCTTCGTGCGGTCGCAGAATCTCGTTGACCTTCCCTCGGAGCTGACGATTGAGCTGGTCTAAGGCGTCATTGATCAACTCTCCCCAGAGCTTAGCCTTGGTGTCTTCATCCACAATGTAGGTCAATGCTGCATTGACTGTAAAGTCGACGGCTTCGTATATCCTACCAGAAAAGTCTTCCAGCCAGCCTCTCCATGGCGTACACTGCTCGTGAAATAGCTCTCCGATGATTAGAGGGTTATATGTGCCCTGGAGTTCACATCCCCGAGTCCTCCTCATCAGATGTTTCACTTCCCGCAAGTACTCCTCTCGCGAGACTTGAGTTGGATCGCTTCTTGACGCCTTGTCGACAATATTTCTTGACTGGCCATTGATATGCATCTCGCGAGAGAATTCGGTCAGAGTGTTCTGAACTACGGCACGAAGCCGCTTGCTGTATCCTTCATCCCCTCGGGCGCTACCGAAGAACTTGTCTTGATAAAATCCATCTCTAGCTTCGGTGATAAGGCTTGAGAATTGTTGACTGGCATTCAATAGATACTTGCGTTGTTCTGCAAGGGTACTGCGAGCCACGCCAAGCCTTTCAAGTCTGCTAGAGCAATCCTCCATTCCTCTGTGGATCTCCTCGAGGACGTCTGGCAGTTGATCGAGAATTTGGTCTTTTAGAACCTCGCTAAGACGAGTGCGTAGGCTTGGGGCACCTTTTTGGGACCGCGGTAGTCCGGCCCAGATGCCTTGGCTGAAGAACCCAGCCTCTGCTTGGTCCCGTTCCTCATTTGTGGCATTCCTAGCTTTGAAATCACGGTTACGCATGATATGCCACCCGAGTCGGAATTTGACGTCCCTGTTCTGTGCTAAGTCGAAGTAGTCACGCTCGCTAGCAGAGCCAACGTCGAGCGTGTCTGGCTTCGTGATAAGCCCGAGTGTCCTCACACCGCGAACATCTATGTCACGCGCGAGCTGGGTAACTTCCTGCAAGGCAAAGTTGCTCTGGGCCGAGACCACGGCGAGAATGATGCTACGGGGGTTTTCCATGTACGATCGCACCAATGACTGTACTATCGAAGCATCCTCAGCTGATTGCTCCTTATTGCCGGCACGAAACAATCCGGGCAGGTCGACGATGGTCAAGTGCGGCTGAGTTGGCCCGGACAGCTCTATACGAAGGACATCTTTGCAAAAGGTCCTGCCTCGGTCGATTCCAACACCCATGACTTCTTTGGCCTCATCAACGAGGGTGCCAATGTTGTGCGTATCGGGAATCTCGGAATACTGGAATTGTTCAAGTCGGGCCCTCTCTATAGCTGAACGGTCAGTCCCGGGGACGATCGACACGCAACACTTCTCCTCGGCGTGCTCATCAGTATGGCGTAAGATCAACTCGGTCGCGAATCGTGTACAGAGACTGTCTTTGGTAGGAAAAGACATGCCCGAGATGGCCTGAAGAACTGAGCTCTTCCCGGACGACTGATCACCGCAGACCACAATTTGAGGAAGATTGACATAGCGATTGATTCCCTTGGACCGCAGCTTGTCGATGATGTCCATCAACGTCTTGTGGTCCTTCGACTGCAGGGGCACAGTATCCGTACGGACCGCCATATTGGGCAAAGTGATGATTGCAAGGGTTGTTGGATGTAGTTGTTAGTAGGCGTCACTTTGATGCTGGCCATGAGAGAAGTAAAGCTAGGAAGAACTCGACATGAGGATGAACGTGGCTACATAAACTTCCCATTCTCTCGAATTCCCAAGGCATAATTGTTAATTGTCAGGCATCGATGCAGGCTGCCGTGAGGTTGCATGGTGCGCCACGTCGAATATGCACATTTCCCGCGTATGAGGGCAGCCTGCTTCTTAATTAATTGATATATCACATCCGAGGGGGAAATATGAAAGGCGAGTGAGATTTGGACGACGAAGTTGGGGGTCGGCCTAGGAATCGGGTATGTGCATCAGTGCATCAAATAGGCCGCATCAGGTCTGTGACGTGGGTGCGTATCGGTTAACTGCTGTTGTAGCGCCATCTACCTATCTGCGATCAAATCCTAGCCAAGTTTTGTGGACATGTACAGGTTTAATGAGTCTAGGACGAGGCGTATTCCATGTTTTGCCCAACCCCTCTTGAAGGTTGCAATGTCTAGATGGTAGGTAGATAACTCACGGTACCTAGTTAACAGCCCCCCTTAACTACGGATGTTCGGTGAATAATATGATCTCCATAGGTTAGCCGGGCATCCCCAGAGCCTAGAGCTGACAGCGAGTTTCGAATTTAACAACCAACTGCATGAACAGCCTCAGATAATAAAATGAGGCGGGCGGGGGTGAGCAGGAGATGAACTTGACTGGCTACCTCTATCATTCTATGGCAGAGATTTATCTCGGGTTATTATGCCTAATACAGCCAGAGCTGGCTGACATAATCAACCCTTACGTAAGGCTGGCTACACGTACGCACAAGCCACCTGGCAGCACTGGCAACGGCCAGATCTTGTCCCAGCACCGCTTGGAAGTAAATTGGAAACACGAAAACCACTCGTATGATGTGCAAAGAGTTTCCAAGCTTACGAATGGGTAAGCAATAAAACTGCGGCTAAATTCATGCAGATATCGCTCAAGGAAAATCCGGTCTAGAATTTAGACAATATTACCTAAAGCAATATCAGTTCGAAGCAGCCCACCGCAGTCCGCCTTGAGAGCCGACCTTATTTCCGTATCGTCCACTTGACAACATCCAGTCCGAAGATATTCTTAAGTGTAACCGGCCCAAGCCAGCCAACTGCCACCACACGCGGAGTCCGAGCGCTGAATTCTTCTTCAATGAGTCACAGCTCTTGCCGCTCCGCCACTTCTTTTGCCGGCTCGCAGATGGCACGAGCCCTTGGGGGGCTTAAGCTTCTTGTCAGGATACCTGACCTGATACCTGACCTGTCAGGATGGGACCTAGACAAGAGACAAAGAGGATCTTTATATGGGTCTCCCCCAGATAGGTTGTAGTCCCCCGCGGAACAACACAGTTCATAACCCCCCCCCCATATGGTCCGCATCGTGACACTTCTACAACTGAGAGCTGGCTGTTATCTTGCTCTTGACGACCCCGGACTCTAGCTCGACGACCTTGATATCTAAAGGCTGCTTGTAACTCGGGGGCGCATAGGAAAGAGGACGGATTATTATCCTCACAGCGTGGCCATAAATGTGTTGCACTAATTCAAGCAGTCATCATTTTACGGTTTGTGTAGTAAGTGCACTTTCGACCCCTAGAATTAATGAATAACTTTAGCTTAGGATAGCAGCACAAGCCTACAATTAATATAAGATGGAAGACGTATACTTAGTGCCGACTAATATCACAACAATTGTCATGATACAAACTTAATATGTGATAACGACCTAGAGCAAGGTTATGAAAATAGCCCTGACAATCGTATTTTCGTATAATTTCGAGAATAAAGGGAGCTCATAACCATTCGTGATTCACCCACATCCAGTCTTCGATGTTACAACGAGTGTAATATATACATGTATATATAAAAGGAGATGCCTCTACTCTCCGCATTTTCTTTAATTGTTATCAGCACCTTAGACAAGCCAAGCACGGATTCCTTCGAAATAACCATTGCATAACTGTTCTTTCGCCAGTCGTACGCTACTTTTAATTCCATACAACTCTTCAGTAAATTCCACACACGAATATGTGTAACGCCGATGCCACACCACTCCAGTGCGATACTTGCGGCAAAAGAGAAGTCTATTGCAGGAACTATGATCCTTGCGAGTCTCCTTATGCATGCACTACGGCTTGTCCCAATCTCAAGCTCAATAATCTAGGTCCACCAGGGAAATATGAATGCATACCATGTGAAGCATCGAGATTAGCCCAGTCCAGGAACAACGGGGAACGGAAGCATCGTTGAATAACGATCTTGGGTACCCACTATTGCCTCGATTTGGATTCGAGAAACCTCTAATCAAGCTCTATGGTGGGATATTCTGTTAGTATCCAATGTCTACGACCCTTCTTCTCTTTATTTGTACTATTTTGTAACTACGGGTTTTCGCTAACCTGGGTGGCTAGCAAGCTGTAACCATAGGCCTCTAAACTACACCTCACACATTTCTTTCATATGTCCTTCAATTTCGTCGATATCAAATTTGGATACGAACGCTGGACCTTTTTCCCCTGCAATACTTAGAGTACCTAGGTATGTATTACATCACGTCCTTTTTGCTGCGACGAAGTTCGCAAAGAAAGTACGGCTGGACTATATATTGACTCTTATTTAGGAGTATTCTTCCGTACTACGGCCCTCAGATGCAGAATGGCGACGGAGGAATTAATAACGTAGTAATAGGAGGCTGTTCATCCCTTAACGGGTAGTTGGGAGTCGTTAATCATGGCGTAGCATAGTACCGGCGTAATACCCAAGCCCCTAATTAAGAGTTGTGTTATACGGAGATCGCCTTCCAAGCCTTTTTAAGGAGGTCACCCCTTAGAATAACTCACGATATCAATATACCAAATTTCCTAAGAATATTATCCTATCGCATCCATGGATGCCCCAACTTCTTATTTAAATGTTGACTGTCTTCCATTCCACGTAGTTGACACGGAGATATCTACCACGCAATATCCACCTGAAATTGCCCTAACTGCTTCAAACCTTGTAATAGTTCAGAGGAGCTCGTATGACACTTGCTTGTTGTTCACATGAGGGAAGAAATAATAGAGCCTCCTACAAAGCGGTGGAAGTGTCAATCAACTTACAACGACTGGGTTAAGGGCAGCAAGGCGCAAAATGTACGAGGATTCGCCTACTCGTTTCCAGAATGCACCAAAAGAAATCATATGGATCGAAGTGTCACGGCAGGCAACATTGAAGGCAAGGGCTGGCGCTCGTATCCTTCGAGGATAGAAAATATCATAATTGACAGGCAAGAGGCCGGAGGGATTGATCTTATGGCGGGCGCTAGTGCGCACGTGCCGCACCAATGCACCCAATCAACACTCAGGATCATCAGGGTGACGAATTGCCACGTGACCACCCTGATGCGTGACATATCATGGCTGCCATGAATCCGAAGAGCTCCGATGTCCGTTTTGTTGCACACGAAAAAAACACACTGGGAGCACTCTCACAGCACTAAGATAGGTGCAAAAAGAAATTTCAGGACAAAGACTCATTTAAGTATTGGGTTGAAGCTCTGAGAAAGAAGAAACAGGAAGCAGCAATGCACTTACGAAGAGCTCTGAATGATGCATCAAACACGCCATCCCGCCAGGCACGAAGACACGAACCAGATGCCACAGAAGACTCTGGTCTACATGACTATGAAAGCACACTCAAACTACAAACTTCAGAGTCAATCCAGTTGAATAAGACAATGGTCCAATACACGGGACAAATCGACAACTTTAGTAACAGTACAAAGATGGGTCATATAGGGGATATATTCACAGATTCTGCTAACGTTGGGGATAAATACACCTATTCGATACCGGTACCCCCTGACATGGATCTTGGACTCATCGAGAGCTTGTAAATCAAGAACGCCAATTCGAATCAGACGAACAATAAGTGGCATACTTATCCCACCATAATACCAAGAATGACCTTCAATGAGGCTCTGTAGAGGGTTTCTAGAAGAGAATCAAAGACTTGCAACCCAACACTGTACGCAAATGAGGATGAAGAGTTATGGAAAATAATGGTCAAAGTACAGATGATATGAAAAGACCCAACAAGCAAATCCGATATTACCCAGGTAGTGTCGACCAAATCAATTGTTTGCTCTGAGGAGCCTCACGCATCATGCGTGCCTGTTAGTACCACGAACGAGGATGTACAAAATTGGGACCTAAGCCGAATGAGGCACGCACCAGTCAATTGACACGTCATAAAGCGTAAAAGGTCGAGCGATAGTCTTGCCCTTTCAAATATCTTTATCTTCCTTTCTAGTTACCTATCTTGACATCGTATTATTCCTGTCAACGTATGATGCTTCCAATGTCACTTGCTCGCTTAACCGATTTATGAACGTGAGAATGGCGTCGACGCTTGTTGGTCAGTCCGGCCGCCAATACGTCAAGGGCAACATGCTCCAACCTCACCCTACAAAGCCCGAGCTAAGTATCTATCGCGCAGAGTATGTCACAAAGCCGATGCCAAAGTTTCACGCTCTGCTAGATTCTCTACTGATTTCATTTAGATGCGGGAGTCAATCTTCAACCAATCGTTAGACCTCAAACGCAAGTTCGCACACTCTCGTCATCTGCGAATGCCAGTCGATTACAATGAATCCGAGCACACCCTTGTTTTCGACTATTTCAGAAGTACTCTACTCGTATCACTACAAGGTAATTCGGCCTTTCCTGTTGAAGCGAGGAAACTCATCTTGCGACAAACCGGAGAGACTCTCAAGGAGCTCCACGATGAGAACTGGATCCATATAAGTACAATATACCTTGACCTCAATTTTTCTTCCGGGGACCTTACTGATTCTATCTCGTTGTAAGATGTGAAACCAGACAATATTTTGGTTGATTGGGAAGAAGACGATCGAGGCAGGGTGCAGATCAAGAAGGTTGCTCTCGGCGATCTAGATTGTGCGCTACGACTCCAAGGTGACAGGCCACTCCGGCTACCCGGTGCAAATAGGATCGGAAACGTCATGTGGCGGAGCCCGGAAGCGCAAACTGGAAAAGGCATCGCCAAACCATCAGACGTCTTTTCTTTTGGACTCGTAGTAAGTATACTCGCTAACGATTAATAACACCCTACTAAACGTATAATTAGTGTATCTTCGGTCTTACGAGCCAGCAGATCATGCGGCTAGACATGGAAGACCTAAGAGAAAATAACATGTTTCCTGAGCAGGAGATCCTATACCGACTCTTTCTCTTCTTCGGGCCACAGCTTCCACAAGGACTCCTTACACAAGTCGACGACGAGGCATGGAGCAAGCTCTTGACATTCGCGTCTGAATGGGCTCAAGATGTTACAGTCGAGGATCTGGGGTCAACTTTTGAGTATTGGACAGAGGAAGACTTCCCAAACCTTACTGTTGAAGCCAAGGAAGTGATATCCATGATGACGAACCTAGATCCCACGGCTAGAGCAACGATGGGCGAGGTCCTACAGCACCCATGGTGGAAAGGCTGCCAGCAAAATTTTTATGAGAAACCCTGATATCTATAGTACGAAACTTGCTAGTTGTATATGCCTTCGTACCTAGGTCGATTAGACGTTCCAAGCGTCACCATGAATTCAGGGGTAAGGTAGGGGCTTATCCCAAGCTCTTCTCGCTACGACTTCTTCGAGTCTGAGGCAGGGCCAGTGCCAGGTAATGGGACGATTAGGGGAGGCAGCCTAGATAGATAGAAAGACCCATCCCGATGACTGGGAATAGAGCAACATTCTATGTTTTTTTTAACATGTCACACGATACTTCAAGAAATACCGAGAGGAAGCCCTTGTCCGTAAGAAACTGTCAATTCACTGTCCGTCTTGGTGTTCAGCCTATAGCAATATTCCTAGACTTGTAAGTAACAAATGGGCGTCAGAAGCCCCATTACAATATGAACCCTTTTGGTTCCAAGTCATCCTCCTCTTTCTCAAACTTCATGGTTGCAGAAGACAACCGGGTTTGACAAAGCTAAACGAAACCCAACCGTGACTCATCCACGCCTCTCCGTAATAGGCAACCTGAAGTTTGAGTCAGCAACAACGGTGGCTGTATGCAGAATTTCGAAGGTGACTCACGTTGCCACAACCCATCCACTCAAGCATAGCAGACGAAGGCGGAAATGTGTGACTTAGTATTGATCGATGAGCTTGAGGGTCACGCCGGTTCTTTGGTCAAGTGGCGCCGAACCAAAATCCACTTGGATTGTTAACGGCATTAGGGACCACCTTGATCGTAAGTGATCCTGATGGAGAACTACCTGCCGATACAAGAATCCTGTTTCCAGTACCTCCGGGGATGGTGCTAGGAATGGTGTAGTTGCAGAGGACAGTCTCGAGGGTAGCCTCAGGTGCAGTACGAGGGAGCATACCGGGAATAGGATCAGGAGCAGTGCCAGTAGTGGAAGCAGGAGTGGCTTGAGCAGCGATGTCCACCAAAGTACTATGAGTTCTCTTCTTTGGAACCTTACGGACTGGACCTTTGCCGCCTGCAAATGCCGTTGCGAAGACTCTGCTGCTTTTGAATGCACTCCTGAAAGCTGGTCGACGCTCATCGATTTGTAGGTAATCTAGCTTCGTTCGGTTGCTTCCCGGGGAGGCCTCCTTCTGCAGCTCTTGAACGATTAGTTCCTCCAAGGCTGGGTTGCTTTGAATGACGGCGCCCAGTATATGTTCCGCAGTAAGCCTCTGGACGCGTGTGGCGTCGCGGATATTGGTACATTCTGCCTCGCCTCTTTTCTTGCAACGGTTGCACATAAGTTCATCCCCTACACAACGAGAGTGACTGTGGAAGCATGCATCACATGCTTCTCCCTTTGCCCTCTTGGTTGGTGGTGGTTGATCTTGGAGGTTCTCGTTCCCGTCTTGCGTATCACTGGGATTGCCAGTCCAGTAGTGCATGCTGATGGAGTCTGGCTGTGTAGGGACCATCGAGAAGTCGGACGTCGATGAGGCGTTGCCATTACCTTGACTCGGAATCGTACCATTCGTTCTGTCAACTGGGTAGAATGGGGCCGAATACCGGTTCAAGCCTTGACCCGGAATCATAGCATTCATTCCTTCAGCTGGGTAGGTTGGGGCCGAAGGCAGGTTCGAGAAGTCGAAGCGTTGAACAGGAGTGAAGTCATCTAGGTCCGTACCCTGATTCTCCACAATTGGCTCCTGGGGTTCTCTAGGAGGTCCGGATGAGCTAGTAGCTGCGAGTCTGGCGCGAAGTTCATAGTTTGAGTCTTCGGAGGTGGATGGGTAACCGGAGGCCTCGAAAGAGGCATCATCGCCATAAGGAATTTCGTCTATCTCCTTACGTTCCGAGTTAGAGTATGTGAATTTACCGCTATCCTTGGGGGGCTGGTTAAGGGTTGGGCGTGTTCCCTCCATGATGGCCTAGGCAGTCGGTTGTATTGGTTAGCAGTGGGCTAGCTAGAGGTTGTAGTGACGGTGGAGGATGAATACGAATAAGTTAATGAAGGATACGTACCTGGTTGACTTCTATGCTATGGAAGAGCGTCTTGTGAACGCAGTATCACTGGAAGGACTTGGTGTGTCCCTAATGTGGTTGACGTTGGTTGAAGCAATGCATAGAATGATGTGTAATGAAGGATGTATTACAACATGGGGTAGCTGTTGTTTCCGTTGATTCACGGCAAATATTGTCTTGTGGAAGTTGGGGGTTTTTCTTTTGTTTAGGCGGGTACCCGTCATAGAAGATGGCAGGACCTCCTGGCGGGTCTATTTCGTGAAGCTATCGACGATGCTCCTAGGATACCGTCTGACTTCTAGGCTTTATTATTTGCCTCTATTCGTCCCTGTTGCCTGGGTCTTTCCGGGTCATGGTTGTTATAGCGCTGAAGGGGGTTGCGTATACTCGAGAGTCAGTTGCCGCAGTACAACTATCGAAAAGGGCACGATAATACCGAGACTAATACACTAGGAGCACCCGCCAGGCCTCTGAAAGCATGGATATTGCAGTTAAGCTGCTAGATTAACTATAGAAGGCAGCAAAAACACAGTATATCGACAACGGGGCGATGTAGTACATTATACTTCTCTTGTCAGCATTATATACAAAGGAGTTTGTATCTTAACGCCCGCTATAACGACTGGTTACAAGCTTAATGACATTACACCTACGAAGGAAGATCTACCAAATTGACCTTTGGATATATCGACTACCTCCTGAGTACATTACCGGAAATACGTTGATAACGCCAATGAAAGAGGGAAATGTGAATATTGCGTAGTAGTTTTAACGAGAAACGGGAAAATAAGGTCATGTCTGGGCTCTTTATTCTACTTTATGGACTAAAGGTGTTCTTTTGCATGAAGTACCGGGAGGAATCAAACTGGTACGTTAATGAGCTGACGTCAAACGGCGATTAAGCCAAGGCTACGCAAGGTAGTAAACGGAACGATTCCATCCAATGTCAAGAGCATTCATAAATTGAAATATGACATCAAAGAATAGTGATGAAGGGAGAGTATGGCAACGCGAGGGACACGTGACCGTAGATATGCTATAGTCATTGCAATATTCCGAGTTGTAGGCAGCTCTTGTATGTCTCCCATCACGTATGTAGGTATCTAGGTACCTCAGCACCAGATATACTGACTGTGGCTACTTTCCCTAGTCGTAGCGGCGTTATAACAGCATCCTTTCCTATCTAACGACACGTCAGATCACTATGTTCTGTGACTCGGATAACATGCAGTTAGCTTACCTACCTAGGTAGGTACTCAGGACACTATTGAGGACCAACAAGAGCAGCTATGATTTGACAAGCCTCGATTCTTACTAGGATAAGTCCTTCTACGATATGAAGATTTTATCCGTGATTCTCGTCTTAACATAGTCACTTGTAGAAGGCCACGAAATATGTAGGTGACTATCAATCCTAGGAGTACGCACCGCAGAATTATCGTCCAGTCGACACGAGGACGTAATGGCCTATGAGATATATAACACTGGTTGCTCGGCTTGGAACCTTCTTATCCTTTCCTTCTCTACCGAGCAGACTCGCCCAGAACATCATTGTCTGTCTTCTCGGACATTGGGAAGCTTCCTTCATCTACGATGGCCGAATCGATGGACGTAATGGATTGGTTGAATGAGTCGCTGGGTGACTATCCGTTTAGCGAAGATCTCTTTGGCGACCCTATGTCTATTGACCAGCCAAGCAATCAACCCAGCCACGGCGAAGCTCCATACCAGGCGCAAGACGAACAGATCAACTCTGCACCGAGCCCGGATCAGCAGTTCTTCGTGGATCAATTTCTATGGACCGAGAACAACCTGCCCTACGGAATGTCCTTCGACTCCGAGTACAGGATCCCGACGCCCGAGTTCATGGCCGGATGGAACTACGAGCCGTATCAGCCGGCCAGGCCCGAAGACGAAGAGGAAGACCAGGTTGTTTTCATAGCATCTCGGGGAACCGAGTACCGCGCTGAACTGGCCAAACCCCCTGGGCCTGTCGAGAACGCGACGCGAGTTCGCCAGTCGGCTCGCCACAGAATCGCCCCGCGAGCCCCTTTTCCAAGTCGACGACCAGCGTGGGTACTTCTCGCCACCGACTTCAACAACATTTCCACGATACCGGGAGACATCGAGCTGTGGTGTCCTTGCTGTGCGCGAACACGAGAGAGAGAGCTCTTCAGGATGACTCTCTTGAGTCAAGTTCCGGTGGAGACATGCATCGAATGCAGAAAGGGGGGACGGGTGCCCATGGAGGACTTGGCGATCTGTTGGAGCGCGCCTCCGGAATACAAGGGCTGCGGAAGACTACTCCCCAAGAGCCAGTTCTCCGGGTTCATCACACACGAATCTTTCACGGGGATCTTCTGCCACGACTGCCGAGCTTTCGGGCACCATCGAGCTAGGGGGGAGGGGCGATATATCGAGAAGAGAGGAGACTATAGGGTAGGAAGAGCTTAGTGGGCGACTTAGGTTCTTGAACGATTGGATAAATATATGGCTATTAGGTATAGCCGAAGGAGGCCAATCGACGAAGTTTGGAAAAATAGAAAAGCATGTAAGGTAGCCTTACCTATCTCTAACTAACTATGGCCATTGAGTACCTAAGAGTCAGGAGAGGTCAAGGGGCAGAAGAGATGCGTTTTAGGTCATATTCAGGTAGTAGACTAAAATGAATTGAGCACTATATCCCCTTTGTCACATATGCAATTCTTATTTGAGACCATGATAATAATATGTTAAGGTATTGGTAAGGTAATACAGCTAAACCTGAATATTAGCTGTGTCTTCATAAGCTGGAGTGTATGAAGAAAGAAAGAAAGAAAGAAAGTCTTTAATAATTGCTTCCAGCTCCAGCTAGCATATTTCGTTACTTCACTTTCGAGATATCTCTTCTTCTCTAGCCTGCTCCATTTCGGCCCTATTATATCAGTTAGTAATAATTAGCAGTGCAGTAACACATTATGTAACTTACCTCAGAACACATTTTGGGCAAGGTTCAGTCAACAGGTGGATGTGGTTATCCAATCTACAAAGTGTTTGATGCGCTGGGCAGTATCCAAATGGTTTGATGGGACGACAGTTCCCCTTTCGCCTTCCAGGACAGTGATGGGTGGTCTTGCTACCTCTTTGTGGCATATTGTCTAGCAGTAAGTAGATCAGATAGATGGTGATGATTGTTTAGACGAATATCTTACATACGATAGACAAGCTGAGCTTACGGCCAGAGTGAGCGCGCCATAGGGGAGGGTATATACTATCTTAGTAAGGCCTCGATGCCACAAGACTATAAGGAGCTTGTTTCTTCTACAAGTACATTGTAGGAACAGTTCCTTAGTTAACCCATACAAGCGGAACATGTCTTTTGATCTTCCGTATCCGTTGTGGCCAACCGCACAGGTCATCTTTACGTCCCATAATAGCACTCTATAATGACTAAATATTAGTGTAACTAGTCGATAGGTATAAGTTAATACTACAATGGCTGCAATAATAACAATGAGTTGACGCATCGTACTATGGTCGTAAATCTTACAAGCATCAATTACTGTGAATTTTAGAGGGATGAGAGGGTGAGGTACTCTCCCCTATCTTGGTATCTATATGAGATGTAGACTGTAGATTTAGATTATCTATTTAATTATATACCTTATTGCCTACCTAGGTAGTTATATAGCGGTCAAATTTATCAAATGCATCATGCCCTACCTAGCGAAGCGCTTCCCACTCCTCTAACATCCTCGTTGCCTCCTTGTGGTCTTGACTTGACCGGATCTGACCGTCAACGGCAAACCGAAAGAGTCGCCTTGCTAGCCGATACCCATATCCGTAAGCAAATCGCATGTAATCTTTACCGGCAGCTTCTTCAAATGTCTTCTTCAACTCACGGTCCTCGTGCGTAGGGGGATCATCGTTAGCTGTTCGCTCGTCTTCCTCTTCGTCCTCTAACCAGCCCCACATCCAGAGAGGTGGTTCACATGCCATAAACATTGGCGCAAAAACGGCACTATCCCAGTCGAGAACGGCGGATAGAACGGGTAGCTGTATATCGTCCGTCGGGTTGATTAAGATGTTGCGGGGAGCAAGGTCAAGGTGAACCAGGCAGTTAGGGACATCTTTCAACCAACCTCTTGCATCTAGCTCTGAGGCCATAGCGTAGAACTTGTCCATCAACATAGGTGTAAGATAGTCTTTAGAGTAGGATTCTAGTGCAGCAGCCTTCTGAGCCTTAAAGCTAGATGTAAGCAGGTCTAGCACGGTTCGAGTAGTCGGGGAATTGCTGTACAATACACCTGGTAGATTATCTTGAGGTTTAAATGGCGTGACAAATAGCGGTGCATCGAGGCTCTTGTCCTCTGCTGAGAATGTCAAGACGCCGGCCACGCTGCTCCGAGTATCTAGCATCTTATGGAAAACGCTGCCTAGTTCATGTGCGACCTTTACTCGCGTCGCATGATCGAGTTGTGGGTAGGTTGAAAATAAGTCGGTTCCTGCGATACGGTTTTGAATCATGTACCGGGAAATCAACATCTTCTCTTCAGTATCGTCGAACGTGATGACCCTAGGGGCCGGTATCTGAGTGTTCCGCTCTAGGAAGCTCAGGACAGCAACCTCACGGTCTACTTGAGCAGCATCAAATCGGGGTAGCCGTAGAATGTATCGAACTTCTGAAGAGCCAGTTTGCTCATTCTCTTGTCGTGTCAGACCGATAATACGGTTATATCCTCCTCCGAGTAACCGCTCCACGGCTATATCATCAAGGTCTGCATCAGGCCATATCTTACTGTGAGCGAATACCTTGACGCGGGTTTGGAATGTATCAAATGGTTCATGATCATACACGAGAGTGGAAGAATCCGATTCTACATCGGAGTCCCGGTCACAGTCCGAGAACGAATCGGTCAAACGAGTCCACATCTTGCCCACCTATCCTAGAGTTCTGATAAAAACGTAGGTTCAATTTTGAGGTTCTAGCAAGTAATAAATACTACGTGTAAGTCAAGAAAATAGTATTATATACTCTTTGTCTATGGCCTGGATTGTTTGCCCTTTGGTTTGACGTGTCCGCTGAGTCACTAGCTGGACCAACACCAGATCCAGTTTCATAGAAATCGTTTGTTCCTAACTTCAATTGTCCTTTTACACTTAACACACATATAAGAATCAAAGTAAGAACCCGCGCACGCTTACCATTTCTTTCTTCCTTCTCCAAGTCAGAGCCCGTGCTCCCGAACCTCGCATATCAAGCTTTATTCTCATAGCAAACACGACGCAACTAGGAAATGCGGAAGGCATCGATAGGTTACCATTGTATATTACCAGTACGGTCTCCCGTAGGTCAAACTAGGTAATTCAACAAACGCCCGTATTATGACACATCCATTTACCATCCAACACCCATCTTCGCACCAGTAAAGTATCACTCTCAAGGCGAGGCTCGAAGCCAACCGGTAGGGGATCTCATGCCACTCCAACTTCCAAGCAATACGCTCATATCTTGCCAAAAGACCGCTTACAACGATATCCAGGTTCCGCCGAAGATAAAGAAAATGACGACGAAGAGAACAGGCGCGACAGCGTCACCGGGGTCAACGCCCGGGGCCTCCAGGATTGGCAGGCCTAGGATCATGTTGTTGGTGAGGTTGGTAGAAGCCCCGTCGATAGCAACCTGAGTCAAGTTCCCGCAAGCCTGGTTCAACTGCGCATCCATCATCATCTCCATGATCTTGGGCTTCTCAGTGTCCAGGATGCTGATAGCGGCGAAAGTCCCCATGGGAGCAGAACGCAAGAAGGCGGCACGTAAGGTCGAGTTCAAAGCGACGGTGGAAAGGTTGGCTACTCGTGCGTAGGTCTGGCAGTTCTGTAGGCTGGCAGCGTTCGCGCTGGGGCTTTGTCGGGGCGCGAGAGCATCTGTCCCGTCGACTTGGGCCACTGCAATGTTGCAGATGGACAGAAGGAGGACGAGGAGTTTGAATGGCGTACGAAGCATAGTGGCGGCCATCTTTGATTGTCGAGGAAGCCAAGAAAAGGAGCGAGGTATTAAAAGGGACGTCGGATGCTGTGGCCTGCCACAAAAGACGGTATGGTATAGAAGAAAAGAACGGATGAAGCGAAGGCGGATGACAGCAGGTGCAGAGATCAACTCATGAGAATAGAATAAGGAGAAAAGAGAGATCGAACCTACCTTTTGAGAAGTCAAAGTTTAGATGGCTGAGATGCGCCATCCCCCTTGAAATCATATGTTCAGACAGGAGTTGAAAGGGGGGCCGTTGCAGTTTCGGACCAGGAGATCCGACGTCTCAGGTGTTGAATCGTAACGCGCCACTCCCGTTCGATACGATTAGGTACGCGATTATAGCCATAGTGTGGCTAGTAATTTTAATAACTAGCCACAAACCACGATAAAAACAATAGGTAAAATTGGTCATTGCCTAATGTAACCTAAGCAACCGCCGGATTGATCTCATAGCGTGGGTATTCCAGATTCCCGGCGTTATTCCTATCAAAGATGCCCCGTTCGAGTCCGAATTAGCAGAAGATGTCGCCGCACCATCCACGCACAGACATAGTAGAACGTCAAATATGTCATCGCGCCAATATGGGTGGTCGAAAAATTATCAAATGATCGGCGAGGTCGATCCTATCAAAGGAGAAAGAGTAGAACATCCTCAAGTAACTGCAATTCTGATCCACAATGTACATTAGTATTGATACAGAGATGGATACCTATCGTATCGTGGATTAAGATCCAGAAGAATGTAAGAAAAACAATCTCACTCACCATTACCATTCGTGTGTGGCACGTCGAAGATGCTAACGAATACCGTGCTACCAGAACCGATTTTGATATTCGCATCTCTATGCTGCAAAATCTTGGACTGACAGCAGTTCGATGCCTCAGGTAAGGATTGTGAATGCTCTTCGTCAGATGATTATCAGGGGTCAGCTAGTCCCAACCTCATCCTGTTAGATGTGACAATACGTCCAGCACCAGGAGCAGGTACCATCAGCCTGGGTGACTTTCGCGCCAGGAACCCATAAATATATGCTCGACCAGAACGGAAGGATCTCCTACCTCGAGATAGTGGTTCTGTGGGAGCCAACCAAAGCTATCTATAGGCAACACCAACACATCACCAATCAACCTTGGTTCTCTCAGCCTGTCCAGTTCGTCTCCAGTGTGCTTGGTGCCAGTCGTTTCCGTGAAATAGTCCATCAGAGCTCGAGTGAAGGCAAAGGGTCCGGTTGTCATCATGACGTCTTCAAATGTTACGCCTTCTCCAGGAGCTTTCGACCGGAACAGATCCTCGAGATTCTTCTTGACTTGGTGCACAAGCCGAACGATAGCTGGGTGATGCGGTTTCGCCAGGATTATGTATTGTGCTAGCTGGACTGAATACGGAGAACCTGGCCAGATCGGCCGTTTGTGCTTGTCGTTCTCGATACCGACCACGAGGTTGGCTACGCCCTGGTACTGTTGGGGAATCCAGTCGGATATGGGGCGATGAGGTAAGACGTCGATATCGGCCCATACGCCACCTTCAACGAGCAACACGACATATCGCAAAAGGTCGGCTCTCAATATTGGATCTGTGATGTTTGAGAATAGGCTCGAGATATCAGAGGGAGAGCTCTCGGCCACATAGGTTTCGATGTTGGCATCGGTGATACGCTCGTATCGGTGTTGAGGATTAATGGCGCGCCATTGACGCGGAAATCCGACTGTTCGATCTGTCGGGTCTTCCGAGTCGTCTTTCCAACTTTGCCAGATCTTTCGTGGGAACCCTGAGGTATGCGAGGGTACAGACTCCGCTGTTGGCACCAAGTCACCTAGTGAAGTCAGTATAGGGAGAGCTAGGAAGGCTATCCAAACGGTTGAGATTAAGAGGCTGACTAACAGTTCGTTTGATTTACTCTCAGAGATCTATACGAGGAACCATAGATTAGGAATAGGCAAGATAAGATTGCGGTGCCAATGATTAGGAGATACTTTTGAGACATGGCTTCATAAGGAGATGGAGAGGGACGGTGAGACTAAAGAGATACGGAACGAGGAAGAAAAGGACGGAGTATGATGGTGATAGGGGTAAGGCAGCGCTCGATTGGACCATGCTAGAAGCAAACAAATAGAAGAATTTAAGCTCGAGACACGACTTCACGCAAGTGACAAACATATCGAGAATGAAATAGAATAGATAATCATGAAACAAAGCAAACACCCCAAAATCACTAACCATCCAGATATGTGCCCCGCGCTACCAAATAACAGCCGCCTTTGTCCCCTTGTGCGTTTATCTCTCGACACAGCATGGGGATATGGAAGTGTTAGTAGTAGTGATTTAAGCACAGGCTTACGTCGTCTACGCGTATGCGCCGTGTAAGTATCAACCTAGTAGGCCGGAGCTAACAACGGTCTTAGTTGAACGATGCAGATTCTAAGATTTAAGATACAAACAACAACCAATCAGCGAAGGGAGGCTTCCCAATTTGGGAAAGACTTGACCTGTTGGTTGCGCACCCTTGGAACGAATATGGGCTCCGGACTTCGCCCCTATCAACTATCTCATCCATTTATACCCTCGCATTCTCTTTCAATTTGAGAACCCTGAGGTATCGCTTATGAAGATCACATCAACTATCAACCTAAAGGATCGCATGTGGGACTTAAGTCGTATCTCATTATAGGACGCGGCACACCATCGTCATTTTCCTGTGCTATCTCCTAATACTAATGCCTGCGCTTATTCAGCTATCAAACAGAATTCTATCAAATCCTGCCATTGCTGCTCTCCCATTGACCTTGCCTCGGGTATACCGTACCAGACCATTCGAACGGTAATTCCATATAAAGAAATAGATCACTTCTTTCCATGAACGAGTCTTATTTGTTATACTTTATTTAAACATTCCTGTCTGCAGAAAGCCTCAATCCTTCACATAGCCTTAAATTAATCCCATCTATCCCTTCAACCCCTTCCTCCCCCGAATTAGAAAAAACGGGAGAAACTATCTATACTACGGTATATTACGCTTGTAGATGAACTCTCCTCTCCTGCTACATAGGAGCGGCCTGCTAGCAGTAGGGAAATATTAGCATGGATTATGGCCCTAAGCCACGAGTCCGAGGGATCCCTAAGCAAGGGACCAACCAACGACATCTACGATTCCTGATTGGGTGATAAGGATTATAACTTCAACAAATGTCGGTAACATAGCGTAACGCCAGCCCTTTGTAGCTAAATTCGGAGCCCCTTATCAACTCCTCAGGCAGTGGTTTGACAAGGATATTATGTAAGTTGTCTAAGTGTACCAACAACGGGAGGAAACCTAACATGAGAAAGTTGATTGGGTTGATGTCATAACCATCAAATTAGGCAGACACTCATTTTCTAGAAAGCTCGTGGGTTAGGTCAACTGCCTAAACGCCATTGCCACAAGCAAGATCGGCGATTTCAACTTCTTAAAGTTGGGGACAGAGCTTCTGCTAATAGAAATTCGCACATGAGGCTCTAAGAGATAATCTATGGTATTCTAGAAGAGACGACGCAGCAGGTGCAAACGCGTCGAGGTCCCGGAATACTGGCTGGTGTAGGCCGGTATGCAGGAGGGTTGCAGTGTTGGGTGTTGACGGGTTGCTTTGCTTTTCGAGATATGTAGATATGTTTAGCGCGGTACGACGGAACATGTCAAACTAAGCGCGGTAAGGCGGAGCGTCGGTGCAAGGAATATGTGGCTATCTTTGGTCGGACAATGAATTGAAGGGGTTGTATGGATTAGGCAAGGGGTATTTAAATGCGGTTGGTTGGTTGCTTACTAACTTGAAGATGATATACTACCTGAGAAGCCAATGTAGTTCTACTTGTAGCTATCCCTGGTTAGCCTCGTAAGAGTATATAAGCTACTTAGAAATGAAGGCCCTAGGACGAGTATTACGATTGTAGATTATGTCCTTCTTTCTTGCCCACGCTGCAATCACAAAGAAACTATAGAATCATATCTTGGCAGGCTTTTATTTGTTACCAAAGATGGATATTCGTCTAAGTTGCAAGCCAGCTGAACATTTCCCAGAGATATTGACGGCATGGTAGCGTACGGGAGATTCGTAACGACTGACGAGAACTAAACCTCCCGCATCACCTATTTCTTTCAATATGTCCCTCGATATTGTTCATTCTTTACTCAAAAGACTTCGGCCGTATATTGAAAGGTTCTTGTTCCTTTCTATCGCCTTAGCCGAAAGTCTTGGCCATACGATCTTCAGGTATCCACAAACATACCAAAACATAAAGACATATATATTTCATAGCGTTGGCGCTAAGGGTATAGAGGATACAAATCAGCTAGAGATGGCTGTTCGTAGCCGGCGTCTTGGTTGCGACAAGATTATGGTAGCGTCTCCTATCTTGACTCACATCGGCGTGAGTTGGTACCTGAGCAAGGCGTTGCGCTGCCTTTCTGATCTTTGATTGGCCGCCTAGGTACTTTCTTAGCAAAACTCTGCCGGTATGACTGATCTAAAGTATGTTTAGCCATACGACAAGGCACATAAATATGAGATTTATCTAGGCTCCCTCCAATTATCTACCGTGTCTCCTTCGTAGTTACCTACTATTCTAGGATTTCGCCTTCGGAGAGTCACCTACCTCGACTTTGAGTGACAAGAACGGCCCTATAACCGCTTTATATAATAGCAAAGTAGTATCTTTACTTGGAAAATGGACGATAAATCCCCTATACTATTCGGATGGAAACCGAGCGAAAAGCATTACTGGCTGAGCAATTTCTATCCATGTACGATCTACCACGAAGGCCTTAAGTTCTATCACTCGGAGGGTTTCTACCAAAGCATGAAAAACAAGAACAATAAGGTAGCTTTCGAGGCAGTGCGTCGAGCCGAGAAGCCGAGGAAATGCAAACATATCGCAAGGAGCTATACTATGAATGCAAGACAGCTTGAATTGTGGGATGGAGGAGAGAAGATAACCGCAATGAAAATGGCACTGAAACTCAAGTTCAGCAATCCCGAAATGAAGTTGAAGCTAATTTCAACCGGAAACCAAAAGCTGGTTGAGCATACGCCCTTCGACTTCTTCTGGGGAGATGGATATAGCGATGGGAAGAACATGCTCGGCATACTTCTGATGGAACTACGAGACGAGATTAGGAGAGAGGATTTGCAAGATAACGAGGAAGATGACGCGTCGAGGCAGGCAAATGGATACATTGAGGGGATGTGACTCACTGAGGCTGCCGCTGGTCTGCCTACCATTGGGCTGCTGCGGGAGGCCTTTGCGCCGCTACAACATCATCCATTCCCAGAGATTGTTCGGTCAAGTAGATAACGAATGTGGAGGTTGCCCAGATGCTCGATAACCTACATGTATGTAATTGCCACGTCGCGAAATATCTAGGCGTTTCCAACGGAGCCTCAAACTTTCTATCCAGCTACGTGAGCTGAGCATGACTGTAGACCGGCTCGTCAGTAGTCACCGGAGATTTCATAGCTTGGGACACGTCGCTGAATTCTGTTAGGTAGCAAGGTCGTAACGAAGCTTATATGTAATGTGCAAGTATATCAGTCGGGAGCCTCACTTTCGTCGCGTCCCTAGATCAAGCTGGAGAGAGCGACGAAAGTGCAGTCGCGTCACCTAGAGGCAGTGTAATACTAAGGACACGGTGGGAGCGATCGTGCGCAAGCACAGAGGATGCGCCCCCAAGTACAAAAATAAGAATAATCCAAGATTGAGTCACTATGCGACTCTTCCAGAGATTAAACTGAAAAGAACAGATACTACACTTGATCTAAGCCAAAAGGCAAAGAGAGCTAGAGAGAAAGAAAGGAGGAAAGAAAAGGGAAAGGAAAAAGAAAAAGAAAGTTAAGTTGTGGTGGGTTAGTGGTGCTACGGAGAATTATCGGCTGAAGCTTTGGCCATCTGGGCTGCTTCGGTACGTACCATCTAATTATTCATTTGAAGATTCGATGTTCACTTTTTCAGCAACCTTGTAACCTTGGAACTCTCTTTCAGCTACCCTGGCGCACGCTTCAGCCTCATCAATTCGTTTATCTCTTCCAAATCCGTGACCGAAACTTTAATCCATACTTCATCCGCCTCATTTTTGTTTCAGCTGGGAAGGAATAGGCAACATTTACCTCTTGTTATCTGTTATTACTTCGACATGGGTTACGACGAATCATTGGGCGAGCGAAGAGCCTCACGAAGCGATGGCGAAGACGCGTACGAACATGATAGGCGGAGCCGAACGACTCGCAATGATGACTCCCACCGACATAGTGAGCGACGAAGAGAGAGGTCCCGCGATAGGTCAAGGGAAAGAAAGCCCCGCCGGCGTTCAGGGTCTCCCGATGACGCACGTCGGCGCAGATCGAATTCTCGGGACCGCAAACGCCACCGCGAAGGACGAAGCGACCACCGGCGGAGAGGATCACGCGACCACGACGATTGTAGCGACAGAGGATCGCACCGCCGCCGGGCGCGGGCCAACCACTACGATGACGTCCTCGACAACAATGACGACCGGGACAGAAGTGGCAACCAAATGGTGAAGCGGAGCCGCCCCTTACCCTCGCAGGCTGATTCTTTTGCCGTAACCCAAGGCGAGGAGCCGCCCAAGCCGAAGGAGAAGCCCAACTTTGGAAATACGGGCGCATTGGCTGCTGCCTCCAATTCTATCGTTCAGTCTGACGGCTCGAGGATAGTGTTGAAATACCACGAGCCGCCCGAAGCCCGCAAAGCATCACCGAAGGACCAATGGAAGTTATTCGTCTTCAAAGGAGAAGATATCGTCGACACTGTGCCTCTCAGTAACCGTAGCTGCTGGCTAGTGGGTAGGGAGCTGGCAGTCGTGGATCTGCCCGCTGAGCATCCTAGCATCAGCAAGCAACATGCTGTCATACAGTTCCGGTACATCGAGAAGCGCAATGAGTACGGCGACAAGATCGGAAAAGTGAAGCCGTACCTTATTGACCTGGAGAGTGCCAATGGAACTATGCTCAATGGGAAGAAAGTGCTAGATAGCAGGTACGTCGAGCTCAGAGATAAAGATATGATGCAGTTCGGTCAAAGCACACGGGAATACGTGATAATGCTCGCTCCGAAAGAGTAAACCCCGAGCAACACCGGGACAAAGAGCTCAGTCGCCTGTGCGAATCCCGTGTGGACTATTGTTGCCACGCTACACCTACACCGTGCGACTCTTGTGTACGCATAAACTGGGGCGGACGATGGCGCAGGCAGTCACGGAGTATTCCTCTGTAAACAGCCGCATCTAGAAGTCGGGCATCAGACATTCCGGCTTCTCATTACGACCTTATCACCACCTTCGATGAAGTGGCGGAGCGACCTTCTGCCAACATCACCGGGAGTCGCCTTGTTTTTCCCAAGATAAGATCAAGGAGGTTATTGTCGGCATGATCCTCAATGGGACGATATCTTCTTGTCGATGTTACACCCAAGCTCGTCCCTGATAGAGTTGTCTAATTCATCACTCGCCCACCCGGGCTTTCTAGACGGTCCTGAGGTTGGAAAAATTTTCAACAATCACGGGTCTGTCTCAATATGCGGGCGATGGTCTTGGGCCATCATTTCCAAAGGGTATAAGTGACATTTCATAGTGACACCTCGCTTCGAAGGTGCCATGTCTCGGGATGCAGGAACCAACAACTACCGGATATGTGCCGGAGACTCGGCTGTGTTCCCAACAGAGAGTGGGTGGGTGTGTCTCGCAGCCTGGGCTGTGACGAACCAATGGTGACGATGGTGATTGATTGGACCTCCTCTAGCCGCCTTCCATCCAAAATAGAGGTACGGCCCCTTACATGATAGTTGCGAGGGTGTCCATCGTATACTCGCAGCAGGGAAACTACCTATCAGGTACGTTACACTAGTTCAACAGAACTTGACCGTATCGAGAATTCAATGTTCATCACAACAAAGAATCGAAAAATAGAGCGAAGTGGATCCCGAATAACAATTATTGTTAGATAATGCAACTTCAAAAAACATCCATGTGAAACTCATCGTATCGAGACATGTGAAATTCTCAACAACTCACGTATTTGATAGGTGGTTGTTCATTCTACGGTGGCGATGTTGTACCTGAAATACTCCCGAACATCGGACTAGGGTAGCTAAACTAAGGCGGCCCACCATCTGCCAGTCATGCAGCTTACCAAACTTCCAAGGTTTCCACCTAACGTTGAAGTACGAATAGGCTGTGCAGGCGAGAAGCAGTCTTGCGGGGTACATTTGAACTTCAAACCTTACAGATGCGATAGGTAGGAATATACACTTCTGTAGCTTGGAAATTAACCGAGGCCGCATCCGTACGTGCTTAATGTGTGTACGCCCAGAAGACAGGCTAGAATAAGCATTGGTTGGTAAAGTAGGTATCCACATGTACGCTACACAGGCAGTGTTTAATACGTCTCGACAGCTGAAAACTACCACATTCTAGCGCTGAAGATTCTAGATTAGACTAGCCTGCCATACGTCAACTAAGGTTGGTAGGTAACTTTCGGTACGCTATCGCGAGCTTACTAGTTTTAGAGTTTAGATTTAGTTTCGTTGCCATACCCGTGGGACTCTCTGCACCCTTATCCCATTTCTTCTAACATCACTGTGATGGCAACAATTCATCCATCCAATCAATCATCTATTCAGTCATATGTCTCGGATCTTGTTCGACTCGACCACTAATACGATATAGTTGACGTCAAAGTTTCCCAAAACCTATCAGACTCAAACAAATGCGCCAACTAGGGCGCATTACTATATTCTTACGAATTAGGCAGCGCTGAATCTGCTACGCCTCCTTCGGCCCCCCTTGGCCCCCCCAGATCATGGCCCTGTTTAATGCCGCCCACCCGTCTTGCCCGTCTTACCGCATACCTTAGTTCCTGACAGGGCAGCAGGGGGCGTCAGGGGTGGTGTGGGGAAAGAGAATGACTAAACGGACAGGACGGAAAGCCTCTGAGGCTCAGGCTGAGGGCCCCCCCAGACACCGAAGAAGCAGCTGACGACACCACAACAGCGCCCCGTGATGTCGCATCTCTTTTCTCCCTTCAACTCTGTACACCCCTCGTCTCCATCTCCGTCAATACGATGTGACCTGTTCAACCAACCTTTAAAAGTTCTCCGCCTTGACTGAACTTTCCAGCACTGTTCAATCATCCGACCTTAAGCAGGGCGACGTCGCGTTGATAGCACATGGAGAGTAACTTAGCTGTATGGAGACTCACTGGTCACTGGCCTGAGGACTACCTCCCTATCTAACATTTCCTTATGACTCTTTGAAGTATACTGTGTACATCGTCCTAACTCTAATACATTTCTATATTTCCAAGCTTTCACTTACCGATGCCCTATGTCACGCGCGACGTCTACCGCAGTAATTTCTAACCCCCCTTATAAGAAGAGAGGCGCGTCTTCCGACTACAACTCTCCCTGCTTGTATCCACCATATAAGGTGGCAATACTGATCTGAGTCCTGTTGCTTTGTTCACAAGGAAGCATGGTAAGTTGATGCCTTTTATCTATCCTGGTGTACCTCGTCCCAACCACACACCCTAGCCTTGTCACTCTTCCGCTTCGAGAGAGCTTAATGATGCAACTCGTTCGGCTTTGGTGTTTCCTACTTCGGCTCTTGAGGGTATACTAGATGAACATTAGACGGCTACGTTCCGTCTGTCGACATGGCTAGTTTGCTAACCTCGACTCCTCCGCAGGGCTCGATCAACAAACAAATCTCGCGCTACGAGACGACGGCAGTGTACACCCACCCCGATGCTAAGGTCGATATAGTCCTCGTCCACGGCCTGAATGGCGACCCGCAGAAGACCTGGACGGCCAAGAATGGCGCCTTCTGGCCGACCGACCTACTCCCGACCTCTCTGAGGGAGGCTCGTGCGAACGTCCTCGTGTACGGATATAACGCCGATGTATACTCCAAGAAGCACGGGTCTAATCCGAGCGACAACTTCATATACATGCATGCACAGACCTTGGTAACGTCGCTCACCCACTACCGAAAAGATGAGCTATCATCCCACAACCCGATCATATGGGTGTGCCATAGCCTGGGTGGAATACTGGTCAAACGTGCCTTGTTATATTCGAACGACTTAAGAGCTTCGCAACATGAGGATTATCGGTCGATATATGTTTCTACGTATGGCATCGTCTTTCTCGGCACGCCGCATACGGGCTCGGATATGGCGACATGGGGCACGACTCTGCAGGCAATGTCAGACGCCGTGGTTCCTAGGACCTTCTTTCAATCAGAGTCGGTGCTTCTCAGGACATTGAAGAGGGATAATGAAACATTACAAAATATCAACAGTCATTTCCTCGACATATATCAGCGCTTCAAGATTCTCATGGCGCATGAGAACCACAAGACAGACCTGAAGGGAACTAAAATGCTCATAGTCGGCGCAAATTCGGCCAGTCCGCAGCTGCCAGGTGTCACATACTATGCCATCGAAGCAACTCACTCCGGAATGTGCAAGTTTGAGAGTAGAAATGCGCCAGGCTACCGGACCGTGGCTACAGCCATTAGGGATTGGGTCGTCGATGCACCGGACGTCATCACCACGCGATGGCGGATAGAGGATGATGAGAAACTAGCAAGGGCAAAACACGAAATAGAAGAAAGAATGAAACCATGGGTATGTTACTCCCTTAGGACCGGACGCTCCTAGTTTTAACGCTGTCTCTAACTGTCGGCTAGATTGATTCACAGCGCCTACAACAGGCGGGCCAAGGATCCGGTAGGTTACCAGCACTACCCTATTTAGAAAGTAGCTCAGACCGATCTCATAATCGGTCTCTGGGAAGCTCAATGTTTGAAGACGTTCAGCTTCCCTTTGAGATAGAGGAGATCGATGATCATGCGAGAGAAAAAGTTAGACGTTGATGACCGAGGAGCCGTGGCTGATTGTCCTTTTTTCTGTAGTTCCGCAGCAGCATAATGAGACTACATTGCCTTCAACCCAAGACCCTTCAAAGATCGACCACCAATCTAGACCGCTTCTTACTGGCCCGGCAACCCCCAACCAGCCGCCGGAAGAAGAGTACTTTCCATCCCAACAGTCTAAATCTGATCATGACCCATCGCAGGAACCCTTATTCGTCAAGCCAACAGTCTTTCGACCCAATACATATTTCAAGGGTCGGGACCAAGAACTAAAGACACTGCACAAGATGCTAATGGATCATAAGCGAAGGTCTGTAGGGACCTCGTCCGTTCTGATTCAAAGCATGCCTGGCGGAGGCAAGACACACTTGGCACGACAATATGTCTTCCAGCACAGATACGACTATCCAGGTGGTATATTCTGGATCAGGGCAAAATCCTTAGTGGAACTAGATTACGGTTACTGGGATATCGCGAAGACGGTGGGCCTGAATGAGGTGACGCAGCTTAATCAAAGTGGCCTTAACGATAGCCAAAGGATGGTAAGGGCTGTCCAGAAATGGCTGAGTAGCAACGAAAAATGGTTGCTCATCTTGGACGGCATTCACTTCGACCTGCCCCTTCTTCAACACTACATACCATTCGCGAGGAATACCAGCATAATCTACACGTCAACGGAGCGAACAGCAGGGGAAGATTACCAGTTTGATAACCCTCAGGTCATTGCCCTAGACTCATTGACCAAGCAAGAAGCTCAGGAGTTACTCTTTGAGGAGATGGGGAAGAAGAAGCCTTACACACAGGACGACTTGAGACGTGCGGAGGAGCTGGTCGAACTCATGGATCGATTACCTCTTATGATCCATGTCGCAGCCCTGCACCTGAAAGCTACTAGAGAGCCCCTTGCGAAGTATCTAAGGTCATACCGAAGCCGTCCGAAAGTTGGTAATTTGCCGGCGTATCGTGCAGTTCGCGAGCAACTTGAGCATCGAGGTGCTAGCGCCGCGCTCAATTTGATGTCTCTTCTGTCCTTCTTCGGCACGCACATCCCCGTTGAAATGATAGTTCTAGGTAAGTTAAGACAGTACCTGAAGTTGGATTTCCACACCCTGACAATTGCTACAGGTGCGAAAGCATTGGACAAAAGAACACCGGTTAAATCGGCGGACCCCGAAACTCGTAGGCCTTCGTTGAATAACACGTTCAAGATACTCATCGCCTTCGCCCTGGTCGAGAGAAATGAGAACAATGAAGCTTCCTCCGCCAGTACGCGCAGTACACGCAGTGTCGATATGGGCCAGGACAGTCTTGATATCCTTAGAATCCACGGGATTGTCCAAGCATTCTTTATCGATGTTCTTGCCGAAGAGAGACAAGCCCCGTTCTGGCTTGAAAGGGCGGCCTGTGTCTTTTGCAAAGCTTTCGATGTGAGCAACAGCCGAGTCGAGGAAGACCCTCAGACAGGAGTACCTGAGGACTTCCGAAGGTTCCTCATTCACGGCGAGCGTCTACTAGCCCATATTAGTCGTTTCGAAAGACGGTATCCTGATCTCGCCGACTGCCGGGAACTGGTAGGACAACGGTTGAGTACTATTGGAACGCGGATTGATCAGCTTACCAAGCGAATCACACATGCCTCAAGCCAGGGCTCTACGATAGTAATCGCCTCTGTATTCGAACGAACTAATAGTCTGTCTGAGGAAGATGCGGAGACGCCCCCGAGCAACAGTAGCGTAGCTGAGCCTTACATACTCTATGACGAAACCTCACCGGTAGGATCTCCAGCGATGTACGGTCCCACTGAGTACAATCCTTACCATTGGCATGTTACTTACCCGCACGGCGTGCCTTATGACGATGTGGACCTTTCGAGGACTGTCACGCCACAGGCGGCTCCAACGGAGATTTTTGAATCGATGTCGATGCCAGACGATGACGAAATCACTCGTAAGGTCTTCGGGCCAAATCATCGAACCATCAAGAGGCACGCCGAACGACGTTACCGTGACCGTGCTGGTTCCTGGAGGGCTGCCTCACAGATTCTCAGCGACCCCCGTGTTAGTATCAGTCGCGAGACAGCAAGGGGCATCATCAATCAGACGACAATTCAACAACCGTCACGGCCACTTTCTTCTACTGATAGCATCTCCTCTGAGGCTACCAAGGCGCAATTAACTCTGGATCGGATTAACAGAGGGTCGCCTTCAATACTACAAACAAGTGCTGAGAGCGACAGTAACTCCATCAGCGACGTTACTATAAGCGTACGCCCAAGACTGATAGCCGGGAGACCATCTTACGCCGATGCCAAGGCCGAGGCTGCAATAGGGGATGATTATCCTATGTCCGTGACGTTTTCTAGCCCAGCGCCATCGCCGAATTCTGCTGCTGCAGCAATCCTAAAGCGAAGGGAGAATGAACGTTCCGTTTCGCTCGACGGTCTTGCTCCCGTCAAGGTCTCTAGCCCTCTATCCGCAGCTCCACTTACTACCACTGCGTCGCCTCCGTCACCGAGCCCACCCGTGACACAACTACCGTCGTTTACAGAAGGCGATAGGACTGATCACATTCACATACCCTCTTCGAGGCCCCACTCAGGGCCCTCTTCAAGAGCACCGTCGAATTCACCTTCTAGACATCCTTCAAGACCATCATCAATGGTTATGTCAAGGTCTGCGCAATCCAGCCCCTCGCATCCCACGGGCCCATTTCCGCCTCCCCCTATCCCAATCGAAATCAACACCAGCAGCAGCCTGCGAGCCCCTCCATCTCCCAGCTCTCACCACTGGGACCCGTACACCGGGCTCCCACAGGAACCCATAGAAGAAGATGCTGAGTACGCGTCGCTGGCACACTCGTATCCGTCCATCCGGTCCTACCATAACCTCCCATACCCACACACCGTGCAAGGCCCTCCTAACGGCTTCGCCGTCGCGGACCACCCACCCCCGTGGGTCGCGTCCTCCACGTCGCCGAACCTGCACCCCCAGGGCTACTCCAGCCAGCCTATGTCCCGCGACCCAAGCCACCAATCCAGCCGCAGCTACGGCTCAACCCACTCGCTGTCGCCGCGCGACGCGTCTTCGCCGTTGATAGCCCCCGGCTCGTCGCCCGGCTCGCAGATCATGCAGCGCCCGCGCTCGCGCCGGCCTTCTCTCGTCGAGACCGAGCCGAGTCCCCGCCTCGAGGGCCTCGAGCTCGATCCGGTTGTCACGAGTTACTCGCTGTACAACGAATCTGCCGCAGCAGCAGCGGCGCGCGGGCGCCGACGCACTGCCTCGGGAGGGGGGCTGCCGCATTCGGTGCACTCGTCTGGCCTGCTGTCAAGACTTAGGCCGAGGAGGAGGGGTAGCGGGCGTCGCCATCGGTCTGCGAGTGGACGGCTGGGGAGCTTGACGCATGGGTCGAGGGCGAATTTGAGCCCGGATCTGAATGTGCCTGCTGGTGCTGGTGCTGGTGCTGATGGTGGAGAGTCCATGTCGCGGTCTGGGTCGGGTGGGATCCGACTCGCGGACGGTCGCGTCGTGGAGTTTGGGTCTGGGTCCCCGCCTCTGGGTGGCGAATCTTCTTCTAGTGCGGTACCGGTACCAGTACCGAGTCCGACTCATCATGGCGGTAACAGTCCTCCTACCTCTACGAGTCCGTCTCGCGGCATGTCCAGGTTTAGTCCGCAGCGGCTTAGCAGGAGAGGCAGGAATGGCAGCGGCACGACGGATCGAACTGCTGCCGCCGCGGCGATCGGGCTAGGCATCCAGCAGCAACAGCAGAGACAGTCTCCGTGATGTTTTTCTTTTCTTTTCGTTCGCATATTGAGGCTCTGTATATACTGTACCGTTTCGCGAAGGATGGGGCTGTAAAACACATGGCATCATTGTATTGCATTGCATTGCATCGTATTCATTTGTTATTTCTCGGGAGTTGGCTGTACATGTACATACTCACATACCCACGCGTCGCATCGCATAGCGTACCGAGCATTCCAGGTCTGGAAAAGAAAAAAGATACACATGTTCTGCATCACTAAGGTTGTTCTTATATACAATAGCATTGCGGCGAGCGATAAGGGGAGATTTTAAGGGGGTTAGGGGGTAGAAAGGGGCAGTTGAGATTGACATGTTGGGGGAGGTAATTAGCTACATACCCATATAAGGAACCATAGACGCCTGCATAATATACCGTCTCGCCAGATGCAAGTATGCCACGCGAATGACATTTGGCCAAGGAGAACCCGCTACATACAGGCTTTCCGCAGGTACCTTTTCGTTCTATGCGTTGAGATCCATTGAGAGCAGAGATGCAGAGCAGTATCAACTCCTATTAGGCCTGTTGATGCCTACTACCTTAAGGAGGGCTCCATTTCTTAGCAGAGCTGTTGCTATCCGCGCTAGCCTGACAAGGCGTCTTGGACTAAGGCCTGTAAAGGTATCTGATATAGGTATGCTAGCTTGCTTAGCTAAGGATGCATGATATGGGGCACTTAATAGCGCGTAGCTGGTGAAGGGAAATCTACGGAATTTATCCGCTATATCTCGCACGACAGTATCTACGATTTGTTTTTTATTCGACATCGGTAGCGGTTCGAGTTCGACGTTCTCCAGGATACCGTGACGGATATACACAACACAGACTTTTGCTATTGTCCTGTGGCTCATTCCTAAGAAATTGGAAGAATGAGACGAAAAAATTCTAGCGACGTTATCAGTTTCGAGGAAGAACTCCTGCACCGATTCGTAGATAAATTGAACATATGGCAATTCATTCGCGGATACTTCAAGAAGTCCTCTAGAGGTGCTTACAATGAAGTTTTCGATATCCCCCATCGTAGTAATGTTAACATCCAGGTGGGAAACGGTTTTAATGTCGGTAGCAGCAAGAACGGCGTGGTAGAACGCCGCGGGATCCAGTTTCGTACGTGCAAATAGTGCAAGCTGTATGTAGAAGAGCAACTGGTCGCGACCGTGCTCATCCTGGCCCAAGATATTGTCGAATAGCTCGTGGAGATCCTTTGGAATTTCCCTTAGTTTTTGTCTCGAAGTATGGATCCGACCGTGATCATATTCCCGGTTGAGGATTTGTACGAGTACAACCCACAAGAAGATGCCAGATGCTTTTGCAAGTACACCTGCACGAATGCTCTTCGCGAGCTTGGTGTGATCGGTGAGTAGCTCGTTGCTTATATAGCTAGCTATATCATGGGTATGGCCTTGTTCACGTTCCAAAACGAGCTCAAGACCTTTAGGTATGCTGATATGCGGGTAGTGGCGACTGGAGAAACATATTGATAGTATCTACTTCCGGCTCGCAGCAGATTTTCCCAGTTGTCTGAAGAACGATACCATTTCCCTGATTTCGTCCTCGTCACATTCGTCCAGAGCGTCGATGAATATTGTAATCTTTTCTCCGTTGTGGGTGATGATGGCCTCTAGAAGATCCTTTAAAGTTTCAAGGCTCCAGTCAGTCTCGGGTAGGGGGTTTAAATCGACCAATGAACAGCATGTCCGCGGCAGGCGTACATATCCTCGAATGAGTTGTAGTAGCAAAGATCTGTACATGCCCTGACTGTTCTTTTCCAAGGGCCCACCTCGAGCATTGAAAAAAAAAAAAAAAGGACACGATAGTTCCCTCTTTGCTTTTCTCTTGGGTTTGGGTGAGGAGGTACTTCATCAGGGTTGACTTGCCAGTTCCGGGTTTACCTTTGATCCATTAGCAACCATTGTGTTCCTGATACTCATCTAGATTAAGCCAACGTAGGTAACTTGGCCGAGTCAAGAACCACTTGCAGGTTTTAGGGTGCGCCTTCTTGATCGTCGCTTAGTGCGTTTCTGCTTGTTCAAACTGAAGGGATCTAAGTAAACGAGCACATTGCTCGGGGTTATTTGTCTCATCATCTTCCTCTACCCTTGAAGTTGCGGCCGAGAATCGTAATAAGACCCAGACAACTTTCTAATACTCGGAGTCTCTATGGCTCGTAAACCTGCACATATCCATATGGTTGCGTAAGATATGTTCGGTCACTTCAATGCTTGGACAAGATAGACAGGACGAGGTATCTTTAACCACCTGATCATTATAGGAATTAGATTTGAAAGAGTATGCGGGTGTAGACCATGTAGACAGACCTTGTTCTCGTTTAGTATTTCTAACCCGACGCTTTCCTGGAATGAGTGTACCAGCCACCCGTACTTTTGTGCCAGGGGAGCGAATTCTTCTCGTAGTTCTCTGAGGCGTTCGGAGCTTGGAAGAAGGGTGTTGACAATTTGTTCATTGACAAGGAATCCTGTTGCCCTGACTAGCATTCCCAGGATACGGAGTGAACGGCCACGGGGATCGGCACCGGCGTGCGGAGTGCCAAAAAATAAGACTGACTTCGTTGATGTACAGATGCTGTTAGCTCAACTGACAGCTATGAGATCGCCTGAGCGTCTCCTTCACCACATTGCCCCCGAGGGAATGCACTATGAATATGATGGGTCGCTTCACGGAGTTTCTTCTTTCTCCTTCAAGTGCTACTAGTAGGTCGAACGCAATGTCATATACGGACTCTACAATTAGTGAAGGGCCAAAAGCATGGCTCACTCTCGTGTTGTACCCGTACGTCATTACACGAGCGTCTGGCAACGTCCTTGGCAATAGATTGAGTGGCCAATAGACGGAAGAGCGGGTGTTTGAACGGCCCGTAGAGCTTTTCGAGAAAGGCTTCCATGTTCGGGATTTGGCCGGGGACTCGCTGTTCTCGTCGAGGTCGGATTTGTCCGCCTAGTCATTATCGTACGTCCAAGTATTTTCAGGATGCCCGGTGAATCCGTGAGTAAAGACAACACTTTGACCTAATCAGTTTTATCACGGCCAACAGATAGATCTCGCGTACTCGACCAAGGCTCTCGCTAGGCTAACTAGAATAGTAAGACCATTAGGCGGGATAATGCGTACAGCATCGGTCGCCGTATCAGTAGCGATTGGGCACGCAATGGTTGACGTTTAGCAGGGGATATCGGGAACCAAGTGTCGCAATAGTAGACTCCTTGCTTGTATAGATAATAACGTCAAGAATCGATTTGGAAGACAGTGGAATAAGCACATGAAATATCGAAAAAAAGTTAAATGAAAAACCAGCCCTTCTCGTAATTATAGGGAAGTAACTTTACCGGCAATGCCTCAGGGAGTTGGGCGCCATTACGCCGTGCAGCTAAAAGAGAGCAGGTACACCTAAGCCCACTTGACTACAAGCAGCAGTACCCCAACATCCGATAGGAAATGGAAAATGTACCTCACCGAGGGTGAAATTCACCTACAGCATCAAGACACCAACCTCACGAAACAATAAAATGTACCGACGGCCCCGTCTCCCACCCCTCATCTCAGCCCCCCGTCCCGCTTGACGCAGGACAGATAGCAGGGCCGTCGAGGGTGGTGGGAGGGCAAACGGTCAATTCGCAAAAGAGCCGAACCAACCCGAGCCCCCTCCCGTGAATGCCCCTCCTGGGACCGTCGGCGTGCGTATCATGCCTCAAAAAAAGGTATGATACGTGGGATACCCTCGAAAAGAGAGCGCTCCCGTTTCAATGTACCGCATGGATTACAGAGCTTCAAGGAAGGATCTCGCCTTGTGCTCCACCTTGCCGCGCGGAAATGGTGTTAGGTATGAGAGGATCAAGAATGGAGTTTACAAAGATTGTCGAAGCGTGAAGTAGGAGGACGTAACGCGTTAAGGTGTGGATAGAACGTTAAGAATGAATGGAGAAAGGAGCAGAAAAGAGGAAGGGGTAAAAGGAGGGAAAATTAGGCCAGGTAGGACAACACGACCCAACAGATTAAACAGAGGATAAAAAGGCATCCAGGTTAGGTAATCTTCGTAATTGCTACCTCCCACGAGAACCCGCAGTCCTAGACTCTCCTGAGATTAGTTAGCATGGGGTATCGTACATATTTCCAGCACCTATCACGAGGAAAGGGGGACGATTATGAGTCGAAGATGACCTTCTTACGGCCTCTCCCTCTGCCATTGTCCATAGCGTCCAGCTCGCGATCGATTTCCATGATATCCAGCATCTCGACCTCGACGTCCCTCTCATCCTCCTCGTCCTGCTGCTCGACATCAGCCGCCGCGTTCAGGCTATCGGCAAACGCGAAGCCCGTTCTCGGTCTTGACGGCAATTGCACCGGCCTCTGATCCGCTTCCGCTTGTGCTGCCTTATCGCCTGACGGTGATGCGTCGAACACTCCTCCCACGCCGAGTCGCGAGAGGTTCCTTCGGGGACCGACAGAGAGGTTGTAGGCAATGCTACCAGGTTGCTCCGGCCGCGGGTATACCACAATAGCGCTGTTCTCCTTAGCGCGTTCGCTCAGTCTCTTCCGACGCCCGACGACACCGCCGATTCGAGTGCCGACGACCGTCTCGCTCTCTCGGACAATCACTAGTCGAGTCTCGCCGCACACCAACAATTCAACAGGTAAACCCTCATGTCCAGAAGAGTTGGCACCGTTATCGATGAAACGGACAATGGCGCCAACGCCAGTGCAACGTTCACCCATCAGTCCGACGCTCAGGTCGCTCAAGCGGACCATACGGGTAGGTTGAGCCCCGCTAAAGAGGTTAACGCCGCCACCAGCGCCCTTGCGTATCTGTGCATCCCAGAACTTGAGGACACCAGGTATGACGAAGACGTGCTCAACACCTCCAATCCATAGGGTAATGCTCTCATCCGCCGTCGTAGTTGTGCTGGCTGGTAGCGGCGTTACCACGATACCTCCTTTGACAGACGCCAGACGTTCGGGTCCGTTAGAGGTGGTAAGAGCGTCACGTCTGGAATGTGGAGTCATGGGTACAAATTCAGAGCCGCTGCCTGACGCGCGTTGAGCAGGATTTCGCAGAGGGCTAGTGCCTTCGACATAGCCAGACACGTTGAATTCTGTCAACGCATCACCACGAATACCAGATCCAGGTCTGCCGAATAGGGCGGGACCCTGTGGGGATACGCCATCGATATCCCATATGCCCCATTGGCCATCTGCGAGAAGAACGAGAATGGCACGGCCATGGGCGATCCAGGATGCTGCAAGTATCGGTTTTCGTGACGAGTAGGGTCGAGCAAATGGCGGGTAAAATGTGATAAGCCAGGAGCCTTGAGAAGGAAATGGGCCTTCAGATAGATCGTCGGGAGGCATCGAGGCAAGGGAGTAATCGTAGATCCTGACAGCATCGGGAGATGCGTTGCACAGAAGCTGAGTTGAATGAGTAGGGTTGAAGGAGATCGAAGTCAGGGGCTTGGGTAAGAATTCGGTTTGGAAAGGCTCGATGCGTCGACCTGTCTTAGATGAATCCTCTAGGGGTATATCCCATAGGCGCAGAATACCAGAAGCCTCACGAGAGTGCGCAGCTACAATAATTCGTGGTAATGCTCTGGATTCCGAGCGAGATCGCTCATTCGACTTGCTGCGGTCCGATGTCGACTTTGATCTGATGAGGGACATTGCTAAGCCACTGCTGCCTCTCTCCTGGCCGGTGAGCAGCGTCATCGTCTCGCCCCATTTACCATTGCCAGCTTTCCCAGCCAGCAGGCTCTCCTGTAGCTCCTCCCGAGCCTTGCTCAGAGGAGAGGGCGGGACAAGCGGTAGGGTTACGAGGAAGACCTCGCGTGTCGCACATGACGCAGCGAACACCATCTTCTCTTTCAAGATCTCCGTGCCTCCCCATGCCGCATCTTCTGCCGTACAAGGCGTCAAGGGCAACGCAGCAAGGTGTAATACAGCAGTGCCAAACTCAAGATCAAGTGTTTGGACGATTTCTGGGTATCGCGCCTCCTCGTCGAGAGACTCCTCGAATTGCGGCTGATCAACAAACGATCCTCCCTTTCTTACGGGCGCAGTGTCCTCGTCGTCGGAATCGATGATCATCACAGCATCGGCTGGAGGCTTGCCATTTTGCTTAGACGTAGGACCACGCTCGGATTCCTGCGTAACTTCTTGTTTGAACCGTCGCCCTCCACGCCAGACTATCGTTAAGCCGTTCTCGTGGCCATAGAGTATGATCGTAGCGCCCTGGGGGGAGAGAACAGGATAGGTTTGGACAGCATGAATGCGACGGGGAAGGTTGTATCTGCAAGAATAGAGTTTTAGTTGAAAGTAGAGAGATCTTCCGTGATATGAAGACATACGTATACTGAGTGTTCTGGGCGGTCCGGCGGACACGAGGCACCGCGGTAGGTGCCATACCAACGACGGGCGGAGCTTGAGATCAAGCCGGCATCAATAAGCTTAGAGTTAGCAGGAAACAATCGAATAGAAAACCGAATAATTTCACTGCATGAAAAATCTTCCAATTCAGCACCAGAGAGAAAGAATTCGGTGGAATGAAAAGCAGTTGTTGTTGAAGGAGATGTGGTTGTTAGAGTTCCAGGCGCGAATGGAATGACGCGACAGGTCCATGGGAACCTTGTCCATATTTCAAAATCTCGATGTCACGTGGACAACCAGGAGCACCAACCACACCTCTTGTATCCATGTACCTATGCAATTCACCGGATTACATAAGAACATCCAAGTCTAAATATCATGAAAAATCGGCACGTGCGTTCAAGACTTCACCTAGGTACATAATAAATAATTCAATATAAAATATATAAATGAAGATCCATAATAAGAGCGGTCAAGCGACAAAATTCGTCAATCGCAAACACGCCAATACGTACCTAAATCAGCAGTCTACTTGGGCAGTCCCCTGAAGATGTTCATTCGCACCGTTTCAGAGTCGACGATCTCAGCGTCATTCCCACGAGGTCCAGCCGATCGCATACCCGCCCACGAAGAACACCTCGAGGAGATCGCCAGGAGGCATCTAACCCAGAGTAATGGTGATAGCCACACGTGTGACAGGCTAAATCCGGGGTCGGACAACCCAGTGGTTTGGCGCTTAGGAACTGCCGTCATCAACTACCCCGGATTATACGTACCTACCACCGCCGTCTCCCATCGTTTCGCCGCATCACTCGGGGCACTTATTCCGGCATGTAGTGAGGAACAGACAATATTGGGTAACAAGGTCACATAGAGTGAAGACTGTAATACCAGAGCAATCCATGAACAAGTGCTTAGCCATTCAGACTATCTGAATAATATACAGCAAAGTCCCCTCAACAATGGCCAATAGTGCCTAATCCTCTATCGGAACTCTTCTCGCGCGCAACTCAAGCTGGTATATCCACTCAAAGTGCCCACGGTATCATGGCAAACCCTTCCACTTGATCTTCTATTAACTACCTATCTCACGTAGCATAGCGGCCAAAATGCTAATCACCGCGAAGTGACCGCGTCCACACCACTCTTCCCTCCCCCTATCGGGCCTGGGCCCTAGTAGATCTCGTGAGAATTCCGAAGTTAGTGTCAAACTGCATGCCGTGACATGGCCAGTCAACAAGTTGTAAAAGAAAAAGGAGAGGACGGCGTAGGAAAACCCATATCGGCAGATTCTAAACCGACTGTCACGCCCTATATTGTGTGACCTTCAAATGTGTGATTGTTCCCTTCGCCTCAATACATACAACGCCTGGGGTCGTCGCGTGCGACCGATGCCCCAATGACGGAATGGCCACCGTGAAACGCCGTCGATGCCGATATGAATAAAAAGTGTTACAAGCGGAAGTCGTTCATCGTGATATCTGCGATGCGGGCTATCAAGCATTGGTAACCTAGGAGATGAGTTAGACCATAGACCCGGCACTATCCCCATCCGGGTTACGTACCCTCAGGATTCTTCGCGAGTAATCTTGGTTGTCGGCAATGCTACCATCGCTCATTCGCCGGTTCATAACGGGATCGAGGCGAGAGTCCGACATCGAGAGACCACCGCTGCTGCTTGGAGGCTTTCCGCCGCTGATGAACGCATTGACAGCAGCGTTACGTCGATGCTCCTCTTCGATCTCCGCATTCCTCTTTCGGCGCATCCAGAAGAACACTCCTCCAATAATGGCAGACAAGGCAACAACGCCGACGACTACACCAGCAGCAATACCAGCAACATTAGGACCGCTGGAGGTGTTTTCTGGTTGGGAGGATGCTGTGACAGTCTCGATAGTATCTATAATAGTTATTAGAACGAGGGTTAGGGAACTATGAGTAGGGAACGAGCTTACCAGATGTGCTGGCTGGGGCATCTGCCACTGAGCTCGTCTTCGCCGGTCCCGAACTAGAGGTGCTAGATGAGCCCGCCTCGCTTGCTTCGCCAACTGTTACTCTTAGACCGGTATTGTAGACTGTGTAAGTATCGAGACCACCACCTAAGAAAGTCAGCATTGCATTCGGCACGACCATGAAAAATGTTACATACAAGCATCATCGCCGAAGCCAGGACACGGCTCTGTGCACTGGTCGTCATCAACCAGATCAGCCTTGTTGGGATACTCATCACCGCAAAAGCATTCGTGCGAGTTCGAAGCACCAGCGACCTTCTTCTTGTTGCGGCATAGCTCGTTGCATGCACCTTGTGTGTTGAAGTCAATGTTGCCTTGACTCTTCATCGTCCCGACTGATTTGTAACATCCGTGGACCGTATCCGTGCCGGATATCGGGGTTTGTGGTGCCTTTTCTTTGGTGGCCGAGGAAACTGAGGCGAAGGCCAGCACGGCCGCGACGGCGAAGCGACGAAGCGACATGATGTCCGGGTATTTGTGTTGGGTGTACGAAGATGAAGATTGCCAAAAGTCAAATGAAATGGATGAATCCAATTCTCTCAACCCGATCAACGACTAGAGAGGACTGGAGTCTATTGAGGTGCCTTAGGATTCAAATCTCCTCTAAAGAGTCGCGAATTTCTCGTGACGTATTTCGTAAGCCCTAATTCTATCGACGAACACTGTCTCCGGAACCTGGGTCGTGGTCACGCGGTCCAAGTCATATAGATACGGACGAGGTTCCTTTGATGGAAATTGTTGCTTGCCAATTGTGCCAGGTCGTAAGCGGTTTGCACGCCGTCCTTCTTTCTCCTCTTTGGGTTGCCGAGAGGATGACGAGTTGATGAAAGGAGAGTGAAAACAATGGCCAGCTAAATCAATGACTTTCGTTAGAAACCCTTGTTCATAGGATTGCCGCCTTGCTATTTCCCTTTAACGACTTCTCGTAAAGCTGAGTAGTAGTCCTTGACGGTCGGGGTAAATATAGTAGGCTATCTTGGTAGCGTGATGGACGATTCGATGGTGGCGCGTCGATGCCGAATAAATGAAGGAAAGGATCGTTGGAGATTCTGCTCACCCTTTTTGTTGGCCGACGAAGTTAATATTACGGCGACTTAGTAGTGACGATGTTTGATGCGTGAGGCGTGAGAGGGTGTGAGGAGGGAAAGAATCAAAAAGCACAAATTCAGAAGTAAAACGAGAGACACGTCGAGATCAGACGAGGAGGGAAACGAGTGGACTGACTGGCCTGAGTAACTGAGGGAGTGTGGGAATGGGGGTTGTTTTTGCTAGAAAGGCAGGTCGGGGGGGTTAGGACGGAAAGGGAGAGATGGGAGGGAGAGAGACACGAGACGAGGATGACTGGAGTTTGTGAGAGAAACACAGACACCAAATCCAAATCTAGGTTCTTTGACCCCGGTCAGGGCAATTAGTTAGGGGGGGAAGTCAAGTCCACTTACCGTAGTACCAGGTATTGATTTGTACTGTTCCACAAGGGATTGGTGCGTGACTGGCGGGTGATTTGTTAGTGGCTACATGCAAGTGCGGTGGGCAGTCGTGTGGTTCTGCGGGTTCTGCGGGTTCGCGGTTCCTGGGCATGAGAATTGGCAGGCGGCCAGCAGTGTAAGGTGGGTTGCGTGGTTACGTGGGTAAAGGATAAAGTGGGGACTTAATTCGATAGGCGGCGTGTTCCTTACGCTCCTTACTGGAAGAAGAATGGCAAGCGAGAGGATGGGAAATTGCGTCTGACCAGGGGGATAAGTAGTTGGTACCGTATGTTCCTGTTACACATGCACAGTGCTGGTCTACGGCGTATCTACGCTTCGTCATTGCACAATTCCAATTTTTACTCTTCATTTTGGCTTACAACACCGACTTTTATTTCTGTCCTTCCTGCGCCCCCCTCTCGTCGCGTCTCAAGAACTTCCCGTTTGTTTTGTTTGCTTGTTTGGTCATTCGACAAGTTGTTTTCTTTAGATCTCTGCCTTATCCATTATACTTCGCCCGACTTCTTGAATTCGGTTGGGCCCTTGCAGTAGCAGGTACTTTAGCTTGGGTTATCCAACTTTAGAACTTTAGCTGCCACCGACCCCTGTAACCTTCCCGAGCACTAACATCCACCAATAGGTAGCTCGAAACTGTCTCATCTATCTCCACTTGTCGCACCTGATTGGTTGTTTAATCAAAAAGGAGTAGTATCTTCGTACCAGAACTTGCCTTTTTGAAATATTCGCACCGCAAAGTTCGCAACTTTGCATTTGCACAATGCCTGCATAACATGATCAACGCGGCGAGCCTAGGATTTCCCCAGCACACTTTCGGCGTTCCTGACGCTTATTTAGGAACCGCTAGCCTGATCGTACAACACACTTAGGCACTTAACATTATCTGTACAACCAATGAGTGTATAAGTTATGCACACCACACATGTTTGCGGTTGCAGCATCAAGGTGCTAAGAACGTGTTAAGGTAATTGCTGGAATTCCCTGCCACATATAACTTCTCTCCTTCAATTCCTCAACCTTCTCCGCGACATGATCACAGCCACCAGTCACCCGTTCCTAACATTCTTAGGTCAAATCACCTTTGCTTAATAGCAAGTGTCGCGTCATCTCCATCCAACTGACTATTCACTTAACTTCCGACTTCGAATTCGAAAGTGTAACTACCTCAAAAGCAGACGTGAATAGAGACGGCCAGTGTCAATTTTACTGTATTTCATTATTTTAGATCTACAGATTGACATTAAATACGACGTGCCCTCTTTATGCACGCCGGGTTGCATGAGAGACACTAGTAGTTTGCCAAGCCGGACTCGAAACAGGAAACACGGCAGCAAACCGTCAAGACCGTCAAACCATTCGCTCCCCTGCCGATACTGGTTGACTGGGAGGGAGCACGAAAACGACGAATTGCTTCAGACGCTTCCACAACGAAGCTGTGTGATGATGTCGTTACGCTCGGCATTTCTCACAGACCTAGACGCTTCATTGGAAAGAAGTCTGCTCGGTACAAAGTGCAACAAGACTGCCTCACCGATAGTTGGTTGTAACTCAAACGAGCGATCCAGGTCCTACATTACACCTCATCGTCGAGATTCCAGACGCTAGCGCTACGCGCTTTATGATACAGTTACAGACCATTTCTCGTCTGGTTCGAGTGGCTTGCATAACGACTAAATGAGGCTGATGTTTGAAAATTCAGATTGAGCGGCGTTTTCCGTGCTTATCATTAAATTACTATTCTCCCTCGAGCGTCTTTTAATCTGAAATTTCCGCGCCACAGCCTTATTGTTCCTTCGCGCTCGTGTTCGGGGCTTAAAATCTTGAAATCTTGAGCACCTATGCAGAATCATCGGCCCATTTCACATTCTAGCGAATGCACCAGCTTTTGCATACCTTACAGGCATCATACAAGTTCATCGCGGCCCAGATTTTCTCCCCGTCCTAGTGCTTATTATCGTCGCCCGCCATCAGGAATACACAGCTCTTCGGTTGGCAGGATTTGGCCTCGACCGAAGTAGGTAGGTAGATATTGGTTTATAGCTAAACTTGTCCCTAGGGGAATAAATCACATCTCGCTGAAACAAAGCAAAGGACTCTCACTCGTTTCACAAAACATAATCCCCCTTCATATGTACATACAACGTCCATCTTGCATATGACCATCCCAAAAGCTTCATTCAGGAGCGATTCTATCCTAAAATAGCACAATGCTGTTATATCCGCGAAACTCCACCAGGTCCCCGGCTCCTAAAGCAGCGCTTTACAGATCTGGGAGTTTTTCCGAAGCTTCAACATCGCACGCTACCTGGAATCGAGATCCATCTGAGTAAGATCATTCAAGCGAGCGACATGTAATATGTAAGCTCCCATTCTCGTCAAGTCTTTACTAGTTGAATACATGCATTTGAATACATGCATATGAATGCACGGGTATGTCTCAGCGCCTCCATCTGAGAAATTTTCCAGCGTGCTGGCCAATTGTCATCACAGTCCGACCCAAGTCATTAGACTCCAGCGTCTCCTGTTGATGCGCCCATTCACTATGTATTTCTCCGCATTCACTGTATTCATAGTTCTTTACTCCCTACCAGTCTATCGTTTTCATATGATATTGGAGTGTTGGTTCTGACGTGGCCGCGCCAGCCACTGCCAAGAGCATCTGTTCCGGCGGGCCATCCGGCATTCTTCTCTCGGCATTGGAACCTCGGATCGAAATTACGAGGCTTGCCCAGACAGCCTAGAGCGAGACTCCACAACATTCATTGGTACGGTGGGGTGTTTAAGGGGTGAACAGCTTTTCAATGCATTCATACAGTACTGTACTGTACATATGCAGCACAAATGACAATAGGATAACGCTCCCTCCTTGTCCCTTCGTGTCTATCAAGTTCGAGAACAATCACTCCAAGATATCAACAAGCAGCTACATTCATCGGTTGCTAAATTGTCACAACTCCGAATCTACCGAAGTTGTGGATACCAGATACTGACATACTAACCAATCAACCTCAGATACCTGAATGTTGATAACCACGTGTATAAATTGAACCGACATTCAGAGATTCTTAACAGGAGCATCCCCTTCTTTATCACCACGTCCATAAGTCCGACGTGCTTCTTTCCCGGCATCCTTATCAGCCTCGAATGCCTTTACTTCGGGACTATCCATGTGCTTCGCGACATTATCTGCCTGCCACTTCTTAAACGTCGCCCCAAGACCTTCGTTCGAGTAGTCCTTGTCATTAGCCTGGTCCTTGTGATACTTGACGCGAATGAAATCGCTATCGGTGGTAGCCGGGTCGAGCGACAGGCTGACGAGAGCATTAATAACAGCGGTCTTCGGGATGATCTTGAAAGTCCACGCCTGAAGCCATCAAACCAGCATTAGCATGATCCGTTCTATCAAAAACGAATCCCTAATCGTCTACTCACTTCTTCATGCTTGAACTGAATCAAGTCTCGATCGTTAGTGACCACCTGATAACCATGGCTCTTGGCATCCTTGAACAGTTTCGGCAGCGCGAACCATTGGCCAGCCATCTTATATCGGTCATTCGCGTACACGAACTGGTCATTGTACACACAATCCGGTGTATACCGCTTCACTCGCTCAACCGTCGGCTTCATCTCATACAAGGCTATGATATCGTCGAGCAGCGCCTGACGCGATGACGACAGCGGCAGAGACTTGGAGGGGTCCGGCGCGTAGTCACCGGTCGGATGCGTCTGACGCTCTTCGAAGTGCTCGCCCGGCAGCGAGCCATCCTGCGGGAAGTGCGTCTTGTTGCTGCCGGTCGGCGGAGGGGTTGACGACGATGCCATCTTCCTAGTCTGTAGCGAATAGAGTCTCACAGGCGCAATTGGGGCTATTGTTCGAGCAGATCGAGTAATCACGGTAGGTCGATATGAGCCGAGAATGTAGAACCCGGTTCGTGTCATCTGTATCAGTTACCAACTGTAAAGATGCAATATTCGAAGATTGGAACTGGCTGGTGAAGCCATTTGTATGTGCCAGATGCCATCTAGAGAAAATGTGTATGACGTAGTGGTTGCAAATAGATGACCAGTAGATTCATGGGATTAGAACACAACTAAACTACAATTCAATGCCTATATGGTGCTCCTCGCCTATCCGAATACCTTCGATTGGTAATAATGTTCGTTGAAATTACACAAGCTACTCGGTTCGTACAATTGATGATTCATGTGGCTGAAATCTACATCATCACCGGTGCCCCTTTTTCCCATTCGCTTAGTCATCTAGCCCCTTACTTTATGTACCGGTAGGTACCTAACCATGAAAATCAGTAAACCCTGAATCTACTAAAGCCACTTACAATACCTATCTCGAATAGCCCTAGTATCATATTTGAAGGCTAGAAAACGTCAAGAGCGAAGGCCTCAGTCAGATAATTAGGTTGAACAGTTAAGATTTATTAAGAGGTTTGGTATAACGGAGTGGATATGACTGGCCAGGTCAAGCAAGGTCTGTGAGGCTGACTCCTGGGGAGGATGTCATGATGCCTCAGTAACAGCCTAGCTCTAGCCGTGCTTTGCTACATTGCTTGCTGATTGAGCTGTCTCCCTGATATCAGCATGTCATACGCACACAGACTGGACGCGCGCACATCCCCTTTTTCAGCCCAGGTACCTTACTATGACTGGAGAGAGAGAATATCAAGGTTGCGGCAGTGACGACGCGAACCATATAGGTAGCCGTAGGGGTAACGACTACGTTGTTCCGCGAGGGGCTACAACCTACAAGAGAGGCTCTTTGTCTCCTATGCCTTGTCTCAGGGCTAGGCTCCTTAATAGACTAAACCTCCCTGGTGGGCTGAACCCTGGCTGGTCAGACCTCTAACAGCGGCTTAGTCCAACATTTTGGACTATGTTGGTGATCACAGTTAGCTTGAGGCCATAAAGTAGAGGGCCGATGTTTCCTTTTGTGAGGAGGGAATCGTTGAGCCAACTGAGGGACATTCCTTTGAATTTCGTTGCAGCCTTAGAAACGAGTGTTCTTCGGTCATGTTTCTTTCATTAATCGAGACTACACGGGGATAGGGGCTACATGTTGCTTTTAATGGATTAGTATTTAAATTTAAGGTCATTCATTATTATACCAGTATAATACAAGACAATACTTTTACCGACTAGCTTATTCAATTAGATCATGTTTTTAAACTTGCTTTTCTCGCATTTAGATATGTTCTTTTTCTTAGTCTCTATCTTTCCCGGCCTATCCCCTTTACACCTTAACGCCAGTAAGAAAAAATATAGGTGTTCGAGATATAGCAGGCCGCAGACTTGTTATTAGTAAGGAAGAATTACTTGAGTCCGCTCTTTGATACCCCATCGACCAAAATCACTCACGCACAAGAAGCGGAGGGAAAAATTAGGGTACTAGCATCGTAAATGGTCTGAATCTCATGAAAAATCGAGCTTATCTGAGAGACCTTATCATCGAGAGGTCTAGTTCGAAGTTCCATGGTGTAGCTTGGTCAGTAAGTAGAAGTAGATTGGGTGAGTGTTGTCGGAGTACTTGGTGGTCGTCAATTGATTGTGCTGTTCGGCATATGCCCGAGATTTATCTCGAGTTATTGATTGGCCATCATCTGCGGCGTCGACTTGATGTTAGGGGGTTAGACTTATCCGGGTATGTATCCCGAACCTACCCGTGCGGCACGGCGATTCGGGCACCGGTAGTGGATCTTGGACGGGCCAGTGGAGAAGACCCACATCGCCGTTCTACTCCGGAAGACCTTGTGTAACAAGCCAAGTCCGCTCTTTTGGGTCACTATTAGTAACAGACGATGATGTTCAACTAGCCAAGGGCCAAGCTATCATATTTTCAGACTCGCTCTATTATTGCCACACCACCACAGAGGACACACAACCACCGAGTGCCGATTCCCCCTGTTCTTATCATGCTCGCGTTTTGTTACTACAAGCAGGCTATCTGATTTGACGTTTCGAATTCTCGATGGCGTCTCGGCCGTGGTGAGAGGACTTCAGACGTAGTACATGATTTGTTAAAAGTTGGTTCTACCTGAGATATGGGGCGATGGTACGGTCGAGGGCGCGTAGAGAAATGGCTTTAGCTGCTTCACGCATATTAGGGAGTCCCGAGGCTCCAGTGACAGGAAAGTCCGACGTTCTAGTTCTCACTCTGGAGGAGTGGCTTTGTCCTAATGATAATATACTAATTCTTCTCTCCCGGCACTGAAAAGTGTTTATTGATCTGGTCCCTGAACTGGGAATATTTATGACGCCCCCTGGATAGGTAATCCCCAGATAGGGGTAATTATCTTAGGTATTGTTGCCATAGTGTTCGCCATATTGCTATCTTCCTTTCAATCACTACAAAACTCGAGCAACCGCTCTGTCGAGTCTCGCATCTGGGTCGTCATTAATTATCCAATGACATCTGTAAGGAGATGTGCCGGCGCCTGCATGTTTCGGTTCAGAGGTCCCGCGATAACGGCCATCTGTATGTGTTCTTTGACCAAATTAGTAACTCTTACCAAGATACCAAAGATGGGCGAGGGGCGTAATTTGGCCCCTCTAGTTTCTTGCCCCTGAAATGACACCAACATCCAATAAGGGTTACCACTCCTATAGATATTGTGGAATATATATATAATGTCTGCTTCTAAGCCTTCGCTTGATCACATACACGCAGAGAATTGAGATGACTGAAACAAATGAAGCGAACAAAACGGTAGCAAAAAGAGATACTATCTTCTCGTACATGACAGGCCGCCAAAGCCCTGCACTGAAGAGCTCCGTCAAGGGATTTCTGTTAGGCATAGGACAATGATTGTCCGTTCACATGAAAGGGGGCAAAGTTTGAATAATTAATGAATGACTCACCGATAAACTTGACCACAGATGTGTGAAGTCAATAATACCAGACAGTCAACCAGCAAGCGTTGTATGACTAATAGACATCTTAGCATATAAATCAGCGAACTTCGCAGTAGCTAGACTAATACCATTCCTACCTTACCTATATAAGTTCGGATATAATAATAACTGTGATGAATGCCTTGGGAGTCCATCGGAGCCCTATCTAGGGCCGCGGCCCGCAAAGAATATTGTTTGGCCTTGGGATAACAGGCCAAAGAAATTTCAGCTCTAAGATATTCGTCGATGCTCTTTGCGAGGTATCTAGCGTTGGACTCAACCAGCTGTTAATACCATCATTGTCTGAGACTAGACAATAGTTTACCATGAAGTTGTATTCCTACATTGACCAACTGAAGATTACACCTAAAGTAGACTCTGTTAGGGATATGTTGTATTAAGGGGTCTTGAAAAGTCACTCTGGCCGACCTAGCAAGTAGCCGAAGAAACAGAAAATAAAGTTACAAATAAAGTATTAGAAGCATTTGCGTGGTGGATATTGCACGTACGGATGTCAACATGAGGTAGTCGCGTACCGACTCCCTAAGCGCACGCGTCGTGTCTCCCGAGCGACAATTAACTCTACGTACCTACCTCATACGACACATCGGTATCTAGGAGGAAAGCGCTCCCATGACAACTAGGAGATATTCAATCGATGTCCCACAACAACCGAAAATCCAGTAAAACATATTCCAACGCATAATCTTTATCTTCTTCCACCTCTTCCTCATCCACATCATTGCGGCTACCGTCGTCAAGTCTACAATTGACTCTACGATCGCACCCCCTCTCATATTACTGGAGATCCAAGTTACAGTCTTTCCTGCACACTTCTTAGACCGACTTCAAAAACATTCCAACTGAAGTTGCACTATCACCCAGACGATAGACCTTCTACTCACGACGCTTCATAATGGCTAGTCGCTCGGAGCATTCGAATTTCTTTAGGAGAGCTCTTGAACGGGCCACATCAGGTGGCGTAGACCTCGACTTCCATAAGAACACGAACCATACAATTGAACACCAATCATCCGTACAACAAGAATCCTACAACCGTATCGGTAAACAGCTGCAGCGACGCGGTCGCCATAATCACCCAACCACCAATACATTTCCTGCCTCGGCAAACTATCAAGGAGATATCACAAACCCTGCCAACCGCAGTGCGCGAATTCCGATGTCATCTAACTGTTCGATATGGATCACTGGCCTCCCAGTTGATTGTACTATAAAGCAATTGCTAGCCAGCATCCGCTCAGCTGGAAAGATATTCGCCTGCCACATCAATCCCCCTAACGCCCAATACAAAACTACGGCGGCAAAGATAACCTTCTGGGATAGGGAAGGAACAAATCGATTTCCAGACCAATACACCCGAGGAGCGTTCCGCGTTAGGGGCAACCAACCCGCAGTCAGGATGAACCGAGTCCGTGGACGGGCCCAGAGCACAGGCCCTCAATCAAGGGTGCTGAGACTGGTTGGACCGGGAAGAGTTGTGAATGGGTTGTATCTGGAAGACTTGTTTCGGCGCTACTTCTTCTACGGATTAGACGAGATCATCGAGGTCGAATATGACCGAGGCAAGAGATCCAGGTGTATGGAAATCCGCTTTGGCTCGTATAGAGCGCAAAGCTCTGCGGCGATGAAGTGGATTAAATGTGTACAGGAAGGCAACAAGAGTGCTGTACAGTATATGTCACCTGGGGAGAAGTTCTGGTGGGCGCAGGTAGAAGTCTCTTGGGGTGAGGACCCCTGTGCGGGTCCTTAGGCCTTTGGACTTGATCCTACTAGAGCGTGTCCCTTGTGACATATGCTATATAGTATATTCCCTGTCGTCCCGCTCATGCACTGTTAATTCACTTCATCGCTACATAGCTTGCGCTCTGCGCGAACTAAAGTGAATTCCTATGCACATAGATTGGCTGATACTGTTTACGTGGCTCACCGACAACGGGCGACGTATGGCTTATCCGAATAGGATGGGGAAAGGGTCAGAATATTGTCTATTACGCGAGAAGAATGGGATTATATACCATCTGAGAACTAGTCTATATCTTGAGAATAGTCTATATTCCTCGTCCGACTTGAACCTAGCTTGAGAGGTTATATACATACTCTATACATCTACGTATGTATCTTTAAGGAGAAGCTCTATCTCCCCAGGTATTTTCTAATCGACTCTTTTTGCCTAGTCTAACCTTACATCTGGTAGTCTACCCATTATTATTACCAGTTGATCGAATGTAGTCGGACATTACCTCTATATTTCTGCCCTCTATTTTATATAACTATAGGGATTTTCCATCCTAATACCAATAACGACTTCATTTTCTTGACTTGCATTTTTCTGATCAGCAGTACAAAGCTGCTTGACAAGACGATCTAACCAGGACCTTTGACTGGGGACCTGGTAGCTCCTGGCAATGGAGGATGCCTCAGACATAACGGCGAGACGAAAACTTCTATAATATTGTTGTCGAGTTCCAACATCTTACCAGAAGCTAATCGTATCAGAATAACATCAATATGTTCACACCGAACATACCACAGTACCTCAAACCCTTTTGCCCTCTGGGTAAACTACCCTCAGTAAACCTGGGAGGGAGTTTGCCTCAGGGGGTAAACGGGGATATTCTTCTCCTGGGATGCGGAGACGTCCGAAATATTCATGAGGGACAAACTACTTTAGTAAACGTCACGACCTATACGTGGCTGGAGACCTAGGGCTGGGGGACTTGGCATCAGATGGCATGCCTGGGGATGGAGGTACATAGGTAGACAACGAGCAGGTGGTCTGGCTTCCAGCATCAACCGGAATAGTCTAAAAAGACCTATCCAGTAAATATGAGCCGAGCCTTTTATTCTTCGATCGGCCCTTTGACGAAAGGCATTAATGAAAATAATTTCATCTTAGAACGTAATACCTACAGGTACTATGTAGTTAGACAAAGTAGATAATGATCTTTCGAACGAGAATAAGCCATGACTGTCGCCATCAACTAAACGCGCACAAGTGCAACCTAGCTTCGTCGTGCTATATACACGTGTTACTCTCCTTCGGCCACCAGACCAGTCCGGCACAGCCTCCCGTTCTGCGACTCGGCATACGCGCCCTCAACAGCACGCACAGCCCAGCCCTCGCTGCCAACCGTCGTCGGCGCCCAGAATACGCCCCAGGGGTCGCGCGCTTGCTTGACCTCCAACAGGCGCGCGTAGTTACTCCCGTAGAACGCCTGCTGCCAGTCCGGCTCGCCGGGGTCGCCCTCGTTCATGTACGACCCGGCGTCGGGCGCCGCGTCGCGCAGGAGGTCCATGAACCCCTTCATAGTAGCGTCGCGCACCGCCGACTGCGCCGGCGCCTGGTCCATGAGCATGGCGTGCATGCGGTTGTTGCGCCAGGCGGGGTTGACGGCGGCGTCGCGGCCCGGCCAGCCGGCGGCCGCGGCTGTGGGCGACGCTAGCGTGCCGTGGAAGTAGAAGTCGTTGTCGAAGCCGGCCTCGGTGGCTGTGCGGATCGCCGCCATGGTCTGCGCCCACAGCGCGTCGTCCTCCCAGTTCTCGCGCGGTAGTAGGCGTGATCGGTACCGTGTGTTGCCTGGCGCGGGCCCCGACCCCGAACTCGGCCCCCCGTACAGCGATGTGAAGAGGGAGGATGGGTTCGTGGCGTTGATGCCGATGCGGTGTAGGTCGTCGTACAGGGGCTGCATGAAGGCAAACACCAATGCCGCGTCGGAGTCAAGGAATGACGATGACGTGGTGAACATGAAAGTGTTGTTCGCGCCTGGATAGATGTAGCTGAAACCATAGCCACCAGCATCGAGGACCTTCGCGGCGAACCGGTAGTACAAGCCCACCCCTTGCCAGAACGTATCGGCGTCAGTAACCGAACCAGAGGCGGGAGGTGTATTGGAAGGCTGTATCAGATTGAGTCTGAGGCTCGACGACGTCAAGCTAATCGGCGGATACGCTTTGAAGATGGCAGACGTGACCACTCCATAGGTCGCTATAGTGCATGTAAGTACTTGTTTCTGTAGAGTATTCTAGGGCGAGATGTCGTACCTCCGCCGCCGCCGCGAAGTGCGTAGAACAAATCCGTGTTCGTAAACGGATCCGCTGTCACGAACTTCCCACTAGCAGTAACTACTCCGAGAGACAGGATTTGGTCTGCCCCGAGGCCGACTTTAGAGGTGATAGTTGTGTGACCTCCTGAGCTCATCCAACCACCGACCGCTCCCACGGTTCCGCACCCGGGCGTGACGGTGGTTACGTTGCGGGCCGACATGAAGTTATGGGCTTCCCACGACTCGACGCCGGCCCCCATCTGAATAGCCATTCCGCTGTATGGCCCCATGCTATACGAAGGGAGAAGTTGCATCTCCTTGATATTGTGCGTCCAGACGCTAAGCGAGCCAGCTCCCACCGACCTTCCTCCAAAATCATGACCGGTATTCCTGTCGTGTATTGTCAGAGAAACACGGCTCTTCCAAGGCTGTAGGATGTCATGAGAAAGAAACACATATTCGCCTTACTTGATGACGAGCCGAATGTTCTTGTTCCTCGCAAAGTTGACTGCTGCTTGGATATGCATCGCGCTCGTCGCATTGACGACATATTCGGGGAACCCTCCCCTGGTACAGTTCCCCGCAGGGTTCGCAGCGAGAGTGCAAGTAGCACCTTGAGCCCATTCTGCCAATGCGACGAGCGGCTCGTCTAGCCAGTAATGCGAGGAAGACGTCGTTCGAAGGAGGGACTGGCATTTTTCTGAATTAAAATCAGGCCCCTGGTAGCAAACGGCGGCCGACGGCTTTGGCTTCAGGAGAGCGCCGCCCATAGTCTGATTCAACTGAGCCCATTCCGCCTCAGATGGCCAGTCATCGTCGCCAGGAAAGACCTTGCAGCTGGGAGCGTCGCTACTGTCTAGCGAGAAGGCAGTTTCATCACCAAAGTCTATGGCGGAAAAGCCGCCGACATCCTCTTGAGAGAGCTGGATAGTGTCGGATTTAAGAGTATCAGGGTTGAGGGCTGCGGCACCCGAAAGAAATATGCTTGAGCAAAGGAGAGGAATATTCGGCTTCATGATGCCAAGAATTGTCCACATTCGAAATTACGCGTCAGTAGCGCTCTCTATGAAAAGATCGCCCTAATCCACCACTGGATAACGTCATGGCCGTGGCGGCCTATGTATAGTACTAGGAAAGGCGTGGCTCCTTGGGAGAACCACCATCGAAAATAGGGGCTACATGTCTATCGCGGGTGGTATCCAAATACCGAGCGGCTGGACCAAAGACGTCAAACAGAGCCATTTTGAAATGGGCCGAATGACCACAGTCAGCCGTATAAAACAAGTCTGGAACCTCCTCAGAGGGATCAGAAGGTGGCGCTGAAAGTTGGTGGTAGGTAGGTGGTAGTCCGTAAGTCATCCCGCGTTCGAGCTGTGCTATCGGCGATACTGGCGGCTCTGGTCTTGGCGTCGTACCCGGTATGAGCGGTGGTGATAAACCGGGTGTAAACGGCCTCGTTTCCGGATCTGGAGTCCCTCAGTGTAACCTTGAGCTCTAGTACATGGGGCCTATGAGTAGCAGCGAGACTTTAGGCTAAATGTGAGTGATCCCAGCAGCATGCTTGATAGATTTCAAAGCCACATGCTGAGGCTAGATTTCTTCACAGTCTTGGTATCTAAAGCTTACTTTGGGTACTATCCTTGGCATCACTGTTCTCTGGGTTGCTTGATCTCTTGCTAGTGGTGGAAGATGGCGAGCGCGTCACGTCTCCGAATCTTACATCGACCCCAGCTCTAGCTCGTAATTTCATTATGGAGGAGTCGCCTCAGTATTTGCACGTTAACGCCGTTAGATAGTCTCGAGAGAAATAGGGGACTTATTCGCGACGATGTGAACTTACACACCTACCTAGTATCTAGGGAACCCCCCCACGATCCTTACAACACAAGCATTAGGCTAACGTTAATCAACATGATGGCTGGATTCACTACCAATGTCAACTACAACCGTACCATAAATAACATGGTAATTCCTCGAGCTCTGACTTGTCATCGCCTCTGTAATTCTCCGATTTGTGGGATCTTCTTTCGTACTTAAGTCCGAATGGAGACAAAGGAACGAGGAGGGGTCAAAACACCATATGCGGAAGGTACCAAGCTCTGCCGCTCGAGCTGGGACTGTAAACGGCTGATTAATCGCCTTGAATTTCCTAGACTCAAAGCACGTAACATTAAGTACATAGTCATTGATTTGAAATCATGACGTGAGGAGGTTCGGTGATGCTCCTCATGTCTTACCCGTTAGACACCGAAGCTACGGTCTTGTAGGATCATCCATCTCTTGTGGTGATAGGACTAAGACACGTAGGCTTAGATAGAGATATAATCCACCACTAGGAGCATCATTGAACACTAAAAGGGGCCCTCAACTGGTACTTCCTACTTAGCCGCCGCGTCATGCGGCTTGCAGTCCTTGAGATGATCCTTCCAATCCTTGCGTCTACAATCCTCCGAGCAGTACACGACATTCCTGCATCTCGGGCACATCCCCAGCCCGCCGCCGTTCTTGCCCTTCGTCGCTTTGCAAAAGTGACACTTGTCGTGGGACTCGATGTCCATGGTGTCCTCGACGAAAGGCACCGAGAACGACAGGCTGATGGCGACGCGGACTGCGTGCTTGGATGCGGATTCGCCCCACGCCGCCCCGTCCAGGTAGCCTTCCGGGAACTTGCCTTTGCCGCAGCTGCACATGTGCTGTTCTCCCAGTTTTGTGCTTAGCGGGATGGTCGCCTTGGGTTTCTTGTACTCGCACTTAGGGCCGTGAGTCCACGTGCGGCACCTCTCCGCGAAGACGGGGAGGGCGCTCTTCTAGAGCGCGAGCTCCTCGTCGTCGATGGTTAAAATGGCCAAGTCGTGTACCTGGGTGGCCGCATCAGAAGCCCGCGCTTGTTCGAATACTTGCTTAGTAGCTTGGAAGACCGCGGCATCTGCCACGACCGTTGCATCAGGGGCGTTGAGTCGAATCGCGTGGATGTAGACCACGATCGGGCTCTCAAGGCCGGAATGTTTGAACGCAAAATCAGAGTATCTCGGTTCCCATGGGAGTTTCGGGTCAGATGGGACCCCTAAGGCCACCAGGATCATATTCTCTAGTGACCGCTTAAAATTCATACGTGCCGAAATGGGGCCATCATTTACCCACCGTTGTCGTTCACGGGCCGAGAGTTGACTTGAGGCTAGTCTAGTTAACCAGTACTTGTCCTCGTCGGATTTACCCACATCGAGAATGGGTAGCGAGTCGAGATTAACGTGTGGGATGTTGAGAGAAATTGGGACAGAGTCCTCCCCAAGTGTAGCGGGATACATGAATCGCGTTAATGCCTTCGACGTAAGAGGATCTGCTAGGGGTGCAATGATCTCTACGTAGCCTGATGTACGCGCAATACGCACCTTGGCAAGTCCTTTATCGACTGGACTTGGAAAAGAGACGGGGCATATCAAAGTCCCCTTGCCGAACACGATGTCGATCGAGGATGGTGACGATTGCCGCAACTCTATCGAGACCCGCTCTGCTAACAAAGACTTTCCTTGTTGCGATGACGAGAAATCGACATGACCACACAAAGACTTGATCTTGTCGTCCTCCAAGTTTGCGGTGATCTGTGTAGCTACGGATGCGCCAGCTGGAGTGGTGCTGTTTTCAGCCACGGGAACTGCTTCACCACCTGCGAAGGGATACCCAGACATCCCTGGCCCGTATTTCGTGATAAAGACATTGGACTTATCGCTGACCACTGTCATATAGAGAGTCGTGGAAAGCGGGACGAATTCGAACCCGAACGTGCTCGTGCGTGTGCGCTGAAGACGGATCCCAACCTTCGTATCCTTCTTATCCTTCATAGAGTTCGGCCCAGCCTGGAGAGCACGAGAAGGAACATAGAAAGAGGCTACCAAGGGAGATTTCCCCTGCCAGCCAAGGGGGTCCTGGGAAACGGCTATTGAGAAGTCCTCAGTCTCACGACTCCCCGATGTTTTGACTTCCCCAAATGCGACGTGCGTATCAGCGAAGTTCTGCGACCCGGAGAAGCCATTCGGAATTAAAAAGCCTTCGAGTGTTGGTGCCACGACTCTGGGAAGGTCGGCGTTATAGAACTCGTCAACATCTTCCTTTGGCACTACTACCGTGACGCATACTACTTCCGGTATGTTGCCCCAAGCGTTAAAACCGCCCATGCCAGGGTTTGGTGTAATGTTCTCCTTCAGCCACTTGGAGCTATATAACCCTTGAAGATGTAGCTGAACATCCAAATCCCAATGATAAGAGACTCCAGACCATGAATCGTACTGATGCTTGCCTTGATTTATCATTCTAAACAAGTGCTCCCAGAACGAAGTCCAATCGGTAGAAGTATTTGCTCGAATGCGCTTTATCGTGGCCGCGAAACTGCCTCTGTGGAAAACGGGATCCGTATTGGTTTTCATCTGCTCGATCAAGTTTTCGGAACCGGGGTCCGGGAAAGATTCGAAATCTTCGCCTGCGAACATGCGAGTGAAAAGTTGAAATACGGCCTTGGCGAGCGCCTGTGGCTCAACCTTGAGAACCGTGGAGCTGTCGGGCCGTGGAAAGAAAGTTGAATTCAATTTCCAAGCTACCCGCGAATGTAGCTTCGGCTTATCTCCCCCTACGGCTATATAGCTCGCCGTGGCTTCGCCTACGAAAGATACGGACGTCGCATTAGTCCAAAGGTTGACTGGAGTTAAGCCGAGTAGCAGCGATACCGTTGGTACGTGTCCATGGAGCATGTTGTCGAATTGCTCCTTTAGTGTTTTCTTTGTCATCTGAAATGTCCCTGTCAATAAGGTGGAACTTGCTGATGGCTTCAATAAAGGTGCGGCCGCAACCAGTATATTCAGCGCACCGAGATGATCAGCTAAATTCGAATCATCAATTACGTCGAATAACGTAGGCGCTAGGTTGACAGTACCATAAGCTGCGGGATCGAAATCAACGGGCATCATGTCAAACTGCTGACGGAATAGATTTGTCGACGTGCTCCCCGACGTTGAAATGATCTGCAAGGCATGACTGAACGACAAAGCGTCAGATACAGCAAACCTTAGAGCAAGACGATGCTGTCGGATTCCTTGAAAGGCCGCCACCCACTCACGAAATTGAGCCTTTGCCGCGTTAACAACCTTGGGCGCCTTGCCGTCTATGCTAGGACGAAGCGGAGATGTTGGGATCAGACTCGCATATGCAGTCGCAAGATGGAACCCCGAAATGGGATCTGTGCCGCTGTAAATATACGTGTTTGGGGATAACGGCTCCGAGAACAGCGGGTTGGCCCATGTTTCTGGTGGACTGGAGAAGTTGCCATGCTCCCGGTAGTGTGCCAGGGCTAAAACAATGTCCTCCTTCTTCGAATGCAGTGTCGGAGCTGTAGACCTGGTGTAGCTAGTCGTGTCTACCTCCCAATCAGAAGTATCGAGCGTACGCGTGCTGAGGTCTCGAGCATACTGAAGATCCTTTTCGAAACGAGCCTCGCTCTTCAAATGGGAGGCGTATCTTGACCAGATCTGTCTGACTTGCTGCAGGGAGGCTTTGTCACAGAACTTCAACACCGACCCATAGTGTCCCTCGCTCCACTGGTCAATGTTGCCTGACAGTAATACCATCTTCTGTGCCTGGTCCTTGACAAGCTTCTTTGAAGCCTCGCTAATTCGTAGATGAAAGTAAACATCCCACGCAATATCCGCGCTGACGCCATCGATGAGGAGGGTGAATAGGAGGACATTCCGCGCTGTGACATTTTAGCAAGAGCTTGGCTACTCCGAACTATTCTACTGACCTAGTACTGCGGGCTCAATATCACAACACGTGATGTCGAGCTTTCTGCGTGCTAAGTCAAGTGTCAGTAGGATCAACTGTGGGAAATGAAATCTTGAAGTAAACTCATCAAGTTCCGAGTCTGCCCTTTATGTCCGGACTGGAGTGACAGGAAGATTGTAGTAACTTACGGAAGTCTCGTTCACAATAGGTAGTGAACATAATGCTCCGGACATCTCCGCACCCCAGCAGGAGGATATCCCCGTTTACCCCCTGAGGCAAACTCCCTCCCAGGTTTACTGGGGGGAGTTTGCCCAGAGGGCAAAAGGGTTTAAAATATCGCGGTACGTTCGGTAAGAACATATTTATTAATGTTATTCTAATACGATTAGTTTCTGATAAGATATTGGAACTCGACAACAATATATTTTAGACCCGAGTAGAAACTTACAATTTCAATCGCCAAGGATTCGTCTCCTTGTCGTGGTTGTTGTTGTTGTTGAAAGGTTCAGGTTATTAGGTTACCAGGTGGTAAATATGTAGGTTATCACTGCGGCGCTTTGGCCTTTAACTTTTAGGTTCCGGCCACTAGGCGCTGTCAACTGGCACCGGCGACAGTCAAGATGATTTGGCAGTGTCAGTGGATTAGGCAGGTACCTAAAGGGGGCACCTACCTGCAAATGTATGTACAGGTCCCAAGGATTCTTATTACCTGTTCAATGGGACGACCACGCCAGGCATTAACATATACTTGATCAGGCTAGTAAGTATTTTCATATACGAATTACTATGGGAGGGTACCTAATCTAATAGCATATCATGGTCTCCTGATTGCCACCAGTTACTCGCCTGCAGCGACCATGAGGTATCCTCTCATAGTAATTCGTATAGGATAATACTTACCAGTCTGATCGAGTTCATGTTAATGCCTGAGGCCATAGTCCCACTGAACAGGTAATAAGAATCCTTGGGACCTGTACATCTAACATTGTAAACGGCGAGAGTACCTAGGTACCTGATATAAATACATATACATGTACCTATGTACCTAGGTACCCGTCAGGCGCGGTACTACTATAGTGGGCGCACGGGCCCTTGGGGTAAGTATCTTTAAATATCCATAGTTTTAGCAATGAATTATATTAGTTATAATTATAGATTTTACGTAATAAATACCATTAAGCTTTTCGTATAATATATATTTTATTATATATTATATTTTAGATTTTCTTTTTTTTTTTAATAAATTAAATTATTAAAACTTATAAAATTTAATCGATTTTTTAATATTTATAATATTATAAATTTTAAATTAAAATAATATAAACGTATAAATAATTATTTATTATAAATAAAACATTAAATAATATTTAATTTTTTTTTTCTTTTTTAAATTAAATTTTTTCTAATTTTTATTAATTTTTTATTTCGTTTTATAAAAACGATTTTTACGTTTCGTTAATTAAAACGTATAAATTAATAATTCGAATTTAAAAAAAAGTTAACGTATAAATTATTAACGATTTTAAATAAAAAAAAATAAACGAAAATAAATAATTCCTAATTATAAAAGTTTTTTTTTAATAATTTCGAACTTTTTAATTTTTCTTTATATATATATAAAAAAAGAATAAAAAAAGGAAATTATATAAAATCGATAAAGTTTTTTTTATATTAAATTATTATAATTATTAATTATTATATATTATACGTATAATTAATTATAATTATATAATTATATTTATTTAAAATAAATTATTATAACGATATTTATTATATCGAATATAAATGTTTTAAAAATTAACGAAAAACCGATAAATAACGTAATAAATTTTAACGATATATTAAATATAACGGGATTTTTTAAAGATTATAATTTAATAATTAAAAGTATTTATAACCGAATAAATAAATTCGGCGATAAAATAATTACCGTATTTATAAAATAAAATAAAAAAATAAACGAAATAAAACGTAATTTAATTATAAAAATAAATTAGATATTAATAACGGTTATAATTAATTAAAACCTAGAAATTATTTAAAACTTTCTTTTAAGAAAAATTACGGAAAGTATTAACTTTAAAACGGATATTAGAAACGATATTAAAAGTTTTAAAAGTTTCGAAAACGAAAATATAAGAGATATTAGAAACGTTAAAAACGATATCGAAAGTTTCGGAAACGTTAAAAGTAATATTAGAAATTTCGGAAACGTTAAAAACGATATCGGAAATATCGGAAACATTAGAAACGTTAAAATTAATATTAAAAACATTAAAACCGTTAAAAATTTCGAAAACTTTCGTTATAACGGAAATTTCGTAACGATAAATTAATCCGAAAAAGCGAATTAATTATTAAATCCGAAAATTAATCGATAACTAAAAATAAATAAACCTTTATTAAATAAACTTATAAAATTAAGATTTTATATATAATAATAATATAAAAATTATACGTTTTTTAATTAGAAAATTTAAACTTAATTTAATTAACTTTTAAATTTAATAATTAAAAATTTTATCGCCGTTTTTTTAACGTTATTTATATATAAAAGAAATATTAAAATTATTTATTTAAAATATTTACGTAATTAAATAACGAAAAAAGTAACTTTTTTAAAACTTTAATTAATTTAAAGGATTAATATAATTAAAAAAACGAATTTAAATTAAAAGCCGAATTATTAAGGTTTTTTAATTATTTAATCGATAAAATTCCATTGTTTAAAAAATTAAAACTTTTCGATATAATTTTAAAAAGATATAATAAGAAAATTAATATCGTCGTTATTTTTATAAGATCGAACGAATCTATAAAATCTATTATAATGGAATTAGAAAAATTAGATTTATTTTAAATTAAAAAAAAAACGGAAATTAACTTATTTTAGATTTAATAAAAAACGGGAAAACTAATTACGAAATAAACGTAAATTATTACGATCGATATAAAAAGTTATATACGAAATAAATTATAACGATAAAAGAATTTAATAATTATATATATCGAATTATAATAAATTATTATAAGATTATATATTATATTATTAAAAGATTAATATAAGAATAATATTAAAAATTAAGCGTTCGATATAATAAAACTAAATTAAATAAAAGAAATAATATTAGAAAAAAATATAAAAAAATAATAATATCTTTTAAAAATCTTAAAAACGTAAATTAATAATTATAAACCTAGGAAATAGTTATATTTAAAGTTAAACTTTATAGAATATTCGAAATATAATATTTAAATTTATAAGCGAAAGATTTTTTAAATATAATAAAAGGATTTTATAAAAATTAGATTATTATTTACGAAATAATTAAAGAATTATAATTTATCGATAACATTTTATAATATAAAAACCTCGTAAATAATTTTTATAATTATATAATTAAAATAATATATAAAATAAAAAAGGTATTTAAGGGAATTTTCGAATTTATTTATAATGGAAAAAGCTTTAATAAAAAAGAATCGATCGATCTTTTCTTTAACCGATCGAAAAATAAAAACGTAAATAAAAAAAAATCACAAAGAAAAAGTTAAAATATCGCGTTAATTAATGGCTATTCGATATATAACTAACATTATTAATTTACGAAATGTTATTACGTTTTCTTAAAAAAAATATATAATAACTTCGAATTAAAAAATTAATTAACTTTTAAAATTAAGAAAGCTTTAAAAAATTCGAAGTTTTAAGTATAAATATAATTATTTAAAAGGAATAAATTAAAATCTAAGATTTTTTAACTTAAAAAAAATTCGAAAAGCTATAAAAATGATTATATAATCGGCTTATAAGAAAAATATTAATTATATTTTCTATTTTAATAATAAACAAATATCTTTTAATTTATTTAATTATTTTAAATAATGGATTAATTATTATTATAATAAATTAAATATATCGTTTAATTAATTAGAAACGAATATTATTTAATAATTATCTTTAATTAAAAGATCGGATTTTATTAATTTAAACGTATAAAACGATAAATATATTAATTAGAAATATATTAATATCGTTATTAAATATAACTTATTATTTTTCATTATTAATTATTTTAATTTCGTTATAAAAGTTAAAATATAAAAGGTTTTAATAAGATAATAAAATAAACTTAACTTATATATAAAGGAAAAATAATATTTTCGTAAATGGAATTAAAGATATATATAAGTAATATATAATAATTTATTAAGCTAATATATAAAAAGAAAAAATGTATTTAATATCGTTATAAGAAAATATAAATATAATATATAAATTAAACGAGTTCTTTTAATTAGAAATGTTTAAATATAATATTATAAATTAAAATATTTAAGATTTTAAGCTTTAAAATATCTTATAAGCTTATTTTAAAGGATAATTATTTAAGGATTAATAAAAATCGAATATAAAACTTATAATATATTTAAAATAAAGTAATAAATTCGACGTATCTTTAAATTAAATTATTAGATATTAGGAAAACGAATTGTTTTTGATTTTTATAATTACGAAAAAATATCTATCGAAGAAAATTCATTTCTTATTTTTACGTATCGAATGTTAAAAATAACCTAAGATTATATATTTAGGAATTATAAAATAAAAATAGTTTTTAATATAATAAATAATTACCTAAAATAATTAGAACGTTAATACGAGATTATTATAAAAGTAATAAAAATTAATAACGAGATAATTATTAATAAATTAATTATTGGAAAAAACCTAGAAATACGTGAAATTAAAATCGAATTTTTAGTATTAAATATATAAACTTAAAATAGCGAAACTAAACGTTTAAAAGGTATAATAAAGATAAAAACGCATACGATATAAATTAAAATAAAATTATCGATATATTTATAATTAAAGATATTTAAAGCTATTATTTATTTATATAATCGTATATTAAAAGCTAAAAATAACTAGAAAATTCTATTTAATGTATTTTTTAAAATAATCGAACGAAAATAAAGATTTTTTATACTAAGAAATAAAAAACTAAATTAAACGTATTTACGAATATATAAATATAAGGTATATGTTATAACGAAAAATCGAAAATTCCGTTTAAATAAATTAAATAAATTAAGTTTAAAAACTTAAATCGGATATTTAATCGATTATCGATTTTCGAATATATATCGTATATAGATATTTTATCTAAATAAAGTAATTAATATAAGAAATGTTATTTTTAATGAAAATAAGATATTTAACGGAAACTTAAATATTTTCCGAAACGATTTAAAAATTATTAATATAAAAGAAATAACGGCCTTAATTAAAAAATACGCCTTATTAAATTCCGAAAATTATATCTTAGATAAAAAATCTAAAAAAATAAAAGAAATTAATAATATATTATTTATTTTAGAAATGATAAACGTAATAAATAAAAAAAAACTAAACGTTAATATCGAAATAAAATATTTATATATTACGGCTAAATTTAAACTATTATTTATATTATTACTAAATCTATTATTTATTTTATTATGTTATATAATCTAAAACAAAAATGTAAATCCCGTATTAAATTTATTTTAAAACCTAGGATTTCGTGAATTTAAACTATAAAAAGCCATATTTTTAATAAGTTTTAAAACTTCCTTTATATAAAAAATAAAACTAAAAATCTTAAATCGAGTTAACGTAAAAAAAGCATTACGAAAAAGATAAAAGCTATATCGGAAATTTATCGAAAAGGCATTTCGTTAACGTAAAAAGTTTACAAATCATTTAATAAAATATCTTTTTAAATAAATAAAGAAAGATTATTTTAAAAACTATATTTAAATAAAGTTTTAATTAAAAATTAAAAGAATAAACCTAATCGTAAAAAGGTATTAAATTCTAGATTATATATAGGTATACGTTTATAAATTTAATAAATATAAACTTTTTTAAAATATAAAGTTAAACTTATTATATAAGGAAATTAATAAAAAGGGTTATAATTAAACGAAATATATATCGTTATTTTTGTTAGTAAATTATTTAGAATATTATTAGTAATAATTATTCGTTTTAATTTCGAAATAATATAATACGATATAATAAATGCTTTTATATATATTATCGTAATAAATAAGATTTTTATACGTATATTATTAGGATATTAAAAAAAAGATATAATATTATAATTATATAAAGCTTTTTATAAGTTAAAAATCTCGTTATTATTTTAATAAAAAGAATTTTTAAGGATTTTATTAAAATTAAGTTTTAAAAATATATTATATAAGTTATATTATTATATTAAAAAAGGAATATTAGTATTTTTTTATATAAATAATATAATTATAATATATCGAAAAAATAATAAAATAATAGTAATTAAAATAATTTTATAACTAAAAAAAAGATATTAAATAATTAAAAAAAATAAAGTTTAATAATTCCTAAAAATCGAAATTATTCGTAATCGATTTTAAAAAAAGATTTAATTATTTTAGATCTTATATATTAAAAAAATAATTAGGCTAATTACTTTATCTAATAAATTATTAGATATATTTATAACTTTATAAAAATTGTTTTTATAAAAGGACCACGTTATAAAATAAGAAATTTATCGATATTAACGTAAAATCGGTTCGATATTATTCGCGATTATATTTATTAAACCTAATATATCGTTTATAACTTTACGATTAACTCGATTTTTTACGAATTTAAGCGATATTTATTAAAAAGTAACGAATCGAATTATATAATATTTATATAAAATAAAATAATATATTTTATAAATAGGAAATAAAAACGATCTAATAATGGTTAACGATATTTCTTTTATCGATAATATAATAAACCATAAGAATTTATAAGTTTATATTATAACTTTATTCGATAAATTAATCGGTTAAAAAATAAATAAGTAAAATACCGTTATTACGTTTATTATAAAAATTAAATTATTAATATTAATATAAGTTATAAAAAAATAATATATATTAAACGATTAATTAAAGAATTAGGAATCGAATTCGATTATAAAAAGATTAAAATAAAATACGATAATACGTAAATTATTAAGTTAATAACCGTAGAAATTATTTAATTTAAGATTAAGTTAAGGTATATAAATATTTATAATTATTGGTTTCGTTAAAAAATTAAGAATGGTTTAATTATAATTAAATATATATTATCGATAAAAATAAAAATAAACGGATTAACTAAAATATTATTAATTTAGAAATAACTAAGTTTATTAAATTAATTAAGTATTATAAATATTTAATACTTAATTAAAAAAGAAAAAAACTAAAAGGATTTAATTAAAACCCGAGAAAATATATTAAATATAAATACCTTAGCTTTATATTAATAATATTTAGATTTAAGCTTTTAATGCGAATAATTATAAATCTAAGAAAGTATATTAGATCCGAAAATTAGCCGATAACTAAGAATAAATAAACCTTTATTAAGTAAGTTCGTAAAATTAGGATTTTATATATAATAACAATATAAAAATTACACGCTTCTTAATTAGAAAATTTAAACCTAATTTAATTAACCTTTAAATTTAATATTAACCATTATTATACGTAACTAACCCGATTTAATATATTAATAATGAATGTTATTCGAATAATAAATTAAACTTATAATAAATAAATAAACGTAATTAAGTAAATACGATTTAAAAGGAATAGGTTAAAATATTATAATTAAAAGTTATATTATTAAACGAAATAACCGGCTTTAATAAATACGAAAAAAAAATAAAGTTAATATTCCTTTATAATATTATTTAATATAAGCAAATAACTTAATCTTAAATAAATTAAACGAAATCTAAAATTAATTTAAAATTATTTTAATCTTTTATAAACTTTAATTATTACGAATTTTAATCGAATTAATAAATGATTTTTAATAAATAACGATTTATTTATAAACGTAATAATCGAAATAAATAATATTTTTAGAAACGATATTTTAAATATTAAATAAATATTATATTTTTTTTAATCCGTTAATAATATTCGTAATAATGTTTTTATATTAAAATAAAAGTTATATTAACTTTATATAATATATACGAAAAATCTTTTATAAGTTATTTTAACGTAATCGAAATATATATTAAAATAATTAAATTTTAATAAACGTATTTAAAACGTATATATCGAATGTTTAGAATTTTATTCGTAATTAAATAAAGCATTAAAATATATTATAATTAATAAAAGAAATAATATATAAAACGAAAACGATTATATATTAATCGATCGAATAAAAGATTTATAATATATTTACAATTATAATTTAATTCTAAAAAACGATAATACCTTTTTATAATTTATAAATTAGAAAAGTAACGTTAAATAAACCTGGCGTTATATAAATATAACTTTAAAACGCGATAAAAACGGTATTTATAACCGTATAATTTGTAAATATCTTAGATTTAAAATAAAACGATAAAAATGTTAATATTACCGTAAAAAAAACGTTTCTTATTAAATTAAAAAACGAATATTATAACTACGATAAAAAAGGTTATTAAATATAAAATTATAAATAAAAGCTTAAAATATAATAATAATAAATATAACGTTAAAAAAACGTATTTTATTAATAAAAAAACGTATTTTATTAATAAAAAAACGTATTTCATTAATAAAAAAACGAAAAAGTTACTTTATAAAAGTTAATATATAGAAATAAACATTTTATAAATAAGTTAAAAAATTCTTTTAGAAAATAAAAAAGGAAATACGTTAAATGTATTTATTTTATCGAAAACGAAAAGAATAACGAATAAAAGAAACGATAAAGTTCGATAAAAACTATAATAAATAATAATAAATAAGATATTAATTATAAATTTGTCGAGATTTTCGATACGATATAGTAAAATAATAACGAATAAAACGAGAATGTTTATTTTATAAAAATAAACGTATTTAAGGAACGATCTTTTCCCGAAAAAAATAAACTTATTTATAAAAGATATATTAAAAAACATAACCTATTTATTATAAAATTATTTAATAATCGAAAAATTATAGTTTTTTTCGATTATAACTATATAACTTATTATATAAATAAGTTAATAACTAGAAATTATATTCGTTATAAATTAAGAAAACCGTTAATTATAACGGAAATAAAAGGAATTAAATCGTAAATCGAATATAATATTATTATTAATATTAAATTCCATTTAAACAATAATAAATTAACATTATTTATAATATTAACCGATATAATATCCGATAATACTTTTTTAAGAAACATTATATTAAAAAAAGGAATTTTCTATAAATAGAAAATCTAATATTAAATTAACGGCGAATTATAATTAAAAAATTATATAAGTTAATTAACGTTATAATTTATCGATAATATAATAATAAGTTATATAACCGAATATATATATATAAATAACAAAATATTAACAATTAAATAATATAAAAATACCACGAAAAATAACTTAAAAATTATAATATATTTCGAATTATATATTAGAAATTTCCTAAAATTATTCGATCTTAAAAAACGCCGAAATAAAATAAAAATAAAAACATAATATTATATAAATATCGGAAATAATCTATTAATTAAATTACCGTTAAAGTAATATAATTTATAATAGGAAAAAGCTTTACGTAAATTTGTTAAAAAATATAATAACGTAATAATTAAAAAAAACAAAAGTTTATAAAACGTATCGTTATTATTAACGCTTAAAAAAGTATTAAAATAAACGATAATCGTTAAAAAAATAAACGTTAATATAATTTAATATTTTTACTACGATTATTACGTATTAAATAAAATAATAAAGAAAAATATATATCTTTTATTTAATATAATAAATTAAATCTAAAAAGTAATAAATTATCGATAATATATATTTTTCGATTTAAAAGATAAATTCTAATATATTTTCATTTACGAATTATATAAAAAAAAACGGCTTTTATAATATTATTCGATATATACGAATGGTTAATTATATCGTTCGACTTATATAACGTACTAATAACGTTTTAATTATTAATAAAAAAAATCCTAAAACTTTTTCGTAAATTCGTTATAAAATTACTAAATAATATCGTGATTTAAACGAATATTAAAAAATAATTCTACGAACGAATAATTAAGGTTTTTTAAACTTTTATAAAATATAAAATATTTATTAATTCGTAAAAAACTTTATTATTTACGAAAAAAAGCGTTTTCCTAAGATTTATTATTTTAAAAAAAAATATCGAAACCGATTTAACTAAAGTTTCTATTATTTATAACCATTTTATTTTAAAGATTATAATATACGTAAAAGGTTTTATAAATGTTATAAAGTATTTTAAATATTTAATTAAAAATTATTCTTTTATTAACGGCTTTTTAACGAAATATATAAAAAGGCCGAAAAATATAATAATCGAATTAAACGCCGAAATAAAAACGACGTAAAAAAAAATTAAAAACGTAATTATTACGATACCTATTATTTAAACGTTTAATTAAATAAAACTATCCGTTTTAGAAATTAACGCTAATTAAATATATATAAAAACAATGTTATTATAACTTTATATATATAACGATAAGTTTATTTTATATCTTATTATATATTTTTTAAAGAAACTAATAAAAACCTAATCTTATTATTTTATATAAAAATGTAAATTATTCGAAATAATATTATCTTTATAATATTAATCGCATTAAATTAAAAGGGATAATATAACGATAATTACGAATTATAAATTATTAAAAATAATTAATATTAAAATAAATTAATCCGTATATATTATTCGTTTTTTAAACGTAATCGAATATTATAAAATCCGCGTAATATATCGGCTAAAAAAAATAAACGTATTAATTAATTATTTATTACGTTTATCGAATAAAAAGGTTTTAACTTTATTAAATATAAAAGTTAAAATAATATAATACTTTTACGAATTAATACGAATCGATTTATAAACGGTTTATAAATTTTTACGTTTTTATATTCTTTTATCGATAGAAATTTAAAATAAATAAATAAAAAAGAATTTTATATTTTATTAAAAATATTTATATAAAATAATCGTATATACGAAAATACGAAATAATTTCTTATACGTTATAAAGATTTTAATAAATATTAAAAGCTTATAATATATATTAAAAATCGATAAGTTATTAACGTAAATATATTATATTTATTTAAATTAAAAATATATTATAATTAAAATTATTTTCCGAAATATTAGAAATGAATTTTAATATTTCGAAATGACTTTAATTATGTAATAGGTTTTATTAAAATGTTCGGATTATTAACTTATAACGAAATTTAATCCGATTTTATTTAATTTAAAATTAATCGAATTAATAACGTCGTTAACGAAATAAGTAATAAATTATATATTTTTTAATTATATTATTATTTTCGTTATTATCGAATATATAACTAATTAAATTAAAACGTAAATCGTTTTAATAATTAATTTCGAATACGTTATATTATTATTTAAAAAAATCGGAAAAATATTTAATTATTTCCGTAAATATATTAATAATAACGCCGGAATTTTTATTAACGATAAATCGAAATTATAATATAAACGATATAAAATGGTCGTTAAATTAATAACGCTAATAAAATTTCGAAAAAATAATAAAGTTAAAAAAATAAATAGAAATTTAAAATAAATTATATTAAGAAAATATTAAATTAACTTAATATTAATTATTTAATATTTCTTTCGTTAAATTTTTATAATATATAATTATATTTTAAAATTAAACGGTTATAATGGTTTTTTCCTTATATTTAAAATATAATCTTTATAAAAATAATGAAAATTTTCCGAATACGTTTATAAATTAATTAAAAAAAAAGTATAAAATAAATAACGTTTTATAAAATAATATAAAATATCTTTAATAAAAAATAATTATAATAGTTTAAAAGTTTTTTATAATAAAATAAAAGCTTATTTATAAAAAAAAAAGGCTTTATTTAAACGTATATATTCGAAAATTAAATATTATATATTAAATAATAAATATTTAAATATAAATTATAAGCGATAATAAATATTTATTAAAGAAATATATATCGTATTCGAAATCCGGGAAAAATTAAATTAATTAATAAATATAATGGTATAAATTTCTTTTCGATATATATAAAAAATAGATATTTTATCCGAAACTTATAATACGTAAATAAGTTAATATTATAAAAAAACCGCGAAAAATTAAAATAAAAAGAATAAAAATAATAAAGATATTATTTATAATAAAAAAGGTTATATAAATTCTACGTAATAAATACCATTAAGCTTTTTATATAATATATATTTTGCTATATATTATATTTTAGATTTTCTTCCTTTTCCTAATAAACCAAGTTACTAAGACCTATGAGATTCAATCGGCCCTATGATATTTACGGTGCCACGAATCTTAGGTCGAGGTAACGCAGACGCACATGACAGCACCTAATTACCTTTTATGTACATATGAATATACATGTACCTATGTACCTAGGTATTCACATAAACTTATGTATGGCATCATATCTACGAAACATGCGCACGAGTTCGACTACGACCCAATAGTATTCAATCCTATAGAAGCTTGGGGATACTGCCGCCATATTAAAGACCAAAGAGAACGGCCGCTTGTATCGACGCTCGAACGCCGAAAACATCCGTCCAGCCTTGTCTTGGGACCCTTTTTCAACCCAAACCGCGTCACCGTTAATCCCACATTATCGTACATGATTTTAGACCTGACCCAGAAAATGAGCCCGCATCGGGCTTGGAGGTCAAGTGTTACACCCAGACGTGAGTTTTATTACTATACCGACTCAGATGGCCCTGCCTCCCCTTGGATAAATGTGAAAATTTGAACAATATTGATCCTTCGAAATAAGACTGGCAAGATGGATAATACATCGTGGCCAATCGCGTGGTCCCTCAAAAGCTGCCCTCAGCCACTACCAAAGAACAGGTCATCATTATTGGTAAACATGTCAACACCGTCAAACGCTTCGTCAAACTTGCTGTCGGACCCGAGCATGAGCATGCTCGAGTCGTTTGTAAACTGAAGCAGTATATCATCGTCGTTTATTCCGGTGAAGCTGGGGATGCTTGACTCTATGGCAGTACTGATTGAAATATCCGTGCCGCTTGAATTTGGCTCGGCGTCGAAGTATCGGTTCCCGGACGGCGGGGACGATGAACGAGAAAGTTCCGGAAGTTCGTTGAATTGGCTTGCCACACTCTTCGCGGGAGAGGCTGGTTGTGAGGATACCCCTTCTGGGACAAGTTCATGATGAAGCGACATATGCGACAATTGCGAGACATACGAATGTACGCTGGCCGCGGACGGTGAGTGCGCGCTCGCCGGTGTCTCGGTGGTGAGACTGGGCATCGGCGCAGTAGAACCTACACCTTGAAGAGAGCTTGGGTTCATTGTCGTCCCGCCCATCGATACATCCATGATCTCCAACATGCCGAATTCCGGGTCAACATATTCTGGCGAGTTGGCTGCCGAGCTGTCCGAGTAGCCCGACTGTGATGAAATAGACGATGTGGACTGGTTTTTTCTGCGCGTGCGTGCCGACTTGTTCTTTCGTTCATCTATGTCCGGTCGATGCTTTCTGGGACGTCCGCGCTTCACCACTTTCCTCACCACTCCGTCAAATGCGCCGATGCACATTCCACGCTGTTTGTGTCTGGTGAGAGCATCGTGGCGTGCAAAGCTGTTGCCGCATTCACAAGGGTAAGGCTTGATCCCCGTGTGTATCTTGGCGTGTCGTTTGAGATCGTGCTGTCGAACAAAGCACTTGTTGCAGGTTGGGCATTTGTACTGGCGGTCGTTAAGATGCGTCTGCACATGTGACTTTATGTTCTCCTTCCGGCCAAACTTTTTGTTGCAGTCTTCAAAGGTGCAGGTCCACTTGTTGTCTCTGGGGTCTGGTCCTTGAATGTACTGATGGATGTCTTCAATCGTGATTCCTGTTGTCGTCTTGGTCTTTTCAATGTCTATACTGGCAATGCTTGCAGCGCTAGCAATGCTGGCCATAGACTCATTCCGACGGTGGTGCGGAGACCCACGGCGTGAAGGCTTCTCAGCTGATGCCGGCCCTTCGTGAGCAAGCATATCTGACTCCAGGTTAGGGTGTCGCATATCAGGCTTGAAGTCAAAGACACTATTGAATTCACCCATGTGAGGTGTGATGGGCGTCGTGTGTCCGGAAACGTCTGAACTCGCACTGAGAGAATGCGAGGGTGCAGGAAGCCCGTCAAAGGTAGTATCGATCCTGAGTCCATTACCAATCTGTCCCATATTCAGAAAGTCGGCCATGGGATCTGATGGCTGGTTGAACGTCTCCAGAAGAGGCATTGTGTTAGCTCGATTCGGCATGGGCATTGAAACTTGCGCTTCAGCTGCTTGGCGCATCTCGTCAAAGGTTGTCCGCGAGTGTCTATTCGCAGACTGCCTAGTCGGTTTGACGGTCTCCTCCATCGACTCGTCGTAGCCTTCCGAGAACCGTTGTGGTTGTTGACTATGTTTTATGGTTCTGTTATGCGGAGTATCTATAGGGGTAAGTGGAAAGTAGTCTTGCATCTGTCAGTCTATGGAACTCTGAGTATTCGGGAAAACATTGCTCACCTGTAGCATTCTGGCGAGGTGGCGTTAGTGGTCTCTGGACTTCGAGTCCCATACTCTCGAACTTAGAAACCCTATCCATGATACCATTGCTGATACGACGAGAGCTCCTCCTCGTGCTAGAGGTTTCTCCCTCGGAGATCCAGCCAGGACCTCCCGTTGGGCTGTCCTGGAAGTTCATGAGCGTCGGGGTAGATAGGGCGCTAGACGGGAACTGGTCGAAGTCCTGAGACGCGCTCATGTTGTTGGAGAAACTCTCCTGGTCCTTCTTGATGACCACATTCATTGATGCATTATACATGTCAAGGTTAATTTGCATGTTATGTTGGTTAGGAAGGTTGCCGAAGCCTTGTCCTTCAAAATCTTGTGTTCGTGGTGTCCCATGGGGGGATATGAGGTAGGTGTCGTCGCTTGCCAAGTTCGCGTATGCTTGCTGGGGGCCCGGGCGTGCTATGCGTTGCTGCTGCGCTTCTCGCAGCACATGCTGTGGTGTCATTGATCCTGTGTTGTTAGTAGGGTTACTTACCGTGGAGAATTCCTGCCGTGTTGGTATCGTTGGGGATTGCATCTGCTGTTGTCGTTGTTGGAGTTGTTGTCGTCGAGTGTCTAGGCTCATGCCCCGGCGATGGGACATTCGCGCTCGTTGCTGTTGTTGATGTGGATGCATGTTGGGCAGGTTCGTTGCGATCTTCATTGTTTCGAAGCCTGTGGGTGTCGAATTCTGTCGCCGGTGTTGTCGACTCCGGGCCTGAAGACCGCCATGGGGCGGATTGGACAGCATCGTGATGAGAGTCGAGTTCGGAAGGGGGCCGTTGTCGATAAATCCTGGTTGCCAAATTGGCTATCAGTTGGGTTCCGAAACTGCACCTATCCGTCAGTCATCGAGTTTCCCGGGTCATCTTGCGAAGACAACATGGTCATTAGCTCACCTCACGCAGCGCAAGCCAGTCTGGCCGGGCAGTTTCTTCTTAGGTTGTCCTCAGCAGCAGCAGGCGAACTTGGCAGACGAGAACTAGAAGCGTGTAAGTGCTGCCCTAATTAGGCAGATAGAAGCAGTATAAGTGAGATGTTAGTCTCGCTTTGCGGTCTTCTCAGTGAACTGTCGAAGCTGTTCTCTTCAACAATTGAAAGTGGATAGTGATTCTCAGATGGATGATCTTGGTATGCAAGATAAGGTAGAAGCAGGCAAGGTTTGTGTGAGGTGTTGTAGATAGATAGATGTTGAAAGTAAAGGTCGCAAGGGTAGGCGCTGTTCTCTGTTGATGTGAGCTGCAGCTGGTTGCTACAGCGACACGAGATCTGCCAACCATTGGCCAATCAGAATAAGCTGCACTCAACTGCATGTTCCCGCACCAACCAATCAACGTATGATGCGTTACCGTATTCAGGTTAGCTCCATCAGCGGCCCGCACAAGCTCAACCTAGCGCTCTGCAAGCTGTGCCGAGGGACTCGAATTAGTTAGCTAAATCGATCTACGATTTGCATACCTTTGAGAACCGTAACGTCATCCCATTTCTTCAGATAACATTTCCAAGTCAACTTGAAAGTAGGCTTCCAAGACATGGCATTCAAAGATTTAACATTACCTTAGACGATCTCATTGCAAACACTGGGTCCAATAGTGATTGAGAAAGTTAATATTAACGATATCTTCTACTAACGTCCTCATTTTCTGCATTCTAAGTCGCTTTAGCTGAGAACGATGACTTCGGTTTATTCTATCCAGGCAACCCGACTTGATTTCATCGACTCACGTTCTCTATCGTCGCTAATGTTGCTGCTTGTAACACTTTATGAGCATCTTTGATATACCCTGACTTTCCCTTAGAGATGTGTGCCTTACGCCCATCTTATTGAAGCTTTTCGGCCAGTCTTGGTCGGACAATTTTATTGGGGCCTAAAATACCCGAAGAAAGGGAGACTCCTTTCTCAAGGGCGTATCCACGTTTCACACCTATTGACATTGTCTTGGGCCCAAATGAAAATAACAAGTGAGTTTTCCGAGAATACGAAACCAAGTTAAGTATCAATTAATTATGGTTGATACTAAGCTTCTGCCCTCGCGAGGGAATTGACACGAGGCGAGTTGAGACAAGTTTTATACCAATGCATCACTAAGCCCTACAAGGGATAAGTCTGGTTACAATCAATTCTAAGAGTTTCGAGAAGCTGGTATTGTAAACCGTTCTATACACGATCTACGTAGCGAAAAGATGTGACCTAAGAAATATTGTTGGGGTTCACTGCTATCTGTTGCCCTTGCTAATTGATTGATTTTAGCCGTATGAGCTCAATTCCGCAGGGGCCGAGCGTAGTTCACATCACTCGTTAGTCGTCATCGGTACCTACATTCAACTAAGTCTAGCGCATATTTACAGCTTCCGGCATAAGTCCAAGCTCATCATCGTGATAATACCACCAGATGCTCAGAAGACAATCTGAAGCACCGACGTGACGGCTACCCATAAGCCGTACTATCTAGGTATATCAAGGAGTCCGCAGTACAAGTCAGCGACTCCCGATGTAGGCGTGCGGCACTGCGCCGTAAGCCTTTATCTAGGATGCTGAGGCGGTGTAAGGTTGCAACTGAGGCGCTACTTACTACGACCCGTACGTCGTCATATGTAGCATCTAGGAATATGTATACGGCAAACGTGTTCGCTCAAGGCATAAACAACAATCCAAAGACCTAGTCTTCCAAAGCGAGAACAAAGTACGCCGATGTTTAGGTAGTCGAGTAATGAAAAATGGCAGTAGTCTCATCCTATACTCGTACGGTACCTTCCCAGCACAGCCGCAGCTCAAACCGCCTTCAAGACTGAGACGAGTTTCTCCACCATCGCCGCGAGCCGGAATAGGTGTTGCACTCTCGAAATTTCCCCATCGTCCAACATAGTCCAACGAAGCAACATCTAAATAGCAGTCAAAAATATTTTCTACTTCATCGGCCTCCTCGAGCCTTACGATCTTGGAGATGCACTCGCCGTTGACGAAGAGGCACGTCTCGCCCATCACGGTGTGTACTCTAACAGTGGATGCACGGTGTCGATAGGTTCCTTGCGAATGCGACTACCAGCCACACGCGCGGGGTTGATCATCTAGGACGAAGTATGGACGGCTTGTAAGTTGTCGACGACAGTCGTCTTCGAGATTTCACGTCAGTTGGGCTTCTTCACAAAAGGGGGGTTTAAGTGGGGCATGATTGCTGGTACGCGATATCTACCTAGGTACCCAAGCGAAGACAGTATCTCTACCGCCGTCAGGTCCCGGAAGAAAACCCAGCATGACGTATCCCCGGGGCTCGGTTTATTAGCTAATGTCCTAATATCCTAATGTCAAAGCGTTGTGGTCGGCTTATGATCTAGGAACTATGATCTAGGAACTTTGCGAACTCGTCCTTGTTGCTGTGTCTTGATGATGTAGAAACCGGGATGGCTTCTTGGATCCATCAGCTGTGCGTACATTCTAGCCTACAGCGTTTATTATTGCTAATGGCGTCTGATTATATACTTAAATGACACTGGAATGAGACGATAGTAGCATACGACCATATACTATACGACCATCTCGACAAGAGCGATTCGTGATGTTTGCGAAAATAGTCTAGTATCATGCAATCCGCTGATCCTTCAACTCGATGTGCAAGGAGTAAGATATAAGGCGCTGGTTCTATGTGAGTAGTTGACTTAGGTATATAGGTTAATGAACTCTTCCTCAACAGCCCTTAACCTTATGACACACCATTATGCACGTCGATTGTCCCTTTACCTAGGTCCTCCGCTGTCACATCTCCTCGAATTGGTAGTCTATAGATCCAGGGGTGTATTTGGTCATCAGTGCGCGAACCTGAAATCAAGCCTCCTGGACCCCTGGAGCTTGGTCGTCTTCCTGTACGCGACCTGCTGCTCATCGGTCAGCGCATTCCATACGCGTTCCTTCTGTTTGTTCCTCCAGACGTAGTAGAACTTCGTCAGTAGGAACACCAAGATGGAAACCAAGTTGATCATGAGCAGCGTGGTATTTCCTCGACGGTACAACGGCTTATCGTCGTCGCGGTAGATATACGAAGCATATACATTCCCGGCCTGGACACTCATCTGATGGCCTGTTAGCTATAGCGTCCCACCATTCGTCCAAGACATGGCTTACATTATACAGGGCGGCGGAGACTGTCCGTGTGCCGACGTTATTGGAGTTCTTGGAGCACCAGCCAACAAGTATTGCATCTAAGGACATGTCAGCCAAACACTGGGCGCAGTATTCGATTTGGAATATACCGTACGGCAGTATGGGTATGATAGTAAGGCCATAATGACCGCGTAGGTCCCCCACCTATCTTCGATCACCCCTCCCCAGAATCTCAGAGCAAATATGCACGGTAGGGTCCAAAGTGGCTGCATAATAGCTATCAACGATCGCTCGTTTAGCCACTCCGATAGCCTAGTGAGTAAAATTAGGTTGATGATATGTACTATGTCCTGGTCGAGGTCAGTTAAGTTAGGTTGGTACGTCGTCATTGTTCATGCTTACCGCTGGAATAGTTAGAAGATTGGTACTGAATGTGTTAAATCCGAGAGACCGTAGGGTTAGGGTGAGATAATTCTTAGGCGGCGATTGCGGTACATAGGCACAGAGACCAATGGCGTACAATGGCCATAAGTCGTAGTCTTTTAACGCTTCCCACAGTCGTTTAGGTGTCAGTGCTTGGCGATTGTGCATGTCACCCTTCGAAGGGTCATCACGAAGCACTCGGTTTACGACGATCGCTTCCTCTCGCTCCGTGAACCAACCTTTTGGTCGGAACCATGTCTTGGTCTGTACCGCAGATGCGGGCATCATGAAGAACGACGCTATCCCTACGCACAGAGTAATAGACCCTTCAACTAGGAACAGCCATCTCCAACCTTCCCAACCAAAGACGCCCCTGAGATGCAGCAATGCGAAGGCAAGTAAAGAAGTGACAATGCCTGTTACCGAAAGGGTCGTCCAAAAGTAGCTGAGTCGTATGGGTAGCTCGCGTGATGTATAGAAGTACGAGAGCCAGAGTACTAGGTCGGGAATAAAGCCCCCCTGAACGGATCAGATCAAGACTATGCAGGACTATAACTTGGGAAGTTCACCTCGAGGAAGCCAAGCAAGCCTCTCGTTAACAAGAAGGATCCACGGCCTGTCAGACTACACTGTGAGATAGCGACAAACGACCATAGAACCATCTGCATCGGAATCCAACGATCCGGACCAACGGCTTTCGAGACGAGCTGCGAGGGTAACTCAGCGAGCAGGAAGGAAATTAAGAAAATAGAATGCCCATAGTTGTAGTCTATATACTGTTAGTGGGACCACCCAACTAGCTCAAATTGTACGGGGATGTGGAAATAATGAAAGCTATCCCTGCGCGGTCTAACTGAATCACATACGCGAGCCTCGTCCTTGAATCCTAACCGAGAGCTCCGAAGACATAGGTACATACCATTGGTGTCTAGACCCAGGTCATCTAGCATATTATCGGAGACAGCCTGGGATAAATTGCCGCGGTCTACTTGTAAGCCGAAGAACATTATGCACTGAACCAGCCCAATATGTCAGTACCTAGGTAGCCGTCGGAGTAGCAAGTGGACGGCTTCGTACTGCCCATAGACAAACTTTCCAGTCAAGTTTCCGGACCAACTCTTTTTCTTCCCTAGCGGACCACATGAGCTTTGGATTGAAGACATGTCTGCACTCATATTGGCAGTTCTCGTAGACCAGTCGCCAGTATCCTGCAGTCTCCGTGTCCAGAAAGGGGTTGTCTATGTCCGTCACGGGGTCTTCAATCCGGAGGCTTTCACCAAGCAGAGCCGTAGGGCTTTGACTAGGTGTTGCATCTAAGGATCCATAAGTCTTCTGTTCATCGGGATCGTCTGAGGCGAGTGGTTGATAAGACATCTTAGTTGAAAGCCGGGGAAGCGGTAGGAGGGCAGACTCTACGACACTGAAGTCTGATAATTCAAAACCCAAGATGTCATCGTCACCAACAAGAGAGTTTCTAGGTGAAGTAGAAATAGTCGGCCTAACCGAGCTGGCTTCTGAGTCCGCTGCGTATCTAGGAGGAGACATGGCGGCTGACCCGTACCCTTTGAAGGTAGGGTATTTAACACACTAAGCAACTCATACCATGATATTGTGTCAGGAGGTATGTGAGAATAGGTGGGATGGATTGCGTGCTAGTCTCTGCTCACGCGAGCCTTTTGGTGTCGCGAATTGGGGGTCGTCTATTGTCCGCAGACAAAGTGCTGATCCAGCAAGACTTGCCATGCACATCGTGTCCACACCACAACAATAATCCCAAATTCAGGTTATGGGAACTTGAATAGAAATCTCCGCTGAATGGTGAAATAGCCATATTCCCGTCCAAATCAGGGATGTGATCTGATAGATGTCTGCGTGTTTTAACATATTCATCACAAGGGAGCAGGGGGTCTGAGGCTTGAACGAATGATATGGTGAGATATGTGATTTGGTGATTGTCGTTTAAATTTCATCATCTCGGCCGAATCTTTGGCCTACATCACACCAGCCACTCCACAGTAGAGCCACATCTACCTAGCCACATACCTACATGGATACCTAGGTACCTAGGTACCTACTTCGAGCAATCGGAAATCGGAGAATTAGAGGACCCGGATCTGTCAGCTGCATGCATTTGTATGACGTCAGATCGATGATTAAAGCTGACAGATTGCGCTAAATCTGGCAAGCGTTTCAATACGAACGCCAAGGCCGTTTCACCACCCCACTACATCAGCTCCCATCCACTCACCATCGTCTATAACCGTAAATCTTTACCAAACAGCAGTTGCGAACAATGGATACGGCGACACAGCCTTCTTACTACCTGGAACCCTATTCTCCTCAGCGATGCACAGCCGCCTTTACGCGTGGCCAACCACTTGCACGGGCTGTCTGGGAAGTGGCATCTCGTTGTCGTAGTGGTGAATCAGATTTCTAACCTTTAATTTTTGCCTTTTGCCGGTTTTTTCATATTTCAAATTTCTCCATCAATCATCTCTGCATTTCAGGTTCGGTCTTGTTTCTTTCGGTTTTAAAACTATTTAGGTACCTACTTTGAATCTAAAGAAACAATCGTTTTTGCTGCTACTACTGTTTGCATTTCAATCTCGTCATCCTCGTTCTTTTCTTGGCTGGCCAAAAAAGGAAAATTAAAGATCACAACTAAATACCTCCAGCTACCTCCTACCTGTAGCTATTCCGAACCATCCGCCGCAATAATGCAATTCACCGTCGTCTCCCTGTCCCTCCTCGCCGCCTTCGCCGCGGCTCAGAACAACTCTACCTCTCTCCCCGACCTTGTCCTCCAATTACCGCAATGCGCCACCGGGTGCTTGACTAGTGCTGCGCAGGCTGCCAACTGCGCGACAGAAGACTTCACATGCCTTTGCGGAACCGGGCGGGACACGTTTATCTCGAGCATTACCGGCTGTATTCTCACGGCCGGCTGCTCATCAGCGGACATTAGTAGTAAGTTCCATCAGTAGAACAGCCTATTATTTTCCAGTGCGGCTCGACTGACAATCTATTAGAGCTTAGTACTCTTGCTCCTGAAATCTGCACCGCCGTGTCCCAAAACCCGGACCCATCTGCCGTTGCCTCAGCATCTAACCTCGTCGCATCGGCGGTGGCTACCACATCTCCTTCAGCGACTCCCGATGCCGGTGCCAGACCACAGGTCGCAATGGGTTTAGTCGGAGCTGCCGCATTAGCAGCTCTAGTGCTGTAAGACTCAGGATTCACACCAGCGGGTGCTCGAAGGAATCACATCATCATTTTAGACGTCGCGATCATTAATGACCCTGGATTGGGATCGGGACGGGTGGTTATATTTTAGATCATAGACTGGAGGGAATGGGTCGCAATCTGCGAGGTTGGGAATAACTCGGGGCCAACGGCACGTCCAGAATACCGGATGGGATTCATAGGCTTTACATATCGGATTTGTATATCTAATACAGGCGAATATCTTGCACTTTTTTTTGCTGCCTCTCCCATTTGTTTTCGTTAGCAGTTGGATGTTGCGACTGACTTGCCTTCAACGCTCCTGCGCTTCTGAACATTATAACTCTCAGACCCACTACGGTCCGAGCCGTGTGCTACTTACCTACCTGTACTAACCCCTATTCAAATCGAGCCGTTATTGCGAACCGAATTCTAACCTAGGTATGCAGGTACCTAGGAGGTAGGTATGTAGTTGTTAGCGAAGAAGTCTTGGTTAAACAGTCAATTCCGAGAACCTTCTACGTTCTGAAGAACTATGTGCTCTAATTCCATTACACCGTCGTACACTAGGCGGTATTTCATCCTTTGTTTCCGAGCTTCGCCTCAAAATCCGTGAAACATTTCTCGGAATGGGCAACGCATTGCTTGCAATTCTTTGGTTTCTGCACATCATCGAACTCCACATTTCCACCTTCAAAATCGTTATTCGTCACGTCGCGATATAGATTTTTTTTTGGGAAGAGCGCCTTCATGCTGACCGGATGGAAGTCGTAAGATTCGACCGCGCTACCAGTTACACCCGCCGGTGAGCACTTATCGAGGAGTGCATAGAGATGGTAGTGGTCATTAGGGAAGCAATAGGCAAGTAAGTCTCTAAAGGTGAGCATCCCATTCTTCCTTCTTGCGGATTCGACGACGTCCAAGTCATAGTCAACACATATGAACGGGTTGTTTCCCAATGAGGACTGGCCGCTGGAATCATAGGCGTTGACCTGGACAACTCGTCGATCGGCCCCTAACACTTCATAGCAAGGGCCGAATACTAAGCCAAAGTCTTCCCCAGCGCCGTATCGTAGACAAAGCTCGATGAGCCTGTACTGAAATGCATCATCATGGAGATGATCCTGGGGCCACCACCACGTTCTGCCCTCGTCGACTTGTCCAGGCAGTAATAAGCGTATGAGCATCCAACGCCAGAGACCACATTGTAGAAAGTCTATAATCGTTCCGTCTGGTTCTGTAACGATCATGTTTGGCGATATTCCGGCCTTGAAAAGCACTTCGAGCATTCGATACGTCCTCGGACTAGCCAGGCGGTAAGACACCCCGGATACTGCGGCGAACATTATTACCTTCGTGTATCTAGAGTCCGCCAGGAGAGTTCGGAGGTCGTACCGCTCGAAATACTCGATGAGAGAATGTTGTGCTGCCAGAAACTTAACAATGTCATCCGGTATTATTTTAGAGCGGATAATCACAAAGCAACCGCTCTTATATAGAATGTCGTGGCTCAATATAATTGGCTCACTTCCCAATCGCTTCTGGAGCCTCTCATTTCCTAATCGCTCGACATGGTCTAGAAACTGTACAAACCGTTCTTTTGAATTTGGTACGTATGCCAGATCGACATAGGGCGGAGGACCCTGAATGAAAAGCCTCATAATGTTGGCAAGCCTTGCTACAAATAGACACATGTGTGTAGAGGTGACTTGTCCATTGTCAGACTTGTAGGAGAGTAGAATTCATCCGTATCTATGGACTTCGCAAAGGCAATAAATGACTGGCAAGTTCGATCAAACATGTTTATGTCGCCAATGTAGGATTTGATAGATTTCCTGACGTGTGTCTGGCGGAGAAACTCTGCAACTGTGCTGTGCATAAATTGTACACTTTCATCGCCTCTATGGGTTTCTCTCGTTGCAGGGACAACTTCTAGGAAGCCTTTGCAGCGCCCATTTATCTGTCGACTCGCAATTTCCAAGGATCTGTTGAGCTCTTCCTCCGGCAACGGCTCTGTAGGAAGTTTTACTGCGAAGTCTGGGTCTTTAGCCAAATCGCCGAGGAATTTGTACCGCAAAAGAGTCTGTGGCATTGCTGTACTGTCGTAATGAGTGAAGATCAAGGCCTCGAGTGCCTTTCTGCGATCATATTCTGGGATGGAATCGAATAGGTGTTGATATAAATCGTTTAATTCTGATGGGAAGGCAGCGACCTTCCTTTTGAGATCGTAAATATCATCGCAATTCAGTACGCCTTGCTCAATAGCTGCGAGCACCACACGAACCCAGAGGAAGACACCCTCCGCCTTATCGATAATGGCTTTTGCTAGAGGATCGAGATCCTGCTTGTTTCCCGAAGTAGAGAAGTCATAGATTTCATCAAATCGATCCGTGACAAATGTTCCGATATCGTCTCGTGTCCATTCTTGGATGCGAAGGTTTGGATATCCCTTGAATCCCACTTCGAACTCATTCCATTCTCGGCTGGACACACATATTTTGAGGTCGGCGGGATTAAATGCTGCCCACTCGATGATTTTGCGTATCAACTCAAACGGGCTTCCCTTGAATTCATCGAGCCCATCTATGAAGAAGACGAACTTATGCTTCTCAAAAGTCCTACTATCTCCTAGCAGATGATCAAGTGCCTCCGAGCCACTATAATTGAAGGACGCCGGATTAATATCATTAGAAGTCCACTCTGCAATAGGTATTAGTGCCGGAGCTGCCTTCAGAAGTTGATAGAGCAGACAGTTTATAAGCCCTGCTCGATTTTTCTATTCGTCGTCTCCTAATCTCCAGAGAAAGGCTTTAGCGACAATAAGATGCTTCTCGCCCGACCACGCCTTGAGATAGTTGGATGTAGCTTGGTTTTCGCATAAATACTTCATCAGAGTCGACTTTCCAGCTCCGGGCTTTCCAGCAATATGGAAGATATTCCCCTTCTGTGCAGTTCCAGGGGAATTGGCATTGGCAGAAGGTGGGCTGTACTCTCCTTGCAACCAGGACACGAACTCTTTATGCTTTTGATATCTGGCTTGATCGCGTGTTGCGGCCCCGCTAACAATAGAGAAACGGCTTTCGTCTTCCCTTGCCGTGTCTTCTAGCTGTCTGTTGTCTTCACAACTTGCCGTGCTATGAAGAAGCCACTCAAAGGTTTTTCGATGCGCTGTTTCGACGTTGTCGAACCGGTAATACATCCGAGGATATTGGATGCTTTGCAATATGGCGATCTGACGTAGAGGTACCTCTACAGCCCTCTGAAGGTCACGGAAGAACTTTGCCACGCCGACAGAGTCAGCTGTCGATTTTTGTTGAAGGGTCTGCACGTGGTCTTTCAGGTATAATATGTCTTGTTGAGACATCGATGAAATACTAAGTGTTTGTTCCAGTTTTCGGACTAGATCCGAACTGAAAACTGTTTAGCACCAGAAATATAAGTTCATAAGTAGGGGACTTACCGAGACATATGGTTGATCTGAATGTTCAGCTGCTTTCTGCTGCTGTGGAGGCTCGCTAGGAGATTGACCCGCTCGTTCCTTTTTACCATGTTTCGCAGCACGGCTTTCACTATGTAGAGCCTCCCCGACTTTTTCACCCTGAGGCTCTCTAGTAGCACCAGAAGCTTGTTAGAAAGCTGGATACATTGTTGGGCAAGCCGACAAAGTGCTTCTTCATCATCAGTCAAATGAGACGATGGTAGGTCCTTTGTCAATTTCAGGCTAAGCTCCCGCATTTCTCGAGCTACGAAAGTTGCCTCCGAATTGGATGGGATTGTCTCTTGCCCAGAATCGTGTAGCTCTTTCGCCAACCCAATGACTTTATACCCGCACTCAATGAGTTGGAGTATGTTACAAGCCACCCCTAGTGCTGCGAGAGCCTCCATTTTGTCCTTATTCCTGAGGCGGGAGGAACTTGGTCCTTTAGTTTCGTGGTCGTTTTAGCGGAATCTTCTCGCCTCTCATCACGATTGTGATGAGGGACACTGGTGTATGAATTATTTATGACTGATATCTCAGAGAATTCTGTTTATTTCGAGTAGAACGTAAGTCCCTTGTCGGATTGTAGGACGATGAGGGGTGGCTGTGTAGCCAGCCTACATTATCGACAAATCGGAGGCAAAGTAGTCACAACGCCGATTCTTCCGATGTTCCATGGAAAGATCAGCTTACTCCTGAAGGCAAGGCTTCAAGTGTACGATCACGTGATGACCAAGTATCCCAATCGAAGATTTAAATACAGAGTATCTGGTAGTGGCTACGTACCTAGCTATGCAGACTTACGGCAATAAAATGGTTGCATTGGACTTTGGAGGTGAAGCAACATAATTGATATAGGTAGACTACCTAATCCTTCTTGCTTACCATTATCTCGCTGCCGGGAATGATCTATTCTAATCAGTTCAAAGTTATGGGAAAATCTTGATTAATTGAATTGGAAAGTTGTGTGTACAAACGGCTACGGTCTCTGATGTAATTTGTGTCCCTGAGGAGATCACATGACATCTAGCCATCTTGGCATATTATGTAGTAGGCCAGCTGTTATCAGCTGCAACCAATAGACACAGTGGAATGCTCTCTTTTAAGCAGTGGCACGGACTACCTCCGCCGGTGCCAGGAGCGAGCGCACCAGTTCGTTTAAATGGTAAACAAAGCCGGGTTGCGGAAATTTCGATAAATTGATAAATGTAAATCGGTGTTTTTTCTTTTTTACCAACATAACTTTTAATCTTGATACATGTAACACAACAGCCCATTATTAATGGCCATTACCGAGCTGACTGGAATGCTGGGTGCTAGTCCAGCCATTTCGATCGGATCGGTGAGCTGCGCCGCAATGGACGAATTGTGCCTCGATGGGCCGTCGTAGGCCAGCGTCCGCGCCTCGAGATCTTGACTCTGCCATTTCCACCAGAGCCGATCAATCTGTCCGTGATGCAGGAAGAAGATGGGATCTATCACGATTAGCAGGATTCCCTAGGCGGACGTCGAAAACATACCATTTGGTGCGGTGAAACGTGTGAAGTCCCCGCGCACGGTAATGGGGATGGCTGAATGTGGCCCGTCTTCCAGCTTCAAGACGAACTCGTAATAACTGGGTTCGTCCAACACGGCTGCCATGGCGCTGCTGTTCAGCCGTTGTGCTCCGAAATGATCCTGAAGTTCTCCTGTCAGGAAGCCTCGCGATAGACAGTGCGGATTCCAGTCCTCGTTGAAGTATTGGACTTGCAAGCCTGCGAAGGGTCCATCTTGAACACAACGACCGTCGCCTACAGTGGTGGGCAGATCTACGTTGCCGTTGCCCCCAAAGCCTTCCGTAGCATCCCATACTGGCGCTTGGGTCAAATTCTCACAATCGCGCGTCCAATCCCAGTACCTAGCACAACATTAATCGAGTCCAGAAGTCGGGGGATGCCACTCACGGAAGAGTTCCCTCATATTGGCAGCGCTGCTTCAACGTTTCCTCGTAAATATGTATAAAGTATCGATGCCACGGCAGGAATGGGGCTGCTTCATGAGCTTTGGAAGGTTAGCGAAGCTATTAAAGGAGAAGATGCTAATACGTACAATAGTCGCCGATCTTGCGGTGGATGTATGCGAATTCATCGTGCAGAGTTCCATTACAGACAGCTGAGGGAATCGATGATAGACACTTGACCGCGCGAAGATACTCGAGGCGCTCTAGGCTGCCCAGCGCCCGCCATTCGCGACGGACAGCGGGCTGCCTACATACTCCGTCGCTGTGGCTAGTCTCGATCTTGCCATGCAGAGCCCAGAGAACGAGCGACACGAGTATTAGCACGACAGCAGCGATGGCCGCTGCCACAAACCGTTTGCGCAGCGATGGGGATGGGGCTGGAGCTGGAGCACCCGGCTCTGTCTTCTCTAAGAGAGGCTCCGCGCTGGTCTGATCGTCCTCGCGCTCATATTCACTCGACGGCATTTTACGAAGTCAGAGGCATAGAAAGAAGGTAACAATAATGATGTGAATACTTGCGAGGCGAGATAGCAGAGGAGCGTCGCCGCCCACCAACTCTGTTCTGCACCAAGTGTACGGAATCCTCCGATGTCATGAGAGGGGGAAAAAAGGGAGGGTGTCTTGTTGTGCCTCTTCGCGGCATGGTAGCTAAGGACTTCGTATTCCGGCAAGCAACGCATTATTCTTGGCCCGATCAGGATAGTTTCAGAGGTATGTAACATTTGAAGGAAAATAATATGTATGGGAGGTGATCAACCACACATACTACATAAGCAGCCAGGGGAGTGAACTGATGCACCCACACCCTGTACGTACCCCTTCCTGGTTGAGCTGCAAACCCTTGTCGATTTGACAGCAACCGCCACACCCAGTGCCTGATAGAAGCACGACAACGAACGTGCTGATATCTCTCGCAACGGGCTTATTCCTTTCTCCCTCAACTCACCTAGAAGCTTAATTTCTCATTTCGAGTTTCTCACTTCGAATATCTCCACCATGGCTTCGTATCAGCCATTATCCAAAATCTCAGAAGATCTTTACGCCGCGGAAGAGCCGTGTACAGATGGCAAACGACTGAGAAGACGATGGGTCGCGTACGGAATAGTTCTACTCGTAGTGACAAACCTCCTCTCGCTTAGCTGGCCCTTCTGGATACCGCAAGAGCAGTCTCCATCCCAATTAGGTATGCCATTCGCTTCGAGAACTCAAATGTCGACTAACAGACAGCCCGCACTGACGAACTCGGCACCGTCTATGAGCGTTTCTGGTGGAATACGGCGTATAGCCCTGCAAACCGCTCCGATGCTGACAGCCTCTGGGACGAAATCAACCCAGCGCACGGCATCGTAAGCGTAGATCGAGAATGGGCAACGGCACAGGGCTGGCCGCTGAGCGGTTACTACCCAGGGGACAAGACGAAAGCTGTGTATCTCCTTGAAGCATACCACCTGCTCCACTGCATAGTATGTCTCTCAGGTACACGATGATGAATGACATTACTGATTCGAGTAGCGCATAATGCGATTGACGTTCTGGGAAGCAGTTGATGGGAAGCCGTTCACATATCACCCAGGACCGCACGTCGACCATTGCTTCGATGCCCTGCGGCAGAACATACAGTGCAATGCAGACAACACGCCGCTGTACTCGTTTGGCGATCATACAGCCGGCGACGGACAGCTCCACCAATGTAAAGACTGGGAGCAACTGCGTGCTTGGGCTTCTGAGAACACGGCGTGTTATCGAGATAGCATTGAGGATATACCGTTCAAAGACCACTTTGGGTTTTGTAGAAAAGATGGCGATGATGGTGTGAAGGCCATCGACTACGGGGCAATCATTTCATAGAACTCACGTGTGTCAATGCCGCGATATCATTAGAATCAATCATAGTATCACAATGTCGTCCATCTGACCTGCATGTGTTGGCCATGAGATTATTTCTCGCTTGAAAGAACTTTCTAGTGTAGTAGACTCCATGTCGGGCGTACACAACACCAAGCACTTGGCCGTTATCGGAAAAGGGGGAAGCCCAGCAACCCCTTTACCAAATCCCAAAACAAGGCAGGACGTGGCAAGTCCGATTAGGAAGCCCTCTCGCGCCGCGGTTCTACATCGTGTAGTATCACACATTTCTCTGCCTTGGACAGCACCCACGATTCGCCTTGTTGCAATAAAGGAATCGGTTCCATGTAAGCATTATGCGGGGGCGTAGTATCCTATTATGCTACGGCGTACGCAGGTTGAGACCAAATACTACGGCCATGATATGATACGCTCTAGTTCCTGGTTGTCTTGTGTAACGCAGTACAACGGCTCACTGCAGCCTTCACGGTGATAGTGAGTTTCTTTAGGCGCATCATGATATATTGAGTAAAGAGTACATATTATAGTCTTGATTTTTGGCCTTAACGTCCGTATATATATATTAACATAGCCTTTTAGCTAGTTAAATTCCTGAGGCAGACGGCATCAACATATATTCTTGCCTTTTAGTGCAACTCAACTTTCTAAACACAGTCCGGACAGTTAGCAAAAATCTTCAACATGCGTTTCCTGTCTACGCTCTTCCTGAGCCTCCTTGCCAGCGCAGCACCGCTAAGTTCAAGCCGTATGAAATACATAGCGAAATGATGAATTCGGCTAATGGAACTAGATGCTATGAGCCCGGATGCGGTCGATTTTGGCTCTGTCGGTGATGCGTATAAGCGCAGCATTAAGAGCCCGGAGGAAGTCGACTTTGGCGCTGTTGGTGATGCATATAAACGTAGCATCCAAAGCCCCGAGGAAGTCGACTTCGACGCTGTAGGTGATGCGTATAAGCGCAGCTTCAAGAGTCCGGAGGAAGTCGATTTCGACGCTATGGGCGATGCGTATAAGCGGAACATCGAAAGCCCCGAGGAAGTGGACTTTGATGCCGTGGGTGACGCGTACTGACGGAGCGCACAATGGTTTGCAGGAGCTCAAGTGTTAGGAGTAGTTGTTGCCTGTATGCCGGCGAGTATGGAGTAGATTGCTAGAACCAAATATTGAATATGATGTGCAGCTTGGCTTGCTGGTTCTAACAGCTCTCCTACTTTGAGTCAGGTGTATTCGAGTTGTCTATGCCGCAGTGTAGCATGATGTCCCACCAACCAAATGACTGTCTACCCAGTTATTACCGTAAGACAGGAATGGGCATATCCTTCGATCAGTCTTGCATATCTCCAATAAAAAACTACTCAAAGAAGGTTGCCAACATCTGCTAGCAATACAGCAAACTACCTTAAAGTATTTATGAGTTATGGAAGCACGGGTATCGAGCAATGAAACGTAGTAGTAGTATTCATATAATCACACTCTGAGTTCCTATCGAACTATATACGGGGGGCTGGTGAAGGATGGATGCTCGGAGTTTACGGTGTTGACGTTAAATTTACCAGATGTTTTTAAAACGCTTAAAGGCCGATAAACATACTCCCCATCCTTTCTATTTCTACCACGGCTCTTGTCTAAGTTGTATCTGTACTCCGCTGCCTTGCTTTCTAGTCCTCTTGTTCACTCTCAATCTATATGTGCCTTTACTCGTACTCCTTCGTGTCCTACATGTAGTTCATTCTTCCATCATTTGTCTGCTCTAATCTTGTCTTGCCTATCCCGAAACCCCACCATGTTCGCTCAATGGCGCGGAAGCCCGCAGTACTCGAAGCTCGAGAGCGGCACTGACGAGGACCTGACGCAGTCGATGAAGGGCGCTGACAAGGACCCGACACCGTCGATGAAGATTTGGCTCGTGACGGCCGTTACGTCGTTACTCTGTGTTCTCAGCTTTGGCGCCGGTTGGATGCTCGGAGCAACGAACACACATCCGTCAGCACTTCCAGATATTATTCCATCTCGTACGTACTTTGCCATTCCATTCTGAACGTGCTTCCTGATGGGTAACATTACATTACGCAGTGCCCGTCACTGGCCTGTCACGGCAGCAGGTGTTGACCATGCCCGAGATGCAGGCTGCACCTCCAGCCAATGGGAGTCACGAACCTGCGTGGGATAAGCTGATTCCGAGTGAGCAATATCATGATGCTGCTGACCAACGTATCATGGCGCTGAATTTTCGGTAGATGGCCTTGGCTATGTCAAGCATCCCACCTTAGCCCCTGAGTTCTCTGTCATCGCCGTCTTTCATCAATTACATTGCCTGGTAAGTGCTTAACTGCGAGCTCCAATCCAAATTGGTGAGGAGTCAGTCTACTAACTACGCGGGAGTTAGTACACGGTTCGGCGTGCATATTACGCCGCATATGCCGCCTCAATGGGGCAGGAGTTCAATAGAGCGGGTGTGCGTGAGCCTGTCCATATTGGCCATTGCCTAGACTATCTGCAGCAGAGCTTGGTCTGCGCCGCAGACATTGGCATCGAGCCCTTCTATGCAGGTCACTACCCCGACGTTATGTTCGGCCGGCAGTGCCGCGACTTCAGCGAGGTCCAGGCGTGGGCAACGCAGTGGCGGGTGGTCAACGGGTCGGGTTTCATTTTCGATTCCACACCGTGATAGAATCCAAATATAGCGTACGGAATGCACCGAAAAGTCGATTTGTCTATCTATCTATTCATGAATAATGCATTGTTAGTTGTTCCAAGTGAAGTGTCACCTTACCCTTTCCTTACGATACAGCTATGGCTCCGCGTATCGACCAGTTGGCGGCTACTATCAGTGCCAACACCAACACTATCGTCAACTACCTAGACCAGAACAGCCTACCGCACCCCTCTTTCGACACGGATGGGCCCATAACACTGGACCTCTCACCACAGGTAGAATGCGCGCGCATCACTGCGATAGATGCTCTTCAAGAGCTGCTGGACCTGCTGCAGGGGCCTATCCCCTGCATGATACCCAATGTACCTAAGTATTCATCAAAAACAGGCCTGAGAAGGGCGTTAACACGCGGGTTAGTACAATGGCACCAGCCTACAAATCATCTCGCGCCATGACATTGCCCGCAAAGTTCCCGCGGAGGGCACAATCTCATTCACGGAGTTAGCCGAGACCACAGACCTACGCGCCGACGACCTAAAACGCATTATGCGCTACGCCATGTCCTACCATCGCCTCTTCACGGAACCGCGGGAGGGCTTCGTAGCGCATTCTGCGGGATCAAAGAAGCTTGCTTCCGACGACATTATACGCGCGGGCCTGGGCCAGTCGTTCGACGACTTCTACGGCTCCTTTGCTAGAGTACGTGTTTCTTCCCCGCTGGCTCAGCCGAACAGCGCGAGCAGTTGACCGTTTAATGATTCGTGAGCAGACTGCGGACGCGCTGGATAGCTTCAAAGATGGCGAACCTAACCATACGGTACGCGGGCGCCTGAAAAGCAGATCACGGCAACAAAAGCTAATGCCTAGCAGGGATTTGCATTGGCACACGGTACTGACAAGACCATGTTCGACTTCCTGCGCACGCAGCCCTCCAAGGCCGACCAGTTCAGCAAGGCGATGCGCTTCTACTCGGCGGGCGTACCTGGATACTCGGAATCACACCTCGTTGCGGGCTACGACTGGGACGCGCTCGGTGCAGGCACAGTGGTGGATGTCGGTGGCGCAGACGGCCACGTGAGCCGAGCCCTCAGCAAAGCGCATCCGCGGCTGAACATGGTGGTCGAAGACCTACCAGACGTGGTGGCAGCAGCGGAGCAGGCATCGCCGGCCGATCGCGTCCAATACCGGGCATACGATTTCTTCTCGACGCAGCCTGTCGCGGGGGCCGATGCCTACCTGTTCCGCTGGGTGTTCCACGACTGGCCGGACCACTACGTCGTTCGGATACTACGGGCACAGGTGCCTGCACTGCGCAAGGGGGCACGGATTCTCGTCAACGAGAGCCTGAGTCCGCCGCCTGGATCCTTGCCGCTGACGCTTGAGCGGAACATCCTGTACGTTAAAAATCCCGTGACTAAGGTTGCGGTTGCATGCAAACGCTGAACCATTTTACTGTGTAGTTTCATTGACCTGCTGATGTTGACGACGAACAATTCGCGGCTGCGCACCATGGCCGAATGGCAGGACATTTTCATCGAGGCCGATTCCCGGTTCGGGACTGTTCGGTCTTTCTCCGTTGAGGGAGCTGCCCTTGCTATTCTCGAGGTCGTCTGGGAAGGCGAGTAAATAGGGGTAGACAAACCTTTGGTTCATGATGGTTCCCTGCGGTAGATAGAGGGTCACGTGAGTTTATCACATTAGTCATCCAGCACAGGCCACGAACCAATAAAATCTCTCATTTGACCACCGCTGTTTCTGTAGCAACCTACGGATGTGCCCTTCAAAAGTCTTTTCCATAGGGTCCTTGCTGCCACCTGGGTAAGAGATCCCTACCAGCTGTATTTCCAGCTGTCAAAGTCCAATCGCTAAAGTCAAAGGCGCTTAAGCGACCATAGCGTTATTTTATAGTGCCCAATATTACTTAGGTCTTACCTAAATAGTGTTAGCCCTCGTGGCTTTTGTGGGCCTTAGGCTTTGGCAGCTGTTGTCACAGGCGTCCGTATGCAGGAGAACAGCTGGCAGCTAGCAGTTGTATGGAAAAGAGGCACATCCATCTGTATGAGCTAGACGAAGAACTGGCACTGATGCCATAGGCTTGTACTACCGCGCTGGGGATTCTGTGGATATTAGACGTTAGATGACGACCCATGTCAGTTTTAATCTATGTACATAGTAAGCAGCGCCGGGTGAACCGGCATAGGTCACCCCTGCTCCGTGCGGGATCTCCCGCACCAGACCACTTCCGTACTTTCCTGACGTTAACGAATTTATCAACTAGAAAATCACCATTAACCAGCTGTTTTAAACAGATGCAGCAAATCTTGTCAGGCTGTCGCAGTTCTTCAGAGAGACGCCCCTGCTACCACGCTATCACATTGTGCAATGTATCTACTCTAACTGGGGCATTATAATAGCTAGAAGTTTTGAATCTACTTAGGGGAGTGTCTCGGCTTTACCCCAGAAAAAAGAGATAAGATAGAGGGTGCCGACAGGCCTAATGGGAGTCGAACCTAAACCTGTATTATTCACTACTCCGGCACCAGTTAAGCTATTTGACACGAAACGCCAGATAGCGCTGTTAGGAATCGAACCTGACTCGTGTCAAATATCCCATGTGCATCTACCCCCTGACTAGTGCGCAAGGCTAGACCCTCCCGCTAGTGCCCGGCGCAGGGTTCGAGCTAGATTACATATGTAGAAACCGTAGCAAAGCTCCATAAATAGGGCTTAGTGAGTTTGGTATCCATAGGAATGCCAGGACCCAAGGAGATGGTACCCTAAGAACCACTTTAAGTATTTAGGTACCGGTATGGGTTGATAGACCAGCAGGAACAAGTGGTCTAGATAAGCAACCTAGACCCAAAAGCCACTGATGGGACTGAGATATGTGTTAGACCTTGCAAGAATGATTAATTGGGCAGGAAGGTTGTTGGAAGCCTACATAGAAACCCCCTGACATAAGCGGATGATCTGATGCATGTTGGACTGAATGCAACTAAGACGACTAACCAACGGCTGATTGTGGAGCACTAAATGCACTACTACCTCTAACCGCATCCTGTTGATATTATTTAGACCGAGCAACCGAATGACCGCCAAGATTGTAACAGCTAGGTGTACATTGCAAGATATAACTCTTTATTGCTATTCATTGCTACATGGAGCTGCAATTCTGCGCGAGAATCTTGGCTAGTTGGTATCTTCCGGCCAAGATTTAGTTCTTTGTTTTGATATGCAGCATGGAATATATTGCTATCAGCTGATGCTTGCCCCGCTTCTACATGCTTACCAGGCTGCCAGGTACTCTACTTAACGTGCATAGCACTATTATTATCATCTTATCTTATGGACTCTTCTAGCCTTAGGTATGTCATGCATCTGTTGGAGTTAAGGCCTCCCTCGCTACACCGCCGTTACATTGATATGCTAGGTACGACTTGGCATTGTTCTTAAAGGCCGGGCAGCCTGTCCGGGGCAGGCTTGGGACATGTACGAAAGGCCACTTGATTTCTAGCCGGCCTCGTAGAGTCGCCTTTTCCTAACATGTTTGACATCCGTACACCACCGGTAATTCCGAACACCCTTGCAATAACACTACTGCAAGAGATGTTGCAAAGAGCACCTCTCCCTGCTTGCCAATGCCCCCATAGTGCGATTTCTTGCATTGGTAGCAAAATTTTCGGCTCAAACATCTCGTAGATAGACATAATATCGAGCCGCATTTTGATACCGACGGAACATAGAAGTGACGGCCTCCTGGAGCTTGGCGTTGCTGGACTTGTCGAGACAACAGGTTTCGACCCAGAAATACTTTAAACTAGGTACTAGAGGCAAACTGGGTGGCACAGAACTTGAGCTTCCGATAGTCCTCCTTCTGCCTTTCTGTGCCCCCCGTGATGTCTTGGAAAGTGACCTCTTGATCATCATCTCCCTAGGCATTTGAGATATTGCTAGTTAAGTCCTTCGTCAAACCAGAAGTCCCATCATGCTGTAATCGAAAAGACGTATATCCTCAATTTTATAAAGGTGCGCAACGGCTCGTAATGTACCATAATGTCTTCGTAAAGATTTCGAAGCACGGGAGGTTAGGTCTCTCATTAGGATCCGCTGGTGGACTCTGTCTTAGATAATCTTCCACACTATGTACTCATCTAAAGAACTCGAGTTGTCTCTCCCGGCCTATACCTACTTCATAGTTCCATCTTATACTATACAAACAGGAGTTTAATCTAATGAAACATCCGAACTACCTCATTTTTGGCTATGATACCTGAGGACTAGTCCTCTCTTCTCTCGCCGCGCTCGGTAAGACTGCCAACGACGAATGGTGACACATCATCACTAGCTTGGTGTATAGGTTTTCTCGAGTCGCTACTTTTGCCTCTTGCAATAGACCACTCGGATAATTGGGTATATTCGTTGTCGTCGTCTCGGGCTTTGCGGGCGCTGTGTCCGCTGGCCATCGTACTGCTACCACTGCTGCCATTAGAGCGACGAAAAGTGTTAGACACCAGGTGAATAACAGAGGTCGAGATTTTAGAGAGGTGCAATTTGGTAACCAGAACTGCAAGGGTCGGTAGACAGGCAGCCACAATGCCAATGGCGATTTCGCAAAAGGACCATACGCCGGACCACACCTGATTGTCTAATGACAAGGTTAGTGAAGTAAGGGACGTTGAAGATAGAGCGGCACTTACAACTTGGATCGCCGGCCGGGGCTTGTGCCAGAGCGACCACGCGCACGATACCAAATACGCACACTACGCCACCCAACAGGAAGATGCCGCACACCTGGATGCGTTGCGTGACAGATAAACGGAGCAGGATGATATGACGAATAGGCAATGCCAATATACCGACGTCAGTCACCACATTGACGATTCTGATCACGTTAGAACGCTGCTGAGTCGCTGCGAGGGTGCGGACTTACCCAAGGGTAGTAAACGGCGGCAGCGTATCAATGCACTTTCCCGGTAGCCCCGTCCACATAGATGATAGTGGAACGCACTGGAAGGCGGTGACGAAGATGAGGGCTAAATTATAGGCCACAATGAAGATACCGAAGCCCCATGCGATATAGAACAGCGCCTTTATGGGGAAGAAGATGCGGCAGTAGAAGCACAGTACGGAGAGCTTGGTCAGGACAACACATATCGAATACGCCACGATACACGTCACGTAGGCCTGAATGAAGCCAGCTGTATTGGTGACAAAGATGATGTGCTTGCCCTCGCCATAACTGACCGCGAGCCAGCTCACGATGGCGTAGGTTGACAGTGGCGCCAGCGCCGCAATAACCAGCCAGTCGTCAGGGCCAAATGATTGTTTTGTCGTCTTGCGAGCCCAGATGCGTAATCCCACAATGAAGTAGGCTAGAATCAAGCCCGCGGCGTTGGACGCTATGAGGCTCGGCTGTACGTTATCACTCGCATGCTCGGTGAAGTACTCGATGTCTTCTGGTGATAGCGACATGGTGGATATGTAGAACAAACAAAGTCGTCACGGGGCAATCGAAAGGTCCTAAATATTTATGCTGTGTTTAATAGTTGATTTAGTATACACACTTGACTCCCACCTTACATATCGATCTGAGATTGAATTTCGGTCATCGTCGATATTTTGAAGGGGTTCAAAAAGAACTCAACAAGACCGCTATTACCCAATCGAAAAATCTCGCTAAACGAATACCTGATCAGCCCATGTGGCTTCTTCGCGAGGGGGTAGTACGGATGCTTGCAAGACCGGTGAGAGGTAACAGTTTGGAGGATGAATGTTTGATAGGGTCAATGATATGATCAGTGTTGGATAGGATCAGTGTTGCACAACATACCACTTCGCTCTCTTACACACCCTCTTCTAAGCGCTGTAGGGATGTCCGCGCCATGCTTATGTCCTGCCAGTCGGATCCTAGCTCGTATATGTAAATAAGATATCCCTTACCTACCTATGTACCTATCTAAGGTACTTTGATTACAAAGCTCGTTAAATAAGGGATATTCTGGGAGGTAATTAAGGAATAGGAGTGACCTCCCCTCCGCCTTCTACTTGGTTAACCTCAACCCCTAATCGGAAACTTCACTTCTCATCCGCATAGAACATATTACACCAAATTCCAAGTCACGATGAAGCCCACCGGAGTGCTCATGGTCGGCAGCGTTCCCGGAGCCTCGCCGGAGGAGGTCTTCACGCGTTTGACTACCGCGCTTCCTGGCCGCTTGCAAGCTGTACCGGATGGCGAGACCGGCGAGCGATGGAACTACATTGGATGGCAAATACAACGCTTTCCTCTAGTAGCCCGGCGGAATGAACTCGGAGGGATACCGTTGTCTGAGTCTGGACCGCCGACCTTTACGCTTGCGGACATCGAACCAACAGCCTACGATGAGGTGGCGTTGTCATCTTACGCCGACTTCAAACGACTTCGTCAGCAAAATATTATCCCGTCAAATGTCCGTTTTCAGATCGCCCTGCCTTCACCGTACAGCGTCATGACTGGCCATCTAAAAACAGAGCTGAATAGTGCGATCGAGCCGTTGTATGAACAACGCTTTGCGGATACGATCGACCGTATCGTTGCGGACATCCCTCATGATGATATGGTGATTCAATGGGACTTATGCTTCGAGATGACGGCGCTTGAATTCGATAGAGGACGGCTTACTGATACGTGGCATCAACCCTACTTTTCATCACCCGGAGGCGTGCTACAGGGTCTTGTGGACCGCGTGGTACGGCTATGCGAGCGGATTCCTCAAGACATAAAACTTGCCTTCCATCTCTGCTATGGCGATCTCCGGCACAAGCATTTCATTGAACCTCAGGATACGTCGCTCCTAGTCGAGCTCGCCAACGCCCTGCTCGCCCGCGAGAACCTCGGCCCGCGGACTGAATGGATTCACCTGCCAGTGCCAAAGGGGCGAACGGATTCTGATTACTTCTCGCCTCTGACTGGTCTTAAGCTTGATATCTCCGGCTTGAAACCGCCTCACATATATCTTGGTGTAGTGCATGCCAATGACGAGGCTGGGACGAAGAAACGCATCGAGACTGCACAGGCTACTGTCCCATTCCACTTCGGCGTGGCGACAGAATGCGGCTTAGGCCGGACTCCGCCTGAAGAGGTTGACAGTATCCTACGGATCTGTAAGGAGGTCACTGCAGAGAATCCATAAGCATGTGGTGCACGGTGATGGTATTGAGGCAGCCGCACAAAGAAGCTTTCCTTGCTTGTCATCCTTACGTTGGACCGGAAGCGCAGCTAATAGCACAAGCTGTCAAGGCTATGTTCACCATGTAAGCCACTCGTGTGGAAGCTCACGGGGCATCAATTCTCTTGGGAAATTTTGAGGGTTGTTCTCATAGTAGGCAAGTGTAGCAAACATTCATTCATCACCTTTCCAACCTGCTAGTTGGTTGGTTGGTAGAACCTGTGAAATTCGAGGAGAAACCTTCCATATTAGGCAGTAGCCGACGATCTTGCTCTCACTTGTACGTAGGGGTAGAGCACAATGCGTTGGGGGCGTAGTTGTATCACAAGCCTAGATTACTTACCATGTGAAAATCAATCAACATTGCATTGAGGGCTTATAACGATTATTCAATTATATTATTCTTAGAATATGTATCTTGAGGTAACTGTATATAAACACTATTGCTCCACCACAACACGTAGGCAGTTGGTATTTCGATTAGCCCACCTTCTTTAATTACCATCTCAGCGAAATGGCCACAATCCCGCCTGAGAGATCCCCTAAGCCGGGCCTCAATATTTATGGATGTGCAGCGGTGAATCCCATCAAGCTTACTATCGCCGCCGAGGAGCTTGGGTAGGTTGCCTGTATTCCCACCGCCAACGACCAGCTTAGATCCCCCAGCTGATCTCCTCATAGCGTTCCGTACAACTACATTTGCTTGAATATGGGAGCAGGCGAGACCAAGGCCGAATGGTACGAGTCCATCAATCCTAACGGCCGTGTGCCTGCCATCGTGCACGTTAAAGAGGATGGCACGTCCGTAACCGTTTTCGAAAGCGCCGCCTGCTTGCTCTATATGGCAAGCGAGTTTGATAAGGACTATAAGCTTTTGTACCCAATTGGCACGCCTGAGTATTGGACGCAGCTCTCCTGGGTAATTACCTACTGCCTCAAGCCATCTCTACGGCAAGCAACCTAACGTCCCCTAGCTTTCATGGCAGGTCGCCGGCTACGGCCCTATGATGGGTGAAGCCAACCACTATAACCGGTATTCAAGCGAATCGGTGCCGTACGGTGTCTGGCGCTCCACGTCCGAGTGCCGAAGGCTGAACCATGTGCTGGACAAGCGCTTGGTAAGTCACCCATTATGTTTATATTTTACATTCGATAGTAGGATACTAAGTTTGACTCTTACTTTTTGTAGTCTGCCTCACCCTTTGTTGCTGGAGATCGCCTAACAATTGCTGATATTGCTGTTTTTATTTTCGCGTATTCTGCCAAATGGTGCGGCATTGACATCGACCAATATCCCCACGTTAAAGCGTGGCGTGATAAAGTCGCCCAGCGGCCAGGTTTCCAGAGAGGGTTGCAAGTTCCTGTGCCTTATAAGATGTATGACGAGGCGGTTTCAAATCCCGATCCCGACGAGCAGGTCTTCTACAGAATGATCCGGAAGAACGGCGGTCGGATGATCAAAGAAGCATCAGATAGGTGGCAGGGTGATGTGGTATCTGTGCCCTCGGATCATGCCAGCGACTAACTCATCTGTACGGAGGGTGTATTGTAGTTAGCGATTTCAATGTGAATAAAAAACTAACCAACTCTCAAGAACAATCATCCACGTCTAATAGGCACTGTCCCTAAATAAAATGGTTACTTGAATCAATTACTCAGGTAATAGTCGTTTACCGAAGAGTTCTATAGTTCTTAATACTTATATTTATTCTTTAACTTAAGCCCCATACTGCTATTTATAGGTAGTAGTCTTGAACCGCATTTGGCCTAACAGTCGGCCCTCAAGAGAGGTACGTCTCCTTGACAGCCTCATTCTCCCGTTCAAGGAATTCCCTAAATGTCGTGAGCTTAGGAAGCAGGCGATGTAGTTCGTCCAGGTCTGTATAGTCAGACATATACCGTACACACGTCTCTGAGGCGAATACCAGCCACGAGCCCTCAGCCTGCGCCTTGGCAATCTCCTCATCCGTCATGAAAATGGCCTTGATGGACCTGCCGTCGCCAACTGCCTCGGCGAGCTGGTCCATCGCCTCCTGAACCAGAAGCTCCTCGCTTATGAGGCCTAGCTTCCGGCCGTGGTAGGTGGTGGGGTCTTGGAACGCCGCGACCGCGAACCGCGCGATATCCACGTGATCGATGAGCCCGAGCAGTGTCTCGGCCGTCAAGGAGTTCGTCCAAGAGCCCCTTTTTGTCTCGGTGTATCCGAATTGAATCTTGGGTTCGAGGAAGTTGGCCATGAAGAAGCAAGGACGGAGGATCGTCCAGTGATCGAAGCCACCGTCGATGACGTTCTGTTCGACACGCTTCTTGCAGTGGACGTGGGCGTCGAATAAGGGGCCGAGTGTGACCGGTGGCTCTAAACCCTCCTCGATCATGAAGGAGCCGAGCGTGGTGGAGGAGATCGCCTGGGTGACACCAGCCTCCTTGGCCAAGCGGGTGATGAGCGCTGCTTGTCGCGGAAGCTGTTGGAAATCTTCAAGGTTGGGATATAGGCACAGGTAGAGCTTGTCGCAACCCTCAATCCCCTTACGAAGCGCGTCCTCGTCATCCCAGCTGCTTGCGACAGTTAGATGCACGCCCGCAGCGCGCAGGGCCTGCGCGGAGGGTGTCCCAAGGTCCCGTGTTGTTGCGCGCACGTTCCAGCCTATCTTGAGGAGCTCATTACACAGCGCGCTGCCTTGGCTGCCAGTTGCACTGGTAACGAATACGGTGGGAGTGCCGGCCATTTCTGGGCGTTCGTAGGAGTTCTGTAAGTTAACTGGGTCCTTGGCAGAGGATGGATAGGAAGAAAACGGCAAGGTTTTTTCGCTTCTCTTGTGGGATTCTCTCGTGGGTAGCAAGGTGGTACGTTTTGAAGTTATAACACGCCTCTGCCGAGCAATAATTCGGGTTTCAGCTGAGAATCCTCGAATATTAAAAGCATACCTCCTACTTGGTAGGTAGGAGGTAGTTGATGTTGCGCCAAAGTAACTGCCATTGAGATTTTTGAAGTGCATGCACCCTCCTTTACGCAAATGTCCTGCGTATCCGCTGTTGACTGCATATATGGCCCTGCGTGTGATATATATACACCGACCGTAATTCCGTTGGCGCAGCGTGACATTTGTGTAACCCGAGAAGCAGGTATATAGGACCTGTTTATATATCAACCCCAGCATTGGCTCTACCAATGAGAAAAGGGAAAAGGTGCAGCGTATGATGATCCTTTCGGGTTGACCGCGGGACCTTATGCACATGCCGGCTAGAATCCTTCCCGTTAGCCAATATATGAGTAGATACACCACAATACGATAATTGCGTAGTATTGAAGGATTGCTTACAAGTGGCGCACATTTATTCTACGATACTCTCGATTCCTGTGATATGTTACCTTCCCCCATCGTTAGAACCAGGCCCTGAAATCTTGAGTGCTGCCGTTGATCTACCCTCCTTCAAACCTCGTCGTCTCCAACCCACTTATTCACAACATAATTCTGCTGAGCCATCAACCTATTACATGAATTTACATCAACCTGATACATAATGTGAGCGCTGGCTGTCCTACGTCCCATTAGCCGCCTTTCTAGATACTCATCGTCTCTTGATATTGTCCTGTTTTTCATTTCCCCTCTTCTGCACGTTACCCGCCGCTGAGATTCTGCCAGCCATGTCGAGCACGGCTGCCTTTCCACCGCCCGTGAATCCAGATGACTTGGGGCGCGGGCCTCTGGTTATGGGATTGACATGGACCTTCTCGGGCCTTGCTGTCATTACCACGTTACTGCGGTTGTATGTACGCAAGCGTATCGCTCCTCGTTTGTCGATCGAGGACTATTTGATGGTCCTCTCCATGGTAAGTCCTAACCCACTTGCTTTGCCCGATAGATGGGTAAACGGTCTGACTTATGGCATCAGCTTCTTCAACTTGTCAACCAAATCTTCGTTAGCATCGCTTTTACGTACGGCATGGGCAAACACCAATATGACCTGGTTTTCCCCGACCAGGTCGTCCCTATGTTCATGTGGGAGTGGTATGCTGTCCCACCAGGGCTTGCGTCGGGAATCTTTGGTCGTATCTCCATTTGCATTTTCCTCGTTCGCCTTTTTGGAATTCACACCTGGTTCAAGCATTATGCTATCGTGCTCACCGGATGCGGAGTAGTCGTGAGTATCGTCATTGGCGTCTGTGCCTTTGCCTCGAGGGATCCGGTTCAGAGCTTATGGAACCCTCTCATCATGGATACTAAGAATTGGGACCCTAAAATCGTTCCGACCATGATGTACCTTGGTCAATGTAAGTGTTTCCATACTCCCCTTGCCAATTTGTAATGAATGTCCATTGCTAAGACGAGCATAGCCTTCTACGCCCTTGCCGACTTGACATTCGTCATTTTCCCCATCATCATCGTATGGAAGCTTAATATGAGCTTGAATCGACGTCTAGGCTTGATAGCTCTGATAGCTTTGAGTCTGTTCACTTGCGCTATGTCCATCATGAAGGGCATTTCAGCTCATAGCCAACAGAGCGGGAACGACGCGTCATATGATGCCACGCTGAGTTTGCTCTGGGCCACATTGGAGCAGGCCTGCGTCGTGCTTCTAGGAAATCTAGTCCCGCTGCGGGCTCTGCTAAAGCTTGATATTCCCGTTTTCAGTGCCGTTGCCAACTCGATGGCGTCCTTGCTAGGCCGGAGATCCAATTCTAGCACTAAGCCGTCTGAGTTGAGCGACACCTCTGGTTACGGCAAAGCCGCCTATCGCGATATCGAGATGGACACGCGTGGACTGGGAAATTGGCCAAAGGGGGAATTGCGTGAGGTGAAGGGCAACGCATCGTACGACGGTAGTAGTGCTAGAAGCACGGTGGGCCATGGTCAGGTAAGGCGCACTGATGCCTTCACGCTCTCGTATGATTCGGCTGGAGCCGAACCGGCGTCGAAGTAGAGTCGGGCAGGTCCCAACTGTCCCTCCTGTCGAAACGCGAACCTGTCACGACGAGGCCAACCCTCTGCGCGATAATGGTAGTTGTTGTTTATAATGGGTTACACTCTCTATTAAATACTTCAAAGTGTCTAACAACATAAGTATCATATAAATGTAACTAGAAGAAGAGAACATAGTAACGCTTTAATCAAGAAACTCCGGTACCAAAATTCTTAATCATATGGAGCCCTAGATTCGGTGGGTCACTCAGTAAATCAGCTGTGCATGTACAGCGGAATCGCAAGATGATGACAGGAACACAACTGGGGAGATCTAGTGCTTTTGGAACAGGTGCACATAAGTTCTGCGTGATCGTCGATACACTTGACAAGATGGGATAATGGTGGCCTAGAATTTGATCCTATGAAGCGGCTACAAGGATATTACTTCCGCTGGAGATTTAGGCTCATGTTTACTCGTCGGGATGTACACATAGATAAGACACTCGTAAAAACAAAGAAGGAATAATATCAATGCATAATATGTCTTCAGTTCACTACCACTATTAGCCTTCTAGACCCTTCGTCGGAACCTCAATTTTGCGCTCGTGGGCGGAATCATCGCGTGCAGCAAGGCCTTTCTCTCGGGAATCTTGCCCACAAGCTCTATCTCATAGTTCATCATCATGTAGGCGAGGCATTGTTTGATGGTCTGACTGGCATACCAGCGGCCGGGGCAGGCCTTTTTGCCATAGCCCCATGCCAGAAAGGTAGTAGTCAGGTCAACGAGGTTCTCCCGCTCTTTCGGACTGCCGCCAACATCGGTAGGCGGCGATCCCCCAGCTTCCTTGTCGAAGGGGTCTGAGAAGCGAAAGGCGTCGAAACGAAATGGATCCTCCCAGAAGTCTGGGTCTTTCTGTATCGATTGGGCAGGGTACATCAAGCGGGTGCCGGGCGGGCAGATAATGCCATTTCCCAGGTCCAGTGGCTTGTTGCCAACAACATCACGAGGTAGCATGACAACTCCCACATCGGAGACGCGCATTGATTCCCGGATGGCTGAGTCGGCACGATAGAACTGCTCGACGGCCTCATTCGAAGCCAGCCCCTCCGGATAGCGGGCAGTCACGGCTTTACACTCGGCGGCTATACCGTCCATAAATCGTTTATGCTCAGGGCTGGCACAAAGGTCGACGACGGCATTGGAAAAAATGAAGAGCATTGCGTATACGAACATCGTGTTGAGGGCGAGTAGACGATCCGAAAGCTTAGATGGGTTTAAGTGTTCGGGGCCGTGCTGCGCGGCCCGGGGAATCAGCCACTGAATAAAGTCACTCTGATGCCGTTGTCAGTGATCACGACTCTCCTATTTGGGTGGAAATTACACGTACCGGCAGCTCGCCTTGGCCCGTCTTTTCGTGTTGCTCCCATAGGCGAATTCGTTCATCGATTATGGGTACCACGATCTTGCGGTAACGAGAACGGTAGAGTCTCGTTGGCAACGCTAGGATCGGTGCTAGGATGGGCCGCAAGAATGGCGGCATGCAGTTAATAATAGCGGCGGCAGAGAAGAGACTATTGGCGAAATGGTGGGTGGCGTCTACTATTTCCTCGTCACGGCAGACGGGAAAGCCGAGCAAGGTACGCAGGCCTACACGGGCGACTATCTGACCACACATATCCCAGCCATTGACCGTCGTCCACTCCGTACTATCTCCCCACAGGGTACGGAATGTGTGGTCAATCTCTTCGGCCGTTGGAGCAAGCTGACGGGTAATGTTCCGCTTTGTTAAGTCCTTGCGCGCGACCTCAAAATGGATCAGGTTCTCAAGGACACTGCGGTCGGAGATGAAGTATGGCAGCTGGATATTTTCCACCAGAGCCCAGAAAGCAATGAGCTCGCTGTCAGGCCTATTTGTCAGGTGAAGCGCCGACTGCGGTACCACGACGACGGCCTTCCCGGTCCATATGGTGGGCAGTGCGAAGGGCAGGCCCTGCTTGGAGAACTTCTGATACCCTTCGTGTGTATTTCTTTGCAAGGCCGTCCAAGAGCTCAAGGCAGCACGGGTCCAAGGAAGAAGCCCAGAAGGGACTCCGACCTTGTCGAGCTTGTCCCAGAGTTCGTCCTTCTTGGGGTCATTGCGTGGAAGTAGGAAGCGTAGCACGAGTAAGCTAACTATGGCCAAAGCCACGTACGACAACTGGACATCCATATTGTTTGTGAGCATAACCAATAGTCAAAGTTATTAGATTGCTTGAGGAATACCTAGGGAGGAAGTGTGTTCAAAGACGAAGGGCTTCGTCGGATTGCTCTCAAAGCTCGCGAATTCAATCCGAAATAGTTGATGCCTAGCTCCCTGCACGCAACCAACGAAGGTTGTTGAAGGATTCGACCATTGTGTTCTAATTCTGCCGCGGTAGATCCGACTCGATGGGACCTTAATATGCCCACCCCATTGCGGTCACATTGCTCCATAATGAGGTAGTGAATGGGACCGTAATATGCAAGACCGTTGCGGTACAGAAAGGAGGGGTGGAGCCGGGTAGTTCCTTAAGACGGGAATCTGCATGTACTATATAGCCACTACACGCCAAGATTCCGACGTATATGTGACCAATCAAGGTCTTTTCAAATCAATGTCAATAAGGCTGCATGATCGGTTGGACGTTGATTATATGTAGGTAAGGGACTGCTGGCTGCTTTACCTAGGTAGGTACCTAAGTTAACCAACCATATCCTCAGAGACTATGGCCGCAGCAGTGACATTCGATAAACTGGCCCTCGCGGAGGTGGTAGCGACGGGTGATAGAACCACGCGTCGGAACCTCATTGTCGCCCTCCGCCGGATGGCCGACTCCTTGGAGGATACGGTCGGTACTATACACAAATATGGACACATTGTGAGATACTCTTGAACGCAGGATCAGACATGACCGAGTAACACTAACAACAATTTAGGACCTAGAAAAGGCCATGATCAAGATAGGCCTGGATTTGGGCATCTTTAACGTCTTAGCCAAGGCCAATGGCGTAAAGACGGTCGAAGACATTGCCAAAGACACCGGGGCCGATCCAGAATTACTCAGTCCGTTTCGCCAAAGATGTCTCCTCCGTATTCATGATTGGCTGACAAACTTACCAGAACGGATTCTGCGATACTATAACACCATCAATGTCGCCCGAGAGGTTGGCCCGCACCAATATGAGGCCACCAACATTACACATAACCTGACCGAGGAAGTTTGTATAGCTGCTCTAAATCATTAGTACGTTTCGAGCCCTCTTAAAATAAAGACTTGCATTCGTCTCACATAGACTGCGTGCGTAGTTACGGCTTCGTGGCTAAGCAGTACCAAGCCACGCCAGACTTCCTGAAGGAGAACGACTACCAAAACCCGACGGATGAGAAAAACACAGCCTTCCAAAAGGGATGGAATACGCGGAAACACCCCTTCGATCTCATGCTCACATTGCCGGGCGCCATGGACGACTTCCATACGTACATGGCGCTGCGCCGCCAGACCGACCTCTCGTGGCTGACGGTATATCCGGTGCGCGAAGAGACGGCCGGCTTAACGGACCCCGAGCGGCCGCTGTACGTGAACATCGGCGGCGGCATCGGCCACCAGTGCGCGCAGTTCCGGGAGAAGTACCCGGACATACCGGGGCGCGTCATCCTGCAGGACCTGCCGGACACGGTAGCGCGCGCGCTGCCCACGCCCGGCGTCGAGAACATGGCGTACGACTTCTTCCAGGCGCAGCCGGTGCGGGGCGCCAAGTTCTACTTCATGCGCGGCGTGCCGCACAACCACCCGCCGCAGCGGGCGCAGTTGATATTCGAGCGCGTCCGCGAGGCCATGGCGCCGGACTCGGTCCTGCTGGTGGACGAGGCGGTGCTGCCAGCCACCGACGTCGGCTTCATTGCCGCGTCCATCGACCTGACTATGATGGGTGCCTTTGCGGCCATGGAGCGTACCGAGGCCGAGTGGCGCGCTCTCGCGGAGGGGGCTGGGCTTGAGCTGGTCCGGACTTACACGTATAATGCGCTCGAGAACGAGACTGTTATGGAAATGCGCTTACCGCGCGAGGATAGTATGGCTAGCGCACACTAGAACATCTCCGGTTTACTAAAGCATACTGGTAACTACCTGTTACTTGTTCTTTTTAGTGGTCCATTATGTAGCTCTGTACTCGTTCACATGGGAGAGGGGATTATCCATAAGAGCGCCAGGTATGGGAACCCAGATAAACCTCTGCCAGATCAGCCTAGAACAAGCCGGAATACGCGTTACGAGCATTTACACAAATGCAAAACCTGATTTATACCCCTATTACCTAATACTATTATTTTCATGAAGAACATCTGCCTACCTCTTTGGTGACATAATCCGAATGCGAATGAAGCTTATGTCAGATTAGGCAGAAGATTCTTTCTGCGGCCATTATCTTATGCCGGCCAATGCAACATCTATGAAAAGCATCATTCATAGGGTCGGTTACTCCGGCTGGAATTGTTTCAAATATGTTGGTCATGCGCCTGCTACGGGCATATTGTTGATCACTTGTAGAGTACTAACCGTTTACCGATGGAGGGGAGTGGTGTGAGTACACGCCCCCCTTTCAGTCCAATGCCACTGTAGCATTGAAGCTCTTGTAACAGCGAACCCACTGTGGCACCGAAGCTCTTGTAACACTGACCCTACTGTAACAGAACCAATTGCAACACTGAACCCGCAGTAACTTGCCGTGATGCCTTGGCCTACATATAATAGAGTGCAGCAAGGTAACACAAGGTAAAAGATGTATCCTTAGATGCCGCTTCTTTTCAGTGGCAATAAAGCTACGTAGCCCGTGAATTAGGGACAAAGTGGCGGCGCACAGTGGCGAGTCCCGTATGAGGTCAGATGCAGGTACGTCGCACTGCCAATACGCCGTTCGTGACCCAATCACCTGAGGGAAATCGTTTATGATATATGAAGCCTATCTCGGCATATGTGATCAGTGTGTATCCATATTTGGAAGGAGAAAAAAAGGGGAAATGAGGTTGCAACACCATACTACCTCGCCGCTTTCATCAATGCTCCGTGTGGTTCAAGAACACAATCGGGGTGTAGTGATGGCCTAGGACTGTGTCGTCTCATGAGGAGAATGAGGCAAAGCAGAGGCGTGGTAGTGCTCTACAGCACGAAACTCGAACTGTGCTCGTTGCACCGAGGCTCCCGTGTGGTATATGTTTGCCGTATAGGTAGGCAAATGTGAACCGTCCCTGTAGCAAGTCACAGTCACGCAGTCAATATGGCTTCCTTTTCAAAGTCTTTTCCAGATTTGCTCTCCAGTATGGGGCTTTGGTGCTGGGGAAGGAGGCAGGACAAGACATCGATACATTGCATTGAAGAAAGCAGCAGCAAGCGACCGAGAACTCCTAGTGCTGATGAGGGACCCTGGAGACGTATTCAAGACGTCCTGCTCGCACGAGCTAAGTCGGTCCCGACGAGATCTCTGCTCTTCTACTCCCTTGGAAGCACCGCATCCTCAATACCGAAACAAGTTTCGTACGGCATGCTCTACGCCGTGGCCGAGCAGAAAAGTCAACAACTCGCGAACTTGCCAGGTTTCGGTCAAGGAAGACCAGTACTTCTTCACCTGGACGATCATTGGGACGCCATCGTTTGGTTTTGGGGCGTGGTCCTAGCGCAGGGCGTGCCAGTTATGTCCTCGCCCTTGAGCAGCGTCGAGGAAAATCGCAAGAAGCATCTTCAGGGGCTTTCGCAGCTGCTTGAGTCTCCAATCTGCATCACAAGGGCGAGTTGTCTGCCCCTATTTGAATGTGGCGGGCATACCTTGCAGCTTCACTCTGTCGAGCTCCTGGAGACAGCAGGAATCCGAGCGAAGAAGGCATTGGATGGACATGCCGGTCTTCATGCGGCTGCAAACGCAGTAGCCGTGCCTTATACACCCGACCCCAGCCAACCAGCTGCCCTCATGCTGACATCAGGCAGCACAGGTAACGCCAAGGCTGTGAGACTCAGACACAACCAGTTGCTCGCCGCTGTTGCTGGCAAGATGTCGATGCGCTCCTTGCCGACCAACGGCGCCTTTCTCAACTGGATCGGGATGGACCATGTCGCGGCTCTGGTTGAGACGCATCTCTCTGCGCTGTGGCTTGGCCTTGACCAAGTACACGTGCATGCTGCTGACGTCGTCGCATCGCCTTCGTTGTTTATAGAGTTACTGAGCCGGCATCGAGTCTCTCGAACATTCGCCCCTAATTTCTTCCTCGCCCAGCTAGTGGCTTCAGATCCAGCCCCGCCCTCTACCTCGACGGCTTGGGACCTGTCCAATTTGACAGCGCTCATTTCGGGTGGCGAGGCCAACGATATCGACACGATTAACGCTACCGCGGCGCTGCTCGGACGCTATAAAGCGCCGTCCAATGTAGTCCAGCCGGGCTTCGGCATGACCGAGACGTGCGCAGGCGCTATTTACAATGTGAACTGCCCGGCCTACGATATAAAAGCAGGCCGGAGTGTGGCGTCTCTGGGTCGCTGTATGCCGGGCATTGAGATGCGGGTCGTGGACGATGCCGGTACATGCAGAGCCCCTGAAGAGCCGGGTCACCTTGAAGTGCGCGGTTCGGTCATCTTCGACGCTTATTACCGTAACCCGGTGGCAACGGCGGAGGCATTTATCTCAGGTGATGGATGGTTTCGCACAGGCGATCGAGCTGTAATCGATGTTGATGGCAACATGAGCATGATCGGGCGTGCTAAGGAAGTTATCAACATTAACGGTGTTAAGGTCGTTACAGCCGAGGTCCAGGCGGCGCTGGAGACGGCACTGCGCGGGACGCGCGTCAGGCGTGTTGTTACTTTCCCATCCCGAGCGCCCGGGGCTGCCACTGAACAGATCACGGTGGCGTATGTGCCGCGCGAAGAGCCTTTGGAGCCTATGGACATGGCTGATATTGACAGCCGCATTGTTAAGGCTTGCATAATGGTGAGCACGGCGCAGCCATATGTCTTTATGGTGCGCGAGTCCTGCCTTCATTTGATACCTACGAGCGCGCTGGGCAAGATCTCCGGGACTAAGATGCGTGCGCTGTTCGAAGGCGGCGCATTCGACGAGGATGTTGCGTACCACTACCAAAAGGTCAAGGCGTTCCGGCAACAGAGGCAACAGGCGACGGCGCACTTAACTCTGACTAAAGAGGAAGAGCTACTACAGGCAGACTTTGCAGAGACGAAGGGACTCGACCTAGGATCCATTGGCGTAGACATTCCTATCTTTGAGTTGGGGTTTACGTCGCTGGACCTGATCCGGTTGAAGCAACGTATTAGCAGCCGACTAGGAATAACTGTTACCATGCTTACGTTGATAAAGAATCCTACCGTACGGACACTAGCCATCGCCATGGGCCAGGATAAGCTTGATCCGGGCGCCTCTTCAGTTGCGATGAATTCTGGAGAGGTATCGAGCCTAAATTACGATCCAGTGGTCGTCCTCCAGTCAGGCGGCACAAAAACACCGCTCTGGCTTATCCATCCTGGTGTGGGTGAAGTGCTTATTTTCATCGGCTTAGCTCAACACATGAGAGAGGATGGTCGGCCTATCTACGCACTCCGGGCACGTGGCTTCGAAGCTGGCCAAGAGAATTTCAGCTGTATCGCCGAGGCTGTAGACACATATACAGCAGCCATCCGAAGTAAGCAGCCACGGGGCCCGTATGCCATTGCCGGGTATAGCTACGGCGCGATGCTGGCGTTCGAGACGGCAAAGCGGCTTGAGGGATGCGGGGAAACTGTCGGCTTCTTAGCCAGCTTTAATCTTCCGCCGCATATAAAGCACCGCATGCGCCAGCTCACTTGGAACATGTGCCTGCTACACCTAGGGCAATTTCTCGGGCTTATCGACGAAGCGACCGTCAATGAAACGGTCGAAAATGATACCACCTACCGCAACATGCCGCAGACCATGGCGTTGCACCATGTATTAGCCCTTGCTGATGTAGAGCGCCTGCGCGAGCTGGGATTAGATGAGGCTGCGCTGCTGCAATGGGCTAATGTCGCATACGGGCTCCAGAGCATGGCCATTGATTACGAGCCGACAGGCTATGTCGACAGGTTGGACGTGTTTCATGCAGAACCGCTGCGGGTGGCAGCGTCCTCGCGTGATGAATGGGTTAGGCGGCGGTTAAGCTGCTGGCAAGACTTTTGTCGGACGGAACCGCGTTTGCATGAGGTCGGCGGCGGCCACTATACTATGATAGGGCCCGATCATGTAGTATCATTCGCTGCGAAATTGCGCGCGGCTTTAAAAGCTCGTGGGATATAATGGACTTATCAGATGGTACCTATTCCGATTGATTCAAAGATGTGTTGGGTTGATTGAGGAATTAGGGATTGGGGATGTTGTGTACAAACGGCTCTCACTTGTATAGGTAGATCATGTGATATCCAGCCAGTTATGTAATCCACCAACTGTCTTACTGTAGGATGCGCCAGTGACCATCTGAGCACATCTGAATGGTTTTTCGTTTAGGCTGGGTCTTGATACTCATAATCAACTGATTCATTTTGGATATCTAACACCTAAATATAACAAGAACGGTATCATTAAACATGAATGGCCTAGGGTACCAATAGGAGGCGCATCCCTTACGATATCGATAAGGATGCTTAGCTCCATAATCGAGGAGGTCTAGCAAAGTCCAAGAGATAGCTTAATATCTTCGTTTAGCTGTTCGAATATGAAATCTCTTCTGATCAATTCAAAGGTCCGTACGAATATCGATTGATTGTTTCAATCAAAGTTGTGTGTACAAACGGCTATAGTCTCGTCCTCTTGTAGGCTATCACATAGTATCTGACCAAATTATGTAATCCACAACTGATGCCACCTGTAGCCAGCTCTTAACCCAACTGATTTATTCAGGATATCTGACAGCTGTCATTCAACTGGGAATCTGGTTTCTAAACAGGCGTGCATTCAAGTCGCGTGTTACAAAACAGCCAGACCCCAAGGCTAGAAATTAATCCTAGAACCCCAAGCCTATAGGTACTAATTTCAAGTTCATTCGAAATTCGCCGAACAGTCGAATGTGACCAAGAGGTCCCTGAGTCGTAGGTAATGGGTTTCATCCATCATGCGTGTCTGCTATGAGGTAGGTAGCTACTCACATGCCGAAACCACATTCTTTTTAGCAGTTCATCTAGTGTCTATCCTACCATAGTAGAGTAGCAGACTGGGTAGGCCTGGGGTATCTACTATACGCGTTACGCGTATTGGGTGGGGCTCTCGTATCTATCGAGATCCTATTCGTCTAGAGTTGATGTAGCAGCAGATCTAATCTTCAGTCCGATAACTCCGCGTAACTAATCCCTGAGGTGCAGGTTTACAATTGGAAAAGTACAACGTATCACGATCTAATGCCTTGGCTGAATACATCCTGGGACCTAGGTTGCTTGTAGCGAGCAACTGTAGTGGCGAAGCCATGTCTCCCAACCGCAAACAGTCCCCAGATCCCCGGATTCTAGAAGCCCGCACTCTATCTCTTTACCGTTAGGATCTTGCATTAGCCCGCCTGTGCTCCGCAGTCTAATTTGCCTTATGCAGACGGAGCTTGCTCACTGCAACTCTGCGTGTTTACTCCACGTTCTCGGAACCCTCATGGAAACGGGCATCATAAGAAATCGACTGAGTTGCGCCGAGCTCAAATACCCGGCATTCCCTGGAGGGTAAAGTCGTTTGAGGTCATGGCACTCTGCATTTTTCGAAAGCTTAATCCCCTCTGACGAATATCTTTAATATTATAATACTGGTGTTCTGTCATGCCAAGCCTCAAAATCTTTGCTACCGCCGCCATCGCGACGTTCCAGGTGATCTTAGCTGATCCTTCTAACCATGTAGTAACAACACCAACGCGTGGGTATTAGCTAATTTTATCTCTAGAAGTGGCACTGATGGATTCACGTAGCGTGGCCTGATGCTATTGCCAAAGCTCAAGATTTCGTATCCCAGCTGAACCTTACTGAGAAGATCGGGATCGTTTCTGGTGGCTATCTGTCAGGAGGCCCGGCTTGCGTGGGTGCTATTGGTCAAATCACACGTCTTGGGTTCAAAGGCATATGTCTATCAGATGGGCCAAGTGGCTACTCTCGTTCTGATAGTGTTAGTGTGTTCCCGTCTGGGATAACAACCGCGGCAACATGGGATGCATCCCTCATGTATCGTCGAGCTGTGGCGCTTGGAGAGGAATTCAGGGCCAAAGGCTCCCATGTCATTCTCGGGTAAGTTCCCAGCTGGCTCCTGTATAATTCGATAAAGCTAATGGCTAGGTATGTAGGCCAGCTGCTGGACCTATGGGCCGCCATGCTCGTGGTGGACGGAATTGGGAAGGCTTTGGCCCTGATCCTTACCTGGCAGGTGTATCAATGAACGCCACCGTCAGCGGCATTCAGTCCACAGGGGTTCAGGCATGTTCGAAGCACATGATCGGAAATGAACAAGAAACTCAGCGGACCTCCACTACTTCGTCTGACGGAACTGTCGTAGAGGCGATATCCTCCAACATAGACGACCGAACGTTGCACGAACTTTATCTGTGGCCATTCGCCAACGCCATCAACGCAGGCACATCTAGTCTTATGTGCAGCTATAATCGTTTCAACGGCAACTACACGTGTGCCAATTCCGAGCTCCTTTCCGAAATTGTTAAAGACAAGTTGAAGTTTCCCGGTTACGTCGTTTCGGACTGGTACGCCACCCATGCAACTGCCGACTCGGCGAATGCCGGTCTCGACTTGGAGATGCCGGGAGCTGTGAGCGCAGAGGCCGGACCTGCTTACTTCGGGGATTTATTGCTCGAGGCCGTCCAAGCCCGTCTCGTATCAGAGTCGCGGCTCGATGATATGGCTCAAAGAGTCATGGCTCCGTACTTTCGACTTGGTCAAGATAGTGGCTTTCCATCCGTCGATCCATCTGCTGGAGCTGTTTTCTTGACCTATCAATACGGCCAGAACTCTCCATTATTTCAATATTACCCCAAAATAGCAGCACGAGACGTGCGTGGGGACCATGCAGCAGTCATTCGCGAAATCGGCGCGGCGGGTACCGTCTTGCTCAAGAACGTAAACAACATTCTGCCTCTGAAGAATGTGACAAACGTTGGAGTTTTTGGCAACGATGCTGACTACCCTAGTATCGGCTCGGTGAATTCCATCGACAATCACCCTGAAGGTTTCCAGTCTGGCACTCTAGACATTGGCGGGGGGTCTGGTACCGTGCGGCACACCGATCTTGTTACACCCCTTGAGGCAGTGCAGGAGAAGGTTAAGTCGCTGGGAGGTCGTGCGCAGATTATCCTCGATAACGATTTGATCGCAGAAGGAATTTTCAAGTCCATTTATCCCGTTCCCGATGTATGCCTGCTCTTCTTAAAGGCATACGCCACAGAGGGAACCGACAGGACGTCGCTTGACCTCCAATGGAATTCGACAATGGCGGTAGAGAGTACGGCGGCCATGTGTCCTAACACGGTCGTCATAGTTCACGGGCCTGGAGTCGTTCTTTTGCCATGGGCCGACAACGAGAATGTCACAGCCATCCTAGCTGCCCACTACCCAGGGGAGCAGACAGGCCACTCTATCGTTGATGTTCTCTGGGGAGCGGCCGAACCGTCAGGACGTTTGCCTTATTCTATCCCTAAGACACTTGCAGATTACGGTCCTGACGTTGTCGACTCTGCGGAGTATCCTGGCCCAGGTGGATGGCAGGCCGACTTTAACGAAGGCCAGATGACCGATTACCGTTATCTGGATGCAAAGAATATCACGCCGCAGTACGAATTTGGCTTTGGGCTCACATATTCGCCGTTCGAAATGAGCACTACCTTAGATGTTGAGATCGCTCACAATCTCTCATCTCTACCAGATGAGTCAAACGGTGTCGAACCCGGCGGGCTCGTCGATCTGTGGAACTATATAGCTGCGGTATCCGTACAGGTAACGAACAATGGTCAGAAGGAAAGCTTCGCAGTGCCGCAGCTCTACGTCTCATTTCCGCAGGATACGACTCCCAAGGGTACGCCTGTCAAAGTTCTCCGAGGTTTTAGCAAGGCGCTCATGATGGCAGGTGAGACAAAAGCAGTACGTTTCGAGTTGATGAGGAGGGATCTTAGTTTTTGGGACTCCAGCACGAAGCAATGGACGATCCCAGGTGGGCCGTTTACTTTCATGGCGGGCTTTAGCTCTAGAGATCTCATGGCTGTGGCTACGCAATCGATCCTCCCATAATGTGCGGTGCGGCATACGCGGAACGATTGAAACGCACATTGCCTTGTAAGCAAGCAGATTTTAGTTATTGAACTTTTATTCTAAATGCAGAAGATGATTTCCATGAATGTCGTATATTTGCGCCATGGCGAACCTCTACTCAACTGCCTTTCGATTGTCAAGCTGGCTACGACGTTAACAGCATAGCCTCTCTTTATATGTCGCTTTAAATTCAATTTGATATAAGATGCGCATGAATACATTATGAAGCTAGCAAATGAGAGACGTTCATATGTTGCTACCGATATATGTGTAGGTAAATACCTCCTAGGTACCTGGAGGTATCCATGGTTTGTAAATTTTCATAACTTCGTACAGCAATTGGAGCGCTTTGAGGTTGAACGGTTGTTTGGCTAGATGGTAGTTATATGGAACTTCTCGTGTCCAATAGTAGAAGTACCTCCGGTTCAAGTTAGCCCCTGCAGAGCTAGAGGTCTACTGCGCTTACCGTCGTCCAATGGTACCTCTAAGGATACGCGTATAGGGTGGAGTTACCCTACGCCGTCTCGTATGTGTTTACGACAGCTGTGGACCGAAGACATATCAATGATTCGCTGGAGGATCATTAAGCTATTCTACCCGCATGGGTTAAGGGGATAGCGTCGCTGAGGCCCCCTGGTTATTTGGCCCTGAAATTGTGGCATTGTATTGAACGCCTGTCTCGGATGAAAACTCGTCTCGTAGAAAGCTGGCCAAGCGAACGCTACAAGGACGTAATGCACTAATCCACACGTCCTCTGACGGGTTCACTTCAATTGCTGGTAGGACCGAGAGAGAGGCCGTGGCCACCGAGTGGAATACGAGGAAGGACAGCGCGGACCAGACAGCTTCTTCGGCTAGTGCGCTAAATATTGTGATCAATAGGAGGTACCTAGGTAGGATACTTGAATAGAGGCTACAGCTTTAACAATACGCCTAGAGGATGTAGTAATGTCACGATCGATGCTCCGAAACCCGCCTCAACGACGGCTCGATCCTCACGGTAAGCGCACTGAGCACGGCGCCTCACGGGTCTGCGGAGGGAGTATATAAACAGATCGAGTCAGACGCTGGCGCGCGCCCTTCGACCTTTCGCCGGTCGCATTGCAAGAATTCCATAACTCGCCCCGGCCATATAACAGTGACACGGTACACCGCCGCGCCCGAGCCGAGCTCTTCTACGGCCTCTACGACGCGTTTACCGAGCTAGTGCCGCAATTCAGCCCACGACGTTTGCGAAGACGGGGTCAGCATACGTCTCATAGGATTTAAGATCTCATGGCGATCTTCGGGCCTCTTGGTCGCATAGTCATGAAGCGGGCTAGGCGTGAGACAGAAGGGCCGATACCGCCGTAGAGCCAGTATCGTGCAGGCAAGATGCGAGTGGCGCGCCTTGAGTGAGAGCGGGAGGGGAGGTCGCATGTATTACGAAATACCCCTTGATTCGTATACTAGAATCGGATGGTACGTTAAGATCGAAGGTTCACATGCGAAAAGGAGATGGAGGAAGGCGATACCTACTGCATTAAACGAGATAAATAAAGCTTTGCATCATTTTGAATAAGACAGATGAATGAACATCATCGATTCCCAAGTTCCAACGTGTCGAAACGGGTGTTTAATTATTGCTGATCGCTCGCTTTGGCTCGACCATCCAATCGTCCCACGAATCACCTAAAAAGTTAGAGATGGCTTCCACCAGTCTTCGCCCAGCATCGTCAAACACCCAAAAGTTCCGCCCCCGGTGCAACAGGATAGCCCAGTGAGCTAAAATCACTGACGCTTCCGGCTTTCGCATTTCGAGCAGGCCCAAGAACTCGGCCGACGTACGAAGCGGCCAACTAAGAACGACATGCAGGTTCAACGGGACCGGAAGGACGTTGTGCTGGTCGAACACCCACTGTAACGATTGGATTGCGGCACGGTATGCGTCATATGACAAACGATGGAGTCGATCCTGGGCCGTCCTGAGAAGATCTATGAGCCCGTCACATTCGCCTCTAGATCTCACCTCCAGCTTGTCAACTGCCTCTATCCGATCAATGATGCTTCTCAGCTCGGATACTCGGATAATTTCCTAGCCGCGGGATGTTATGTCTCCTAGGCTGCGATAGAGACGCACGAACTGTACGAATTTATCCAGCAACTCCAACAAGTTGACCTGGGCGGTCGCCGTATCATAAAACATGTGCATACCAGTGAACGAGGAGAAGAGGAAGATAGTGGTACAGTTTTCCTCCGTGATATCAGGCCTCAGAGTGTTGAACGTTGCCAAGGCACGTGTCTGGAGATATACGGCTTGGTGACGGTAGCGCTGTTTCCCAGCCGGATCGGGAGTGACGACGCTGAGATGAAGGGCGGAGAAGGCCAGCAGTTCATCCATGAGATATTGCGTCGAGAGGGCGGACTTTACAATAAACTGCAGTAACGGGCCAGCCTCCTTTTCATCCGCCACGAAATGGGTATGCGGAGGCTTCATCAAGCCTGTCTCCACATGATGAAAAAGGGCGAGGTGGCCTAGGCCAAAGACTTGGTGAGGTGGTTGTTCCAGACTCGAGTCTTGCAAGATGTCGGGAGCGCCGGTGGGCGATGGTGTCTGGGGCGAATACCTCGCCGGCACGTCAAGGAGTTGGAGCAAGGGCGAGGGCAACCCTGACCTCGACCCCGACCTCGACCCCGATCTCGACGTGGAAGCGGGAGAGTATGAGTGGGTGCTTTGATAGGCATACGAACACTCTCGATCCGACATGGAACATTGCAAGCAAACTGGCCATTGCTCGTCGCATTTGACATGTCTCCGCTTGCACTCCTGGCAACCCTTCGAAGCGACGCAAGTGTCAGCGAGCACTACCACGACCCAGAGCCATTTGACGCATTCCTTGGAATATAACCAACCTTGCGCGATTTGTGGTGTGGTCGGCGCTTCTTGCTAAGGGAGCTCGGCGCCATTGTCAATTAATTAGGTGTCTGAGTTGAGGTCTATGTCTAGACGAGAACATGGGCGTAGGCGTATCCGTAAGTAATGTGGCTAAGTACAATGTGGCTAGTGACCTACTCTCCTATTTGGGATAACTCTAGCCGGAGAACACCGAAGCCCATGTCAACCAATCCAAAGTCACATAGCAGTCCCAAATCAGCAAGTCAGATTCAGGTATGGAACGAATTTTCGGTACAATAACTACCTCCTTCAAGCACTCTCTCTTTGGAATGATTCCAAAATGCATTGGTTGATGTGATCGATTCGGATCTGTTAGATATCCTACCTAAGTGAATCAGTTGGACCAAGGCCTGGTAGTATAGTCATCCAGGTGGCTACAAATGGCTGCAGATAGTGACAGTTGGGATATTACATAATAAGCTAAAATATCACGTGATTACCTACCAGAGAGAAACTACATATATCAGACCATAGTCGTTTATATACACAATTTCTGCAATCAATCAATATTCTAACAGATCTTTGAAGGGATCAGAATAGATTAGATTCAATGGGATCTTAATTACAAATGGCTAATTGTCTCCAATATAATCTCTCTCTTGTAAGGAATCACGTGATATACATCCCCTATGTTATCCACCAGCTGTATTTTCGGAAGATCCAGCTGTAGCCACTTGAAAATACCTAGATGGCCAAGTGATTAGGTCTTAGTAATCAACAGATTCATTCAGGTATCTGACAAAGCCTTAGCCTACAACGGTCTCATTTTTCTAGTCATCAAATTTAGAATCCCGAAGCAATATTCACCTTTAATCTTGGCAGCAAATTCGTTTGTTGTCTGCCCGTCAAAGGGATACGTAGCGCTACTCTAGGTGGAGCTGATCACCAACAATTGAACTCCGATTGGGCACGTCCCTATGCACGTCTCAATGTATCGAGCTACCAAGTAGGCTAATCCAAGCCGACGAATCCGCTTCCGGCAACTTCAGCATTTGCCTAGGAGGTATTGAACAGCTACAAGCCCCTAAAGAGACACGATGATGATCATTAATCATGTCGCGTTCTGCATTAGGGAACTCTTGCCATTCAATGGCAGCTCATCGGTCTAGATGGTCAATAATGTGTAGCTGCTTCAGTAGAAGCGGGAAGAACGGTTCTACCCGTCTTTCCCCTTTGACGATCTATCACGCATGGTCTGGTGTCCCCACGGTGGCGGTAATAGAGCCTTTCGACGTTTCGGTTCCGACTTGTGTATCAATGACACTGTTCCCAATTGAAAGCACCTACTTCCGCTTGTCCTCTTCGGAAGAGGATAGCAATCTACTCACCATCGCTGGACCACACCCTCTACCCTCGGCGTACAGAGATTTCGGAGCATTTAAGCTGATCCAGCACGAACCCGACTTGGCACTCTATAAAATTGAGGGCCGTGTCATATTGGTATAGGCTTAAGGTGGCCTACCAGGATGTTCCGGCACAGGGGTCGGCTTGCTGATATTCATCTCGACTAAAACCGAGCGTGGCTGCAAGCCTTATTGATATTAGACCAAGACGTAGTTGGTGACGCGGGGTATGTGGCCTCCTGGAAGGCCGCAGTAGATTCTGTATCGTTATATTGATGATCGGACCGTGAGGCTTTACTTGTATTACGTATGACCAACGCCACATGATGGGGGACACTTTTCACCGTTTAACCACCCGCGGACACCGTCTTCCGAATTCGGATATGCACCTCAAGCCAGAAATGAAGCCTTGACGCGACCAGTCCCGAATGCACATTGCTACGTAGAATGAGATGGCAACTTCTGAGGTACCAACTAGGACGAATTAGAACAAGTATCGAAATATCACCTACCGCATTGAGAATTTGGAAAACCCCACCGTCTTCATCGGAATGTGACAGGGAATTAGCTGAGGAATATTCAGAGCTTGGAAGGTAGAGCGACGACTATGAATCGTTATGAGTTATGATGTGCTTACACGAAAATGAGGGCTAAGCTAGATTGAATGTCAAGTATCGAGAGAATGGTATGGTAACTAGGGAATTCAAGACGGTATTAGAGCCTTAAACAAAGATAGGAAGGTCTGAGGGAAACGCCTGAGCACCTAGGACCCAGGTAGGTAGTTAGATGCAGTAACAATCTAGAACAAAATTCGCCAACATTAGAAAATTACCTGGCCACATGTGACGCGGAGATCCTAAATCTACCTAGGCATCTGCAGGTAATTCGTTAAATCCTCTAGAACAGGGAACATTCTCATCGTACGTCCTAAAACTAGACAGCATTCCATCACGTGGTTCACCTAGCACCAGAAGATTCAGACCCTCTTCCAGGTTCTAGCCAGCATCTGTCCAGCTTGGAAATCTCAGGCTCCCAATAAAGAACCCATTGTCCGAACCTTGCAAGGGAAGCACAGCTACCCAGAATATGGGAGGCTGTATGGTCATCGCTCTGGTCGGCCGTGGTTGATCATCCCAGCTTGCTGGCAGTCTCGAATTTATACAACGTATCGCTAATGGTCTACACAAAACAATATATTGCAGGTGTAAGCATGTCCTACTCGCAGCACCGGCTGGTTCAATGAGCATGTGTACCTCCCAGGTAGACAGGTCGGTAAGGGGCGGAAGGGCTCCGCACCTAGATCATACGAGGTAGCAATGGGCACGCAAAGCACGCGTACAATTCGTGAAGTTATGCTCGATAGTGCCCACAGGATGATTGGCGAACCCGACATCGGAGAGATAAAAGCTAGGTTCTACAGACCCGAATTCGAAAAGTTCAGGAAGATGGTGGCCGTCGCGGTGGAAGTCTTAGTACTGTTGATGGTGTACGAAACGATCAATTATCTGTCATCTTCGCTCTAGCTGATGAGTATGTCCGGGTCTCTTCGGAATTGGCTACTCTGACGTAGCAGCCCACTGTCCGTCCGGAATAATAGTCGATAGAGAGGTAGGCAGCAATGTACCAGTCCCTGCTAAAGGCGAGAAGGGGATCGAATCCTCGATTGACGCTAAATTGATGGTATTCATGGGCAAGCCCAAAGGCAAGATGGCTCCTCTTTTCTATGCTCGCGTTACCTGAGCCTATTGCTATCCGTGACCCCAGCTGTTGATGGGACGCCACTGATGATAGCTTCTAACTAGAGAACAGCTCGGTAAAAGGGGCTCGGCATCGCCCCAGTACACTATCAGCTGCAACGTGATGCTTGTCTATCCAATGCTCTGCCCAAATAGGGTGACATCGTTCGGCTTATGCTAGATGATCTGATGTGCCGATAAACCCGCTGAAAGCTAAGGCCTAGGTACTTGTCTAGAAGCTGTGATTTCGTGCTGCCGTCATCTTTCAAAGCTTCAGGGGCGACGAGGCCAAAGACACCTGCCTAGGTACCTAGGTATCTATTAACAAGATAACTGCGGGTTCAAATCATAGATCTCTAATCACAGTGCACAGTAGTTCTTGATATGGACTCACGCACCTGTGATATGAACAATAAGGCAGTCCTTTCGATTCTTATCTCATTAGCGCTCCTGGACTGTAGGCAACTCCATTGTCGATGGATCCAAATGCATATCCGGCTCCCTAGACGCAGACCACCACCAGGAGCCGTACACGAGGAAGTGTATTGAAGGGCGGGTCGCCCATACTGCGATACAGTCGCCAAAGAGGCCAGCGAGATGTGAAGGGAGTTGCCGGTAATGCGCGGACACGCAGCACTAGCTCGACTTGCATTCAATCTAGTCCTACCGGCGTACGAAAAGGGCACGGGTGGCCTGAAGCGCCTCTCGCCACTAGTGTCCTGCCCGTGTCGACTGCTGAAGAGTGTCTCCACTCCACCGGTAATGGTGCCCATATGCGTCACACCGCCGTCTTTGAATATGGGGGTCGCGTTGCCAGGACTGCTACGTGAAACGCACACAACTATGTGAACTGCTTCGAGAGCATTCGAAATCTCTCGGCTCTCGGATACGGTCTGCAGGACGCGACCAGAAATTATTGATCGGTACCTAGGTTAGGTAGTAAGCCAGAGAAAGATGTGCTGCGTTGACATAGAACAGTAACAAATATGTCGGGTAGTGACTGTTATACCTTTGAATGTGTGTGAGCGTGCGTCGAGTGGTCTGTTGACATAGTCTCCACAAAGCTCAGAGAAAGCTTTCGAAGCGACTGACACTGTACAAATGAAAAAATATGACCTAGATTCCCACCGTCTTGGCAAACGTGGATAGCCGGCACTTATATATTGAATCTGGCATTACCTATTCCAGATGCCGACGATGGATAAGTAGGGATCCGCCTTGGAAATGCTTGATTTGACCTCATCTAACGCATCAGGAGTGCCAAACATACTTCCTAGAGAGATAGGGTTACGTAGTAGGGTTTGGGTATTTGAGATATCTATCAGGCCAGCGAAAACTCCTGGTCCGCAAGCCACCGCGTGGTGATCTCACGTCAGCTAGATTGGGGAGGTACGGTACAAGCAAGTCGTATCTATCGTGTTTATGTCGATGTAGACTCTGCGAATTCAATTCCCGTATTGAATTTTATTGAAAATGGCACATGCTAGCTACGTGCGATCAGTAATATGGTGTCCCCGACCATGTTCAGCTATGCCAATGCTACAGATATGGCGGTTGTGAATAATTCGGCTCATATGTTCAAATATACCTAGGTAGTAGGCAAACTTGGAGTTCGTTTCTTAGGGAAATGAATACTGCCCCTTATTACTGCAAATGTCGTGATTGTTAAGGTAGATGAAGCCTTTTATTCGTACCTAATGCTTATTTTCCACAGCTGGTTTTCTAAGGAGAAAGCCCTTTCCTCAGTTGTATCTCTGTTTGATTTCCTTTGACCAACCCTTCCATACATACCTAGGTAAGTTTAATTAAGGGTTTAAAGTGTCTGATTTCTCCTGCATTTGAGGTCTAAAGCCTGAGAGCCATTATTATTAAGTACCAACGTATGATCAAAGAATTCCTAACGCTACCAGTTTATACCTGACATATGATGACTTCGTGATCTGGATGACATTGTTGAATGTACCCTAACACATTCAAGTGGCGCCTCCTACCACATTCATAGTTCAGGAGGGAAGGAAACATGCGACCTTCACTCCTGGCAACGTTATATCCCACATTTTTCGTAGCTATGATCTTGCAATCTTTGCTATAGAAGCTGTAAATAATAGCTCGCGAGGTTATTCACTGATTGAAGCTTCTGCAACACCTCGATGGAGGTGTGAAGGAAATTTTCTACGTCTTCAAACTCCTCGGTTTCCAGCTCCCCTCTTCGGACATCTAAATGTCTGGCAAGCCTGGATGAACTCAAGTAGATTGTAAGAGGCATAAACGTATGTGCCTTGAAATAACCAAGGTGCTCGTGTTCTTTCGCCAGTCGGACGATTTCTTGAGCCGCCCAGAGTCCTCGCTGTTGAAATTCCCACACCAGAGATTGGTCTTGATCATTTCTCGACAACGTCTCGATGATACGGCACAGGTATATGACGGCAGAGTGTGCAATCATGTACGAGAAAATGATCATGGGATTCTCAGCCACAGTTAGCGAAGGGTAGTTGGCATACAAATTATTAAGCCGCCGCTTCAACATGTCATCCAGCCAATCGTGTCTTGAGGAGAAGTCGAGGGGAATGTTGCTGTACAGGGTTTCTATTGTGTAGATCTGCTTGTGAGACAGTGCTCGGCTGCAGATCGTGACTATGATGGCGCATTCTGCTAGCGGCGCATATGGCCGCATTTCTGCAGATGACATGGTCTCAGCCAGGAAAGATTCTTGTGATACAAGGCCTCTCTGGAAGTCGGCGTCAAGACACGGAAGCCGTGTGAAAACCTGCCAAGAGCGAGAATTAGCTATTTTTTCCATGAGATAATCTTCCGATCCTGTGGTTCACGTCATGTGGGCGAAGACTTACCATTTCTTCGCTAAGTGTCATAGGTGCACCCTCGCTGACGCTAATAAACCGGTCAAGGCAGTAAGCCACCCAAAACGTGCGTCTCTTCTCCTCCAATGTAACTGGGTCGTCTTCGCACTCTAGTCCTAACGGCTTGGGGCTGTCAATGTCGTAGAGCTTTAAAAATTGCACTAGGCGAAAAACTCGACCGGCACTGAGCCATCCGCGACGATAATTTGTCCTACCGAACTCGTAGAAAGTAACCAGAATCCATGCCTGAACATGCTCGATTTGGCAGAGTAATGAGTCTGTGCCATTCAAATCTATCTGGTCCAGCATGAATCGAGTCTTGGCGTACAAGGCCTCCTGAAGGCCGCCAAACTGGCTTGAAAAAGCTGTAGCGGATGTCCACATTGCATACTGCAGACATTTCTGAGCCTCGCTCATGGAATTCCCAATGTTTATCCATTTGAATGTTTTTGGCTTGTTGAGGAGAGGGACTATTGGATGAACACGGTCAAAATAAAGCTGTATCCTGTAAGTAGAGTCAGCCACTTGGAGACGTCGTCATTTCTAGCGGAAAAGAAACTCACAAGTCTACTTTCATGAGGTCAGGTATGAAAACATCACCGATTGAAGTAGGACTTTGTTTTGGCGACGGGCAGGATGCTGCGATAGAAGGGAAGACCGGGAAATCAGAGAATAGCAACGGGGAGTGAGGCACGGTCTCCGGCGGTCCCCAGGTCAGGGGTATTGAAATGTTATGTGCCTGCTCTTGGTGTTGCATATCCCAATCTGGCACTGCAATAAAAAAAAGTTACTATCACTGTTTTAAATGCTAGAGATCATGGTTGAAGATGTCTCAGAGGTGTTGGAGCTAAGGCACCACCTATAGGAAGAATACAGAACGTAAGATGTAAGCTCAAGACACATACAAGAAAATTGCGTTGTGACTGTCTCTTTTTCTGGAGACTCCACTGTCAACTGAGGCTCGTGTTCATCGATTGCTAAGTTATCCTCGACTTGTGATGTAGAAAGACGGCGCTCGAGCGCTACTATCTTCACACTTAGCATCTGCCAGGCTTTCACATTGAAGATGGTACTTACCGATGCGACTACGAAGGGCGCCTATGCTACCTTTCTTAGGACCGCGAGGTACGCGACGATCGTTGACTTCGCATGGAATTTGGGCATGGGCACACGCACCGCATTGTGGGCGTTGCCTGTCGCATCGAAGCTTTTTCTTACGGCATTCTTCGTAATCAAACTTGATTAGTCTCGAGTCCATACGAAACGCCGTCGTACCATAACGGTTCCAGCCTTTTAAGACCTCGCCCGTTTGTCGTATGGTACTCAAAGACTTGTGTCGCCAGGGGCTGAGACGTTGACACGTACCTTCGCAAGCGTAGCCGGGCTGCTGACGCGGTTCGGCCCGTCCATACATGGCGCTTTGTTTGCCTAACAAATACTCGCGGTCTTGAAGTCAAGCCGGAAGCGGCTCGTTAGGTATAAACGTGTGGTGTTTATCTCAAAGCTTGATGTCGTAGTAATCGACAGGCGACTCGCTTCCAGAAGGCCAGGCGTGGGGCTTGCTGGGTTTACTGGTATACGATACTATGATGAGAGAAGTGGTTGGAATTAAGTAGGTTCTCGCCAAAATGCAGGGCGACGCTTAATCACGCCACATCGGAGCTCAAGCCTCTTTTCTTGGTTGACGTTAGTGAACATAATATATCTGGGTAAGTTTGGTGATAGTCTTAACGTGAGTGTTTACGTCGGAGACCTTTCCCGTCGTTACAATGTGATAGTCAGCTTGCATATAACTACGCCATCACTGAGGTGGGAAATTCACATTATGCTCTATGCAATGATCGCCTCCCTAGAAGCGGTAGGCGGCATTCGTCACATGGCCCCCCTGTAGTTCCGGCTCTCGCGTCGCCGTAGGATTTCACTCGTCTAACTTATTCCTAACCGCAATGTTCCATCAGAGGTCATCTATATCCATAAGCAGGTCCATCCATCCGAGATCTGATAAACGATACAGTTGCACTGACTGCCCCCCGCTTAGGGCGGCTGCATCCTGACCCTGTAGCTTGTTCCGACTACCGACGCAAGGCTCATGTATGTAGATAAGGCCTGTCGCGATATCTAGGAAGCATACCGAGCTAGTAACACAGCTTCCGATCTCCGCTCGATGCCTAGATATGTACTGTAGATGGGTGCCTACGATAATCTCATGCAATATGGCGTATGAGGATGAGGTGATATGTACTTCGAGTCATTACCTAAGCCTCTAGAGGTGCCATTGGAGCTCCAATGTCTTAACACGGAATTATAGATGTTGTTATATCTCCGGTATCTAGCCCAGCCACTCTTCCCAGGGTCAATAACGCTAAACAAGAAAGACGGTCAATCAATGAACAAGACCAACCCATCAATCATATGTACAGGAATTTGCGAAGTATTGTGGTCAGTCGTTTATGTTAGCTAATTTCCGATAAACCAATGACATTCATAGCGTCCGTAGTATATGATTTGACAAATACTTAGAGTAGAACGCGTCTTACAACATCATGGAGAGGCTCTCGCTTCTCCATATAAGTTTGAGCTGAGACTAGTGTAGATCATGGACTCCTTAAAGCTGAGAATAAAATAAGGCCGAATTGACCCTAGGCTGGGAGCTGGTGATTGGCTGTCATTCTACATTGCTTTTAACGCAAAGCAGAGTCATCCGAGGGACATGCGGCGATGTCACAGTCATTTATTTGCAGTGGCTACGTCTCGACAAGCTTGGGTTTAAATAGACTACATAACATGTCTGGACCGACGTCAACCCAGTCGCTATAAACGCAGAGTACCACCTGTCATGCCAGCATTTTCATGTCTGGGGCTAGCTAAAGCCTAGACTCATGTCAGGCCACCGCCATGCGTGGCTAGGTTCATATGCCCATATATGCTGATATCTTGCCGTGATCGTCTCAGACACAGTGTCAGGGAGTGGAGAGGACCCTGAGGCTAGGGATGTAACACGGTGTAAAAGGCAGTAGATAGAGGCTCGCTGGTGGATACCAACCTACCTAGCTGGTATGAAGACCTATTAATAACTAACCTACGGATTACATCCAACACTCAGGGTCATTCGGACCCCTATATACCCCACATCATAAGAATATCAAGTAGATTACCACCTGATCTGTAGCCTCCCGATCTCTTACCCCTGACACACGGCAGATACTGTAGGAAACTTGAACAGCCCTGGACGCCTTTTGAAATGAAGAAAATAACAGTGTGAGATGGTTAGTATCAAGGTGACTAGGTACCTAGTACTGCTTACGGCCACTAGAGATCGTAGAGCCGCGACGTAAGAACTGGAGGATGTCGAAAATGGATACCCCTGCGTTTGCTGCTAGCGCTGACGTGCTTTAAGCCGGCCACATTTTGTGCCATGTCGTGACAGTGCAGTGGCGCGAAGCGAGTGTTGCGAGCCATGGTCTTATCCTGCAAGTTTCGCCCGGAACTTCGATTCAGCCTGGGCCTTCATTATGTGGCGGCATTGTCGTGATACAGTGACAAACTCGATGGCGATGGAGACATCTTTGTGGCTTCGGACTGTGCGACCTGCCCTAATCGTTCTCTCCATACCGTCCCACCGCGCTTGGCAACATATCCCACAGAGGTAACAACGCCGAGGCCTATGGATGCTGCTGGGAGACCTTGTGGGCTACGATGCGCTACACCGTTCTGGTAACTACCTCCGGCTGAGAAGTTGCTTGGCCTGGGATACTGGGAGCGAGAAGAGGATAGTAAAAAAGTCCAACTTGATCCCTCGAAACACTTAGCGCAAGACGCGGTAATGCGATCGCTAGACTTGATTCCTTGTGCGGTAGTTGTTAAGTTAACTCGGGTGGCAATATCGGCATAGGCGTCTAGGTTGAGAGAAAGGCTCCTTTCTGCATTCATGCTTCGACGCTCTCCAGATTCGTGACCTTGGTAGGCTTCTGCAACTTGGACAGCTGCCTGAAGACTCGCTGTATGCGCAGAATGGACTCTATCGACCACATGTCACACTCATGGACGAAGGATAGGAGAAAGACGATTCCCAGCATATTCCTGATAAACCAGCGGAAATCTGAAGTGACTGCAGAGCCAACACGTTCGGCTGATCAACCTATGGTTAGCCAAAATAGTGACTTTAACCAAGTGCATGGATGCTCAATAGTTCCAATATCAGCGGCGTTAGACTTCTGGAAATTGATTTGCTCTTGTCAAAGAATGTGCATACTCGACCATGCGCCCTGATGGAGGGTAAGGCGACAGTTTCTGGTAGGCTTTCTGTAATATGGTAAATTGCGCAGCTGAGCTCCCGAGTCCAGCCTGCTGACCGCCAGAGTCATCATCGCTTAAAATCAGCGTCACATCCGTTTTCCGTACGATCATTCCGGAAATGCTGCAGAAAGCATGACGTTAGAGGAGTACGATTCTTCTCCTAAATTATGGACCTCGAGCCCACAACCACTGGATGATATATCTCATAGGATATACCATCGCACCTAAACAGATAGAGATGTTAACAATCCTTTCCTCTTCCTCGCCTGCACGAAGTTAGAAATATGTAGGCGGTGGGATTAAATGTAATAAAGGGGTAATCTTACATAGGTCCTCCTTCAAGTAGCAGGCAAAACGTGAATTGTAGGTCAAGCTGATCTTGCAGTCTCCATCATGGAAATCTTCCCATCTGTTTTGAGCAGTAGCGAACATTACCTAGAGATAGTATGAGACGAGTCTTTCGGGCACACAGAACTTGAGAGGAAACAATCAAGTCGTAAATTCCTAGCTCAAATCCATGCATGAAGTAGCCTTGTTCGATATCAAGGCTCTTTTATTGGAAAAGTCTCCCTGGCTTCAAACCCTTCCTTCGCATCTTCATCGTCACAAGGGCGCAGCTCAGTGTAAGCCCCGGCACACTCATTCTCTTCTGTAACAATCGAGTCTTGAGCTTGTGACTACCTAGTACCTAGGGTATCGACCTGCCTCCGGCATTGAGTGACTGAAGTGCCACTCAGTAGCAGGTATGCAGATAAAACCAGTACCGGGCAGATCATGTCCGACTGCCCAGAACGGCCATGTATCGAGGATAGGTCAAATATATTATTTTTATGTTTCTGTGGCGGGATGTTTCGGTCTGTTTCAAGGACGAGCGAGCTGAGAAGATCGCGTGGTGCTCTGAGTCGGTCTTAAGGCTCTGTTATGGCGCGATTCGGACCAGTCTCACGTCTGATGACTCCAGGGGTAGTGAGGGGGGTCTTAAAAGATATGAAGTCTTACTCGTCTAAAAGGGAAGTTGACAGCGCCCTAAGTTAACTGAATATTTCCTTCGTAGTAGGTCGCGGACGAGATTATGTATTGTCTCAATCGCGCTGATTTGTTCTGACAAGACAAGAATCTTTCAGCCTTTGATTTCTGGCAGGTCAGGGTATCGAGCCATTAGGTATGAGCTCCGTGCGGTCCAATCTCAGTTATCATGTCCGCATGTCCGCGTCTTCAAAGCACATCTGTTAGCAGGCCTCGATGAAATGGACGCGACCTCTACCCTAGTGAGCTAGCGTTGACATGCTTCCGACGCCAGACCTCTAGCCAACCCTATACTGATGGCCGACTTTTTACTCAGCTCCCGCTATATGAGTAGCGCTCTTGCCGCTTGGGTAAGGGTACCCAGTGACGGCGGGACAGGCAATACCCCTTGATCAGAGCAGTTCCACCAAGGTGGTCGGCAGCGCAACGCAAGCAGGGATATTGAGATGCTGTTCACCTTGGAAGCACTCTCGTCTCGCGCAAGTTCCTCCAGTGTAGTTAGCGTCCTTGTAGGATGTCTTGTACCTTGAGCGCGAACAAACCTATCAGAAATCAAGCTGACCAGAATTTCCTGAGGGGTTGCTCAGATTCTATCAGGCAGATACGCATTGATCAGCCCCCTTTTCCCTGTCCACCACTGAGCACCTTGGCCAGTTTCCGCCCTTCAGCCAGTCCGGTGTGCTTCGAAAACGTTGTACGGGTCGGATCAAACCCTCCTTCTGATAACACTCTCGTCCATGCGGCCTCTGTGCTTCTGCGTTTCACCGCCTTGATTTACGCCGGATCATAGCTCGAATGGGATACCTAAGACGCCATAACTATGAGCACGTCGAAATGCAGCATGTAATTTGCACCTGCGACAACGACATGTCCGATTCCCCTACTCTCAGGCTATGACAAGTTTGATGAACTGCGGTGAACGTAGTAAAATACCCGGCGTCGATAGTTACGCTGGCTCCCGGAACTTGTAGAAACAGGATAGTCTGTTCGACGCCACGGTAGCACAACCCGGCTGCAGAAAGTGAGGCAAGGTCTCGGGATCCCGCATATGGCTTTAATTTTGTCCATTGCAAAAGAAACCGCTAGCGATGGCGGAGGTGCGCGACCCATCAATATCGTGAAATGTAAGGTCAGCTAAATTGTATTGAAATAAAACTCTCAGCTATGATCTAGTCACCATTAGAGACGAACCACTTTTAAATATTCGTATGCCAGGTACTGGTATCTGCCTGAGCGACTGCGAGACTCCACAGCTGCCGCGTCCGACGGAAGATTGAAGAAGTTAGTATCGAAGACAGCATCTCGCGTCAAGGGATACCCACACGGACATTGAGATATGTAGACTTCCAGTTATCAAAAATAGCCTTATTCAAAGTAGCAGCTTGATATATTTACTGTGTCAGCCGTATTGTTCGCACGAAAAACTTCATCAGAATTGAATCTTGAAGAGGGAATATCGCTCCATACACTGCGGCTCTCCGTGCATTGGTATCTTCCAAAGATATTATGTATGGACTATCAGCATCTCCGGCCATTCGGTAGGCCGTGCCAATCACGGCGATCGGTAAATTTTGATTCATTTTGAAATACAGTGGGCAAGCTCCGTTGGGATAGCCCGAGGGATAGGGTGAGACATTGAGATAGTTTGCAACACAAAAAACTTCATTATTTTTTTTAAGGATATTTGCTCAAGAAGGGTAGCTCTTTGACTGTTTGGTACCTATTATTGACTTCGTACAACTCGAGCAATTTTTCGAATCGCCTCTCATGCTCTAATCCTGCTGGGGTTATTCTTTACAAGATTAAATTGTATAATTATATCAGGATCGTCATCCTTATACGACGGCCGCGGACTTCCAACTCGAATTTCAGTTCATAGCTGGCCACCCAACCTCTCCGTTGATCGCAATTCAGTAGATTCATCTTGCTGTTTTCATATAATCAGTAAATATACTCCGATAAAGTCATGTAAAGTCCGGCGTGGAATTCCCCCCCAAAAAAGGCGTATTATTATCCAAATAACTCAGTAATCGCGGAAAAGGAATCCACTAGATTTAGATCTGGAACGATTTGAAACTACCTCATGAGAACTCCGATGATTGGGAGTTCTAGAAATTCCGGCTCTTAAGTGGCTAATAATTGTCCGACCTACATCTGTTACCCCTTAGTTAGACCCTTTATTAAACCTATCATCAGTCATAACCTGGGTTCCTGGCGTAAATCCTGATAGTAACCTGCTGATTTCCCTTCTCACTCTTTCGGGTACTCTATTTGGGTGTTTTCAAAGAATGCAATAACCTATCTCCCAACCCCCAATTCCATCCATTCTCATCCTTCAACTCATAAAGTCGGTTCTCTAGACTTCACAAGTGACCTCAACGTCAACAAGTCTACTTCCTATCTGGATCTCACGACAATGCCTCATACAATAGAGCTCGAGGAGCCGTCTGCAAATACTCTTTTGCTCTTTGGTCCACAGTCTTTGTCATATGACGAGACTTATTTCGAGCGCGTTCGCCTGGCTATACTCGGCGACGAGAGAAATCGCTGGATAGTCGACGTGATTGAGGATCTCTCTACCTACTGGAAGGAGTTATGCGACCGCATTCCAAGCTTGAGTACAATACCAGGGGACAGCTGGCTACGACGGAATGCGCGTTGGCTACGACATGGCGGAGCGGAAGAGCAACGGTCTTCACCACTCCCTAATGTTATTCTCAGCCCATTGGTGGTTATCAGCCACCTCGTCGAGTATATTCAACACTCGACGTCCTCCGATGGACAGCTAGAAGCATTTCACGACAGCCATCGCCCGAATACCGAGACTCTGGGATTCTGCGTCGGTATCTTGAGTGCGTTCGTTATCTCGAGTAGTTCGACACGGGCTCAGTTCTGCCAGAATGGCGCGGCTGCGATTCGACTAGCTATGGTAATTGGTGGTCTTGTCGACGCACAAAATGTTGGAAGCCAGTCTGTTTCCCTCGCAGCGACCTGGAAGTCGGAACAGGCCGCACACAGGCTTCAACGAGTTCTTGAAAGCTTCCCCGACGTAAGTGAACCGAATGGTAGATGTGGATATTTACAACATTAACATGAATATCTACAGACGTACGTTTCCGTTTCATACGACGAGAACCGAGCTACCCTCACGGCTTCGGAGAGTTCTGTTTCACCCCTTAAGGCAAAGCTCAACGAAGCCGGCATTAGTACCAGTGAGATCGGTTTGCATGGGCGTTTCCACACCCCTATTTACGACCGTGAACTAAAGACTATCATTTCTTTTTGCGAGGGCCACCCTGGCTTCAGACTCCCAAATGCGTCTAAACTCGCTATACCAACTCGCTCGAACTCTGGAGGCCGTCCTATCACTGAGGGATATCTTCACGAGGTTGCTCTGCGAGCGATCCTTGTAGAGCATTGTGACTGGATAAAGAGCTTGCAGACGGTGAGCTCGGTGTTACTCATGAAAGATGAATCGCAAGTCGTGGTATTCGGGTCTGAGCGGTGCATTCCTCCGTCTATTCAACGCACAATTGACGCCAAAGTGACATATTGTCAAGACAACAGTGGCAGTCAGAACCCTGCGTCCAGTATCAGGGATGATGATATTGCCGTGGTTGGCATGTCTTGTAATGTGGCTGGCGCTCAAGACCTGGAAGAGTTTTGGCAAATTCTGATCGAGGGCAAATCCCAGCATAAAGAGGTTTCGAATGATCGCTTTGGATTCGAGACGGTCTTTCGACCAGAGGGTGATGCAAATCGCACATGGTACGGGAACTTCATCGACAACTACGACACCTTTGATCATAAATTCTTCAAGAAGACACCCCGAGAGGCGGCTTCGATGGATCCCCAGCAAAGACTGCTCTACCAGGCCGCATACCAAGCAGTTGCGCAATCAGGCTACTTCCAGAAGTCTCTGACGACTCTGGACACCCAGGTTGGATGCTACATAGGTGTTTGTGCAACTGACTACGAGAACAACGTAGCACACCACCAGCCAAATGCGTTTTCAGCCACTGGAAACCTGCGAAGCTTTATTGCTGGCAAGATTAGCCATTATTTTGGTTGGACAGGCCCAGGTCTCACCATTGATACGGCTTGCTCAGCATCAGCCGTCGCCATTCACCAAGCTTGTCGAGCCATCTTGACTGGCGAATGTACAGCAGCTTTGGCCGGAGGCACGAACTTCATCAGCTCGCCACTATGGTTCCAGAACCTGGCTGCGGCATCCTTCCTGAGCCCGACCGGACAGTGCAAGCCTTTCGACGCCAAGGCAGACGGCTACTGTAGAGGTGAAGCAATTGCAACGGTATTCTTGAAGAAAATGAGCCAGGCTATCGCTGACGGAGATCAAATTTTTGGAACTATCTCCGCTACTGCCGTCTACCAAAATCAAAACTGCACCCCGATCTTCGTTCCGAACGCGCCAAGTCTGTCTGATCTCTTCAGGACTGTTCTACACAAGTCTGGGCTGGACGCTAAACAGATTTCGTTTGTAGAAGCCCATGGAACTGGTACGCCGGTTGGCGACCCTGCCGAGTACGATAGTATTCGCCAGGTCTTCGGTGGTCGTTCGGGACAGGCACCTCTCCAGTTCGGTTCCGTCAAGGGTCTTGTTGGTCACACGGAGGGTAGCTCTGGAGTCGTCTCCTTAATCAAGGTGCTCCTGATGATCAATGAGGGTTACATTCCGCCTCAAGCGAGCCATTCTGTGCTGAACCCTTCTATCAAGATCTCTCAATCCGATAATATGGCAATTACCACCACAGCGTTGCCTTGGCAAACTGACTTCAGGGCAGCACTCATCAATAATTATGGAGCATCGGGCTCAAATGCCTCTCTTATTGTCAAGCAAGCACCACGACTTGGCTCGGCAGCGTCAATAGAAGCTCCCACAACACCCACCAAGCTTCCCTTTTACATATCCGGATTTGATGAGAAGGGTACTCGAAACTACGTGGCTAGACTGCGCCAGTTCCTCAAGGCTCGAGCAGCGGCTGGTGCGAAAATTGAATTGGAAAACCTAGCGTTCAACCTGGCTCGCCAATCAAACTGGTCTCTCGAGTCAGCTTTGATCTTCAGTTGCCAATCGATGGAAGAATTGGACGACAGACTTGCTGCGTTCGAATCTGGGGATAGCAGCCTTCCATCCATTACCTCTCCAGCATCGAGACCAGTCATTCTCTGCTTTGGTGGGCAGATATCCACATTCGTCGGATTAGATCGTCAAGTCTATGATAAGGTGAAGGTATTACGCGATCATCTCGACAAGTGCGATGCCATTTGCCGTTCCATCGGCGCTGGCAGCATATACCCTGGGATCTTCCAACGTGAGCCAGTTGGCGATGCCTCAAAACTTCAACCCATGCTCTTTGCGATACAATATGCTAGCGCAATGAGTTGGATTGAGTGTGGTGTTACGCCGACTGCCATCGTTGGCCATTCGTTCGGGGAGTTGACGGCGCTATGCGTGTCGGGCGTACTAAGTGTCAAAGATACCCTCAAGATGATCTTCGGACGGGCAAAAATCATCAGAGATGGTTGGGGCCCCGAGAAAGGTGCCATGATGGCGGTTGAAGCCGACCGTGATGTAGTTGAGAGGTTGCTGGCTGAAAGCAATTCGGAGGTTACCATCGCTTGCTTCAACGGACTACGAAGCTTCACATTAGCCGGATCTGTGGCCTCGATTGACGCTCTCTCCAGCTATATTTCAAGCCACGCGACTTACTCATCAATGAAGTTCAAGAAGCTCAACGTAACTAATGCCTTCCACTCAACACTTGTTGAGCACCTAAGGCCTGAGTTAGAGCATGTCGGAAGAGACATAGACTTCATGCAGCCTAAGATTGCCCTAGAGAGGGCCACCGAATCGAAGAACACAGAGAGACTTACTTCTTCCTATGTCGCCGACCATATGAGGAACCCGGTCTACTTCGATCATGCCGTTCAGAGACTCTCGAGGCAGTATCCCGCGGCTATCTGGCTTGAAGCCGGTTCTAACTCCACAATCACGACGATGGCTGCCAGAACGCTCAACATGCCGAATGATTCACACTTCCAGCCTGTCAACATCACGAGTGGTCAGGGCTTGCCACAGCTTGCGGATACCACGTTGAGCTTGTGGAAGGCAGGTCTGCGCGCTGCTTTCTGGACACATTCCAAGTCTCAGACCTACCAATACGCTCCCATACTCCTACCCCCGTATCAGTTCGACAAACATCGGCACTGGCTCGATTTCAAACAGCCACCTAAGTTGGGCATTGCAGAGTCCGCCCTGCAAGGCCAGCAGGATGCGAAGACTGATGAACTCCCAACAGCGCTATTCTCGTTCTTAGGGTACCGAGACAATTCTCAGGATCATCCCCGCTTCCGCATAAATACAATGATTGACAAATACAAGGACATTGTGTCCGGGCATATAATTGCGAAGACAGCTCCGATTTGCCCAGCAACTCTGCAAGTGGACATGGCTATCGAGGCCATTATGAGCATCCAACCTGAGCTTCAGAAGGAGAACATGCACCCGCAGATCTGCAATGTCATAAATCAATCGCCAATTTGCGTCAATCCGTCCAGGTCCGTGTTCCTCAACTTCGCCCGCATCGCCAATAACAAGCATGTCTGGAACTTCGAAATCGTCAGCAACGACGTGAAGCCAGGGGAGACAACCCATGTCACCGGAGAGATTCGGTTCCAAGCCCCTGATGATTCTCAATACCGCCTCGAATTCAGCAGGTTCGAACGGCTTGTCAGCCACCAGCGATGTCGCCAGATCCTCAACTGCGACGATGCAGATGACATCGTCCAGGGCCGTAGCATCTACAAGGTCTTTTCGGAAGTGGTAGATTATGGAAAGACTTTCTTCGGCTTGCAAAAGCTTGTCGGGCGGGCAAGCGAGTCTGCGGGCCGCGTTGTGAAAAAGCATTCTGGAGAGACGTGGCTTGACCCCTTCCTCGGCGACTGCTTCAGTCAAGTTGGCGGTATTTGGGTCAACTGCATCGCTAATGAATCTTCTGCGGATATGTACATCGCCAATGGATTCGAGCAATGGATGAGGTCGCCCAAGGTGCTCAAACACGAAGGAGGTGGCCCGTACGACCAGCAAGAAGAGTGGCACGTCTTGGCTCATCACAACCAGGCAGCTTCGGGCAATGCCTTCATGACCGATATCTTCATTTTTGACGCCAGTACCGGAGACCTGGTGGAAGTCATCCTTGGTATCAATTACGCGAGGGTGGCTCTGGCGTCCATGAGCAAGCTACTCACCAGACTCACCCCAGGCTTATCAACAACACGTGCGTACGTAGAGGACACCAAGGCATCTCCCCATGATGCTCAAATCTCTGCGACTTCCAATGAAACTGGGCCATCACCAGCCGTTGAAGCTCCAAAGCGAGCTAGTGGTCACGGGAGATCCGATCTCCTGCGTAAGCTGAAGGCCGTGCTGGCTGAGATAACAGGCCTGGAGCCCGAAGAGATAGGGGATAATGTCGATCTGGGAGACGTTGGAATTGACTCGCTGATGGGCATGGAGATGGCTCGCGAAGTCGAAACCACGTTTAGCTGCACCCTAGACACGGACGAACTAATGAATGTCACGGACCTGCCAAGTCTTCTCCGATGTCTCCAGTCGGCACTGGGAGAATCAAGTGATGATGGATCCGATACCACTGCAGATCAGACTTCAGGGGAGAATAGTGGAAGCTCGAAAGACACTCCTCCATCTAGCAACGCCACCTCAATCTACACTCGCGAGGAGCCCCAGGCTTCAAAGGTCGACAACGGCGGCCAGGCCGAGGCAGTCAACCTACCAGCATCAATCATTCTAGATGCTTTCCGCGAGTCAAAATCGCGTACGGACCACTTCATCGAGGATCACAGATGCTCGGGCTACCTCAACAACGTGATGCCCCAGCAAGCCAAGCTCTGCATCCAACTCACAATAGAGGCGTTCAAAGAGCTGGGCTGTGATGTCGCAGCGGCCCGACCTGGGCAGGTACTGCAACGCATCCCATTTGCGCCCCAGCACGACCGACTTCAGATTTACCTGTACCAAATGCTCGAAGAGACTCGCATTATTGATCTCGATGGGGATCGCATCACTCGCACCGCCATCCCCTTACCTTCCAAGACAAGCGACGAGATCCTCCAGGAGTTGCTGCGCAATTACCCGGACCACAACTATGCCAATCAGTTAGCTCATTGGACTGGTTCGAAGCTCGTCGAGGTTCTTCAGGGGAGGGCTGATGGTATCAAGTTGATTTTCGGTAACGAGAGGGGCCGCGAGCTTGTCGCTGGTCTCTATGGTGATTCACTCCTCAACAAGCTGTCGTACCAGCAGATGATGGATTTCCTAAACCGACTAGTCACGAAGCTCTCCCAGCTTGATCAGAGTGGCACATTGAGAATCCTCGAAATGGGAGCCGGGACAGGTGGTACGACCAAGGTGCGTAGACATACCTAACTGTAACTCAGGATTCATGAACTAACATAAACACAGTGGCTGGTACCCATGTTGGCGAAGCTCGGGGTTCCAATCGAGTACACGTTTACTGACCTCTCGGCCTCCTTCGTAGCTGCTGCTAGGAAGAAGTACAAGGAGTACCCGTTCATGAAGTTCGCCGTGCACGACATTGAAAACCCGCCGTCCGACGCCGCGATGGTCGGCTCCCAGCACGTCGTCATTGCCAGCAACGCGGTGCACGCAACACACTCGCTCACGGTGTCTACCGAGAACATGCGCAAGTTCCTGCGGCCCGACGGGTTCCTAATGATGCTGGAGATGACCAACACGCTCTACTGGGTAGACATGATATTCGGCATTCTCGAAGGCTGGTGGCTATTCGACGATGGTCGAACCCACGCCATCTCGAACGAGTCTCGATGGGAGAGGGAGCTCCATTCCGTGGGATACGGCCACGTTGATTGGACCGATGGCCAGTCTCCCGAGGTGGGCATTCAGAAGATCTTCATCGCCTTGGCGTCTGGGCCTAGGCTCGACCGCCTGCCTGCAGCTTCGTCATCTCTCGGGAACCTTCCGATCACCAACCACGAGGCCCGTAGATCGGCTGTGGAAGCATACGTCAAGAGTTCCACCCAAGGATTTCATGTCCCTAAGTACTCCGGCACTTTGATTAACGCCTCGAGCAGCTCGAACTGCGTCCTCGTAACTGGTGCGACAGGTAGCTTGGGCTGTCATTTAGTGACCCATCTCGCCAGCTTGCCTTCGGTCCAGACAGTATACTGTTTCAACCGACGCAGCAAGATGGATCCCGTGGCCCGGCAGGTCGAAGCCTTGGAGTCCAAGGGAATCATCCCGGACGCGTTTTCGCTCTCGAAACTCAAGGTTTTTGAGACTGACACCTCGAAGCCGATGCTTGGTCTCCCACAAGACCAATACGAGAGTCTCCTAAAATCAGTGACACATATCGTGCATAACGCCTGGCCGATGAACGGAAAGAAGCCGGTTAAGGGTTTCGAGTCGCAGTTTGCCGTGATGCGCAACCTCGTCGACCTCGCGGCGGGGGCTTCGGCGCGACGCTCTACCGGATCCAAGGTCTCCTTCCAGCTCATCTCGTCAATTGCGACTGTAGGCCACTACCCACTGCACAAGGGCACCCCGAATATCCCCGAGGAGCGCATGGATATCGAATCGGTTCTGCCCAACGGCTACGGCGACGCGAAGTACGCCTGCGAGCGCATCCTCGACGAGACTCTGCACACCCAGCCTGACCTATTCCGCCCGATGGCAGTGAGACTTGGTCAAGTTTCCGGTTCATCGGTCAGCGGGTACTGGAACCACTTGGAGCATTTCGCGTTCCTCGTCAAGTCAGCCCAGACTCTGCGTGCCCTGCCAGACTTCGACGGCCCCCTATCTTGGACGCCTGTGAACGACGTGGCCGGAACGCTGGCGGATCTTCTGCTAGGCAGCGTGCAGCCGTATCCAGTCTACCACATCGACAACCCCATCCGGCAGCCGTGGAAGGAGACGTTGCCCGTGCTAGCCGACGCGCTGGGGATCCCGAGAGACCGTATCGTCCCGTTCAAGGAGTGGATCCAGCGAGTCCGAAGCTTCCCGGGACAGGCCGAATGGGATAACCCTGCTGCCATGCTAGTAGATTTCTTAGAGCAGGACTTCGAGCGCATGTCTTGCGGCGGCGTGCTTCTGGGCACCGCGAAGACCCTAGCGCACTCGGCCACGTTCCGTGGTGTTGGACCTGTCAGTCCGGATGTTGTACACAAGTATGTGCATGCTTGGAAGGAGAGTGGATTTTTGCGATGATAGATTGGGATAGATCGGTATTAGATGTAAAGGGTATAAATCGTTTTTTGTTGTATTAGTTTCATAATGTGGTAGTTTAAAATCGTGGTCGGCAATTCATATATAGAGGTGTAATTACGGGTAGATTTAGCTTGATAACTTAACTTTCTAATAGTGGTCAGTTTTCAGTACAATGATTAATATTTGGTTCTCATAACTCGAGGAATCCTCCATTCTGGTTCATGAAGTCCTACGGAATTTGAATCGAGCCGTAACACACCGCGTAGAAGATGAGGAGAATTGAGTAAGAATGATTGATTAGTTTATAGGGCGATTTATTGATGGACTGATTAATGAGTCAGGGGATTTATCACGTAGTACCTCTTTTGATGGATTCAAAGACGCGTTGGATTGTGATGTAATCTCATGTACAAGATCACGTGATATAAAGCCAGTTATGTAATCTACCAGCTGCCCATTCTGCTATCCATATTGTTCAGCTGGAAATGCACAAAGATGCCGAGCATGGGCACTTTCTCCCATCATTTTGCCAATTTTACGAAAGAATCCACCGCATCATCTACACAAGTCTTCAGATCTCTATATTCTATGCCCAGCACCTGACGCGACTTAGAATTGTCCCATCCGTACGCATCAGACGGCATATCGTCCGGCGCGCTCTCCGGCGGCAGCCTGCCAGCCATCTCAGAGTGGGACGCGCGGATCACATCGGCGATACGTTTGGTAGTAAAGTAACCGCCCACGATGAAGAAACGCTGTCCACTAGCCTCGGGGACCTCCAGAGCCCGCACATGCGCTTCCGCCACATCGCGCACGTCGCAGAATATGTAAACCGGCCCAGTAGGTGGCAGGCCATCACGAAAATGACCGAGGAATGTGTCTCGAATCCGCTGGTTGGACGTGTTCAGAGAGTCGAGCGTAGTCAGGTGGCGCGGCGCAGGCCCAAACACAAGAGGCGGATTCAGAACGACTAGGTCGAACGCGGGCTTCTTCTCAGCAAGCATAAACTCGAACGCCGCCTTCTCGGCATAGATCTATCACGTTTGGTTATTAAGAAATGCCAAGGTTTGCAAAGACACAAGACACGCAAGTCATCACGGCTCGGGATCATACCTTGCTTGATCTGTAAGCCAAGCGGGGGTTCATTGCTTCTTCCCACGATGTCTCGCCATATACACTTTCATCATATACCTCCGAGTGGTTGAAAGGATTTATGATAGTGGCAGAGGAGGAGAGCAGCACTACCCGCTCTACAAGCGGCGCGTATTCTCTCACAGACTTGAGAATTCCCGTCGTCCCTTGAACTGCCGGGTTGATGAAGTCATTCATCGGATCCGTGACGTTGAAGTGAAAAGGACACGCCGTGTGGATCACATATTTGAAAGGGTGGCATCGGACAGCCTGCGATAGGACTTAGCACCTGCAAACGACATTGTCAAAGCAGGGAAAGCTTCTCACCTCGTCGAAGGCTCCCTCCTGTACGATATCCTTTACAACTACGAAGGAGAGCCTCGATCTAAGGTCCTCCGGGTAAGCGGATCGAATTCGAAGGCCCTTCTCTTCAGATCTCACAGTCGCTGTCACGTAATACCTTATGGCGTGTTAGCTCCGGCTCATCAGTTCGAATTTTTCTCTTATCTAATACTTACTGGCGCGCAAGGAGCGTGTCTAGAATATGAGATGCGATAAAGCCGCTTCCACCTATTGCGAAAATACTTCATCAGAATGAGATCTATCCGACGATCCATAGAACTTACCAGTGAGAAGAACGTGACGAGAGTCCATCTTGATCTGTCTATCGAAGTGCAATGAAGTTCCTTCTGACAATGGCAGGACTGTTAGTTACTCTGACAGACTAGAGGAGAACGAGCTTGAAAGTCTTTGGTAGTAAGTTAATTCACTGCTGACTGAGCTAAGATAGTCCAGAGACGGGAGCTTTCTGCCACCACTGACAATCAGAACTCCGGACTCAAAACTCCGAATAGAGCAATCCCGATTTAGACTGAATTCAATTACAGGATATGGTGTATGCCTTGTTCTTATTGGAGGTTGACTTTATGAGTGTCTCCCTTACTCGATCCTCTCATCGCCACCTTTGAGCGACCTACCTTCGAGAACCTAGATGGGTTACGCCACGGATCAAGGGTATTCGGTCGGGATCACCACATGATCATTGAGATTCCGCCTTTTCAACTTGGGTCAAGATCGCCAGACAAGTCCTTGAGCTCACCGAAACTTGTGCGATAACAGTTTAGAATTTGTAGAAATCTAAGCCTGTCTATCTACTCTCCACTTCACCAAGCACCGAGGATAGAAAGTTAGCGGCTAAAGGACAATACCTACCTCTTATTAATCTTGCCCCCCGAATGTGGCTTCCGGATTTACTTCACCAACACCTGAGACCTAACCAGCCTTCCGACACAAATGGCTTTCAAGTGTAGAACCTAGAATACGGTCGGCAAAGGCACCTATGCCGATGAATACGCATTGTGAGATCTTCAACTTGGACGCGCATTGCAGCAATTCTTATCCAACTCACGTGCTTGCTCTTTCAACCCAATGCACTCCGCGACCGTGGTCTGCTCCCTGCCCACCATCCAGTCTGCAAGCTCTGTCACTCGCGATGGGCAAGGTCCCGGCGAGGCCCACAGCCAGGAAGACGTACATGGGAGCGCCGACGGGGACTGCCGACGGGGACTAGATCCGGCAGCCAGAATGCCGAAGTCGGCCGCGCAGGTCGCTACCTAAGTTAGGAGCAGGGAGCCGACGTCGAGGGTCGAGTTGGTGCCGCCGGCGTACACTGGCACGTCTTGTCTGGGATGCTCGCCAGGAACGTGGCGTAGCTGCGCACTTCCCACTCGTTGACCTACTGGCTGAGGTCGACCCGCATGCGCGACGCAACTTGGGACAGTGCCAGCAACGCTGGAGATGCTAGGTCGCGGTGCGCGAACCGCGAACTCCATCTTGGCCACTTCGTATCCCAATATGAAGCCAGGTACGAGGTAAAGGATATTCTCATCGAGCATACACACCTGACCTTTTCGGCAATCTCTCCATAGGACCAGTAGAGATCCGTATAGATCTTTGCGCACAGGAGTCTATCGCCATGGAATGTCGTTATGATTCCCTTTTTATCATACCACAGGTCCATCGTCTCAATGCTCGCGAACTACTTGAGAGCTGCAACTACAAATTCCTGCGACACGCCGGCTCCCATCCAACACCCCGCGGCATGATTGTATGTCTTCAGCTGAGGGACCTAGCCCCTAAAATCTTGAAATCAGTTTCGTATTGTCCCCACAAAGCACTAGTCACCGTAGCATGATGCACGGTGTGGTTTGGTCCAGTCTGCATGACAAGCATCTACATCTCCAAACGTAGTGGTTGAGTGAGGTGAATGCCAGGTGTTCCCTGCCAGGTGCTCTATCTAAATACTACTAACACGGTAGAAATAAGCTTATGTACGTCTTGCTAGAGTCATTCCAATCAATTTTATCCTCCATTAGATTACTGGCCGAAAACTCCGAAGTCCGACTTCACTGTCGTTGTTAAATTGCGGCAGCAATACATGCCAACATGAGTTTAGGTGCTGTGACCGACAATACATCGAGGGCACTCCCATATCTCGAGTCGCCAAAATCTCACAATTCTATGCTCTTAAAATTCTTCAGTGGTATATTCCCTTGAGATTGTTTGCTCGCGTTACGATGCCTAGACGATGACAGTTCGAGATTCGGTCGATGTTGTCATCGGCCTTCTCTACCAAACTGACTGGCTCAACATTCACGGAAAGGCACATGCGTTTCCTAAACTCGGAGCCGGTATTGGTTCTACGCCCCATGCTGAGCGAGCCATGGAAACCGTTAGATCGACGTATCCATTAGTTTTCGAAGATAGCGATGCGGATATCAACGGTTTTTCGCTGTGTTGCTAGACTCAACCATTATCACGATGATCCAGCAACCCCGCTCGAGATGTTGATATATTGGTGAGAATGTCCTCAATGAATCCTGTTATTTCAACTTCTTTCTTATATGAGTTGGTCAATCTAACATCGGGCGATTTTACAAGATTTTGGAGAAACTCAAGTAAATTCTAGGTATGTCTAGTCGTGGCAGAATTGTGAGGAACTAGTGAGCTGATGAACTGATGAACAGCGGATCCTAACGAGCTTACTTATAATATTTAAGAAAACAGCGCTGACCCTGAATGAGAAATAGCTATCGATAGTATTAGTTCTTGGTTACTGCGAATCATATTTGGCCATTTACGTACCACTTAATACCCTAGGACTCACACATGTTCGTGTCGCCATGCCATACTCATGGACAAGGACTAAGCAACGCTAGGCGGTGAGAAACCGACCACGCGATTAATACACCTCTGTCCTCATACCTGATAAGCTCGACGGATAGGCGATATATGGCAAGTATGACAACTTGTGCAAATGGCCCAATCTGCATCACGGGTGGCGCCGGCCACGCTTCGACTCCGCATCATGGTACTGGTTCGTGGCGCAACACCGGGGAGTCTCGCTATATAGAGGCATACGGTACGAGAGTTGCCAATAGTGAAGTGCTTGAGTGGTAGAATGGCCAAGAAAGGAGGCTACGGAACGGCTCGGCTACGAGCAGTAGGAAAGATGTCGCAAATATGGAGCGTCGATGTCGATGCCAAGGTGCATAATGGGATCGACATGCCGGGACTTACACTATCGGATCCCCTCATCAGTTAAGGATCGGCTAAATTGGCAATAGGTTTTACTGACGTGATTTTCTGGGAAACTGAGACAGACGCCACGATAAGAACAATTACATATTCACCTTTTCTGGGGGTTTCCGAGGTCCCAGTAAGTACAAAAGTGTCTCAGCCCACTTATGCGGATAGGCAAATAATTAACAAAGTATTAGACATTTGGTACCTATGGGTTAGCTAGAGTGCCGAGGCAAGTAGCTCGAGGGAGTGTCTGATACTCTGCTTTTCTCTTGGGCTCTCATTCGGAACTTTCGTTGCTTCGTCATACCTTGTTGTTCAAACCTCCAGGATGGCAAGCACATCGAGTTCCTCAGTGTTACACGGCGAGGCCCCAGAAGCCTCGGATATGGAGTTCCAAGAACACCAGCTGGTCGTACGAATGCCACACTCGGTGACAACTGTGGCCAGTTCCTCCTCATCACGAAGTGAGCTTCATCGGACCTTTAACCAATCTGAAGAGCAACAAATCTTCCGTATGGGGTCCGAAGAGCAGCAAACTCTCGATACGGAGTTTCACGGGCAACGGGACGTCAGTATGGCATCCAATGACCACGAACAAACTAGTGTTGTGTCATCTAGTGAGATTCACCGACCCATTGACGGGAATTCCAAAGGACAACAGATTCTCGACATAGAATTGGAAGGAAAACGGGACTTTGACACAGGGACCGAAGCACGGCAAGTCTACAGCAAGGAGTCTGAGCAACACAACGCTCTCGATACGAGGTCCGAGGAAGTTTACGAAGCAACAGATATACCGCAGCCAAGCCTTTTCCTCGCCAAGGACGAAGATGGCGGCGTCTCCAGTCAACCAGTAGGCGAAAAGCAAGATGAATACGTCACAGGTATCAGGCTAGTTTTAGTATTGGCCGCGATCACCATAGTGTACTTTCTCATCATGCTGGATAATACCATCATCGCCACCGTACGTAGATTATCTTTGTCAGATGCTGTAGAGTGAGTTATATATTGACGAGTCTTACCAGGCGATCCCCTACATTACCGACGAGTTCCATTCTCTGCTAGATGTGGGCTGGTACGGCAGCGCTTACCAGCTATCCTCGTAAGTTCTATCACATGCATTAGGCAGGTAACGACCATGCATGTAATTAACTATGACAAGTTGCGCATTGCAACCACTAGGTGGCAAAGTTTACTCAAAGCTCAATTCGAAAGTACGTTGCTTCCTACTAGTCAACGGAGCAAAAAATCTAACCTTCTCTATGTAGTGGGCTTTTATCACATATCTCATCCTCTTCGAGGTCGGCTCCGTAATCTGCGGCACAGCTTCGTCTTCGACAATGCTGATCGTGGGGAGAGGGGTTGCGGGAATAGGGGGCTCTGGACTCCTGAATGGAGCACTGATCATTCTCAATTCGTCCGTTCCGCCGCATCGTCAACCAGGTATTTACAATTCCTCACGATGCGATTTCCAAAGACCGCTTTGCTCACTAGACATAAAGGCCTCGTTGGGATCATGATGGGGAGTAAGTGGACCGACTCCTAACGCCAGACGAACAAACCTTTAACGAGATATCCGTAGTTGGTCAGCTAGGTATCGCCTTCGGGCCGCTCATAGGCGGCGCCTTTACCGAGTGGGTGACATGGAGATGGTGTAAGTGGCCTCTCATCCCAAGTCATCGTTCTTAATCCCCTGACCAGAGCCAGGTTTCTACCTCAATCTCCCAATCGGCGCCATCATAGCCCTGACGGTCTTATTCATCCGTATCCCAGACCACATCGTGAAGCCTAGCATACGAGAAGTCTTCAAACACGCAATCATGGACTTCGACCTGCCGGGGTTCGTGCTCTTCGCCCCGGCCGCCATCATGCTCTTCCTCGCGCTCCAGTACGGCGGGAACCAGTTCGCGTGGAACAGCATAGAGGTTATCGGCCTGTTCTGTGGCGCGGGCGTCACCTTTGTCGTCTGGCTCGTATGGGATTGGTATCAGGGCGACAACGCTATGGTGCCGTTCTCCATGATGCGGAAGCGGATCGTGTGGGTAAGTTGCGTCGCGGGGTTATTCCTAAGCGGCACCGTCTTCGTCACAGCCTACTATCTACCGATCTACTTCCAGGCCGTTCACGGCTTCTCGCCTTTCACCAGTGGCGTTGATATCCTCCCTAATCTCTTGTCGCAGATGGTCTTTGGGATTACCGCGGGAGTTCTGAGTAAGTAGATAAACCAGGGCAATTTTCAATCTGAGCGCCATGCCTAACTTGAATGCAGTTCAGAGGATTGGATATTTCACTCCACTCCTACTCGCGGGTTCGGCCCTCAATGCAGTCGGGTGCGGCCTCCTAAGCCTCCTTACGCCCAACACACCCACTGGCTACTGGATCGGATTCCAGATCATAATGGGTACCGGCCGTGGTCTTGCTATGGCAGTTGTATGTCCCCTTTACATTGTAACCCTTCTAAATCGGGTACCTGCTAACGATTTCCCCCTTTTAGCCCTTCCTCGCCATACAGAACAGTCTTGAGAAAGACATGATCCCGGCTGCCATGTCAACACTCGTATTCCTGCAGAACTTTAGCGCGGCCGTCATGGTCGTATTTGCGCAAACTATTCTCACTAACAGCTTGGTAAGTCTAGTGCCGCAGAATGCGCCAGGCGTCGATCCTCAGCTCGTCATCAGCGTTGGTACGACATCAGGGGCGCTCGAACGTGTAGTCGGTGCGGCTCAGCTCCCCGGCGTCCTATGGGCCTACTCGAAGTCTCTGCAGCGCATCTGGTATTTCGCTGGTTGTCTCGGTATACCCCCTTTCCTGGTAGGCTGGTGCCTGGGCTGGGTGAATATCCGGAAGAAAGCCAAGGATACGGAATTAGACAGGTCTGTCGAGACATTAGAGGCGTAATTTACTGACTAACTCCTCACAATGTGGCATGAGAGACCGCTAATGAAATCAATATTAATGTATGGGCCAGTTGGACGTTAGGCTCGGTTTTAGGCTTATCCAGTAATTCATAATGTCAAGAAATCTAATCTCAACCTCCATTGTTCTCATACGTGATGATATTTTCTTTTCAATTTCAATCCTTTTATACAAATTGCACAGTTACAGTACACTCAAAGAGAAACGACAACTTTCGTGGCCGAGACACCCCTCAAATTCGTATCCAACGCTTCCTGGACATATTCCAGTCCCCTTCCCACGACCTGAGGATCCGGTTTTACCTTATACCGTCCACTCGCAAGCTCACGAGGCAAGAAGTCATTATAGATCATCTCCCCCACCTCGTTGGACACAACATCGGCAGCCCAGATGAACTTGGTCGCGACGCCCTTAATCCGCGCTCGAACCGAAATCGCCACGTTCCACCACATGTAGCCCAGCATAACACCCATCATGCCCAAGGAACTGCTAGGCATTTCCGCCACGTTCAGCGGGACACTGGTCTGCGCGACGAACCGGCGGCCCGGGACCGCGGCCACGATGTCGATGCACGCCTCCATGGACCCGCTGCCGATAGCAATAGCGCCGGCGCAGGTCTTGTCTTTGAGGTAGGCGATCATAGCGGTGACGGCGTTCGGGTCCTTGTAGTCGAAGACCTGCGACGCGCCGAGGTCTTTCAGGTAGTCGAAGTTCTTAGGCGACGCCGTTGCGAGCACCTCGTAGCCCGCGGCTTTGGCGAGCTGCACAGCGTTGCTACCGACGCTGGTCGAGCCGCCCCAGACGATGAACGCGGTGGCTGGTTGTTGGTCGTCGTGTAGCTTCAGCGAGGTCGGGTGTCGCAGCGCGCAGAAGTCCTCCATGAAGAGGCCGCAGGCAGCCGTGGATATGCCCAAGGGTAGGACACAGGCGTTTTCGTACGGTAGACTGTTCGGGATCTTGGCCACCATGTTACTCCGTAGCACAGTGTACTGCTGGAACGCACCCTCGGACGGCTTAGCCGAGCGCCTGTCCAAGCTGATGGCGTGACCTAGGACACGATCGCCGACCTTGAATAGCTGGGCCGCCCTACCACCTGCGCCGACTTCCACTACCTCGCCAGCTACATCGCTGCCCAGGACGAAGGGGTACTTGATCCAGGTGAGCATGTGGTCGCCTCCGAGTTGCTTGCCGGAATCTACAGGGTTGACAGCGATGGCGCCATTCTTGACAACGATCTCGTCGGGTCCGGGGGGCGTGTACGGCGCAGGCCTGACCTCGAGTGGCTTCGCACGTGTAGTCACGAGGTAGGCGGCGTGGTTCTCGGGAGGCATTGTAGATTAGGCAGTGTGTGAAATACCTGCAAGATACACAGATGATTTACCTTGTATCGCGTGCATTGAGACGGATGGTGACCCGGGAAGGCCTACGAGAGAAGATAGGCGACATGACGAGGTTTCGGTGTAAAGCAACCGGTTTAGGAAAGACGGGACCGGATGAGATGCCGCCGGCGACGGGACAACAGTCTAGAGGACATCAATATGTTACGTAAGCTTAGACAGTTCAGATTGTGATATTCATGTACAGGGTACGAAATGCGGCGGAGTTGAAGATCTCCCGATCTTCGCCCCTTTACGGCCTAGTTGGTCCCGGCAATCTCTACCTGCAGTGTGGGGTGACAAGGGCATTTCGTGATACCGGATATAAATTGGCCTAATTAAGAAACTTCTTGAACAGGACTCCGAGACTACACCCCGAGCCCGGCCACTCCTTCTAACCCTACTGCGATCCAATTGCCCGTGGAGTTTGATTCCAATTAAACCAAATCGATAGTTTAGAATAAATCCAGCCAATAAGAACTACTCCAGAACTCCGACTATACTACCCCTATCTAAGCAATCGGTGTGCAAGAGGCTTTCTCATACTCGTCTATACTCAACCGATCATGCTCATGCGAAACCTTAGTATAATAGGTATACTCGTTGAAGATAGCAACCTCGCAAGCAGACGCTAGAACAATCCAGTTGGGTCGAGATAGGTAGGTATTTATTCGTTGGCAGGTCTGACGAAGCCAACCCCATTAAGGCGGACCTCACGCCGCTAAATCGCGATAGCGAGTACATATTTCTCAGGTGCGACGTCGGTCTCCTCCAGAACATCGTCCAAATGTGTCGCGACACCAAAAATGAGGAGTCGACTACATCAGCGCCGGCACTTTGGTAACCGGCGCCGCTACATTTAACACTACCTAAGACAACCAGCCCTTTTTACAAACGATCCCGAGACAATGTCTTGCTGATCTAACCCTGGAAACCCTGGAAACACTGGATTACTTCACCGCTCTAACGTATTCTTCACGTGTCCGTTTCGTCGTCGACGTCCTCCCACTCCTCCAGAGCGCGTCCCCCCTGCGGCGCGTCGTGGCCGTCTTTGCTAACCCGCTCTTCGCAGTCATCGGCTCGTTCCTGAATATCTCGCTAGACGAGGTCAGCGAGCGCCACATATTTCCTTCTTCAGCACAGGCGCCCCGGTTCCCGCCTAGTGGTGGCGATGAGCCTAGAGCCAACGAATGTGTCCCTAGAGAAAGAAATAGAGTTATAGACGAGTACGGATAGGAATAGGGGTAGAGGCATGTACTCGATCAACTTCAAAGGGAACTTTGAGACCAGAAAGTTCCGGATCTCTTAGCTAGACTAGGGAGTAACGATCGTTAGACATGCTCTGAAGGCATACTCAGAACGAGTTCGTGCGCATTACGCAAAGTCTGTCGATTTGATATCTCGAGGTTGTCTACGGGAAGGCCGCGGAGTGCTGGAAGAATGCAAAGGCTTTGGTATGAACTATACCCCTTTCTTTCATATCAGAGTGTCAACGTCCTTCCTTGGAAATATCACGAAGTGCAGTTTAATAGTAGTGGAGGCTAGAGTCTGACTTATGTCCAAGACTGTACATGTGTCAAGTCTATACTTCTCTAGAGTCCTGTAGTCCTAAACCTGTCGAAACTTGAGTCTTTCATAATAATCTAGTGTTTCCCATCTGCTTCTTAGGTACTCTTCGCGACTGGAGCCCTGCCGCTAGTTTCTCCTTATTCTTCTCATTTTCCCCGTTGTCTACTTCTCTACTATCCTCCGCGCAGTTTATAATATTAGAGTACATAGCGTAAAGAGATTATTTAGCTATATTATTTATAGTCGACAGCCCGACCTACCTACCTTCTAGTAAGTCTCACCACCTAGTGAGGATCATATAGATGCCTTCTTTAATCGATATCTATTGTTCTATCCTCTACCTATATACCACGAGGTATAACTAGTCCGACCTAGCAAATCTCATAAGACGATAATAGTGCATATATATGATGTGAATAGCAATCGCTGTTATCAGTGCTGTAGCAGGTACTCATAGATCGATGGTATGGTAGAGCGAATGGCCCACGCGAGATCTCCCTAGGACTAGGTACACTACGTGTTAGGCTAAAGTCTCGAATACTTCGTATCCAGTACACTCGAGTCTCGTGGGGGGTGTCTTCATAACTGCTGTATCGTCTATATTTCATACTTCCACGGTTTCATGTCTTGCGGCATCAAGTAATGGGTTCTCCGGTTTCGTTGTAAAGGACAGCGATTCAGACACATTGTCAGATATATGCCATTCATAGTGGCTTAGTTCTTGTACAAACTCACGTTACGCATCAATTTACATATTACTGGAGTAATAGAAAGTTCGTTGAATGTGACTAGTCTTCTAATATTCGAGGCACTGTATGGAAGTATGGGGGTGGGCGCTTAAAAACGCCCATTTCGTCCCTGTCGGATGACAAGGTCTAGTATGAAATACTAGGATGGTAGCTGTATACAGCGATCGCGATCGTGGTGTTGGTGTTGTTGCTTGCTTGATTTGACTTATTAGATTACATCCCGACACTGGCAAACTTTCTCTTATGGGCAGTGTGTGTATATCGTCAATCTCCTATCAATCCCTTGTCCCTAACCTAATCCAACACTGGCAATCTTTCCTTGTCCTTGAGTTAGCGCAGACGTCTTTCGTAGTTGTCACCTACTCGAGGTAACAAGTTCCGGCGCGGCCTGCCTCTTCTTGTCCGAATCTTGCAAGTTCTTGCAGTATTCTTCCCAACGGAATCCTTGCTGTCTGTGATTGACGTTGTCGGTCAACCACTGATCAGTGTTGGATAGACAAGGTCTATCGCTACGTAATACTGAGTGGATCTTAAACTGGTGGTGGGGAGTCGTCTAGCAGATTCTTGTAGGGATAAGCACCAGACGCCCATAACTTGGGGTTTTCCCCCTCTTCTATGGCGTCAAATGCGGTGAGGATCCGTTGTGGCGCACGCGACCCGTCAGCCATCGGCTTCGTCCAGATGTGTCCCTCCCAGATGGTGGTGTTATGGGACGCACCAAAGACTACCGTTATGTCCTGTTGCGCGGGAAAGAGAACACACACGCCGGTCTTCGATTTGCCGGCCTTCCCTTCATGGCAAAGAAGCTTAAAGCTAGAAGTAATGTTATGTTATGTAAGAGACGTAAGCGAGAATCAAGTTGGACTTTTATGACCCGCCTCGCCCGCGCCCTTGGGGGAGGTGGCATATGCTTTATTGAGCTATTCGAATGACGATATAGTCAGTATTATGTAGGTGATAGGAACTGAAGGTTGCTGAGTGAGAAAACTGAGAAATTAGAAACGGAAGTGGCCTGAAATACTTAGAGCTTGTGGCAGCCTACTGTCGCCTCTTAATAGAATATGATAAAATTACCTAGGTAAGCTGTACGAAAGTAGACGAGTTGTAAAGACTTGCTTATGTATATATAGCCACCAGCAACAAAAGGGCTCCCAGATTGAAAAGACGGCATCCAAAGCCCGGGAACTCCTGAGCCGGCCTTCCATATCTAGGTAATCTTGTTGTTCTGTTTCATGAAATAGGGGCCGCTCGGTACAAAATATGCTTGCATTATCGTTCTTAACCAGTTCTCAGTATCCACTCGGTGGTAAAGTTATACTGCAGAGCCTCATCAAGGCGTAGTATACGAAACGCCTATTATCACGGCTGCAACTACCCCTAATCAATTAGTAGTCTTCCCTTATACACACCAATTGTAAGGCAAGTCGAATGTATTTTAAAGAATTGAATATCCTATAATCTTCTCCTCGTAAGGTCATCGGGGTACGGCTCGACTTCTAACTGGAACGCAGAGCATACCTAGGTACCTATCAGGTAGGTACAGAATAGAGCTTAGAAACAAGTAACGAGGCCAGGTAAAGAAACCACGTTACTCGATTGGTAGGATTTTATATACCTTTCAGGTACTCACTCCGCTACTCAAGAGGCTCCATTGGACCTGTAACCAAGGAAATGTTGCGTGGTACCTGTAAAGTGAGTGCGATGGTCTTCTTCACCTGCATTTCCATCCATTCATTCATCGAGTGCACCCTTGACTTCATTGAAGCCTGCCTGTATCTTTCCGACGGCTGTTGTAGGTCTATCTGCATAAGGGGTTGCTGGTTGCACGAGCCAAACTAGATCATCGGCTTAAAAACAATGAAATCTCTCTCTGGAGACTCAGGGTATAGCTCAGTAAGCATTGGCTGGAGGGTCGCCAAGATGAATGTTTAGATCCAAGTTCAAGAATGGACAGTAGCCCTTATTGGGAAATAGCAGCCTTGGATTATTCGGATTGTTTGGTTCGATGGCTATCTTCTGCTTAGGGGTCCTGTTAGTTTATGCGTAGAGATGACTTCCATTGGATGCCCCCTGCAAGAATTTAGTTTTCCCTGAGTGCTTCGGCCTCTCTATCATTCCTACTAACTGAGAGAGAAGCAAATTTACAAGCCTTGCTATCTTCTCCTTTACTAAACGGCGAAGTGTTGTTAGAAGAAGAGAACCTCATAAGGTGACGGAGCAGCGACAATGGAGCGAGTATCATGTCGCTTTGATGCGGGAAGGGTATGGCGCTGGTGATAACGCAAAGCAGGGCCCTGTTAAGAACGGGGTACCTGAAAATGTTATAATCCTACATGATGTCGCTAGTTAGTATCAACGATTCTACTCTCCCACCTTAAGACCTTGGCATCATCATGACTCACCCGTCGACTTTCACTGTTGGGTAAGGTGGAGAAGTACTCTGAGAAGAGTTAATCTGAGGAGTGGAAAGAGTAGGAATATGGGAGTTCGTTGATAGGACGCGTTGTGTTTCTCTGGATGGGACTATGGTGACCATTGATAGCGTAATAATTTATCTTGGGGAATACCTTGTATGATATGTATTCCTAAGGGGTAGAAGTGCGGGGAGAATATTATGATGAAAGTATATCGAGCGAGATAATGAAGATGGCATTATGAAAGTTTGTAATGTTCAATGTTATTCGTAATGGAAAAGTTCCGTAACGGTATATACGAATATTTCCCGTCATCGGTTATTTGGTTCCCTGGGTTAAAAGATACCTGATAGCTATATTGTATATAATTCTAGTATAGTCTACAGAAGTACTTCTATTCTGGGAAGCCAGGCAACTAAAGTAGCAGTAATAAATCTAACAAATACGTACCTGTGCAGAAGTATTGGCACCTAAGTTCCAGCCTCCCGGCTTTTTATAGATCTACGGATAGATATCAAGCTTTTACCGCTATATATAATTTGCTGATAGTATGTACAAGTTTGGTGAATTGCTCTAGTGATAAACAAAGGGAAAAGCTAGGTGAGTGCTAGAATGCTAGGTATATTCTTCAATAAAACTCGCAAGCTCCTCTTCAGCAAACGGTTCACGTTATTTTTTGCAGTCATACAGCGTAACAAGACGGGATTTCTCTGTATAGGGGGTGGCAACAATAGTAAAAATAACATACACGGAAAGCAACTGATCGTTTGACTCTGTGGATGACTAGACAGTGCCTAGTGCTATGGTGTAGTTGAGCGTTTAAATGCACTATCTAGATTTACCCCTAGACTCAAGTCACAATTAGGAGAATGTAGATGTGATACACAGAAAGACACCAGGACAAGATATCACCGTATTTGGCGAGTCAAACAACTATCTAGCTGGATATGAAGACTCTGGATTGCTGTCCCTGTATATTGATACGGTGTTCTAACATGGGTACACACTACGAGTACGACATCTAAAACCTCGGGAAGGATGAGCGATAGTGGCATTATCTTGATTTCATTACTGTTACTACTTCAAGGATGGTAATGAAGCACTACTGCTAATAGCAAGGATAGCTCTACTAATACGAAGTATTGAAATAGCTACGCAGTGTAATACATCAAGATGTTCGTGATTCATCCCTTTTTCGTTCCATACTTTCCTTTGACCATGCATATACCACATCACATATGCAACCCAATGCTGCCATTACGCCTTATGCTATTACCGTCAAAAGTGCCTATGAGTATTAGGTTAGCTCGTTAAGCGATAAGCAATCTCCAGAAGACTTTAGAGGATAGGTAAGCTGCATCAGATAGGATTTTTATGCATCAATGAAGATCTCAGCCCCGTCTTGAAACATATTTTTTGACATAGGTATCATCATAACAGCTATAGTAGGGAATTAAGAAAATTTCGTAACGTACCGAGAGAAGCTAGTGTAACCGATCAAGAGACTGCACTAGCTAAGGATTCCCAGCCACTACTGCTCCATGGAGAGATGAAGATCGCCGTCTGAGCATCGGCAGCCTTGCCAGTCCCAGCATACGCATCGGCAAGATCCATAGCATCAAGTTCACCTCGTGGTGGGATAGCCTTTAGTGCCACGTTGAGGGCCATATCTGCTGGGTACTCCTCTCCGCTAAGTTCGGCTAGCCTAGTCCATCCGTGCGGTAGATGCGGGTATAGCATAATGTCGTTCTGTAGTTGAGTAAGGACATCGCTTTCTGTGCTGTTCTCTGACAGAGTAGCAACGGCACGGAATACCTCTCCGATTTGTGAATGCTCTGTGTCAGTTACCTTATCGCTAGTGCGAAGTGTCTGAAGCTCTGACATGACGGCGTCCAGAGATTCTTCATCGTCATCGAGCAATGCTATGATACCTAGAAGAAGGACGGACTGAACGTGGCTAGGATCCTTTTCAATTACATCGAATAGGATGGTGCGTGCTCTTTCTCGAGCATCGTCAGTGCCGGTCGCCCACAGCATCTGGGCTAGGACACAAACAGTGTCCGGATTACCATTGGACTCATCAAGCGCGGATCCGAAGTATGACACAGCTGCGTCAAAGTTCTTCGAAAAATATTCTGCCAATCCTACAGTCATGTGCGCTGAAAGTCGGGCCTTCTTGCGTTGTTCGGCTGTGAGCTCGTTGGCGGATTCATCACTGCTTAGTTCTAAGGCCATTTCGCCACACTCAGTGGCCAGGGCGTATTCACCAGCTGAAAGATATGACCGAGCAAGGTCAGTCTTGGCTAGGGCAAACCGTGCAAGTGAGTCTGGAGACTCAGTAGCTTCATAACTCGCCTCTAGTTGCTCGCAGGCATTTTCAAGTGTACCTATCGCCCTGAGACTGTCATTTGTTCGCTCTTGGTATAACGTAGAGAGATGTTGATAAGCGAGATCTTGTGGATTGAGATGTCGCAGTTGGCCGAGGGCGAATAGCGGTTGGATGGGTGATGAGGCACTTAAATTAGGAGGGTTTGTGAGGATATGATCAAATAGAGACGTCGGATATTGACGTCTGGTAAGAAGTGAGGATGACTCCGAGATATCCATCGCGTGGGTGAAGAGACCGCGAGCTTCTTTCGAGTCGCCATACAGAAGAGCGACAAAGCCTTGGCCCAGCCAAGCGTGAGCATAGTCAGGGTCGTTGGATTGTGCACGCGTAAAAGCCTCATTCGCGAGCTGGATATCGTTCTGAAGAAGTGCCAAGGCGCCAAGATTCGACCATACATGTGCGCCTCTCTCATTGAGGAACAAGCTGCGGACAAATGCGTGCTGCGCTACAGACGGATTGATTTCGCTAGTGGCAACACCCAATGAATTCCAGAATTCCGGATTACCCGCTTCAAGCTCAATTGAGCGCTTGAAGCAGCGTACGGCGGCCTTCTGATATCTGCTTGACTGGACACGGAGCTCGGGAGGGAGGCAAAGGTGGGCTCGATTTTCGGCCCAACCCAAGTTGTAGTATGCAACAGCTTGAGCATGAGTGTCGTTGGCTGACTCGTAGATCGCTCGCTTGTGGGCCAGAATGGTGGCGTGTAAACTTCGAGTGAGGTCTACGCCGAGCTTTTCATCATCAGGAAAGATGCCTTCGGCGAAAACAAGCTCTTTTCCCACGCCGTCCACATCCTCTAGGACTGCGTACGGCGATTTGCCTCCTGTGCCTAGATCGAGCAGCTTCTTGACATTGTCGGTAGGAAAGTCATGTACGTGACCCTGGACGGAAGAGAAGATGGAGCATGAATCACCGACGGCCTTCCAGAAATTGAAAGTGTTGGCCATGTATGTGGGCACAGTCAACGCGAAATACAAGGTCCTGGTAGCTAACTCGACCGATTTACCGAATAAACCCTTTTCGACACAGTCCGAAGCATTTTCCACCATCGTCTGCATTAGGGCTATGGCAACGCCCTCTTCATCTGGGCGAGTTGAAATGACATCATCGTACAGGGCGATAGCTTCGTCGAACTCGCCAAGCTCACGCTGGACGTTAGCAAGCATGTACTTGGTGAACCAAGTGTCGCCGAGTTTGTCGCTGCCTGCCTTCTCTTCGAGCTTCTGCGCATTTAAAATCGCTTTCGTTGCAGCGATATATCGTCCGGAGTTATGGTAACTTTCCCCAAGGCCGACCCAGGAGTGGTAGTCTTCCGGGGCGATCCGCAGTGCTTGCTGAAATGACACAATGGCCTTGGCGTAATCTTGCTTGTTCAGCTCAGCGACTCCGAGAGAAGACAGAGGCCAACTAATCCCCTTTTTCTTAGACCCTGGAGGTGGTCTGACTTTGCCCGAGTCGACTACCCGCTGCGCTACAAGTTCGACACGGTCCCAGTCTCCGTCGTCGGCAAACGATCGCGCGAGCCTTTCAGCGGACTCGACCTCTGCCGATGACAGCTCAACGGCCTTGAGAAAACATCTCCTGGCCCTCTTCTTGTCCTTGGCGTAATCTGCATAGTAGATACCGAGGCTACCATATGCCGGCGCATAGCTGAAGTTGCTCTTCAACGCATCCAGGAAGTAGGCATAAGCACCATTTCGGCTCTTCCTAGCGGATTTCGAGGGATCCAGGTTCCAGATACAGCAGCCCAGTCGATATTGTGTTTGGGCAAGCAGATCCTTGGATACTGCATCTTTGATCATGGATGGTAGAAGGGATTCGAGCTCGACCTTGCCGCGCGTGTAGTCACCTTTCAATGCGTACAGCCAACCAACCTCGGCACGCACGCGGAGGTTATCACTATCGCCTTTGAGCGCTCGTTGTAAGAACTCAATCGCTTGATCAAATTCCTCCTCCTCTTCGTAAATGAGGCCAACGCCAATCATGGCTGCGGTCGAGGTAGGGTCCACTTCAAGCACCTTATCGAAAAGGAACTTTGCTTCGCTATGGTTCCTTGGGGATTGATAGAACACCAACGCGGTACCCAAGTAGAGCATGAAGGACTGATTGGCATTCGTAAAGACCATCCCTGTCTTTTCTGTTTCGACGACCATGATTTTCATCGCCTTTCTCATAAGTTCGACGTTGCTTTCATGCTCTTCTAGGTGTTGATAGTACTCTCCCATCAGTCTGTGAGCAAGTAAAGAGTTGGTAGTTGCGATCCCCTCTGTCATCATCAAGAGTCTATCCTCGTCAGTGTATGGCACCACTGAGGTGGGCGCGCCGCCGTCCTCATCGTCTTCACTGTCGTCTTCTGCTTCAGGTGTACGCGGAGGCATGGGGTCCTGTGATATTTTCTTCGGAAAAGGTGATAAGTCGCTCGTCATGAATCCGGTTAAGATACGATAGAGATCGCTGTCTGGGAAGAAGGAACAGTACTCATTGAGCACATTGACGTCCCAATCCTTGATCTCTTTGTGATCTTTCCATTCGACCGCGATATCCCATGCAAGTTTGAAAGGGTGTTTAATGATAACCATGTCATTTGCTAACTTGTTGACCACTTGAAGTTCGGCAGCCTTGTTCTGAGCGGGGGTAACGAGAAGGCGGTCATATCGGAATTGGAGCAGTTTCTCCTCATATTGGCGCCTGACATCATCATCTTGAGTCCAGAGCGTGAGCTGCTCGTAAATTTCGCCTAGTTCGCTTCGGCATAGAACTTCTCGGTTGACCTCGAGGGTGACCTCACTGATTTTTGCACCCAATCTTGTACGTCGTTCACCAATGAGCGTATTGATGCGCTTCTTCTCTTCAACTTCCAGGATCTGGGCCATTATCTCGTAAGTCTTGGCGGGATGAGGGACTCGACCCTCGAGGGCAGGATAGAGGGGACTGCTAGGAATAATGAGATGAAGGGCCTGGACATATTGAGCTCGATCACCACGGGTACGAGCGAAGTCGATGAACTTGTCTACAACGTCTTGACATTTGTCTATCTCGTTAGCATCCCTGAAGATTTCAGCAAGCTTGAGAGCAGCGAGCTGGTATTTCTGAACGGCCTTGGCGCCTTGTTTCTCGTAGAGCTTGATCAAGCCTTGCCATGCCTGAGCGTCGGGTCGAATGCTGACTGCGGTCTGGTACGCCGCCTCGGCAAGATCCGGCAGGTTCTTCTTGTCTAAGACGAAGGCCTTAAACACATGACTGGGACGGATGTTAGAATCCTTTAGTTTTCTATTAGACAATATGACATACGCTTGATAGAGGTTGGGCTCTCTGCTTAGAAGATTTTCGGCTTGGGCCAAGGCGTCATCCCACTTCTGCTGGCGAATGGCATCGTTGATGGCCTTCAGTGAGGCCTTGACGCTCGCCATCTTAGGGGAAGAGCACCAGGGATGCTCAGGTTCATGTCTTGGGGTGATCGGTGAGATGGAATATGCATGAGAGTTTTTGGCATTTCATCATTGATTTTTTGTTTGAGAGAGCGCGGGTTATTGGTTTGTGACTGACCTTTCATTTCTGGTGTAATACCAAATTAAAATGGACCACGGCGAAACATCGGTTTGAAGTTTGCATTACAAGTACGTACCTAGGTACTTCTTGACCGCCTACAGTCAAATGAAAACTGTATGTTTGATTGGAGGGCTAATTATCGGCTTCAAACGGTCGGTAGATTATCGGTTCCTAAGCCTGTTTGGCTCCTGCGGGCACGCGCTATTCTAGTGGGGACGTCACATTAAATCAACCAGACCAGAGACGCCAGGTCATTCTAGGTTTACTTTCTCCTACTACATCAGATCAGCAGCTGCGTATTCGGGTCTTGGGGGTCGAACAACTTAAGAACATTGTATCCATGTCTGACGGGTTGGAAGCAATCATTCCTTGCCATTATAAAGCCTGTACGTGTCCTCGTCGGTTTAGTTGTGTTTCTTCCCTCTTTCTCACATCATATCTCGTTCTAAAATACATATCACCTCAACATCTAACACTTTACGGTAGTGGTTGTCTATTTTCTACAGCCTCCTGCATTAATCCTGTACCCCAAAGCCCCCGATTCGTGAGATCCCTGCACGGACGTCATCGCCGTTTGCAAGGTTCGGATCCGTAGTTACATTTACATTTGTGGTTCCCCATAGAAAATAGATACTTCCCATCAATACTACGTCTCTTACTCCCTTCGTTCGAGATATTTTGTTGAGAGAGTCTTGTCTGGTTTGGACATCCGTTCGTACTTAGCCGGCTGCAATCATCTGTTCGACTCTCATCTTCCGGACCACCCTCCAATGGCTTCCCTCCGGCTAATTATCGAAGATGGTCATTTCAAAGATGCGCGTGGGAGGCATGTCATGTTAAGGGGCATCAATGTCGCAGGCGACGCCAAATTCCCCAGTCAACCCGATGTGCCCTCACATGTCGCCCAAGACTTCTTCGATGGCGACAATGTCAAATTCCATAGCCGACCTTTTCGAAAAGAGGACGCGCACATACACTTCTCCCGCCTGAAACGGTTTGGATATAATACCATTCGCTATGTCTTTACGTGGGAGGCTATCGAAGCCGCCGGTCCCGGGAGGTACGACGAGGTCTGGATCCAGCATACGATCGATGTCTTGAGGACCGCCAGAGACTATGGCTTTTACATTTTCATGGATCCGCACCAGGATGTCGTACGTGTCTCCAATTCCCTGTATACAGATGAGAGCGCATGTTAACTATTACAATTAACCAGTGGTCGCGGTATTGTGGCGGATCCGGCGCTCCCATGTGGACGATCTACGCTTGCGGATTAAACCCCCAGAGCTTCGCTGCGACCGAGGCCGCCATAGTCCACAATACGTATCCCGATCCCGAAAATTTCCCTAAAATGATTTGGTCCACCAACTATTACCGACTTGCCGCGTCCACGATATTTACGCTCTTCTTCGCCGGACGCGATTTCGCCCCGAAGTGCATAATAGATGGCGTGAATATTCAAGATTACCTGCAAGGACATTTCGTGGGCGCCTGTGAACATCTTGCGAAACGTATACACGAGGCCGGCGACATCGAGAATGATATTGTGTTTGGCTGGGAGAGTCTGAACGAACCGGCCAGAGGTATGATTGGGCATGTTGACTTGAGCGTTATCCCTGACGAGCAGAATCTCAAGAAGGGCACGTGCCCGACATTATGGCAAACTCTCCTAACGGGCTCTGGTCGGGCTTGCGAAGTTGACACGTGGGATATGGGAGGGTTGGGTCCGTATAAAGTCGGGCGTATTCTGATCGATCCTCATGGTGAAATGGCATGGTTGCCGGAAGATTATGACGAGTCTCGATACGGTTGGAAGCGAGATCCTGACTGGAAGTTAGGGGAATGCATTTGGGCTCAGCATGGAGTGTGGGATCCCTCCACCGATATGCTCCTGCAAAAGAATTACTTCGAGAAGCACCCAACGAGCGGCGACAAGCTAGATTATCATACCTTTACGAATACCTATTTCATGGCGTTTTATCGGAAATATCGCGATGCTATTAGGGCCATTCACGAGGACGCTATTATGCTATGTCAGCCGCCAACCTTGGAATTGCCCCCGAGCATCAAAGGTACCGCAGACGATGACCCGAGAATGGTTTATGCACCGCATTACTACGATGGCATAACCCTCATGACCAAGAAGTGGAATCGGACGTGGAACGTCGATATTTTCGGTGTTCTCCGTGGTCGCTATTGGCATCCGGCCTTCGCTATCAAAATTGGCGAGACAGCCATCCGAAATAGTTTCAAGGAGCAGCTAGCAGCTATGAGACAAGAGGGTCAGGACTATATGGGAAACCACCCATGCATACTGACGGAATTTGGCATCCCATACGACATGGATGACCAATACGCATACAAGACGGGCGATTATTCAAGCCAATCAGCGGCTATGGATGCAAATCACTTTGCCGTGGAGGGTGCATTGATGGAGGGTTACACATTGTGGTTATACTCGGCGACGGTGAGATTTGTTGCATATACTATTGATTTTTGTCTCGCTGCTGACAGTGAATTCAGAACGATCATCAGAGGGGGGACCAATGGAATGGCGAGGATCTGTCGATTTTTTCTACCGACGACCAGACTTTGCCGGTTTCCCCTATTCCTCGGACACCTGACCTTGGCCAATCGACATCCAGCCTCTTAAAAACAGCTACCATAGGTAGCAGACAGGAGGTTGAAGACGAGTCCTCGGTCACGCCTGGGAATTTGAAGCGTACTCTAACAAACCCCTCAATCTCGTCTATGCCGCGTAGCTCTGATCCCGAATTAACCAACGCACCCGGCTACCGTGCTGCAGAAGCGTATGTTCGCCCTGCACCGATAGCGACCAATGGCTCCATCATAGACTATGTATTTGACCTGAAGAATTGCGAATTTACGCTGAACGTCGAGGGGACGAACGCACCGTCCGAGGAATACCCTACGACAGTGTTTCTACCGGAATACCATTTCCCCAAGGAGCAGTGCACGGTGGCAGTCAGCTCCGGCAAATGGGAGATAAGCACGGACGACGAAGAGCGCACCTGGGTGCAGAAGCTGCGGTGGTGGCATGGCGACGGGCAGCAGAGCCTCAAAGTGACTGGCCTGATACGGCCACACAACACTCTGGCCGGCACAGCCGAGGAGGCAGGGTACTTGGAGCAATGTCAACAATCATACGGGTTCGACTTCAAGGCCTGCAGCGTGATGTAATTTGACGTCGCGGTCGTGGGAGGACATGTATGTATTAATTCGCCATTGCAATTTTGTGCGGCTCGATCCCGCGATGTTAGATACCTGAAATACTCGTGGTAGCTTGTTTGGGGGCTGTGATGAAGGGGTTCGGACTATTGGGTTGCACGACTTACAAGGCCAAGTACCTACATACATAAACTGAGGAGTAATCTCGATTAAGACACATCAAACTGCATGTTTCTGCGATGCCGACCATCCTGCAAGGCACACGAGGTACCTCATCCATAATTTATCCAATAATTGAAACGGCCCCCAACGGCGATTATGTCTAATTCCATCCGTAGTAATCGCGAGAAGACAAGCGGCCCTGATATGTTTAAGCCGCACTTCATAGCCTCCATGCTACGTTACTGATCTTCCCTGGTTCGACATGGGCAGGACACGGCTAAGCGATTCTTGAGCCTCATCCATACGACAGCCCCGGAATCCTTCCGCCCAGATTTATGCGTTCGCGAAGCAACCCCTTTCTAGATTTATAGGCAATGGCCACCTGTCTCATTAGAATATTTAAAATGAAATTCGATTATATAACTACCTAGGTAGAATTGCTATCTGTATATATCCGAGATTTATTTAACTTGTATCTCATCAGGTGCGTACATATACACTAGCAATATATACATAGGAATATCCTGTGCGACTCCTGACTTACGTATCTCGCCGCGTCGACCAAAATGTCGGGATACATAGTATGCCGATCTAGCCGTATCAGGCCTAAAGGTGCAATATGCAGGCTGTAGCTGCGGGTGCTTTAGTTGTAGAGTGGACCAGGGAGGGAGGGGAATGGGCGAATGTAATGCATCCAGCGCATCAGGCAAATGGGATGTTACGCTTCTATCTCATCTAGTGGCTGCCAACTCGCAGCGTTACACAACCCTGACGCGGTTTCTTGCGAATCTCCTTGGCTTCCCTGGTACTAGCAATACATAGTAGGTGCTACCTAAGAGCGTGCCTAGGGTATGATTTACTCTAATTGAGATAACCAAGCGTCTTCAGTATCAGTATACTATTACAACTTCTCTCTAATATGCATTTCAACACCCAAAGCGACAGGGGGGAAATGAATATTACAGTGACACATTGCCTATCAACAATTAGGTATTGGCCGGGGAGACCGTGCTGTGCCACCAAGGCCACACCATCTGGGCTGACTGATTAATTGCAATTGACTCTTAAAAGTTATCTCGTCCGTCGCAACGGCTATCTTATTATTGTTCTATTATTATTCTTACCCCGGCGCATGAACTCCTTTCTTTGTTTATCCATCCGAGAGAGCTCGGATCTGATGTTATACCGAAGGTTAATAGCCTACATCTAATTTGGAACATTGAAGTCATAAAGCAAATTGAAAGAGCTGCGTACACATGTATTAAGTATCATGTATCGTGTATCGTCGGGATATGTTCTATAAGTGGAGCCAACCCCGAATCACCATACTTCTTCTCCACCATCGTTACTCGTAAGCGCGTAGCCGCCGAACTTTCCACGCTACTGTTCCTGCTGTCCATTGTCCAGGTCGTGAAGGTACGACGTGGAGTGAGCGCTAGTCCTGTGGAGGCGAACTATCAGCGACTGCCCAGACTTCCTAGGACCTCCAGCGCAGAAGCAACGAAACAAATCCTTGACGCTAAACACCAACAACCGTGCCTCGTTTGCAACGCTAACACCAATTGATCCCAAGTCGAGTTGCCTACCAAACGACTATTCCTACTACAACAACAACAACGACGTATCTTCAATCTTACAATCGCAACCGACCGAACATCACCTACTACTATAATTATAGAGATTGTTAAATTAATCATGGTCTTCGCTGTTGTTGCTGTTGCTGTCGCCGTTTTGCTCAGGTCGTGAGGGGTGTTTCTCGCAGAATTCATCTTATCTGGATATTCTGCTTGCCTACCGTTCGTGTGAAAACACCCATGGACGAGTCGATTCGCTAACTATAATATTCTTCAGTCCATCGCCACGCTTGAGACGAATCCAGAAAACCTGTAACTCGACCGCGACCCATAGCCGTGACCTCGACGGACGATCCTCGTATTACAACCACCCTTGTTACGACCGTCCATCGTTTGTCTTGTGCTTCCCTTGTCGTCGCCCAGCCGTTTCCTTTGATCTTTTGCTATCCGTTCTGCAAACTCCTTAATCGTAGCCGCGCGTGCTGTCCGAATATCGAATTCGGCCGCTTGCTTGCAGCGACAAATCCAGTTAAAGCGATCGATGTTGTGCTGTCCTATATCCCCTGCCCATCATGTATCAAAACACCCAACAGAACCCAGCGCGGCCGTTCCAGGTCCCCCCGCCGCCGCCCATGTCACCGCCCGTCCCCGGACAGCCTGGACAACTGAACACCATGATGAATATACCGCCTCCGCCACCTAGATACCCAAGTGCGCCGACAGCGACCGGCGGCGTGGTACTACCACCACCACCTGGCCCTCCGCCGAATAGCGCTCTAGGACCACAACCTCCGTGGCAAGCTAGCTGGGGCCGCGCATATAGCAGCCAGCCCAGCTTTGCAATCCCTCCTCCGCCAGCCGGTGGTCCTGTACCATCGTACAACCCAAAACTCCATTCTCAGGCCTCAAATGGAACACTATCTATACCCCCGCCTCCGCCTCCTACAAATGATCTCATGTCTGGTACGTATAGACCTGGGAATGACTCGAATGAGGCGATGGTGTCTGCGACATATATACCGGGAGGCGACACATACGGGGAGGGTGTTGGGATACCTGGGTTTTTCCCGGAGGATATGACGCCGCATTCTACCACCGCTCACAGCTCGTGGGCCACGGCTAGCCAGGCGAGCACCAATACCATAGATGACACCAATCGTGGATTATTATACGCCAATGCGTTTAATAACCGAATGATGTCAACGACTTCGAACGCGACGATCACTTATTCTGAGATCCCCCCCGAGCTAGCGGCCAAATGGCCCCTGGATCATGTACTGTTGTGGTTAGCTGCGAATCACTTCTCCAAAGAATGGCAGGAGACGTTTAAGAACCTCAGCATTCATGGTGTGCAGTTTCTAGAGCTCGGTAGTCAAAAAGGAGGCAGGGGCAATTTCGGTATGATGCACCAACTCGTATATCCGCGATTGGCGCAGGAGTGCGTTAACAATAGCACTGCCTGGGACCAACCGAGAGAGAGAGAAGAGGGTAAACGGATGCGTCGCCTTATACGAAGTATTGTGACTGGCAAACCAATCGATAGTACGAAATCACTCCCAGCTCACGCCAGTAAGGAGTCTCTCAGTGGCGCCTATTCGCAGAGCATTGGAACGGACGCAGAATCCCCCAACACCCCTATAAAAACAAGCACCAGGGGTTTTTCCCAGACACGGGCTACGACTATGCCAACGCTTAGCAACACAATAAGCTCAGACTCCAACCATCGTGCGATGTTAAAGAATATCGATATTGACAGCAGTCGTAGGCTGAGCCCTGGTTTGAGTGAACATGGTGATGGCAACTATCGAGCTGCACTGCGAAGCGACAGCCCCGGGTCGAGTCCAAAACTGTCAGCCGCGTTTCCTTCGTCGGGGAACCTATCGCCGTCTACTAGATTCCACCACAAATCTCGAAACAGCACCGACTCGGTTTCCTCTAACGCCGCAATATATGGCTCCGGTGTACCGCCTGAAGCTGGTCAACTTTTACGGAACGGTATGAGCGGAATTGGCGACATGATTCATGCCAGCCGCAGCGACCGGCGGTACAACACCGACGGAAAACATTCAGAGTCTAACGATCGGCCTGGCTCGGCCGAGCCGTCTTCGGCAAAGGACAACAAAAGCTTCCTTAGCTTTTTAAAGCGGAAAAACAAGCAAAAGGATGATGGCTCATTCCCTTCTCCTGACGATGGAGACTCGCCCACAAGTCCCAATCTATTGCGGCCTCGATTCGGAACTCCCCCACCTGAAGCAGTTCAGGACTCGGCCCCGACGTTCCGACGTAATAAAAACGTTCCTAGGGTATATGTCCTCATTACATTCGACGGATGGAATTATCGGCTGTGCGACGTCACTGACTGTGACACGGCCGCTGATCTACGTACCAGCATCTGTATGAATTTAGGACTATCAGACCCAAGAGCGTTTGAAATATTTTTAACCGAATTAGGACGAGAAACACATGACGAGGCGCTCGAAGACCAGAGCTTGTGGATTCATAAGCGCAACCGAGGCGATGCTAATGGTTCTCTAAAGTTTTTCATCAAGCTGAACGGAGCCAGTGATAGCAGCCGCGGCGTTCCAGCAGCACTTTCACCAGGTTATCTGGCTCCTGGTTCCAACCTCAACGAAGACGCCTATGCTCATCTCAATGGCCGCACAAGGTCAAGTTCGTCACCACCAACTTCGAGAGCCAATACGCTCTCGACGGGTTCGGAGCCGAATGATCCCGAATTAGCTGTCAAGGCAAGCGAATATCGAGCTAAAATCGAGAAACAAGGAGCATCATATCTTGCCAAACGGAGGCAAGCGAACAAGGAATCCTCCCCAAATGAAATCTCACCTGGAGCTGGGATTGTCGGTCGAAACGTGGACTTCGACCATCCGCGCGTCTCCCCATTTGAAGAGAAGAAACCAGATATCCTCTTTCCTCAAAGGAAAGCCCCGGCACCGCCAGGCGTCGAGACTGCAACATTGATCAAGGCAAACTCGCTAAGCAGGAAGACGGGCCATAATATGCGATTATCTCAGGGTAGTATAGATGGGTTCCCTAGTCCCAGGCGACCAGCCACTTCAACAGGCGAAGCAGGTCAGGATACGCATCAGAAGCGGCTTTGTGGCCCTCCTTCTCCGCCGTCAGGATCAACTATCAATGCTATACTATCAATGACAAGCGGCTGGAGTCAACTGGGTCGACCGGGTCGATCGCCAGCTACGGGGCCACAGCAGCGTCCGGTTTCACCTAACTGGAATACACCGGGACCTGCAGCTGGAACGGACTTCGTGGAACAAAGAGGTAAGGGAGCAATGGCAAGCGTTGATTTTGGCATGACTACCTCAGGTCGTAGTAGTTCTCGGACAAGGTCTGGCTCACCCGGCTCCCTGACCTGGGGCCGTGGTGACGTGCCTTTCGTTGTACCAGACTACTCCCCCGGTGGCACCCCAATTAATGGCAACAGGGGAAAACCCCAGCTTGATCCAGATACTAAAATGCGTGAAACAGCACAACGAGCGCCGTCCCCCGGTGATCTTAGCCCGAGCACAGCACATCCCCCTCCAGGAGCCGCCCCTGGGCAGGGAAGTTCCACGGCCCCCCGCCGCAAATCTCACGGCCCCGATGTGGACTTCACCGAGACAGATGTGCAGTTCTCCAAGCCGGCAGTGTCCGCGAAGCCGACACATGGTGATTCCGGCGACGATTCGGATGATGGTCTGTTCGCTATTCCGATGAGGGGAAGACAGCCGTCGAAGAAGGCCGTGCGCAAGCAACCGAGTCGCAACGAGACAAGTGTCCTCGATAGCGACTCGGAATCGAGCGAGGGCAAGAAACCAACCTTAACGGTCAAGACGTCAAGATCTAAGAAGAATCTATCAGTATCATTTAATTCTTCGCCTGGCGCTTCCAACACAACACCTGATTTAGAAGACGACGAGGGGAGTATTCGGAGCGGACGCGACTCTCATCGCCGCACACCAGCGACCCCAGGTTCGGAGCAATGGCAGTCGGATGATAGTAAACTCAACCGTCGAAAATCGTTCGTCGACCGTGGTGTGTGGGCCAATCGTCCGCCCCCGGAGGCCTTGCTCAGCAACCTTGACGCCTTCTTCCCTGAGCTCGACCTGGATCAGCCTGTCCTTGACGAAAACGAGCTACCTGTGTCACCGATAACAGAGCAAGAAGAGCTCCCAAGTGAAAGCAGCAAGGCCAAATCCACCTTGAACCTCGGACCTCTCACACCTTCTGCTAGCACTGCCACTGCGAGGTCGTCAGTGTACAATGAGAGCGACACGCTTGGCTCTGATGAGTCAACTCTCAAAGCGTTAGAGCGCCCGCCTTCTATTGCCTCTGTTGCGACACGGAACATACAACGTTCTAGCGGCCTTGGTCGGATGAAGTCAATTCGAGAGGTGGCGCGTGGTGCTCACGAAGCGAACAAGCGTTTCACTACATCTTCTGCTGGTGGTGGCGCTGGGCCGTCGTCGATGATCCAGCGCCGAAAGAGCACGAAGATGTTCGGCGCTAACGTTGTGCAAATTCGCCCTGAGCGTGGCTCGATGATCGTGCCGCAAATCCCACAGGATGTACTACCGAAGCGACAGACTACCTTCCGATGGTTCAAGGGCGAGCTGATCGGCAAAGGGACATATGGACGTGTCTACCTAGGTATGAACGCAACAACTGGTGAATTCTTGGCTGTCAAGGAAGTTGAAGTCAACCCCAAGGCCGCGGCCGGGGACAAGAACAAGATGAAGGAGCTCCTCAAGGCCCTGGACCAGGAAATCGACACTATGCAAAACCTGGATCATGTGAATATTGTGCAATACCTTGGTTGCGAGAGGAAGGAGACGAGCATTAGTATCTTCCTCGAGTATATTTCTGGTGGCAGTATTGGATCCTGCTTGCGCAAGCACGGAAAGTTCGAGGAACCGGTAGTGAGCTCGCTAACACGACAGACCCTCTCAGGGCTGGCGTACCTGCATCGTGAGGGTATCTTGCACCGAGACCTGAAAGCCGACAACATTTTGCTGGACGTGGACGGGACGTGCAAGATCTCTGATTTTGGAATCAGCAAGAAGACGGACAATATCTATGGCAACGACAAGACCAACTCGATGCAGGGATCCGTGTTCTGGATGGCGCCCGAGGTGATCCGATCGCAGGGCGAAGGGTACAGCGCCAAAGTCGACATCTGGAGTTTGGGGTGCGTCGTCCTGGAGATGTTCGCGGGCCGGAGACCATGGAGTAGAGAAGAAGCCGTTGGCGCCATTTACAAAATTGCCAACGGCGAGACGCCGCCGATCGCGGATGACGTGCGCGAAGCGATCAGTCCCTACGCCTTAGGGTTCATGCTCGACTGCTTTACTGTGTATGTGTTTCCTATCTGTTTTTTCCCACGGTTAAGAGGCGTTACTAATAAAACCGCAGTGACCCTAGGGATCGCCCGACGGCCGAGCGCTTGTTAAGGCAGCACGAGTTCTGCGAGCTCGATGCGGATTACAATTTCTTCGATACGGACCTTTATGCCAAGATTAGAGGTACCTTCCAGTAGACGTGTGGTTTGTGGTGCATAGATGCTAGGGAAGAGGCTACGTCGGGACTGATTGGATAGGGCTGTTCATGTGACGGATGCTTGGATGGCCTCGGAAACGACTAGACCACGCAGGATTGAGGCGGGACAAAATCGCCGTGCGGCCTATATAATGGCGCGACACGCTTGGATATAATGACACGCGAATGTACAGAACTTGCGGCTTGGATATTCATTCCTTCCCTAGCACGGCGTTTCAGGAAACGATTTTCGGGGGGCAGGGTTTGGTGCGGTTAGAAAGCCTGAAAAGGCCGGGCCTTGGGGCGGTTCGTACGGATACGTGTAGCTGTCTTGGTGAACACGTATTTTACGATCAATGACAGTGCATGCGACTCGGGTTTCGAAGATGGAATTCGGCTTAGTTTAGTTATGTCCGTATGACTACCTTAGAGCAGCTTGATAGCTAACACGGAGAGGCCAATGTCGTAATAGAATATGATGTCGATATTTATGACGTGGATGAAGATGGCGTGTCTTGTGCCGTCGGTCGTGAGGAGGAAGGATCGCAAAGGGTTACTACATTTGGAAGAGTGGCACGTATCAGGGTGAAGTATGAGAATACGAATGCCTTCTTCCTCGCTTCCCTTCTCTCGTAAGAGTAGGAGAGGAAAGGGGGGTAAGAAGTACGAGGCGATAATTGTGGATAAATTCCTGGATTGATATATTGCGAATAATTCAACTCGTCTACGCGCCTCTCATAGGAAAATTGTAATCTGGAAATGCTAGATCTCAAATCATCTAGATGTAGTGAAGCTTGATTCCATTGCTTGACGTTATGTACCCCTGATTTGCCCGAAGTATCTCCCAGCATCGCAGAGCCGCATCTAGAATTGACATCAAAGAATACCCACCCCTTACTACACGACTCCTTGAGTTCATGACTTACTATCCCATCTCGAGTACACTTGAGTTCGGAGTATGACACCTACTCTTGGGTCTAGTAGATTCATATCTATCTTAATCAAAGACCTATTATTAGGTGGTTCCTACTTGACATCCCGATTCAAGTTAGCATAGCCATGCCTCAAAGAGTTCTACGAAATCAGAAACCTTTCCATTTCTAATCATAGTAGGATGTGTTATGGTAAGTATGTGTGAACAATGCATCTCTCCATGATGATAATGAAAAAAACACTACAGGTTAGTCACATCTTTTCCAGTCCGATTTTGAAGCTTGAGGGTTCACTAGATGAGCTAAGTACGTAGAGCTTTTGGCAGGACTCGTTGCGTCTTGTGATGTCGAAGTGAGGAGAATGGTCATTTGGCCTTATAGAGACTTTGTGACAGATGCTCAGAAACCCCCTTGTGTCTAAAAAGCCCATGGATCCCTCCGGCTCACTTCCTGTGCATTTATTTAGTAGTAATAATGTATATACGTCGTATATACTAGGTATACATGTTTATGTACTTCTCCTAGAATGCAAAATACCCAATCCTCATTATTCGTCATCGTGTTCATGCGAATTGTAGGTTCCAACTCAGATATTAGCATAGGCTGTATGTTCTCCACCATAGGATCGTACAGAGAAGTATGCTATCGCCGTATGAAGTCGCAAAGCCGGGTTAAAGAGTAGAGTAATCCTTGCACCGAGGTACTAGCAATGTTCAATGGGTACCCATGATGTATGAGTGTTGTTCGCGTCTCTAAGCTGCTGTGCCGCGTAGAATATTGGGCAATATACTATGTCCTTAGTCTCCAATGGTGAAGTTTCGCAGTTAGCCTCTTCACTTTGCTGGGTTGAGCCACGGATGGTTTAGGACGTCTGCAGCACTTAGTCGCTGCTCGGGTTCGTACCGAAACATCTTGCGCAGAAGGTCGCTCAACTGCAAGACTTCGAAGCGCGACATGCGGTAGTCTTGTCTCTCTAAGCTGCCGAACCCCCCCAGTTGCTTCTCCCGGCCAAGTTCAGCGTTTAGCAGGTTGGAGTACCCACATGATTTCTGCATCATCTTCCTCTTTTCTTGAAGCTCCCGATTTTTCCACACCAGATAGCTCTCAGCCGACTTTTCGTCTATGGGTATCATGGGCCAACATTCATCGCGGTCAAATTCGCCATAGTCGGTTTCGTCTCCACTTTCATCATCTTCCTTCTCGTCCGGAGGCGGAAATTGCCTCTTATAGGATTGGCGATATTCTTCAGGTAAGGGACCTAAGAAGAATTCCATGTCTCCAACGGCACAAGGTGTTGTATTCCTGAACCCGTCGCCTCCCTGGAGCTGGAGGATGCTACATGCAAGAGACCAGATATCACTGCATAAGGTGGGATGGCCTTCGAAAAGCAGCTCTGGGGCGCTGTGCGAGATCGGGACACCTACATTCTTACATGGGTTTGAAACTTTGAATGCAACCCCAAAGTCGATGATTGCAATCTCGTCGTTGATGATCCAGTCTTGGAACCGGCGCAAATCCGCTGACCGAATGGCATACCGCGGGGCGTTTGGATGAGGATTGCCTCCCGCAATGGTAGATACTTTGAAGTAATGCTCTGATGAAAATGGCCAGCCGACTACCTCCCATATTTGCTCTTTCGTGAGGGAGTCGATGCTGTACATTCGATGGAGTATGTTTGATGGCCTGAAATCACCATGGCAGATACCTTTGCTGTGGATGTAGTGTAGCGCTTCGGCTAGTTGACGACAGACCTTATGAATGGCGTCAGTGTCCGAAACTAAGTCGCGTGTCTTACAGGCCGCAGGCCCGAGGATCGGTAGAACGAGGGCGAGATGTCGGCCATTCGGACCGTCGATCCAGAAATGTTGCTCGGGAAGTGCTATGAGATTAGAATCTCCGAGAGTGTCTTTTAGTTCGAGCTCAGGACAGCGCTCGGATGATTTCTGGGCAATGATGATCTTGACTGCCTTCCAGCATTTAGAGATGGTGTCTTGGCACAGCCAGACAGTGGCAAAGCCGCCGGAACCTAGCTTGTGTGTGACTTCGTATCTGCCATCGAGGACATCGCCGATGTGGACGGGGTGAAAACCACCTGGCTGGTAGTACTCTAGCTCTTCCAGTTGCATTCCCATATCCTCCAAACTTTCAACTGAGTGAATCCCCCCGGTGTGGTAAGATGGTCGACGGTATCGTGGTGACTCAGTGAAATCCATCATAGGTGTCTTCGTAGCCTCGATCTCTCCCGGCTCGCGATGCTCTCCCACTTCTCCTTTCCCGCCCATGTCGCTAAAATCTGCCACCTCCAGGTCTGGGTTGCAAGATGTTGCCGTCTCCGGATACAGGTTACAAGATACCGCCATATTCAAGGTGATCAATGGTACGTCTTGATGAACAAGAATTAGCGGATCCTCGCAGGGTGCGGACCACACAAATAGAATTACTCACTTCCTGGTGTTTTCTGGTATGTTTTGGGGAGGAAAACAGGAAAAGGTGAGTGTGTGATGGTGATGGTGAAACGAGGAAAAGGAAAGATGTAGGTGTCTGGATAAATTAGGCAGATAAGCTGTAGATAATAATATGATAGAGAGGGAGCCTGTTTGGAAGGCACAATGGTTGTTGCCTACCTAATGTTTGCTGGTCAAAGCGCAAACTGTACAAACCCGCAATGTAAGTCCATTTCTTTAAGTGAGTGAATCATACCCTGCTTCAGATTTTCTAACTTTAAATATCTTTTAAGCACCTAGGTACTCCGGTACATTTGCCGTAGAGGTATAATTTGTTTGTACCATAGCTGTTGTAATTATAGGGGTGAAATACTAGATCCATGTAAATATTCCCCGTTACACAAGTGCCCCTTAACCCCTTTTCGAAGGTACCGCCCCTTGCTATTACAACAAGATAGGAAATTGTTAGTTATAACTATATAGGTGCCACGGTGCAGATGCAGTCCTCAAAATATCTTAGCTTCCATTTGTCTAATTACACAGTGCCCCTACATGTACCTAAATAGCTAGATCAGATTATAAGGGGTGATGACTGTGTGTTCGGACCATAGAGAACAGTAACCAACCGACGACCACAATAGGTACTTTACATACTGTGTTGATTTCTCATCTTGTCTATTATTTATCTACATACCTACACTGTATATCCGGGTCCTTGTTTACAGATGACTATTTATTGACAAACACTTAACCCCGGCCCTTCAATATTATCCTACCAGTTTAGTGCTTAATAGGTTCAGAGAATCACCCTCACAATACTATCATCTCTACACAACCAACTTCTTTACTGAGTCCTCTTCACAGAATTATTCTCTGCGGTAGTACCTTCGTAGTACATATTCAGATAACTGAATACCCCAGCCCTATTACCTCAACCACATACACGTCTGTTGCCTAGCAACATGGTTAGACGAAGGAGACCGCATAACGTGTTCGACGTCCTGAAATTCGGGGACATGCCGCCTGGAAAGGGTTGTCAGTTGCCACGGGCTTAGGAAGTCTGTGACACCTCACGAATCATTGGCACAGGGTCGCTGAATGATCCCAAGGTATATCCTCACGCTCTAGCAAAAGAATATTCCACTTGTAATATATACTGACTAACGTATTCTAACTTAGATATTCTGGGTCCACAGAATTGTTCATGAATCACCAAGAGTAGTCCGAAGATGCCAAGAAATAGTCGCTGAGGAGGCGATAAAGCTTGGTTACCGTTACGCCTGGATGAGGTAACTAATGAATCCCCGCTTGCCATGACTATTCTAATTCCCTTTTCAGAGCAGTAAACCATTCAGGAAAGTCCGCTCTTTCTCCGACTGGAGTTCCAATCCTCCTGCCAGCGCAGCCACACATAACAGTCGCCTTTGGACCGGAGGAGGCCAAAATAATTTGGGAAGGCCATATCTGGGTTAAGGAGATGGCAGATAAGACCCGCGCCCCACAACGGCTCCTCTATCCGCACGAAGTCGAGGAACAAGGAGGCAATCCCAAACTTTGGGCTAGCGGACCGTACCCGTACGGTGACATACCGGAGGACTATCCATATACCTTCAAGCTTGGTCCTCGTCACAAGTTGGTCGCTCACAAGCGGTCTCCGCCGGAGTTCTACTCCGAATCCCGACTTGTAGTTCGGAAGCAATAAGCTAGGACACGGCATAATGCCACCAGTATAAGGTTCAATAGGGGTATAGCAAATTAAACCGAAGTGGTATCTTTAATCTGAATAATAAGAAGCCGGGACTTTTTAATAGGTGGTGGATTCTAGCGTAATAGAATAGCAGCTCCATATAAGTTGCAATATGACAAATACATACGGTTATGAGTATGAAAGTCCTTATAGCCAATCCGAATGCAAGCTTATGATATGGTACGTTGGCAACCGTCATGGCACTATTGTCGTACAAATAATGCATATGACGATTTACTCAATAGAAATATACTTGATACTGAATGGTAAGAAGTTTTGCTATCTATGACACGTAAGGTTAAAAAGGGGGTAAGGGGTAGGAGGTAGGGGGAGATAGAGGAGATGCAGAAGACAGCAAGTTATGATAAAGGGACAAGTAAATAGAATGGAGAGAGGGAACAAGTGGATGGCGAATAAAATGTAGAACAAGTCGAAAAGGAGAAAGGGGCAAAAGAAAAAAAAGAAGTGAAGTGGAAAATGGCAGGTTTGAACAGTTGACCTTCAGAGAAGTAAAAAAGCTCGGGACGCGTGACTTCTTGAACTGTCCGTACGAAAACCCCCTTTGGGATTTTCTAGCCGTCAAGTTATTGGGAGGCACCAATTTCTCAGGCCGCAGCCTCCACTGGGACTACCCAACTCCGGATGGTGGAAAGACAGTTTGTACCGCTATTTATGTCAACCTCCGGAATGTCGTACGGCCAATGGGAGCGCAGGGCTGCCGTGGTCTATGCACCACTGCCGATGTTTAAGCCATTCATTAGATAGGTATTCGATAGAAGGCTTCTTTTGCGTATTAGTAGGTGGTGTATATTACATACCGGGGCCAGGCCAGACGCACATCGACTCTCTACTGTGCCTACCACTCGATACCCCTGAGATTTAGCATGGCGTCTACGGGATAGCTTGGACCTCAACTCTCCTGATCGTCTTACAAGCCGAATAGCCTACGATCATATACATTCTTCAAGCATTATGATAACTTCATGTAGTCACCTCTGCTACCGCCAACGTCACAAATCACAAATCACACACCATACGTCCCTTCACTAGGGAAAAGTACATGAAGGCAACATACATAAGTATATCCAGCGGACGGAACGCCTTCTATATAAGCATCATACGTTCCATCTCCTTCCATGACTTGGTCTGTAGAAGTCTCCATGTGCTCGTATTCCTACCTATATGCTTGAAACTAGAGTCGAATCTCAGTATCCCAAGTTTTTCTATATACCTGACTCCAACTCGAACAAAAAGGTCCCAGCTACAGGATTGTAGACGAGACCGTTTATCTCCCCTATTTTTGTCCCTCAGTTCTGGTAACAGGTTCCTGTTATATTGATAGGGGATTATGTTGCTGCTAGGAGAAACTGAGCTTCTGTGTTTCATACACTAAGAATAATATTCGAAGTTACAGCTAAATACTCATGGATGACCTTCGAACTTCATTAGGGGCCTTTCTTTTATCGACCCTGCCCAATGTCTACAATTTGTATTTTTGTACTACACCTTCCGATACGGAAAAGAAATATCATTGAATATCAAGTACGTTGGAAGTTCAGGAGACACGGCTCCTCTACATTAACCAAGCACCAGACTGCAGAGGTACACAGCACCACTGGGGAGAAATATCAGGCGATGGTGCCATCACTGGTCCTTGTACAATACTGTTAAGCGTAATTAAGAGCTAGAGATGACTCAGCATAAAAAGAAAGTCGGCGTGACGCCGCACTACTTCTACGCTCGGGAAAGTACCTTAATAATCCTCTTCATATTGTGTATAATGCTTGAGTAATGGGATTCCAGAGGGCCTCTGGACTAGACTAATAGAGACCACACTTATATCTGGTGAATGGACAAGAAGGGTTAGGAGTACTAGACAACATTTCACGTGGTCAATATCAAGCGCAACCGCGCCCGATGGCAATGAATTGAATCAATGTACTTTTTGGTATCAACCGTCCTACCATCCTACCTAGGTAGTTACCTTCTAAGTACCTACAGCATCGGCAAAAAGCCAAGGGTGTGAATGACCACCTGTGGTATCAACGAAAACGCGCAAGACTGCCACACATCGTGATTCATGTGCTATGCCATCAACGCCGTTTCTCTCTCATTTCGTAAGAACAATTATGTGCAACGCACTCATGTCTGCTACCAAGCAGGCCAATCACTTCTGATTAGAATCCATCAATGTCGGATCTCAACTGAAAATGCCTAGAGGAATAACCGAACAGGGAGTTCCACTCCAACGGTGAGCGCGATAGAAACCTGCAACGGAAACATCGTATAGGGCCCAACTGCTGCATGTGCAAGAATAAATAAGCCCAAGCTGAGCAAACCAAGAGCCTCCCGAATTCAACGTTTCATGCTAAGAACGGTCGGCAGGGGGATAGGCGTTTGCTTCGTCGGCACTGAATAGTTCAGTTTCTTCTTTGTCTTCTCCTTGATGGAGGGGGTGGGAGCCTTGGATACTGCGCCGTCATTGGATGCCGACGCCGTTAGGGTTTGACCCCCCTTCTTGAAGCTCGATGCCTTTGAGGTCTTGGCGGTCTTCGGTTTCTTCGCAGATTTCTCCTGGGATTGGGATTTCTGAACTAGAGTTGACATGTCTTCGTCATCCCCGGAATGCTTTCGCTTGCGGTTCCCATTGACAGCGTCAGACTTCTTGGACTTCTTCGAAGATCCGGACGAGACAGGCATATGAGACTTGGATACCGTTGCCATGTCTTGGTCGGGGTCGCCTTCTGATTGGCTCTCTGAATCCGAGGGAGACACGGTCTGTGCTGCCGGAGCTGGCTGTGGCTTGACGGACGGGGGTTGTGGCTGTGCGGGGTTCGGAACGCCGATGGGAGTGTAACGAGGTCTCAGACCCTGAGGTTGTTCCCGGACCGCCTTCGGTACCGGCGCGTAACTCTCGGTGGCAGTGGCACTCACAGCACCGCCGGGCCCGAACTTAGCCATGCGGCGGAGGTGGACAGTGGAATCGATTCCACGGTTCACTATTGCTTGTCAGCCACCACCAATAAAAATAAAAGTCTCAAAGACAACTTACGAGCAGAGTAGCTGTCGCCACCTTGAGACGGAATCAGCAGCTGGATTTGCGTGCTAGTAGCATGCGACTCAAGATCCAAGCCATAGTCATCTCCTTTGTAACTCAGCAACGCCTCGCTAGTGGCCGCCTTGGATAGATCAATTTCCATGTCCTTCAGCACGGTAATTGGCAACGACGCAGGCGCTGTGAAATACCACACCTGCTTGCCCTCTAAGTTGGCATTGCTGAAAAATTCGGTGACTTCTTTTGCCGGGTTGTCGGACGAAGCCTTGCGAAGCACGAAGTTAGAGCTGTTGAGCCAAGCAGGTCGAGCGCTATCACTATAGTCTTAGTAGAGTATTCGAGGAGGGACGTCGCGTGACTAAAAAACTTACACTTGGGATGTTGAGCCTTCAGCGTCAGCATTGCCGTTCACTCCAGAAACGACCACCACATCACTATCAACATCCATAGCGTCCGCATTCTCGTGGCTAGATTCGTCGCTAGTATCAGAACTGCCGTCGCTAGCTTCGGAACTAGACGATTCAGCCTCAGCTGGTTGCTGTGCACTGGCCTCTTCAGCCTCGCTGTCACTCTCGCTAGAACTATCACTGTCGGAATCGCTGTCGGCTTCCTTTCCGCTCTTGCCACCTTTCTCTGAGGCAGCATTTTGCGCCGGACCAGCGTTAGATTCTGAGCCTTGGGAAGCAGAGTCTGAATCGGAGTCCGATTCGTCGGGGCTGGTAGTTGCAGCCTTAGAAGAAGGCTTCGGTGAAGAGGACGTGCGTGCATTCGCGGCAGCATTGGTAGGGTCCGGCTTGGTAGATTCGGGATTCTGTTCAGGAGCCTTGTGCTTGCTTGCTTGCTTGGCCTTGAGCTTCTTTCTTGCGGCTTCGATGTCTAAGTCGCTGTCGTCGCCAGTTTCGTCGCTGTCGTCGTCACTTCCGCTGTTGCTACTGCTATCCTCGGTGAACTTCTTGCCCTTGGAGCTGCTCTGGACTTCGGTAGGATGCGAAGTCTTGGTATTGGACGCAGCTTTCTGGCTGCGAATGCGCGATGCCATGGAGTCGAGAGACCCCATCGGGGGGCGAGGACGATGGCTTGGCATCGTGAATATCGGCACTGGACGTTGAACAGGAAAGGTGCTGATCGATGCGCGAAGATAAGATGCGACGGTGTCGCGAGAATTAGAATATCATTTAAGATAAAAGGTAAAAGAGGATTCGTCGCGTAGCGTTCGTAGAGAAAAGTGAAAGCTTGAGAGAAACGGAACGTTGTCGAGGCGGCAAAGTTGTTCACAATCGAAAAGACGAAAATGTGAATTGCGGAATTGACTTTCACGCTCCAAGAGTTGAAATTTTTTGGAGAGCGAGAGTTCTACATAACGCCGAATGTACCCAAGTACTTACGCGATGTGGGTCTCCGAGCCCGTCGCGGGGCAGGGTATGTGGGGCAACTCAGCAGCGGAAGAATATAAATCCGACATAGCCTAACCTTAAACCTTGGAAGTTGCGGGCTTCATGTACCTAGGTACTTAACTAAAAGAATGTTGCAACTTCAGTTCACGACAGCACCGAGGTACATAACCCCCTGAAAGTGCACGCCGCAGCCAGTACATCACCTGCATCCCCCGCCAATGATCAAGATTAACCAATGAAGGAGATTCTATTAGATTTACGAAAACTCCTACTGATCTAGCTAAATTAGTACTAGACAGTAGAAATTCGGCAGAGCTTTTATACCTTTACATATTTGCAGTTCTACAAGGCTCTAAGACTATGAGGCGGTGTGTAGTATCTGTAACACATATATAAGATTAATGTCTACGAACAAGAGGCGAAGGCTTGATATAACAGAAACCCCAAAAGGTAAGTCTGGGCCCTTGGTATTACTTTAGATACTAATACCGATTAGCTATGAGCGCCTTCGCTCTTCGTAAGAGACTGCTCAACCAGCAGACTTCTGCTCCGTTACCAAACCCAGATCCGGCTGATGAGGCTGATATTATCTCAACGATACAAGAATCTGTAGAGAGCAGCAAACCACGAAGCTCGAAACGAGCGAAGAAAGGACCAAGTATCCAGCAGCCAGCACCAGGTCTCGAGAATGACTCTCATCCTGTTCCAAAGGATTCTGCCTTGGGCAGCTTACTCACTGCCAACGGCGTTGTTTCCGATTCCACTGGTAGCTTAGCAAGAAGTCCTTCACCTACGACCGATGATGAAGCCTCTGAAGTCCCGGTCAAACCGGTTAAGGCTCTTCCTATCCAGCTCTCCAACTTCAAGCCGTCCAGAAGCAATTATCAAAAACGGAAAGACGGGAAGATAGTGTTAAAGCTATCAGACGGAGAGGTATGCTCACCTCATCAACAATTTCTGGGCCCTCAACTCATTTACAATAGCGTCTAGTGATCCTCGGCAACTATGGCATCCGGGTAACATCTGGTGAGATCACCGTCAACGGTGCGACGCTGAGGCATTCAGACGACAAAGTGCATTGGGTGGACGCGCCACATTGCCATGCCCTTCCAGTCATTAGATGCTCGAGTAGTGCGACCCTGGAATTACACCCTCATCCAAGCGATGAGGGTTTGAGGAGTCTGGGGAAGCTGTTCCCTCAGTTTAGAAAACTCTGGAATGAGTCGAATCCTTCTTCCAAGAAAAGTGACTCAACTTTTCAGATAGTGAGTATCCTCTGAAAGGTCGTCATGAGCTATGTAACTGACAGTTTCTATAGCTATACAGTTCAAAGGACTGCCCAAAGCGAACAATGCTGCAAGATCTTGTCTCCCCGCCCGAGTGGAATAGGGAGATCGCCGAATTAGTCATTCCATCCAGCTCAAAGCCTTGCTCGGTTATGATCACTGGGCCCAAGTCTTCTGGAAAGTCGACTTTTGGCAAGATCCTCGCGAATCGGCTCATCACCGATCGATCTAGCGACTCTAAACATCGAGCTCATCGTGGGGTGGCCGTGCTTGACTTGGATCCGGGACAGCCCGAGTATTGCGTTGCTGGTCAAGTCGGTCTTGTGCTTTTGACCGAGCCTGTATTCAGCCCATCTTTTTGCCGTCCCTTGCCCGGCTCGGAATTCCGAATCGTTCGGTCTCATGCGATAGCATCCATTTCTCCCGCTTCAGACCCGGAATTATATCTGGAGGTTGCTATAGACCTCATGACGCATTATCGGAACGCTCTAGGGCGCTACCCACTTATCATCAACACACCGGGATGGATACAAGGTACTGGGCTAGACTTGCTGACTTCTCTTATTACGAGTTTGCGACCTACCGAAGTAGTGTACATGTCTGAGTCTGGCCCTGCCGAGGCGGTGGAAGCTCTGCGAGAATCTTGCAAGACTACAGGATTCTCTACACTTCCCTCTCAAGCGTCTCAGATCACTTCAAGAACAGCAGCACATCTCCGTTCGATGCAGACCATGTCATACTTCCATGCCGAGCCTCGAAGTGGCGAAGCCGATGAAAATCTGGTTCAATGGAACCCGAAGCCGCTGACGACTGTGCCTCCTTGGCAAGTCAGCTATAGTGGACCAAACCGCGGAATTTTTGGAATTATGTGCTACGATTACCAGGCGCCTTTAGATTTACTAGCCGACGGAATCAATGGCACAATCCTCGCAGCTGTAGCAGTCGAAAGCACCAAAGCATTTCGATACTCTGAGGGGTTATCCAGCGATGCGACTGACATGATGGATATCGATGACGATGACAATGACAATGCTCAAAAGCCACCACCATCGTCTTTCTCGCGTATAGCAGAGAAAATGATTACCACAACTCCCGAGGGCATTCCATTCATCGATACCGTGAACGGAACCACACTCGATCCTAGATATTCTCATTCTCTTAGTCTAGTTCTCGTCCGAGGTATCGATGTTGAGAATAGCAGTCTACAGCTTCTGACGCCCCTGTCGTCGGAAAGCATAGAAGAGGTCACTTCCAAGGGAGGAGAAATCGTCCTTGTTAGCGGCAAGTTCGATACACCTAGTTGGGCTTACACCGAAGAATTGCATTACCGACGCCATGGAGAAACGGATGACGGGAATGATCCGGACGAGTCTACGGAGGCCGCCGAGGATAGCGCCGATGATGTTTCTAATACGGAGAACGATGACCTCGCAGGTGACGCCGGTGCGACCCAGGTCCCATGGGTCGAGGTGCTGCATGGAAACCAGAAACGTGGTGCTGGGTACAAGGTGTGGAGGGTAAGGCGAGATTTGGGTCGTGCGGGCAATGCTACTTAGGTACATATCAACTAGGACGATCGATATATCGCAACCTTCTCTACAAAGTACATACAGGCCGCCTTGCTTGGTTCAAGCTAATGCAGCTGCTGCTTGGGAACCATTGGGGGCGGTATGCAGGAACGCTGCGACTGGCTGCAGGTGCCATCAGATCGGAATACAAGCTTAATTGTGTGCAGCGAGCTTCGTCATTGGTCCCGTCCCTAGCTCGACTCCACCACCACAATGCGCAACGGTCATCCAATCTAACAACCCCTACCCCTGCCCCTGCCCCTCATGCTCCCCACGTTCCCCAAATCTCGGCTTGTTCTACATGGGACGGCATGTGGGTACCATCAGGGGGTATCCATACCGAATGCCGAAGAAATCAATAGAGACAGACCTGGTGTGAATATAACATGTATACAAGAAATGTCGGGGTTATTCATATGCAGGTACGAAGTGCTATGTGCTCTTTAAATATCCCGTAACAGTTAGTCGGAAAATCAATCAATCAATCAATCAATCAATCAATCCACCACTCCCGGCGGCAACACGGCGATATAATCCAACGGCGCCGTCTCACGCCCATTCGCCTTAGCATCAACGCGCACCACATCCCCCGGCTTAATCTGCACCCCCGCAAACGTGATGCGCGTCGCCGAATGTCCGTCAATGCCGCGCGTCAACGTGTACCCCAGCTTGTACTCGTTGTCGCCGACCCATTTTCCCACGCTTTTGTCATTGAGGAATAATTCATACGAAGCCTGCCCTTCGAACATATCGTAGTACGCGACAGCGACATCATAAACCCCAGCCGTGAAGTTAAGGGTGGCAGACACGCTACCCGCCGTCGAGCTCCCGACGGTCTGCACGACGCGCAGCCCCGACGCCACCTCGAACGGCGTGACGGTTGTCGCGCGGTAGTTCTTGAGCGTCATGGCCTCGGCCTCGATGCGCCACGGGTGGTTGTTGACGCGACCCTGCGCGTCGGCGATTTTGGATATGCTGTTGTAGAACTGGTTGATCGAGTCCCGCCACACGATGGCGTGGCCCGCCTGGTATGTCAGCCGGAACTGCGTCTCGTTGTACCGCTGCTCGTCTACGAGTCCTTGCAGCTTGGACCATTGCTGCGGGAAGGTTGCGGCTGTTTCGGCGCCGGCGTAGTCTGTAGAGTGTTAGTGGGAATTAAATCAAAGCATTAATATAGGTATATATGCTACGATGTACTGGTAGATGCATGGAGATGTAAATGATTAGGGTGTACATACGCGCATCGTAGAAATGCTGGATAACCGTCTTCCCATTCTTGAGCACGTGCGTGTACGGCACATGATGGAACCACAGGAGCAAGTCATCAGGCGTAGTAGCGATATCCTCAAACGCCGCCGCTATCTCTGTAGGGTATTGTCCTGCGTAGCCCGTGCCGTTCTTGACCGTGCGGTCCATGCCGATACTATACGCGTCGGCCCGCGTCCACTGGCCCCACGGGTTATTGTCCATGCTCTGCGGGTTCGGCCCGTAGTGCGGGCCCGTGATGTCCGTCAGCGTCTGGATCCCTAGGTTGCCCGTGTAGTTCTCGTACGCCGGCCACGACTGCATCGACATGCTCGTGATGGTCTCGCGCACCATGTCGTCCAACCCAAACGTTAGCCGAGTCCAGTCTTCTAGTATTTCTACTTCGTTTGCGGTCGGGTCCCACGCGAGTCGCCCGTACGCGTATAGGTTAGACATGGAGAGGTGCGTGCCCAGCCATGTCGAGTTCAGCCCGACATTTACGACCGCCGCATAACCGGTAAGTCCCTTCTTGCCGAACCGCTTGCCCGACAATATGTCCGGCCCGATAACGGACTTCTCGCCGTCGACGCGCAGGTCGAAGTCCAGGATCGTCTTCCACAACGGCGGCAGGTATACCAAGTGGCACTGCTGGCCAAGATACTCCTGCGTGACCTGGAGCTCGATGGCCGACGCGGTCTGCTTGAGATGGGCGAACAACGGCGATGGCGGCTCGCGCACCTGGAAATCGATGGGACCGTACTTGACTTGGACAACGACATTGTCGTCAAACTGGCCGTCGAGATCGCGGAAGAAGTCGACGGCGGCGTTGGCGCGGTCGTCCTTCCAGTTGGCCTCATTGAGGTGCTGGTTGTCGTAGACGAATGCCCGGAACATGACAATACCGCCATGGGGTTTAGCCGCCTTGGCGAACAGGTTGGCGCCGTCAGACAGCGTGCGACCGTACGTGAGCGGCCCGGGCTGGCCCTCGGAGTTGGCCTTGACGAGGAAACCCGCCATGTCCGGCACGTGCTGGTACAGCTTGTTCGTGATGCCCGTCCACCACGTGATGACGCTCTGGTCCAAGGGGTCGAAGGTCCGCAGACCGCCGAACGACTGCGGCGATGCGAAGTTCAGTGAGATTCCAACTTTGACACCCCACGGTCTCATGGCGTCCGCGACCCTAGCTAGCCCTGCCATGTTTGCGTCGCTGAGGATCATAGCGTTCGCGTTGACATTGTTGATAATGATGCCGTTGACGCGAATTGAGGCTAGGATGCGAGCATACTCCGCAACTCGAGTTACGTTGGAGACAATGGCATTGCTCTTGAAGAATATGGATAGACCTGCGTATCCACGTTCGATAGTACCGTCCATGTTGTCCCATTGGTTTATCCATCGAATTGCAGCACTAGGATTTGTGGCATAGGCGACCTCGGTGAAGTTTGCCTGAGCCAGCATTGATAGATACTCGAATGCGCCATAAAGTGCTCCGCGCTCGTTCTGACCAACAATCTCAACCGTATCGCCCTTGGTGCTAAGCCAGAAACCATCTTCTTCGAGCTCAGGGGTCTCAATTAAGATACCAGACTCGTTAAACGCGGCAACTGTTCCTACGACCACCGAAGGAATTTCGCTAGCCACATGCGTTACATTGAGCGCCTTGCCAAGGATGCCACTGATGCCCTTCTGCAATTCCTGACCAGCGGTATAGACGGGACTAGACTGGTTGGTGTTGAGAGCGATGATGTTAGAAGGGACGCTGGCCTGCTCGACAACGTCGCTAGGCAATCGGGCATATCGTAACCACGCATTCAAACCATCCTCTGCGGCCGCAAGGCCGAGAGTAGCCAAAAACCAGAGACCACGCATTCTGCTACATTCGACTTCTGTTGACCACGTTCTAGATACGCGAGGAGATCGGAACCTCGAGATCTAGAAACGTCGGGATCATCCTGTTTATACATGGCTGCTACCCCCAGCACGACGGGACCTCGTCTGGGGAAATTGCAGATCTTCTTTCCAAGAGCCAGGTCTATAAACAAGATATTCCTTTTAGGCTAAACTCGGGATGGCGGGTTGGTGGATCTTATCCATAGGCGATGATGTGGTATTTCAATTTGTAGTATTTCTCGGTATATTTGCACACGAGCCCTTGGAGTAGTGACTCCGCCCCCTGTTGCTTGAACTATTCCGTGATGGGATCGAAGTTGGGGTAAGATAGCCGATTCTAAAGTCTAGTGCCTTGGCCCCATGGCTGTATTGGGAAAACGACATCTAGCCATGCTTGAAGCTACTATTCAAATCATGGAGATGGACCGACTGGTTCGGTTAAGGCGTTGAGTTCACGTTCGTTCGGGCTCAGAGGCCTAGGGTTGGCTCTAGAGTCAAATACGCCATCTTGTTAAGTTAGTTAGATGTCGACGGTATAAGTGAGATAGCACTATACGAGAAAATTAATATGTATAAGTTCAAAGTCGGTAACAAATCTTATCACCGCAATCTCGGTATCATCGTGGTGGTCAAGTTTCTGACTATGTAAATAGCTCGGGAATATCTTTAATGCCTAAGTTAATAGCTTTCAATTCATGTCACTGCCAACAGTAACATATAGGAAGACGTTTTGAAGGATTTGGGCCCAGAAGGATGGACCATTATGATTCCAGAAGTAGTTAGAAATATGTCTGTGGCACCCATGCAGCCCGAATAGCCCGAGACACACGGCTTTATGTTAGACGTGGAGCAAAACTCCCAAACAAGATTTGATTGGTCAAACTAGAGATGTAACGCGATAATCTCCTCAGCAGAGCCTCAAGAACTTCAAAGGAAACCATCAAGCTTATTCTCATCCAATGCCTTTTCTCGTTTCCATTCTCCATCAGAAGCACATCATTAAGATTCATATGCAGACCTTACTGCTCTTCCTTGTAAACCAGTCTCGGTATCCGACATTATTTCCACTTCAGGGGATGTGTCAAGACTGACAATGCCTTTGCCACGATGTCCTGATCTGGCCAGCACCGTCTGTTAAGTGCCTCTGGCAACGTACTCAGACTGTTGGATATACAAGAACCTGACTCACTTGAATCACATGAATGCCATCAAGAGACAGCGATGATCGCGACATCTAACAGTCCCTCCAAGGTCAGGCGCTAGCATGGCATCTGAAATCCCATCGTTGAAGTTTTAATATGAAAATGCTCAAGACCATTCCCATCAATACAGACCTTGAAAGAAAGAAGTGTATGCACTGTAGTACTGACAGATAATCCAGCGCGATAATATAACACGAGGGAAACAAAATATCGAAGAGAAATATCCACAGATATCCCGAGAACGTCGTGCATCCAGCTCTCCCGGCGCCTAGCGACCAAATACGCCCTATAGATCATAGGCACTTGCCTTATCCATGATCAATCCCAGCATTATCATATCATGACAACATATCTTCGTGAGCCTCGTATTATTCCAGGAAAAAAAGAAACACAATACCGATGATAAGAGAAGGAAAGAAAAGAGAAATAAATAAAAAGGGAGGGGAGGGATAGAGAATAGTTCGAATGATGGCACACCATCCCATGGCAAAGTATCATTCAGCCGACCCGCGGCCGCCTCTTTGCCCCTGCATTGAGAGTGTACGGTAGGCGCATCCCCCCCAAATGGAGACAGCTTCATTCTGCCGCCCATCACCGCCTAATTTTGGTTAGCATGGGTCCTTCGCATGCTGGATCTTTGAGTCTAGAGTATGGACGACGATGATGTGGTAAGTAAGGGTGAGAGATTTTTATAGCTTACCGTGTCTCTAGGTTGCATGCGATCGCCACGTCGACATCCCTCATCCTTTGGCACCTGGGCCCGACCCAGACCCATCGAATTGAGCTCCGACACCCCTCAGCGAATCTGGGAGCCCGACCGAATGCCTGTTCGCATCCTCGCGACGATCGACCGCCGATGTTGCTGCTGCTGCTGCCGCCGCCGCCGCCGCCGAGCCGTTAGGCTGATGTTGTCTACCAAAGAGATTGTCAATAGAGCCGAGAAGCTCTGTATGGTCTCTTCGGCGTAGTACGTCGGACTGCGACGACGGCATCAAGGCTAAGGTGACATTTACCGGTGCAGTAGGGTCATTGGCGTAGTCAACGACACCAGTATTGGCACTAGCCGGGTTCACTGATGGTCTGAGATCGGACTCAGTCCTTGAAGATGTCAGACCGACAACAACATAGCATTACAGTATCTCGATAGTTAGGTGGGATTATAGCGACACGACTCACCCAGCCGAACCTTGGACAGCGGCATTCGAACGATCCGTCGCCATGTCTAGCTATGTCAAAGCTCAAGCGAGAATGCAAATCTAAACGAGGGAATGTTGCGTGGAAGCTCGATTTAGAGCTATATATATAATAAATGAGAAAAGAAGGTGCGCGACAAGTGGTCGACGGTGGCAGGACCACAGTTGTTGAAGTAATATGGTGTGCTTTGCATTTACGTCGCAGGCGCAAGCGACGCTCGAAGAAGTTTGTTTAAGGAATAAGGTAACGGGATGTTGTAGTGTAGGGAACTGGGAAAGGAGAGAAGAGAGGAGCAAATTGGAAGAAGGCTCTCGGGGAGTATTCAGTATTATATATAAGAAGAAATAGAAGGGGATAGATTAGCTAGTAACTACCCAGGTATATAGAAAGTCGAGGGACATCAGGCCGATTTCAGAAAGTCGAGGGACCCGCTTGCGCATCGAGGGGGTGCCCCACCGATTCCAAGAGGTCGTACTGTATTTCCCATGCTTCGGTCCATAGCTGATTACCACAATAGGAACAGTCGTCATCCCTGCAAGCACATGATTAGTGGGTACCTCTCTTAAACCCATTGTACGATGTGAGAGATATTGATCGCCCGTCAATTCCGCGGGTCAGTTGCGTACAACATCTCGATTCCAGTACGTCGGGGAGACCTGACGATTAACCCATTACTCCAATTGAACATCCTACCTAAGTAGGTACTAATGAAGGGAGTTTTCCGCCCGACCACTATGAACACGCAATACCATGACCTCGAGGTTTGACTGGGTACCTGTAAGTCGGCAGCCCGCCCATCGCGAACATCCAATAAGATAGGTACCTTTGCCATTTCGAGGTTTGACTACCTTGCAGTATGCCGCTGTTAGAAATACCTGCCGGACGACGGGCATCAGATCATTGGGACACTAATTCGCCGCAGTCTTTGCCGCTGCTCTGCTTTCCCACGCTACCTTAGGTAGACAGTTCGATTTAGATCCCCTACCATTTCCTACCCGACAGCCCGAGGTGTGGTACCTGTCACCTTGCCAGCTTAAGTACGCCTAGCGACTAATTTGCTAATTACTATGTAGATTTGCAATTCCAGCCTTGTGATGGAGCAGCAAACCACTACCCGGTTACAATTTTTTAAATTGTTTTTGTTACCCCCTCTTGCCTAGTACCGTATCTGACAATTCAACAGGAACTCCCGATTAAGATGCAAGGCTGAAGATAACTATCAAGGTGCCACGTGGATCATGCATGACATGAATTCTGCGTACGCCAGTCAAAGTTACGTAGCCTTCAAGTCGCTATTCAGATTGTTCAAATTTGGTCTATAGGGAAGATAGACATAGGTACCTAGGTATTGACCGATCCGAAATCAAGGGTCGTCAGTGATCCGTGACGTGCGTGCATCAACCGATGCAGATGCGAGTAGACGCCATAGTGCAGACCCAAAAATAACGATTTGTAGGTTTCGACTCCCATCGCTCCTATGACCTCCTACTAGATTATGATATCGTCGATAATAGGAATGCCGAAACGAAACTGCTAACAGCGGTGAAGATTATCCCTTGTCGCACCCTTGTAAAGGACAATGTTGCTTTGACAGCCACGCACCAACTGGCTGTCCTACGTATGACTGACTTCCTAGGAAGTCGCCACCAGTCTTTTTCAAACATATATAAACCCTTGTCGGACTCAGCGCCATCTGTTTCCTTAGAATGCCGCCTAGCTAATGACGTCAATCGTATCAAATTTAGTTAAACTCTTCCCAGTCACCGACAGAGTATGACCGGAAAGGAAAAAAATCATGCTAACATCTTTATACATTGTCCTTTCAAAAGCGTGTTATAGTTTTAATAAAAAAAAGGTATGGAGTAAGAGCTGTCAAGGTGTGTTAAAAAGAGGCGACCTTCCGAGTGCGTAAAAGCTTTGAATCTAACTCGTTGACTTGACTATCGGGATTTCGCATAACGACGCCCAGAGATATCAGGGGCTCATAGCTACGAATATCGCCTACGAAGTCGTCGTGATACTTTGAGGCTCCTTAGGGACTTAGGAACAGGTCATCCGATCCTCTAAGTTCCGGTAAGTCACCGCTGAGTGGGAGAATGGCACAGGCGGGGCATCCATGTCATCTATCCCGCAAATATGTACGATGTGCCACGTATGTGGTAGGTACCCTGACACTTACGAATTTGGAGGGGTTATTGCGGGGTGAACAGGGCGAGTTTCGGCGTAAAATGAGGGTGGCTGTTACCCGGATTAATTTGGACCGTAAATGTACCTAAGCACAGCCTTATTATCTACCTCAGAAATATTTCTACCAAGATAATGCGGGAGATCTCTCACGCGAGTCTTGTCGCCCTGAGCAGAGATGCTAGCATCGCCAGGAGCATCCCAAAGTGCCCAGCAAGTTTTCTATCGATCACATGAAGTATAAGCAAATAACCAGCCGAACCAAAATCTCACATCGTATTGAGTAACACATAAATGGACATGGTTCCGGGGGGAATGGGAATGTGAAGCAAATGCGCTATTGCCCTTTCGCCACTTCGCTAGGCCGTTAGATGTTCTGCACCTACTTTGACGTCGCACACAACCATACGGAGACGCTAATTCAGGTATTGCAAATCAAGCCGGCGGTTGCTAAGGCATGACGCGTGATGCGGAACGGAGAAGACTCAGCGGAAAGGACATGCCTACCTGAAACATTAGCCTTGGCAACTCTCTTACCCCCCTGGCTGCACTCTTTCCACATACAGACGGCTCTTCTTCGAGTATCAAATTTGTGCATGCGGCATTTAAATTTAGTCTAGGAGAAGCGAAGAAAAGGAACAGCAACACGAGGTTACCCTTGAGAATCAGGAACGACGAGGCCATCTTTCTGGAATAATTTCCGTAAACCCGCCCTACCAGTACGACACGCTTGGGTGGGTAGTAAACCGGTCAATCCTTAGACAGGACTGCATCCTCTCAGACGGACTGTTACGTTAGCAGATATCCGAGGTACATAGGAATAAGCTCATTAAAGCTTTGGCATTAGCGTCCAAAATATTCGAACCCGAGCATGGTTGACCTACCTAAAACGGGATGTGCGATAGGGAAGCATTTTAATATAGGGAGGCATGCCACGGCACACGAGCCGTAAGCTGGAGAACATCGGCCGGGACCCTACGCATGTTACTACCGAATAAGCACTCGGCTTAGGAGTTAGTGGGAATTGGCCTAGCCGGGGAGATCCCGCAGTTCAGTTCAACGGGTTGACAAGCTTGGCAGCCGCTTAGCACATGAGCAGGGATCTGCCAGCTAGATGTGAGGAACCAGTGACGCGCAGCCACTTACGGTAGACTCCCTTAAGACGACGAGTTTTGTTGAAGTTCTCACAAAATTAGGAGCCCATATCTTATTATACTATCCATGTACCTCTATGTACACTATAGGCAACGGCCGCTAACAATTAAAGTTATAGATCCGAACAATGAATTAAAGTTCCCCTGCCTACTGGTACGCTAGATATACCCGTGCACATATCCACTATGTTATGTAGTCTAGAGCTAAATCCAACGTTGTAGCTTGAGAAACCCGCGTAATGCAGATCCGCTGGCCTCAATGCCAAGAAAATGAGCCACGGCGGGAGCTGGATCTGATAACTTTTTGCACTTCTATTTCCATCGCCCAGAGTTGAACGCCGCGCCGAGGAGCCACCTGATCTTGACATTTTGTGGTGCAACGCATCTCGAAGCGTCTATGGTGCACAAGGATCCCCGGTAAGACGGGGGACATATCCGAGCTCTCATCTGGCTAGGAATTGAACAAATGGAATTGACGGCCTAAGTGATGTAGGTACCTTAACGAGAACCTCTACATAGTCTGCTTCGCCTCATAGTACTGTGACGCTGTGCGAAAAATCTGATATTTTCTTTATTTTCAAGCTACCTCGGGACCGATATCTATGGCCACAGACCTGGATACCACCTCATCGGGTACAACGGCGCATGCGAGGATATTGTCGTGTTGCCCACCTAATTCGCCGTGTCACGAGACACAACATGATGCTGTTGTATTTAGACGTTGTAAGACGCTCGTTAAATCCCTTTAATAACAATCGACAGCCACTGGCATCGCACTCTTCGGTGTCGCATTAATCCTCCTAGTCCATATTACTATACCATAATGTTGCTATTTCGAGTTTAACGATTTACTTCGCGTAGTTCCTTGATACTGCTAGCTAATCCACGTAATATTATATTTTCATCTAGGTTCGTAGAGAGCGCCGCACAACGCAACCATCTGCTCTAAGCGGTACCTGAGTAAATATAGCGATGGGCGCCTGGGATTTTGCTAAAGACTCTATCGTAACAGTGAGTCGGTTTTGCGATTGGAGTTACATAACTGTACAGCCAATATACCTACCTAGTATACTCTAAACCATGATCATCGAAGCAATCGTGGGCTTTACGTACCTCTAGTAGATGATTTCTCGATACTCTGTATATATTTGTACTTTGATCCGTTATATGTATAATGAATTATCTTATCGGTACTTTGCGCATACGAGAGGTTTCTCCGCAGAGCCTCAGCTGAAATTCGAAGAGGAATGAAGTTGTGTCCATTTAGTCCTATTTTCTCCTCTCCATTTCCCTCTGGACTCCGTCGAGACGATTCCTCGACTTTGCTATCAACTCGACCATATTGACTTCAAGTTTCTAACGCAGCTTACAACTAGCCAGAAATAAGGCTTTAGTCGCCAAAGACCCAATAAGTTGATTGATGCAGCGCGATATTTAACGACTAGGAAACATGCATACCCCAGATGGTGGCCACCATATGCGCCCATTACGCCTCGCCTGTTTCTCAGCTCTTCGTGGCCTGATAACCAATAACACCTTTTTGACCATTAACCCTTGATATTTTCCGAGCATCCTTAAATGAGGCAATGAGTACCACCTGAACTATAAATCGCCCGAATGACTATCGGGGATGAAATTATCCAGGGATTGAGAAAAAGGAGTGAAGGATATGTGAAGTAGAAAGAAGGAAGAAACAATTTTAAACTGCGGCTAACTATGTAAAGTTATCATCGTAAGCTAGCCGACTACCTCCCCTATTACTAAGTGCGGATAATCTCATTGGATTAGGCACAGCTCTATATGCCGCTCTGAATAATTCTGATCAGCGATTGCGTGGAGCTAAAGGAGTCGTGTGATAAGATAGTTCGGGATGTCTCGAAAGCTTACCGTCTCTGCCGTGTGTCGGACATTTCGTCCTAAATAAGAACTGCGTCGAAACGAGGTCTATCGAAATGAGCTCCGTCAAATTGAGCCCCTGAATATCTAGTCAAATTCGCGGCCTTGACTGAGGGATGGGTTCTCGTAGGCGAGGCCGCTGCTGGTCGCCCGGGAACCTGAGATTGCTCCTGGCCGAGGGGGTTGACAGTGTCGAAAAGTTTCTTGTAATCCTTTTGAATCGGGGTGCCCGACGGCAAAGGTTGTGGAACAGCCACGCTAACGATAGAGAATACAGCGGTATCCTCAACGTAACGACGAACACTGTAGTTGGCTCTACTTGACTCCTCCTGCGGCGTAGGGCTAGGAGGTCCAGTCCTTAGACCACGTCAGACTAAGACCGATCATACAGAGTCACCGGGAGATGGAAATCTGAGAGAGGTAGTAGAGCGACACCTACCCAAAGGGGCCGGGACGCCGCGATGCTTCATTCAAGCGACCTAGTTCCATGGAATGAGAGTGCGAAGAAGACTCAAGGATAGGTGTAAGGGGTCGACTTGGATCAAGGTACAATGAATGGGTTAAAAACGAGGACAATGTGGGAAAGACGACGTATGAAAACTAGTAGGAGCCTATAGTGATAGGTATCGGAGTGATGGAGAAAAAAAGTTGGGTGTGGATCTGGACTTGTGTTGCGGATTCGCCAGATGCGTTACGATGTTTATAGCATCGAAGAGAACTAGGAAAGAAAAGGAACGGGGCCATAGTATTTATATGAGAGAACATGGAAGAAAAAAAAGGTAGATGACTGACGACTTGCGCGCGAAGTCCGAGGTATACCTATCTACATGCAAATGGCAGAAAGGTAGGTTATGCCCAAAAAAAAGGAAACGTAAGGAGCGGACAAGGCTCTCGCTTAGGCGGAAACGGTCTCGAGTCGAAGAGTAGATCATGGTTCATGAAAAGAAATGACGAGTAGTATTATGTTCTATCGTTCATCCCGATCCTCTCGTGTCATACAAGTAGCTTGTCATGGTATAAGCAGAGAGCATTCAACGAATCGCGATAATGGGGGCATCTGCAGACGCCCACCCGTTTCGTTTCATGATCCTATATGACTGCAGTCTAGTCTCTTTCGAGCGACCTGCAGCCATCCCCGGCCGCTATTGCCTTCAGTGAGATCTATAACAAGCGGGTCGAGGGTAACTCACCGTTTGCTAGCTCCATACCTAGCCAAGTTTTCCTAGGTTGTTACCTACTACGGTATTTGTCGGGCTGCCATGGGCGGAGGCTAGATCCTTCCGTCGATTAGCCACTTGCAATCCTTGTTCATGTTATATGGTCAGTTCTCAGATCTGCGACAGGGTATTCACCGAAGAGATAGCGTAGGGAACCGTTCCGGTTGACGAGCCGACCGGCAGGTAAACTGGAAGCCGGTAAATGCACTGGAGGTAAACTCGCTGTGGCGTCAAATGGCTCGCTTTAGCGTGAACCACTTGCGGAAATAAAATGCTGCAGCGCCTACAGCCAACCGTAATTAATGAGCTGGAGAATGGTGAGCGTTGGACATTCTAACGCGAAGTTTCCTCGCAAGTTTATTAATTTATGAGATGGAAGCGCTGCCTGAGTCCGGGGATGACCTGAGTCCAAAGATGGAAGAATCCAGGCTGCAAGCACAATCCTCGTCTAGAAACAAAGAACATTACATAGGTGGTAGGTAGGTACAGAGACCTATCCATGGATCACACATGTGCAGTCTCGCTCCTCACACCCCTTTGTCGTGCTTATATATCACTAGAGCTACCCCCTTCTAGATTAGATATGGATAGGTAATATTAATAGTCCCGCGCTCGTTTCTAGCTGTCTCATTCAATAACTGACATGTTTTCAGGAGTTACAACAGCATACAGCGACCAATTATGACATACTCTTCTCAGTTGTACTAACTTCCAACGAGTGGGAGCAGATGAGCAGTGCATCATATCCTCATTAATCAACCGCAACCCAGTCACGGTGTCCCATAAATCTAGCAAAGCTACCGGTAAGGAGACATAAGGGTGCAGTTCGGTAAATTCGAAGACCTCGTACATCACTAATCATAAAAAAGGCTATAACCGCACCGGTCCATCTAAGCTAATGTAGAGGCTATCGTTGGCGATCGCAAAGAAATGCTGTACAGCAGTTGAAGACGAACCCACCGTGTTCCTTCATGGCTTAGCTCTACATTCATGCAAGAGCCACTCTATCCTATCAGCTTGCAGAATAGGGTCATACCAGATATTAATCGCGACTAGTGGCTTTTCCTACTACGGCGTCCGCCACTTTCATCGCCCTACTTCTGGATCGGGTTCCTAACGAGTAGCAAGCGACCTTCCTTGCCCGCCCTGGGATATTTTATGTCGGACCTTTCAATATTCCGTATATTGTACCTCCCGATCTCAGGAGTGCGTACCACAGTATATGAAATGCAACGTGGAGAATGCAGGGATTATTTACTACTGTAGACTACGAAGTACAGTGCCTCAAATGCGAGCATACCTAAAGCACCCGCATACCACCCTATGCACCTAGGGCTGCTAGTTGGTAAACTTCTACTTCGTACTTCGTAGTATTCTAAGTATGGTCCACCGCGGGGCTCCACGATGCAAGACTCGGCCAGGGCATGATCTATCTTGGCGGGTTCTTGGCGAAACATCCACTCATTATAATCTAACGCTCCCAGAAGATACCTAGGTACCTAGCCTTACTTCTTAGGTTCCACAAAGCAGAGATGTGTGGCGCAAGACCTTGACAAGCATAAGTATCATGTACGAAGATGGCCCAAACCAACTTTTCTTAATTATTGTGATGTGATGCAGGCGAAGCCGATCATGGTTCATGGCAGCTGTTCCCATGCACGCCATTAAAACAGACGTCGCGGGCTAAAGCTCGGTACCGCTTTCCCTGCATGTCATTGACGGGTGTGCACCTAGGAGGTAAGCATTTCGTTTCCAATTTCAATTTTCACTCAAGATCGAGAGTTATCCCGTCATAACCTTAGTCATCGTATATTTCGAATGCTTGAGAACCAGTTATAGTTCGCCTTGCTTTCCCAGAACAATATGATACCAGCACGTGCCCGCAAATAATTGATACCGATTTCGTGCAGGCCGACATTGGCTAGGATCTATTCTAGGACTTACAAACCCTTTATCTCAAGATCCCTCCCCCCCCCCCCCCCCGACGGATCCCGTGATTGCTCGCTAAAAGATACAGGTACGTAAATAAACTCCCAACCGGCAAACGACATTCTTTCTTATAATGGCCATAGTTCAATTATATCTTTATTAATAGTATTGCATGCTTCGTTACATAATTCCTTAGCATCCGTACCCGGTTGTTATACGAAACCGAACAAAAGCTTAGCATCAACCTAACAAGTTCGCTGCTTACCGGTAGGTACCTAGGTAGGTATAGGTAGGTAAAAGTTGCTAACATTCATCCCCAGTATCGTTATCACACCTAACACTGGAATATAAAGGCATTAGAAATTGTATTTTATTGGAGGTAACAGTAACGCGTAAGCCGAAGAAATCCTAGCGGCCTCACCCGCAAGCTAGCTTCACACAATCACGGATACAGCAAGAGCTAATTTTAACCGGTTTCGAGATTACCAAGTTAGGTACCTTTGCGCGAGGCCGATTCACTCTTTAGGACTCACATCCAAAAGGGTTAGATTTGAGCTGGCGGCAATTCGGCCTTACCTCGGGCTGCGAGGCTATGAACTACGAGACGGAGACGAAAGTGATGTCGGGACCGAGACATAAGTTCCAGTGTTACAATTTACAACCTATGTTCTCCTAGATCAATGAAACGGACCCAGAAACCCGGTCATTCAAGCCGCCAAGTTCACTACTGCAAGCTTTCGACCACCCTAGTTCAGTGCCTTGAAAGGCTTGGCGCGAGATAGATCTCTCGTACCTGACAGCCCGATCCGGGAATTAAGCCCATTTATGCACTTCTGATGATGATATTATTTAGTATAGCACACTTCATTCCTATATATTTGAACTAATATATGTGTACTTGGACATGAACACTCATAAATCAGTCTTGAGGGGTGGCCTAGGTAAACGCTAAAGGATGCGAAGCCGCCATGTTCCTACGCCTATTCTTGATATAAGGCTGACCACACAGACCTGGACATTAGTGGTAGGTTTGTGCCGCAGTTTGTGTAGCTGTAAAATAAATCTTAAGATCGTAGACCAATTTCCCTCAAGCTTGTTCTCGGCTAGATTACCGTTACCCGCGGGGATGGAGAAGCAGCCGGGGACAATTACCGGTACCATTGCGGATGACCAGAGCTTAGTCGTATTACGTAGGTAAGTTGGGTTAAAGATCTCACCCAACAGCGTGATGTGTGATATCCTAGTAAGCATTATGTAACTGGACTTAAAATGAATCCATCAGCCTCCTTTGTTGAACCAGCAAGGATTCGTATAGTTTTGCCGACAATGTGCAATTGTTAGAGGTACGTAGATAGGTACCTAATAGAACACTCGGGACGTTCATTTTGACCCAACGGATCTTCTGTCTTGATTTGGATGTATTATTCGAAAGCTTCCCTCATCCCTACGGCCACTTCCGATTCTCAGGATACTGCCACGCAACTCAAAACTAGATAGGAAATTATGACTTGTCGTGCTGACATTCTGACTGCCGCATATAAAGCTGACGCAAAGTGCAGTATCATCGGAATATTGTAGGATGTCCATGCAGCCGCCCCGCGAGATTTAGTAGAATGATAAGGGTGCTGATAGGCGCCGCCTCATTATCATATTTTCAACTCACGCGGCCATCATCAGTGGTACAAGTCTCTTCGGATGAGCATAAACGAGAGAGTATCAAGACTTAGCCAACAGCTCGTTCTTAGCTTTCAGCGAATTATTACCATTTGTAGAATGTCCTTGCGGGTTACGTAGGCGAGGCATCTTGGCATTGTAGGACAATTATTGTTTCAAGCTATGCGGTAGTCGAAGATTATTAAGTGCTGAACGAATTTCCGTCTCCCATGATCGATGCTTGTTGTGACGCGCAGGCAATCCTTACAGATGCGTCGTCGTGTCTCCTGCCGGTCGGCCCGTTTGTTTCTAGGCCATAAGGTCGACTCGACGTCGGTGCATGCTTTGCCGAAGGTGTCTGTCAGGCTCGTGTAACCACCCACGCATCTAGACCATGGATAGGTATGAAGAACCTCTCCCTTGTACTCCCAGTAAAAGCCTCCAAAGCTGATACCAATGCTACCCTCTTCCCCATGTTAGATATCTGATGAACTTGATCACTCTGTACCGAATACCAACGACCAAAGTTTTATTTGCACTTATATGGTCGTTTTAGCACAGCGAAAGCAAAGTGATTATAGAACTAAAGGTGCAATACCCAGAAATGAAAGACGTCGCATCTCTCACGGGTGTATGCAACAATGCTATTTTGATAAAGGTGAGACGTATGTTAAATAGGAGATTCCTGTGTGGGCGAGGGGGTTCCTAGGACACTCTTACTAGGATCTATTATAGAGGGCTATCGACATTATTGCTTTATTGTGTGCGAATCACCACGCGAGTAATAATATAACAGACACAAGTCCGCCTCACATCGCCTTGAGACGCTAGGTACCTCTCTCGGACATACGATAAATAATGAGGCAAGGCGACGTTCTCTATTAACATACGGCTTTGACTTTTATACAAACACACCCTACCTCACCTTAGCCATATGTTAAGGCGAGCATAGCGTTCTAAGTTGATACTCCCATGTGTTGGGTAGGATTTGATGACTAAGCGACTCAGCTTACTTATCGACATCTGTTTCCTCTATTTTAGCGAATCATCGACAATATAACAACCAAGTCGGCTACAAGCACCTCATAACCCTCGAGTTTCCCATCGCCTGCTTGATTCAAGGATGAAACATCATGGGGGCTTTCAAAATCGAAGTATTTACCACAATGCTAAACGGGCGATGGGCGCAATCGCTTCACCGTAGTCGGCGTGTCCGAACTCGGCATTTGACAACGTCAGCGAGGTCGTTAGCAACCCAGGCAAGACCATCAATGGCTGTCCTTGACGACTATTTGGATATTGCCAAGCTCCATTTCAGCCACATACCAGCGTCTGAGCTCTCCATCACCGCCTTCAATGATAGCCTTCCGGCCTTCAATCATCCACAGACCAGCACCTCCAGCCGGCGAACCATCATCGACCGGCTAAAGCCGTACACTATCATCTCATCGATGCGGGAACGCACACCGTTCCCGAGGGAGCTGCTGCAGGAGCTTCCGAATTTGAAGCTTCTACTTGCGACAGGAACACAGTTTGAGACGTTCGACCTAGCTGCCGCTACCGAACTCGGAATTAGTGTGGCCGCGGCCCCCGGGAGAGGCCGGACGGATGGGAAGCCGTCGCAACGCCCTGCGCGGCCCAAGCTTGACATCAAGAAAGGCGGTAGCCACCCAACAACGCAACATGCGTGGGCCCTGATCCTTGCTCTCGCCCGCAATGTCGCCACCGATGATGCCGTGATGAAGGGCCCGGCGAAAGGTTGGCAGTCCCAACTAGCCATCGGTCTGACGGGCACGACGCTCGGTGTCGTCGGCCTCGGACGTCTAGGTGCCGCGGTAGCCCGGATAGGCAGTCTGGCTTGGGGCATGCGCGTGGTATGCTGGAGTGAGAACCTGACGCAAGAGAAGGCGAACCGGAAGGCCGAAGAGATGGGGCTACCCATCTCCGGGGGCAATCCACTCGATCCTAACGTGCCGACCTTCACGGCCGTAAGCAAGGACGAGCTGTTTGAGACGGCAGATGTGGTGAGCCTGCACTACGTGCTGAGCGAGCGATCCCGTGGCATCGTGGGAACGAAGGAGCTAGCTCAGATGAAGCAGTCCGCACTGCTGGTCAATACGTCAAGAGGACCTTTGATAGACGACACAGCATTATACGAGGCCTTGGAGAAGGGCCGTATTCGGGGCGCTGCTTTGGACGTCTTTGACGTGGAGCCCTTGCCTACCGATAGTCCGTGGAGGTCAACGGCATGGGGCACTAAGGGGAGAAGCAACCTAATCATCACTCCTCATATGGGATACGTGGAAGACGGCATCATGCACACTTGGTATGAGGAAACTGCCGAAAATTTAGAGCGCTGGCTCCGCGGGCAACCTCTCCTTCATCGTCTCAACTAACCGATAGTTTACGTCGATCTTTTGCGGAGCTACACGACACTACGCCCCTAAATGCAGGACTATCGTTACTATTAATGAACTATTTCGACATGTTAATATACACTTTCAAGAGCAACTCCTTTTACATAGTTGCCGATATCTAATAGCTGATAGGCTACAAGGCGCTCGCGCTCGCTACGAAGGAGATACCCCTATGCTGAAGAGGCCCCTTCAGAGTCGTCATTTCTAAGTCACCTAACTTGTGACAACTATACCGACTTGTTAGTTTCGGATAGCATCATGACAACTTAGTAAGACCTTTGTATATCTTACTCATAATGATCTATCCCAAAACTCAGCAAATTTTCGATTAGTCCTACCAAGTCACCATGAACCCTAACCTTAGATTGTGATAAACACATACACACAAGCACAGATATGCATATTCATATGTGTCAGTTATTAGGGATTACAACCTCAGTGGAACAGAGTCTTTCATGGGCAAAAAGCAATATTGGATGGATAGTATGGCTCGTACTACGCGGGCCGTTTGTTAGTGCCTAGGAGTAGTTAGTGGCAAGGTTAGTTTAGACCAGGTGGTGATTCACCTGATAGACGTAGGTTGTATATATAAGGGAGCCCCTAGCTCTCCTAGCCGTTGAAGGAGTTTAGGGGTTGACATATCTATACCACTAGTAGCCACCAGCGAGCCTACGAAGACTTTCACCGATATCCCTGACGCCATACGCGAGGTGGTAGTCCATATATCAAATAATCTAGGCAACTATCGCGACCTAAGGAGGTCCAAGTATGACTCCGTCAGGGCAGAGCCGCAAAGGAATATATATAGTATTTGATTCCAGCAGAACCGTCTCGTCCAGATCCGTTCTAGGTCTAAATACCTAGGTAAAACGCCTTGGGGGCCTATTATCAGGTAAGAGACCTCGAGTAGCTTTTCTACAACTTAATATCATATTCATAGGAAGATGTATTCTGACAGAGCCATATGTAGATCTATCAATAGGTGCCCCTTGAGAGTATTAAAGATTTACGGTTAAAACACGTATGTTCTTACTGTCTATCTAAGTACCTGATGCTGCTCATCAAAAAGCGCTTGATGTTTGATATCTCGTAGCTGGTAGGCGCCTTCTACTAGTCAGCCGCTGAGAACTGACTACCCAGCTACTATTGGGGTAGCAATTATATAGAAGTTTGCTTGTGAATTAGCAGCGCAAACAGTCTCAGTCAAGAAAACAATCCCTCTCTCCTGCCTTTTATTTAGTCCAACACTCTCATATGGACCTAGATATTCTTAGGCAACCAAGATTGTGTTGAGTGAATCATTATCAATGACAATTACAACCAGTATGGAAAGTTATTTGCTCTAATGTTAGCAAAATAGTGGTGGTGTGGCTAGTTTTTAAGGCCGTAGGGTTCTCATCTCATGACACAGTACCAAGTCATGCGACGAATGAAAACCGTTTGCAAGCGCTTTGACACATTAGCACTTTCCATAGCACTTTAGAGAGAATATGGGTACCGTAGCAAGCACCAACCACAGAACCATTTACATCGCTCCTGCCTCAACTCTTACTACCAATTGGAGCGCGATCTACAAACATTTCCAACTATTTATTTCTAATCTCTCCTCTCTACGATACTTCATCCACTTCACCTACATCACATCGCCTACATCGCCTACATTGCCTACATCGGCCTACATCACCCACATCACCCACATCACCTACACTTCTGCATCTATTTCGTCGCCAACAGACACATAATTTCCGCCGTGTCATCCACCTCCATCACTACCTCTACTACCACCTCTATTGCCACCAATAGTAATAGCCACCAGCACCGCCACTAACGCCGCCCCCGCCCCCGTAGGATGTCCACCTCACCTACAACATCTGCCGAGATAGCGCTAGACCGCCTACTCAGCGGCATCGTCAAGCTGCAGGCCAAACCCGAAGCCGACCTACTGTGCTTCTACACGCGGCTATTCCGCTCCATCCAATGGCCGATGCACCCGGCGACGCTATGCGCCGAGCTGCCGTACATGCGCAAGCGCTTCGTACTCTTCCGCGCGCTGCCGCGACTTGAGCAGCTGAACTACGTCAAGGACTTCGGCGCCGTACACCGGGCGATGCAGCGCTCGGCCATCCCAACCCCGGCTGATCTCTCCACGCTGCACGCCAGCGGACGAGGCGGGGGAATCGCAGACCCCACCGACGCGGCCGATCGCATGAAGTACGTGCTGTACCTACTGCCCAGCCTAGCGCACTACGTGCACGTGACGCGGCATCCGGGCGTCTACTCGCGTCACCGCGACGGCCCGTGGTTCCTGTGGTGGGCGGGCGAGTGCGCGCGCCGCGCCGCTGCCGGGCATTCCGATCCCACGCGCAACGTGGAGGGCGAGCGCAACCTGCTGGACGTGCTCACGCGCTGGGAGACGACGAGGCGGCTTGAGGTGGGCGCCATGCTCCCGCTGCGCTTCCAGCGCCGGGAATGGGAGCAAGAACAGGAGCGGCATCGCCGACAACAGCGGATGCTCCTGCAGCATCAGGAGCTTCAGCGGCTTCGGCATCAGCAGCAGCAGCAGCAGCGCCAGGAGCAGGAGCAAGAGCAGCATCAGCAGCAACAGCAACAACAACCACAGCCGCGCGGTGTGAAGCGCAAGCATGAGGGTTCAGAGTTGGAGGGTTGAGCGGAGTGAATGGCCTCCGCGTCGGTCCCCTTTTTCTGACAGGGGTTGACTTACCTACCTACCTCCTACCTACACACAAACGACGAACGACGATTTTGACATCCCGACGAGGATTTCTTATTATTATTACGAGCGAACCAACCAGCGAATTGTTTAATATCTTATATCATCAAGCGATATGGGCTACGGGTAACGGGCCTTTTGTTTTCGGATCGGGTCATAGAGGAAGGGGGATTTTCACAGCGCTGGACGCATAAACGGAGGGGGAAAAGGCATGGGAGGAATTATTATAGCGATTTGTCTTTTTTTTTTGTCTATTCATCAGCGAAGCATTTGATTTTCTGTCTGGCTACGTATTGGCTTCAGACTATTATAGCGTTGAATTTTACAATATACCCCCCGAACTCTTGCATTGACTCTACTGCCGTTCGTCAGTTGTGAGGCCCCCTATTCGATTGGACGTAAAGGAGTGAATGGACATCTAGCCCCTATATACCTAAGTACCTGATAAGTCATAATAGCGAGATGTCAAATGACACCTCGTAGGCCTGTCGCAGGGCTACACGTGGTCATCTACTTGAAGATGAATATATGCTTAATAATGACTATATATCCTACAAGGTTCTATATGCAAATGGATCATTTCTTTCCTGGGGCATCATAAGACAACATCAGCACTCGTAGACCATGATCCTGATGCTCTCTAATGCCAGCACAATATTGTCGATGCAGATGAATAGGTACCTAACCCAATGCTTCCCCGTCCTTAAGTTTACACCGCCCAAGCGCCGAAGCCCACGTTCTACTGCTGAGGTAGGAGGAGCTCTAGGAACTGCCTCCCTTTAATATAATCATCTTTGGCTCTTCCGCGCCCAAAATGTCGCCTCCGGGTGGACGATGTGTACGATCGCCTATCGTATTCTTTACGTCCTATCCAGAGACAGGCTGGCCGCTTGTTGCGGCCGCTCCCATTCAGACCCTAGTCGGAACCTCTTAGCCAAGATCTCGACGTGCAACGTCGTGGAGCGTTTCCGGCTATTTTCGCAGTCCGACATCTCGATCGACTCGCTCGTAGGTGGGGTGAGCGAGAGAGGCTTTTGGAGATGGGTGGGCAGCAAGAAGATATCCTCGGATATCGTATCAGAACTGGACGAGTCGCCCCTGATAGTGAGGCTTGTGTCGACTTCGACTTCGATACCCTTGGCGGTGGCTTCTGCGGTCGTTACGCAATTAAGGAATAACACATCGTCGATTTCGGACGTTGGCTTGTCCGCAATCCTAGTCAGCCCGGCTTGAGGCAAATGTGGCTCGTCCAAGAGGGTTCCAAACCAAGCCTCTCGGATTGCTAGGCCAAGAGCTATCGATACTTGTCTTGCCACGCTGTTCCCGATGATCCGCCATTGATTAGCTATCGAACCGACAAGTACTTCGTGGTCGTGAAACCCCTGCGCACGCCTGGCTTCCATGAGACTTAACGGGCGATGTTGAAACCAGTGATTCATAGTGCCTGTACGAGCATCCGACGGCATGCATCTCGTAGAGATGCAGTTGAGCAGGCGGTTTGGATGAACACGACCCCATCCCCTAGAGATTGTCTTTGTCCTTTCTATACGATCCGGAAAGAGGCCGCGGTCCGACTTGCTCATTACAGGCGGCATCCCAGGCCGTCCATGCCAAGCTTTGCTGAAGTTCATTTCCCACGGTTGGGTGGGAATTTGGAATAATTGTTTCCGCACGGTAGGTGTGAAACCGATGGAGAGCCGGTGGTGCGGGAAACCGACACAGAAATCTACTTTACTATCCTGGATATTCGGTAGATCATCCGTGGCCTCTCTGATGCTGACATACTTAAACGGTGTCGGCACTAGTTTTCTGCCATCGAAGGGTCGCCCGCAAGACATCTCGCCGAGTTTAGTTAATCTCGTGCCGGGAGGGTGTGAGTGCGATGGCGCTGGTGCCTTGGGCATTCTCAACCCGGGGGCGCTGAAGCAGAGAAACACCCGGCTCCGTAACTGTGGCGCGCCAAACGACCAAGCGTCTAGGAACATAACCTGAACCTGATAGTTCAAGCCGACGAGCGCACAAACTAGTTGCGAGAAGACGCACGCTTCGCGGAAATTCTTCGAATTCACCATCGTCGGTACGTTCTCGAGCAATCCATAGTAGGGGCGATATAAGTCGACGTAAGATGCGAAAGACGCAACAAGGGACTGGTTTTTTCTCTGGTTGTCGGTAGTTTTATCAGCAGTCAGTGACGAGAAACCGGGACATGGTGACCCGGCAGAAATGAAGTGAACGTCACCAGGTCGAGGTATCTTGCTACCGTTGCCGTACAGCGCCCGACGTAAGAGATCATCGACCGAGCCCAGAAACGGAGTGCAGGTACCTGGCTTGGTATTCGCCATGTATGTGTGGATAGCCTCCGTCCAAATGTCGTTGGCCCAGCGCATTTCAATAGCGCCACCATCCTCTAGGCCACGCCCAAAATTCCCCCCTCCACAGAACAGGTCAAGCCCTTGGAGTTTTTCTGGGTGGTGTGAGGAGGGATTGAACCCTTGTCGTAGCTGGTGTAGAAGGCTAATGTCGAGAGGAACGCAAGTATTTCCGCCTTCGATAGTCTCAACCTCCCGATGGGTCATGAAGAAGACGTCTCCAGTTCCCTTGCAATCGTAAGGGGTAGGTATTTTCTCTTCGGCCTGGAACGCCCTTAGTAGACAATGTCGAAAGATTCTGCTAGAAGAAAATTCGACAAGTTGGTCTGTATAAACGAGCTCGTTCGGAGGCGAGTTCGGAGCCCCTTTATCGACAACTTTCCTCCGCAATAGTCTCCGTAACCTAACATACTGCTTATTGCTCTCTTCAAAAAATTCTTCCACGATAAACGGCTCCAGCCGAAGCGCCATGCGATTAGTTTCAGCCAGGACAGCATCGCCAACCTTGTAGGGGTGATCTTCGCGAAATCTCTCCTCCGCACAGGTCAAGTGTTCTTTCTTTAGGGTAGTCCAGCGACAATCATCGGAAAGGTAAGTCTGACGCACGAAAAATTCGGCTGACGTGGAAGGGTTTCCAAACCACTCAACACTGTGCGTGGAAAGTATCTCATCATCTTTTACCTTCGCTGTCTCGTGATGACAGGTGCAGTTGTTAGATAAAAAGAGCTCGTTCCTCCAAGGATACTTCATCACGCCGCAGGGGGTATCGATGGGTTGGTACATCCAGATTACGTCAAAGGACCGTTTCCCTCTCGGCAATCGATAGGTCATCTGCACAACGCCGAACCATAAATGTTCGTCTTCGTGGTGTTCGGATTTCCGTTTTTTCCATTGCGTGTCTGTCTCGTCGTCGTCTGGCTTCGTTGAGATCACGTCCCCCACCTGGATCGAGTCGATGAATATGCCACGATCACGGTCGTCTCGCTTCACTGTGGGAGGGATGCTTTGCTCAATTGGCCGACTGTCCTCTATGAAAACCGATCGTTTCTTTTCGACGATAACAGAAGGTCTCTCTTCTCTCAGAATCTTGCCGAAGACCATATGGGAAAATAAATTATAAACATATGGAGTGACGATCGTCGGTGATACCTGAATACGCTTTTGAGATTTCCGTTCTCTAGGGCGTGTAATCACATCGTCCTCTGAAGAGTCCGGATCGAATCCTAAATTTGGGTTATACTGATCCAAAGTCTTGATTTCTCTCCAAATGCTATGCCATGAAGTTATTTGTGGATCTAGACCATAAGCTTCTCTCCAAATAAATTCGATGTTGGCGTGGATCGCGCCTCGAAAATCCGTGTTTCTGTTGGCAGAATGCCAACGTTCGAAGACTGGCGACATCGAATGCTTTTGCACCAGCCATATACTGAACTGTGACCTAAAGTCATGTAACACGGCTCGACGGCCCTTCTCCTTCAAATGGTCGCAATAGTCAAGGACGTGTTTGGCTAGGTCCGCAATCCAAAGAAACGGCTCGAAGAATCGTGCGTATTCTGGCGCCGGTGATATTAACTTGTAATATATCTCACTGTCATTTCTCTCGTTTAAAGTCGAACGTATCCAGATCTGATCGCCCACGGTGTGCTCCTCGCTGCCATAGTTTCCGATGGGAAGTTGCTGGAAAGGAATTCCTTTAAGGTAGAATCGCTTGTCGTCGTAACTGATCATACCATCGAAATAGAAACGGTCAGCAGCTTGGCGGCACGCGAGGTGTTGCAAAGGTCTAAGCTCATAGGGATAGATATCTGAAACCATATATATAGAAAATTCATGTAAGTCAAACTCATAAAAATCGTCTTCAGGAGACTGCTGTGGCCTTGCAGCCTCGAGAAGCGTAGTGAGAGCATCTAGCTCTCGAACTTCTGGAGCAGGCGGGACGAAACCATCGAAGAGCGACCTAGGTTGCGTTAGAGTAGATCGAGGAAGCTCCACAAATATAGGCCTCTTTATAGTTGTGTCGGTAGTCCGTATGTCTGGGGCTACCTCCTGGTCATCCAAAGGAGGTCCTTCCCATTCGCTCCCACTTGCGTCCGACGTCGTACCATCGCGTACTAGTAGACACTGAGCTGTTGTGACGGGTATTTCTGCCTCATCTTCACTTTCTTGTATGCTTGATGAGTCGATTCTGATAAGATTTACAGCATCATCTTCAATGCTAGGGAAAATCCGATCCAGATATGAAGCCGGCTGCTCAAGTAGTGGTTGATCATAGACTAGATCAGGCGTTTGCGATGTCCTAGGGGCTAGGTCGCCAGATCCCGGAAGACGCTGCCAGTTGCAGAGAGTGTTATGATCCATATCCATCTATACTATATTGCCCTGGCGCGAACTAAGATAATACGGTAGCTTAGTAGTTGAGAGGACTGCCGAATCCTATGGGGTTTGTTGCCGAGCTTACCAACATCTGCCAAACACCCAATCCGTCGACTTAAGACTTCAACACAATCCATTTAGGGACCGGCTAGGAATGTGAGACGGCGTATATCGAACTGGGCGGAGTAACACGACACGTAAACAGAGTGCGCCGGGGAGTAGAACCATATGAGATGAACTTGGATTGTTGCCGTTTCGTTTTATTAAAAATGATCTGTATGTCATGTCAAGCTTGCATGTTTGCGGACGACGACCCAAGAATCGTGGTGAGTCCGAGGATATATAAACAAGAGTCTCGCGCGTCCGGAGTATAATTGTACACGGAAACGCTCTCCAAAAAGAGAAAGAGTCAATTGAAGACTGGGGTTAGATATAAGAGGTCGAGAATATAGTATAGTATATAGTATATGTCAAGGAAAAACAAGGAATCTAGTATGTAGGGTTATAGCATGATAGAAGAGGTGCTGGAATGAAGGGCTCTTAGAGAGCAACCCACACTGGTTGCGAAGAATTGACCGTGTCGGGAGTTCGCGACGGACATGAAAGAAATCGTAAAGTTGGACCCTGAAAGGACGGACCTGAAAAATTGGGCCAATTGAGGGGCGACACTTTCGTGTAAGTGGGCCTGAGCACAGCATGACCGTTGCCGTTTGCGTCTTGGAACGGTGATTCAATTGTCGAAACAAAAAAGGCTCCGATCTTTTATTTATGCATCTGTCAGGACTCGGGAGTTCCAATGACGTGCAGGTCGCGGGTACCTACATATAGGTACCTAATCGAGTCCTAACCACGTGCGCATTTACATAAGCCCAGTTCTCGATGTATAAAGATGAAGTTATATATACTCGTTGCCGTTTCGCGCATCTACCAAACTGTTGATGGTGACTCGGGTTTCAAAGATTAGAGAAAGCGGTAAGTATCAACATGATCTACCATGGCATAACGACTGCGGTGCCATTATAAGATTGCAAGCCGTATGTTGCTCTAATATGTCCATGTTGTGGCGTAAGGTATCTTCGGTATCCGTATCGTACATTCATTTACATAGATGCCATATTCATCTCCTCTCTGCTCTCCTGCTGAGCGGATGTCGACCACAGATTGGCTAAAAGTCGCTGCTGGAGTTGCTGGGAGCCCCCTCGCGGATCGGATTCCACGTAGCTGATGGTCTCTTCTGGCGTCGGCCATCTCCAGGAGCCTGCAGTCTCTGTAGAATCTTCCATTTGAGAAACCGTGTCCTCCTGCTCCTCGTGTCTGAGACTCAGTCCAGCAAACGCTTGATAGGCACATAGGGTCTTAGCAATTAATGCGTGGCCGCGGCTATTTATCCGCTCGGCTTCTTCGTTGATATATTCCTTGTGTGTCAGCATCCATTGCAATAGTTCTTTCATCGCCGTCGTATCTTCCAGAAAAGCGAGAGTCCGCATATATGTATGCAAGTGTGCAGGGCCTATGTTATGCATCAATGGAGGAACCTCAAGACTGCCGGATCCTGTTTCAGTCGTTGCAACGGAATTGGTAATCCGGGAGAACATCGTCTTGAGTATTTTTAAGACCCTTTCACCTGAAGGTACCAACGACCCCTCGCTTGCGCCGCTTTCACCCAGCGACTCCCGAGAGCCAAGTCGGGATAGCGCTGCTTTTTGGACCGTGCGACAAAGGTACAGCAAAAGCTCGGGGTCAACGCCTATTCTCTCTTCCACTGATTGGACGACTTCTAGAGACATCAACAAGGCCTCAGCATCGTTGCTAGCCCGCGTCCCATTCGTGACGCTAATATGCGGCCGCGCTAGAGCCCTCATAATGATCGACCAAGGTGGTCGAAAGGTAGAGCCTTCGGTAGATTCCGGTCTCAATCGAAACCTGGCAAGTTTTATAGCATGGCGGATGCGGAAAAGTTCTTCCGGAGGTAATTTCTCGCGTCCCCTACGATCTGGCTGTAATCTGCAGAGAAGATGAATGTAGCTCTTGAAGAGTAAAAGAGGGATCTTTCGGAGTGCCTGGTAAGACGGTTGCTTGAAGAGAGCCAGAGAGTTGACGCTAGCAGCATCGATTCCGCCGTCATGAAGATAGCGAGTCGCTTCCTCAAGGGATGTGGCGTTCATCACCAACGTGTAAAGACAGTGGCCCTCCGGTTTCACCCCGCGACTGACCATCTGGTTGTATAGGTCATTGACCGAAGGAGGAGACAACCTTGCCAATTCATATTCACTGTAGTTGGCATCGTGGATGGGAAAGGCTTCTCGAGAGTCACCGGGCAATGCAGTTGAGGTCTGGTGGAGGGCGTGAGATTGCAGTTTGATAAACATTTCGGCATAGACTTGAACATTAGGGGCTGTTCCCGTCTTAGCACCAAAATTGTTGAAGACTTTCCATGCCTCTTGAGGGTTGCGGGTCGCCCTGATCACCATAGCCCAGCGGGTGTACAAGTTCCGATCTTGCTCCTCGCCTTTCCATTCTTTTGGTGGAAGACTCCGGGTCTGTACCGTAGGAGAATTGACACCCATGCCGCCAAGGGCGCTCAAGGCCTGATCATAGTGGTCGTGGGGATATCCAGCTTCCTTCATAAGAAAGCCAGCTTTCACGCTTCGTGAGTAGTCGTCCTCGGCTGTCCGTTTTGCATCAAGCCCGTCAAAATCTTGTCGGTACGGAGGCCAGGATTTCGCATATCTCATAGCCACTGCCCTCTCCGTTGTCGACTTTTTCAACCCAATCATGACTTCCCGTACCGCACGGTAGCTGGCCTTGTTAATAATGAGAGGCTTGTCTAAATTGTCTGACATTGCCAGTAGGAGCCTCTGTGCCCGCCAATTGAACTCCATATTTGCGATAGGTCGAATAGGTGCTGGTCGTTTGAATAGAAGTAAAGCTTCGTTGAAGACTTCGCACTTGTGATGGTATGTGTTGGCGTCTGTGTCCGAGGACAGCTGTCGAATATAACCCACCGTGAATCGTGCTACAGTGACAATCGACCTAGGCATTAATCGCAGCACATGATTGACAAGGCGACGAAGAAGCAGCAGAAATTGAGACGTAGTCATCGTCATTTTGCGCCCGGGAAGAGTTACTTCATTGCCCACTGATTGACTAGGCGTAGACCTCAGGTGGTATTTCGATGCATACTCCATCAAAGACAACAGAGATTCGGCTTTTCGAAACCGCTCTTCGCTACGTGATAGGATCATCACAAGGAATATAGGTTTAGGGGTTTGGGTCGAAACCAAGCGTTGGACCCGGACGTCTCCGTTCTCCCCCGACAATATCCATATCCAATGGTCTATGTCTGCCTTTGACCAGCCTCTAGATGACAAGCTATGAAAGCGGTCAGCCCATTCAGAAGGAGTGATTGAGCGAATAGATGCAGTGACACCAGGTTCGTTTTGGATATCTTGCTTTGCCATCCAGGCTTGGAACATCAATAGGGGGAGTCGATCAGCGCGCTGTTTAGCGGCAAATTCGAAGGCATGGCGATAAGCCTTCTTCTGCCCGTCTGTCTTGCTTCGCAACCGTAGAGCTACTATACGACTAGGCGACAGGCGTAGTCGAGGATAGCGGCGCCGTCTAGAACTTGTCATCCGCGAGAGCGTCTGGCTCCAGGATGGTTGAGATGACCAGATAGACCCGGTTCCGGCGGCAGGCCTAATTGACATTGCCATAGGAAAGGCAGACATTTCGACAAGACAAAAGGTGGGCCTCCGATCAAGCAGAAATTCAAGCTAAGCAGCTACCAACGCCGTATCTGCTACTAATGAAGATGTAGATGTTGCTTGTCGCTCATCGAGCCAGCAGATCCGGAGGGTTTTATACAAGTGTACATGCTACTAGGCAATCAAGTATATCTGACATGTTGCTACCTGAAATATGAAGATAATAAAAACATAATTGGAGACTCTTCGGTATATCTCACTATAAATTTAGGGACTGTAGAAAAGATTGAGGTTGAAGTAATGAGTGGATGAGTGAGTTGAAGATATTAAGTGAAGGTCAAATCTAAGAAGTACGTAGGTACCTACAACAGCTTATCTACCTTCTAGCCCGTGAGAAAATGTTTATCGATAATATATCCCTGCACTATCGCACCTATCGATAGCAACTCTGTACGTACCTCCTATCACAACCACACGGATCTCTTCATAACTTCAACATTCAATGCTTATTGTACAATATTTGCGATGAACCAAGTCACCGCACGAACTCAACACATACCTTATAAAGAGGATCAATGGCCGAATTAAATTCACCATGCGACCCTCATTGCGAAAAGTAGCGGCTCCCTCACTGCGAGGACTGCACACCATAGCCTTTGCGCCGAGATCCCCAAGACCACTGCGATCTTTCCACCAGACCACTCTCACGTCGCTGCCGCGAAAGCGCAACTTCTTCACGTCGAACCAATTGCTATCAGCCGATGATAAGAATGCCGGATCGTCGCTGTCAGAAGGTGCTGTCAACCACCCGGATTCACAGCAGAGCAAGAGCCAAGCATCCAAGCGTAAACCCGCCCGCGCATCTGCCGCCAAAACCTTGCGTCTCGGCTTGACTACTAAGCAGCCCAATCGCACCAGTAGCGCAAAGAAAGAAAGCAAGGACATCAGCTCGGAGACGGAGAAGGACTATCGCCGAACCATCACCTCCATATGCATTGCTCAGTCGTTCGACATGGATACCGTACAGGAGATCCTACGCTTCCATGCGTTTGAGCTAGATCCAGACGGCGCTGATTTTGAACCCACCGGCGTGGTTCATGCCAGGGGTATCAATGACGGCGATATATTTGTTTTCCCGTCCGGGACTGTAGTGGCTTGGTCGGTACCCGCCGACGCACTCATGAGCCTGGCCACTACGCAGCTGATCAGAGCTGCCGAGCTTCCCCATATAAATCGTCTCGAGATAGAGGAACTCGAGTTCGTACCGGATGAGACCCGTGACACCAGCTATATGAAGGGTGAGGTCGTCGTACTTGGCACGCGAGCCCAAGAGCTTGAGAACGACAGGCTAGCCACCACTCATGCCAAAATTGCATTCTCAAGTGGCCTAGCCAGGAGCCCTAAGCTGGCAGTACTAGAAAACCAGGCTATTGAATATTTCGAAAATTCTAAGAATAGCCTGAATTTCCTAGAGGGTGGCTTACAGCACAAGCTGAAAAGGAGCTCAGTCCTGAAGATGACGGGTCAGCTTCTCAGCTTAAGATCACAACTAAACCATTACTCTGATATAACAGACCAGCTCCCCGATATGTTCTGGGACTCGGAGTCCAATCTGGAAAACTACTACAACCAGATCAGTACTATTCTAGATATACGGCAGAGAATCGGGATTCTGAACAAGAAGATGGACTACGGTTTTGAGAACGTCAGTGTCTTGAGAGAGATGGTCAGTGAAAAGGACAGTCACCGACTAGAGTGGATCATTATATTTCTCATCACCATAGAGGTCGTGTTTGAACTGAGAAGGGTGTATGGCGAGGAGATAAGTAAGAAGAGCTCGACTTAGTTCGTAAACCCTCTTGCGTACATCTCGATGCGTAAGGAACCTATATAAAAACACTACTCCATTCATATTTATGATACCCTTATCCACTCGTCGTAATATCTCGATGTTCACTGCTAAGATTCTCTGTGTTTATTTTTCTATCCGATGACCGAGTTCGATAATTGAACGTAACATCTAAATTACCCCTGAAATCGACAAAATAAAGTTGTCGACTAAACTGTCGACACATTGGATAAGTCAACCGACCAATCGACAAGTAAACTGGAGTAGAGTGTAAATCGACGACTCATCCGAGAGGGGCTGCCTAGGTACAATGTAAGTCGACGATTCAACTGAGGGGGTTTGCCCAGGTACGATACAAATCGACGACTCAACCGAGGGGGGGAGGGGGAGGGGGTCTGCTCAGGTACGATGCAAATCGACGACTCAACCGAGGGGGCCCTGGCTGCCCCGACTGAATCTATGGTCGAGTCGACGACTAGTTGCCAGTTGCCCCGATCGATTGCCCCAGGTACACCTTCCCGAGCAACCAAATCCACTGAATCTCATCGTAAATCTCATCGTAGTCCCGCCCCCGTAAAGTCTACTTCTACTTTCACGGTCTCCTTTTTTTCCTCCCCCCTTTCAACCATCTACAACCCGCACACTCTCATCGGTCCTTCCACCTTCAACAAACTCTCGATTCAAACACCACACGACATCTAACTCCTGTCTAACGAGTCTACTACCAAGGTAAGCTACCGACCTCTTTTTCTATTTTTCTATTTCTTGCAATCATTCTCATCACTAGAGCCCAAGTCTATCTCTTCACATCCCCAGAGGTCTCGTCTCGTCTCTTCTCAACCACAACACCTCCAAGATGCGTTGGCCCAGCTCTCGCGTATGCACTTTCCATATGTAAAATTTATCAGCGATGAAATCCCGATTTGGTAAACAGTACCCGCCTACTAACACGTCTTCAATCAGTACCCGCCTCCAATAACCACCCACCTACGAGCAGTACCTGCCTACTACCAAGACTCGCCTTCGAGCAAGATAACCCATAGGGACTAGAAGTCCATTCTACCACCTCCATCTCTCCATCATCTTCGCCACCCTCCCATTCATCTTCATAATTGTCTTCGACTCTAAAGATAATCCTTGAAGAGTAACTGTACACAATGGCTGCCCAGCAAGAGAAGTAAGTCTATCTCATAACCAGAAAACAAGTTGACACCTCTCTAACCCTCCTCACAGGCTCATCCCGGCTACCCCTGAGGTGTAAGTGTTTATATTACTTGACATTGCCTATATCATCCCTCTAACGTTCACAGCATCGCCGTCCTGCCCAAGGCGTATCTTCTGGTCGGCCCCGAGCACACCCCGTTCGACATTCCGATCATATGCCTCGACCGTATCTCGACCCAGTTCACGGCATATCTGTTTCAGAAGCTGCCCAGACGTGACGGATTCATCGTCTGTGAAGAGATCAGCGAGGAGCTCTTCAAGCTCCTCGGACAGTTCCAGTACAAGAAGAACTACAACGTCTTCTTCCAAGGAGGTATTGACGGAACTGCCACGGATGCTGTCGTCGCCCCTGCCGCTGGCACTGTTGCCTCTTACGCGTATCCTATCTTCCTTAAGCCCGCCAATGCCGTCGCCATTGCCCCAGCGCCCCAAGGCAGGAACGACAATGCCGCGGCTCGCAAGAGCTTCGACGAGTTCCGAGGCCCCGCAAACAGCATCATCAACGCGCTGCTGTGGACGATGGAGCACGACCACCGCCACGACGCCATGGAGAATCTAATAGTCGACTTCATGGTCGAGCTCGCACCGTCCGCCGTCAACAACCGGGAACCCCCTGAGGTCGACGCCCGATGTCTACTCATCCATGCCCATCTTTACATCATCGGCATGCGATTCAACATCCCGGAGCTCTGCAAACTTGCACGCGCCAAGCTCCTCTGGGCTGTCCTCCGCGCGAGGATGACGTACGACTTCGCTGGTGCCTACTGCCAGCTCCTCAGATTCATATTCACGAATACCGTGAAGTGCGACCCGATCCGTGCCATATTCCATAACCTCGGCTTGTACATCTCGGATCTGTTCCTCAAGCACCACGCGTATCGCGACATCTTCTTCGAGTTTAACGCCTACACCGAAGAGATCTTCCATATGAATCCTATCACACAAGCGGATGCGGACTTTGTGGCATCGTTGGAATGGATTTGAAGTACGGAGATTGTCACGACTTGTATGGGAAAGGGGCTGATGGATAGGCGGTTTTGATTTCTTTTCTTTATGATACCCTACTGTTTGTCATGATGCCTTGACGCGTATTCACGCTGGATGTCACAGGCTTTTTTCTTGTAGTCAAGCGTTGGAGTCACGGTTGTTTGTTAAAGATACCCAAAGGAATACCAATCTGCTGTTTGCTTGCTATAAATAAACTACCCGTCCCAATCCATCCGTCTAATTAACCTCGTAGTAAACGCTTCCCAATCGGCCTCCCTGCGTGCTCATAGACAACCATCAGTTCATCTGGCCCCATCCCAATAATCCCCGGCCAGAAACACGGCGCCTTGTGCACAAGCAGCGGCTCCTCGCTCCAGCTAATCCTACCCCCATTCAAGCCCTCCGCAAAGACAGCCTTGACCGCAGCTCTGCCCGGCCAAGCCGGCACCTCGGCCTCCTCGTCCGTCATGAACACAACCGCCATCCCGCTACCCCCAAACCTCTCGATCTGCGGCGCGCCGGCATTGCGCCCGGGCCTCGGCCTGTACACAACACCCCGCGATCCCCAGGTCAAGCCCTCGTCATACGAAACCGCGTACTCGACGCTGAACGTGCCATGCCGCGTAGTCTCGAACACAATAACTAGAGCATCGACGTCTTGCCTCAGACCATCCGCCGCCACGCCGCCAGCGTCGCGCACGGCAACGATGCCCTGCATGCCGTCGCGCAGGTCATCGTGGGACGGGTGGCAGCGTAGGGAGCGGGGCGGGCTGGACCACGTCGAGCCTGCGTCACGTGAGTCCACGCGGAAGGTCTCCTGGTCATCGCGCGACAGCTCTCGTGAGAACGTCAGCTGCACTGACGTTTGAGTGCTGTCGTGGTGGCTGCTGCCTAGGCGCATGAAGGGCTCCCACACCCCGAGCCCGTGGCTGCTAGACGCGCTCTGCTCGAAGGCTTGTGAGGCGAAGTGCCACGAGCGGCCGCCATCTTCGCTGCGGCATACGGTCTAAGGAGATGAGTTAGGATCTTGTTTTCAACTATCTAAACTTTGGGTAAAGAAAGGGGATTATTCGAAAGAAGAACAAGAAACAAGAAAAAGGGTTGAGAATGTGGGTGGATGCTGTGAATCTATCTCAAGTAGAAACTCTCTCTTCAACTGAAAGAAAAGTTGACAAAAATAAAGGAATAGAGGAATAACTCACGATGCGGAAATGCGTCGGCCGCCCGCCAGGAGGACGGTCATGATTCCTGAACGCAGCAAGAACAACAGAATTGTTGCCCGCGGTCGAAGGAGGCACCTCGATCAAGAAGCCATTATCAACATCGCCAACACCACGCGCAACCTCGCCATGGGGGCTAAAAGTGCGTCCGCCGTCAATACTGCGCGACACCTGCAGGACGTGCTGGCCGGCGCCCGGAAAGCCGGTGGTCAGACAGAGCAGGGCGCCGTCAGCGAGGCGGCACAGGCGCGGGTAGGTGCCGCCGGCGGGGTGGAGGAGCGTCTCATTAGCGGCGTCTACCCTCCAACGAGTGTGAGCGCTAGATCCTATCGGGACTTGGGTGCCGTCGCCGCTGAGCAGGGGGCCCAGGTGGCCTAGGATCTTCTGAGTGAGCCTACCAGCCATTTGTAATTTATCTTTAGAATTTACAGACTGATAAATTGCACTAGTTTAGAAGTTGGGGATATAGAGAGGTAATGGTAATAGACGGATAAGGTAAATATGGCCACCTATTTCACTGTCTGTGTTTCGGTGTACACGCAATCTACTCCACATATGATTGTCTGGAATCTATCATACATCTCATTTGGGACCCCTTTTCCCCGGCATTTGTCTACCTGCCGGTGATCATCGACGCAGGAACTTTAAAGACTGTAAGGATCATCCATTTGAATGCCCTACCTCCTGTTTATATTTAGGGGTTGTCATAAGTTAAAAAAGGTAGACTGACCCCTGATTTTCTTGACTTATAAGGTTGGTACATAGTGACGCTAAATTGAATATTCCTTGAGTATTGAATAATTAAATAAGGTTATTCAATTAATCGACCCGGAGCTGTCCTCCTCTCTCTCCAATTGGCCTACTCTTAACTCCTTTCTCCCTTCTACATCCTCCCTTAGGAAAGGGTGAGAAGATGAAGAGTACCCTCACATTCTACACTCTAGACCTTCTCAAACCAATACCATGAATGGGCTATTGTTAGTCAAAGACTTCAAGTATCACGCCGCATTCTTCTAGGCTATTAACTAATTGATGAGATCCTCATATATCACAATGAAAAGTGTCAATATCCATTACTTTTAAACAGAATCTTAACGACACCAGCGCATAGATTGATGCTAAGACTTTGCAGCCACCGTGGTTTATTGACAATGGTACCTCGAGCTGGCGTCTTACTTCGTCCTTGGCGACGATAGATGGATCGAGGTGGAACCGCCGCTACCATTTAACTATGGAAATCACGCGATATCGCAAACGCCGTAATTCTAAGTGAATGGGCGAGGAAAGGAAACCGCTATGAATCTTCTTGACGGCGACTCTGACCCACTCCACGTTTTGTGGCTTGACGGTGTCGCTGCTATTGAGGCTATCGGCTGAATGTTTAACGACAGCTATCTCAGTCACTTCCGCCATAATATACATTCAACCATCACCTTATCTGGGGCTGAAGGGCTAGAGGAAACGTAAAGTAAACCCAGATGATTCAGAGGTTCGAGCGCCATCGCGAAGATGTGCTCTCCACGTTATAGGAAGGCGATGTCCCGGACTATTGGGACAATTCCAGCTACAACGCAGACGCCCATGGAAAACTCAATATCAGATCTATCGACCTTGCCTCACGATAGATGTCCACCATCAGAGAGGAAGCCGCCATATAAGCAGAAACAATATTCCAAGTCCACGGTCGTTCCCATGGAACTCGCTCTACCTTTTCAATAACGTATATATCTTCCCAATACTCGCCGTCTTACACCTCGGGGGTCAGTTGCATATTGTACCCAAAGTTCTTGGAAATTTACATCGCTTGCGTATCCATTAGCTATCATACGAAGCATTAGTCCCTTACTCGCTATTACACCAGGTCTACATCAACATGGAGAACCCCGAACCAACTCTCCCACAGTCGAATGGAACTGCCAGCACACCGCACATCGCCTTGTCCCTCAAGACTAATACTTGGCGCAAGAAGCTGAAGAGCGTCAAGTCCAAGTTCTACACTGTACCCGATAGTTCGCTCTTCCGATCACCAAGGGACTCCAAATCGAGCGAGGGAACCGCGGACATCGTCGTACCAAATCTAGAAAGTACCGATGATATAATCAGGAGCCGACAAGGCATAAGTCTCCCAGTCCGCAAGCCTTCCAGAGCCAAACCCACCAGAGATAAGACTCTCCGTATTAGGTTTGCGGAGGAAAAGGATACTGAGCCTACGAACGGCGGTACTCCCAACGGTACCAGTTCTAAGCACAAGGATTCCCGAAATGGTCGTCTTAAGGGTAAGGCCTTTCGAAACGGCCGTGTTAAGAATAAGAATCGCAAGGCAAAGGAACCCGAACCCGAGACCGTGGCCGCCAACGCCTCGAAGGACTTGGACAGGGCAGACTCGATAATGACCGTGAGCACCATCGTCGACGCGCGCACCGTGTTCCGGGCGTGGTCGGAGGGCGAGCTCAAGCTGCAGCGCGAAGTGATCGAGAAGTACGAGGCGGGCGCGCGGCTCTGGACCAAGGCCGGGCTCGCGGCCATGGAAGAAAAGATCAAGACGCGCAACCCGATCGCCCTGGCGGCCTTCGCGGGCGAGGGCCAGACGTTCGAGAAGCAGGCCGGCCTCGCGTACCAGGTCGAGTTCCACGGCTTCCGCGACCTGGCCTTCCCGCCGCCCTCGCGCCCCGACGACGCCCCCTACTGCCCCCTGTCCATCCGCACCCTGCCCTTCGACTACGCGCTGCCGCACGCCCCCGGCGCCGCCGTGCAAGCCTTCCACCGCTGCACGGCCGCCTGGCTGGGTAACCCCGTGGGCCACCACCTGTACTCGCTGCTGATGCGCCTACCGCTGCCGCCGCGCATCGACCGCGTCGTGTGCTTCAACCTCGGCTGCATCACGGCCAAGCCCGCCAACGACCACAGCCGCATCCGGCGCGCCATGTACAAGCACGCGGCCGCCCTGACGATCGTCGAGGCCCTGCACCGCCGCTTCGGCACCATGATCCAGCTCTTCGCCCAGGACACGTCGTACAGCAGCGAGTGCACCGACGTCTTGTACAAGAAGGGCTTCTCGGTCGTCGGCATGCACGGCGCTGGCGGTTTCGCCGAGGTCAACGAGCGGACCCTCGTGTTCGCACCCGATCCGGGCTTCTGCGTCAAGGAGGTCGTTGCGGACACTGTCGAACCTGCCGCTATGTTCTGGACTACGGTGCTGAGCCCCGAGGATACCGAGAGGTCCAACCGGTCCCATCGGCCTCTCGCGTTTGACGATGACTTGACGGCGTACTGGGAGTATGTTTTTCCTCTTTCCTCTTCCTCCTCCCCCTTCTTAATGCCTCCCCCCTTTTACGACCCCAGAGGAGCTTGTCACTTCCTAATACGCAGATACTAATCGCGACACGGATCTAGACTCCACGACGCAGACCCCGACACACCTCGCGTGCGCGCGCTCGTTAGGAAATATGACAGACACACGTTCCCGCTGACCAACCTGCTCGGGGAGGTGTCGCTGTACACGCACAAGGGCATCAGCGTGACCAGCGTATCCCTCAACGGGACGCGGAGGGTTTCCTCTGCTAGTTCGGGGTAGGGTACAGGTCCGCCGGGGATTCCTCCTCCACCGCCGAAGGGTGGTGCTCCTCGGGCAAACGGATCTGTTACGTATTATATCTAAGTTTCTTGCCCCTTTTCTTGTTTCTCGGTCGTTTGGGGAGTAAAGGAATCGGGCTACGGTGGCTTTGTGGTTGGGTAATGGGAACTTATAGTCGGTTGCTATAAGTGTATGCGAGTTACTTGTATGCAGTTGCTTTGGTTATTGAAGTGAGGGCTTAGGTGAGGTTTTGAGGTTGTGGGCTTTTGTCACGCGCACTGACTTTGTAAACTACCTAGGTACTTACGGATAATAGGCAAAGTGTTAATTCGTCTACTCTGTACCCTCGACTCCGAGCCTCAGTTAACATGTTTCATGGATATGCTAAATTAGGTAGTTAAATAACAGGCTTATTACCTCTACGTATCTTATACATAAAGCTAACTGGGACGTGATCTGCTTGATACTTAAGGATGAATACCTAATTACCGAGCTAGAATGTCATATTTTGCGACTTGAGACACCCATGTGCCTGTGAAGTAAGATATAATTTGACCACTAATAACAATAAATGTATATCATGAGGATAGGACTCCTAGATAATCTAAGAATAGATTATATTACTATCCTTTTCGTTGCATATAGCTTCAAGCCCTAGGTGTTCCCTATCTAATCCCTAGACGTAGCTTAGCTATAGGTACGAACTACCTTCAAGCTCACTCGTAGTTCATCATCACTAGGTGAGATTCACGGGCAATAGCAGGTAGACCTCATTCATATAAGGCCTTAAGTCTAAGAAGAAGCAGCAGCAACAATAACGAGAACTTACCAGGTTCATTAGATATGCTTGTCCAATTCTTATTAATCTTGTTACCTTACGAGTAAAACGATATCAAATTCCCAAGACATTAATCAAGCTTCAGGCACGAAGGTTCAAATAGGGGTCAAGGCAATGAATGTAACACAGATGCATTAACCATCAAGTCGGATGGACAAGCTACCAACACCCTATCGAATTACTACTGAGCGCAACTTCATGTTCATACTTGGACACTCAAAACGTACACGCAGACATAGGAATGGGGGAAAGACAAGTAGCACATGCCGTCAATTGCAGACACTTCATCGATTACACCAACTGTCTACCCCCTTCGCCCTCAGCTTCAAATCTCGGATCAACCCTATCCACTCCTCTCCTCTCCTCATCTTAACTATCTTTTCCTCCCCTCTTAGGTAACTCAGTGAACTGTATAACTCGCGAGTTTTATACACATAAAGACTGCGCCCCGCCTCACTACTCCTGAAGTATTCCACACCCGGTACGTCAATACGCCCGGGTGGGCCGCGCCTCGCCTCGCCTGGCTTCGTACACCAACTGCAAATGGGACTCTGACGGATCAGAAAGGGGGACGAAGTAAGAAACGACTTTTCTAGCCCCTATTCTCTATTCCCTAGGGCAGAAAAGGAGGGATAAGAAAGAGAAAAAAAAGACAGCACACAAAAATCCCATACACAATTCCCGGTCCGTCCATGTGCCTGAGTTGGGGAATCCTCCTGTGTTGTCCGCACTTCACTGAACTCCGTTTCTCCGGTGTCGGTGTCGTCGACACATACCTCTAAGAGGACTGACTGACATGTAAGAGAAAAGAAGAAAAAACTGATCGAAGTCTTATATCGAAGCAAGAACCCGCGCGTTGTCCTATCAGAGAATAATGACTCCTCTGCCTATTCCCCTTTTTGTGCTTCGTATCACATCCCTTGACATCAAACTGAGACCTGGCTACTCCCGACTTATCTCCTCAAGCTCGGAAGAAACTAGTTCGGGTAATCAACGCGATTCACCGGCTAAGACCTGATTAGCTCCGGTATATACATTCCTAATAGTAGATCGACCTTTATAACCTGGTCCTGGTTCAGATCCTGATCCACATCACTAACTGGGCTCGCCGGACGCTCAGGGAAATCGTATAGCTCGGAGTCGTTGTTACGGACGGACACCCGTACGAAAGGGGTTACAAGCGGTTGATCGACTGCTCCTATGCGAGGAAAAGGCACCTAAGCTTTTCTGCTAAGAACCGGTTGTCCGCCGTTTGCCATCGGTGGGGCAGGCACCATTGCAGGGTTCTCGTTATACGTGGGTGACCCGGCTGACACCTGGGGAGAGTTGTGCTGAGGTTTCGGGCTCTGAGTGGACACCTGGTAGTTCGGCACGCCTTGTCGGACCGCTCCTCCTAGGCCAATGCCGCCTAGGCCGACTGGAGCACCCACTTGCCCTTGGCTTTGGCCGGATGTAGAATTCCTAATTCCTTCATTCGTCTTCTTGGCGGTCGTTTTTGCCTCGAAGCGTGCCTTGGCTTGGTTCATCGCTTGTTGAACTTGGTGGGAGCTCAGAGACGTATGGAATGACGAAGTACCGGGAGTAGGCGGGTTCTGATTTTGCTGACCATGGTGAGCCAGTTGGTTATTCTGTATCGCAGGCGAACCGGCAGCCGGGTAGAAGGGCCGCGACGGGTCGTTACCCACATTTGGCTGGTTCCCATAGGAAGATGGCCTGGCGGCCGCGGCGGCCGGGTTGTATCCCGGATGGTGGGGGATAGGTTGGTGTTGGTGCTGGGGATGGGGCTGCTGGTGGGGGACATGCGGGGATGCCGTCCTTGCAGGTGCAGCCCCGGTGCCATTCGTATACTGCGCATAAGAAGCGTGCGACGGAGTACCGTGAGCACCGTGTGGCGCCGGTTGATGCTGCGCCTGATACGGCGGCAGATGATGATAATTAGGCGCTTGGGCGTTCGGCGTATACGACGGATAGCGAGCCTGAGGTGTCGCGCTATTTACATTAGGGTAGCCCGGTATCGATTGATATTGCGGGCGGCCTTGTGTAGGCGTGTTTCCGTAGCCGGGAGACGGCTGTGAGTACGGTTGTTGCTTGGGGAATTGCTGATAGCCAGTGTTGGCGTAATGGTTGGGAGGTCGGTAGCCTGTGTTAGACGAAGGCCGCTGGGGGTAGGCGGCTGGCAACGACTGTTGAGGCCTTTGTATTGTGGGCTGTTGGGCACGTACTGGCGTTTGCGGGCTATAGTATGGCTGGGCTGGCATCGGGGCACGGCTTGTGTGGAACTGCTGACCGTACTGCAAGTTGTTTGATGAGCTCGTCGAGCGGGATGGACGGGGATTAGCCGTAGCAGCTTGCGCGGCTCTCGCACGAGCAATCTCATCCTCCTCCATCAGACCTTGGTATTCATCAGTTCGGACCTCGATCTTTGTCGATATGTTGAGTTCACCCAACTGGTCCGAATTTATACGTGCGACTGCGTAAGGAGGCAACATCTGGATGATGAGAGAAAGCTGCGCCTTGAGAGCCTGGTAAGTCGCCATCTCCTCCTCGCCGGGTTGTACTGGCGTCCCATTCGTGAGCATATCGCTGTGGGCCGGATCCGCCGCGTACCGACTCTGACTGGACGCGGAGGGAAGGGTCAGGTTGCGATTCTTCTGGTAGGACACTAGTGTCTGAATCATGTCAGAGACCTCTTGAAGGATATCATCGACATCCTTCTCCTCATCGGATTTCTTCGGACAGCAGACTTGCTCGAGACTAGGATCTACCATAGTCTCGTCCCAATTATCCAGGGCTTCCTTGATCAGGGCCTCATCTACCTCCTCGACGGGGACATCATTGCTCTTATCCGCATCTTCAGGTGTATCTTCTGGCAGCTCAACTTCGGCTAAGCGCTCGAAGCTACGCTTTCCCACCTTCTGCCACCACATGGTGTGACTAATAACGCCCGACGAGATCATCGCTGCCGAATCGTCTTTGGTAGGAGCAAAACTAGAGAAGGCACCACGGAAAAGGGCCTCCATCTCGGACATCTCGAGGTCGGACGAGGAGGGTTTATTTCCGGCAAGGCTGAGGGCTCGCTCGCGTTGCTTGGTCATGATCTGCGACGGAGGTGCAGCGTTACTGTAATCCAGCCAACGTCCAGCCGAGATGGTTAGGCCGGAATACGCATTAGCTCGGTACTTAAACTTCTCAGTCAATTCGGGACGGTGCCAGCCAACCTGGACACCCTTGGTAGTACTCTTCGGCGCCTTGGGGGGTTGGAGCGATGGCAGGTTACGCGGAGCTGGGAAAAGTTCCCCCAACGTTTTGGCCTTCTTGTCCTTCTCGACGGCAGACTGGAATGAATACGGTATCACTCTAGCTGTCTTAATGCCGAGTGGTAGTCCATTCTCTCTCAGGGGACGAATAGCTACTTCTGCGCTGCCAGGTTTGGCGACGGCCTGTTGCAAACTCGAATACAACTGCTTCCCTTCTCTCATAGCCTCGTTAGTCACGGTCAACACTATGTTCCCGCCGGCATTGGACTGCAGATCGCTGATCGACTCGAGATCCCGAAGCACATCAGAGACTCGAGCATTGTTGTACGTCATCTCCCGCTTGAATACGCTGTAGGCTTGCCGCTTGAAGTCTATGATCTTAGCAATGGCTTCGTCATTCGCCTTTGCATCCTCTCCGGGCTGGATATCTCGCAGCTCGGCTAGGTGATCGGTAATGGAGGTTTTGATGTCGCTGATGATGCTATCAAGGTTGTCATACTGCTCCCGAGAAACCTTGTCGGCGATAGAGGGTAGAGATTCTGCATCAGACTTTTTCCTTTTCGCTTGGGGTTCGTCTGGAGAATCATTCGGGTGGGGAAGAGGACGCTTGAGGACAGAAGGTATTGGGTCAAACCTGAGTATCACCAGCAGTAAGTATCAAAACATGAGTCAATAGCGTGTGGAGGAATGGAATGCGCATTAAAGTGCAGAGGTGGCAGCGGAGAAGAGGTGATGTTTGTATGTGTATGTGTAGGTATATAGTATACCTTTGAAGGACCTCGTAGTAATTGCGTATCGTCGGTTGATCGACCTTATTCACGCTAGAGGAGACGGCATTGTGTGCGGTAGGAGTAATGCGATTGACGGTGATACCATTTGGTGGTTTCTCACCGACGTCGGTGGGTTCGCGTTTGCGCTTGATGGACGTGCCGGCGACAGATTGCGCGGTACTCATGTCGGTGATATCTATGGTGTTGGTATTGGTGTTGGTATGGTTATTAGAAGAATTGACGGCGTTATTGTTGTTGAGCTGCATGGGCGCAGGGCCGCCGTTTGGAATTGCTATGGCCGGCGACGCCATTTTGCAGTTAGGAGATTTAATATTGCTGCTGCTATTCGTCTCCCACTGCGGTGCTTGTGTTGTGCAGTGCGGTGCGGTGCGGTGCGGTGCGGTGCGTTAGTTGATAGCGATTATTGTTAGGAGAAATTGGCGGCTCCGTCGCGCTGCACGGCCTGTCGGTCGCGATTGAAAAGGAACTTGAGATTTTATGGTTGCTTGTTGGTGCGACCGCGACCGCGAACGACCCTCTTTCTAGGCAAAAGATAGTAGGTAGTAGAGGCAGGTACGGTGCGGAAGAGAACCACCATGCCAGAGCCTCTAGGCTTGGACAAGGCAGGACCAGGCACTGGAAGTTGCCCACTGGCGCAGGACCACAAAAACCTTGCAAGGGCGGTGCAAATGGACAGGATGCTCCATTCAACAGTGAACGGTGGGAAAAAAGGAAGAAAGTGTTAGGTATGTTGTCCAAGCCACCCGTAAATGAGCCATAAGATACCTCAAGGTCTCAAATCGCATAGGAATGGCTTGTGTTTGTCAGATGGATGCACACGAAATTTTCCCTCTTAACAAATTTGTTACGGAAATTTACTGCATCCAACAGAGTTAGGATGAGCGAGGGAGAGGAGGCTGCAAGAAATGAATCCGTCTGTCTGTCTGTCTTCCGCCTGCGAATGATCACTCCCGCTAGTCTCCCAGCTAGTCCCTCTTAGGACTAGTGTTACGCGCATAAGCCACCGATTCTACATCGGCACGTGATTCACTCACCCGGTAATTCCTGTTCATACGGATTACAGGTTACGCGGCAGTGCCGTCACTACGGTCACAGCCAGAATAAAATACAAATACACATTTTTGATGCCCGAAAAGAGGGTGAAGGTGAAATGCTTATCTGTATTAAGAGCACATTTCTATGTGACTACATAATACATCTAAAGTTAGACTACGATTTTAGTCTGAATGCTCTCTTGGATAGGAACTTCACTAATCTCTAATACAGCCCTGGAGAACATCAATGCTTCCTCAGTTCTCTACCATGGGAGAAAACGGACCATACGTAAGCCGATGAGCATAGGTCAGTCAGTCAATTACATGTACAGCTTCTGGCTTTAATTTCTACAACACTGTAAAGCTACAAGACCGAACGATCGGAATAGGCCAGTATTAAGTACACCCAGATGACTAGTGACGTAGACAAGTGTTGCCTAAACACATTTCAAGTTATGAGATGCAAATGAATACGTGTTGTAGTATGTATTTTACAGCCGAGACTAAGTCTCATCATGCTTGACGACTAACAAGGTGCAAAGCGAATAAGCAAAGGAAAGAAAAGGGTACCCAGGTCAAGGGCAGACTGAAAATGCACTCAAGCCCGCTGTCGCCTTCGTATTATGGTTGAACCGGTCCGATTACCATGTTGCGTCGCAATCTCATCACCGACCTCACACTATCATTCACAAATCCTCTCCCAAATACTCGTCGGCCTTCACCTATTTGGCCTTCGCCAGGCCGACAGTACCTTTGCCGAGGTCATATATGGAGTACCATCGTCGGAGGAACGCGTCACCAAGGATAGCAAGAGGGCCGACAGGGGCAGGGAAATCCATGCCCATGAAGGTCGAGATGCAGCTGCCCTGAACCTCGAGGATGTAGTCGTAAGGGCCAATAGGGAAATCGTAGCCGGACAGCTTGAAAGAGATATCGGGAAGCGAGTCACGGACGGAGCAGTCGACTGTGTACTGTCCGTTGTAGCTCTTCTTGGCACCGATCTCCTTGTTGAGCAGTTCAGCAAGGTCGGTGGGAAGAGCGATCAGGGAAGTGCCGGTGTCGAGGATAACACCTGTGTTCTCGAGCTCGGCAGTCTCGTCGCCAAAGGAGATACTATCGAAATCGACCTCCCAGTAAGCCTTGCGGCGCAGGGGAATCTCGGTGATCTTGCCGGTGTAGTGGTCCTTATCAACGCCACCAAAGACAACCTCCGAGTCGTCACCGCCATTCTCACCACTGAGGTAGAAGGCAAATACCGCATCGTCGATCAACTTCTGGTTGACCATCTGGTAGAAAGGAGGGACGATGCCATTGACGGAAAGACGGTCAAAACCCATACCGAGAATGCCGTCGAACCGGCCAAAGGCGAAAGCGAGACCAGGCTCGCTGGTAGCCTCGGCAAAGTCCTGATTCTTAACCGTCATGTCACCAATAGTTAGGGTATCCTGAGACACGAAACCGCTGAGGCTACCAGATCCATAACGAATCTCAAACTCGGTGCCGTTCTTCTTGTAGGACGAGGAAGCGGACGAGTCGTACTTGGAGTGGAGGTAGCAGGCGATACTACCGCAGGATGAGGAGGGAACCCAGAGGTTAGAGCTGCCGGTATCAAGGATGACCTTGAAGTCCTGGGGAGGAGAGCCGATGCTGATCTCGGAGAAGTCTGGTGGCTAGTAGTTAGCTACCGAGCTTGGGAAAGTTAGGTGATCATTGGTGCCTCCGGGGAAATACATACATTGAGCGTTCATGAAATTGGAGATGGGAAGAGGATGGTCCCCGGTCATCTGAACGGGGCTGCCTTTGAACACCGCCTGGGAGTGACTCTCGGGTCGTGCGCCCATGTACTTCTGGCCCAGACCGCGCATCTGGGTGTCAATCGGGATGTTTTCCTATTGCAAACCATCAATAACAAGTCGCAGTAGTCAAACAACATCAATACTAACCAACTGCTCCGCCAGCGGGATCTTCTTAAGCTTCATCTTGTGGACTCCGGCCTGAGCGGAGCCAAGCAGCACAGCTGCGGTAAGTAGAGCTCCCTTCATGACGGGCGACTCTGATCAGTGGCAAATGAATGGAAATTAATAAGACACTTAAGAAAACGATGGAAAGATGAACTGTATTTATTTGTGTAGAATAATCTGATTCTGGGGATGGAGGGAAGAGAGATGGGAGATGGCGGGAGATGGGATGATGAATGTAGGAAGTAGGTTGCGGTTGCAGGTTGCAGGTTGGGAGAAGAGGAATGGCCGATGATGTTGTTGAGGGAGATAACGACCGAGCTCCTTTGACCGAATCAGTGACAAGTGTTTGGGGGGCAAGAGGGAAACGCTGTATGCAGGCACTCACACTCTGGGGGGTGGAGTGGGGATTTGGTCTCGTGCTAAGCAGGTACGGTCTAAGCAGTACAGTACATCGCTGTTGTGTTGTCCCTTGTGATGAGCTTACCTTGCCTAGAATGGCCTTAGCGTGATCAGTGACGCAAGGTGAATGGGTCAAGGCAGCCATATGTGGGTCATATTAGCTCCTGGCAACCAAATGCTCGAGGCAGCAACCGCTGATGACACAAGCAGTTTAGGTTCGACGCCACCTATCCGGGGAGGATCTACCCAATAGAGTCTCGTATCATACCATTAATCCGATCCGAAACCTCGATATGGTACCTCTAGAAGGAAGCCAAACCCGTACATGTACATCTGTTACAGAAGCAATATTTATGTAATCATCAACTATGTATCAGCAGCCATATACCTAGGTAACCTTGAAGCCATCATTCGTCGTTATTGTTATAGTTTGTATAGGAGACGGCTTCTCTAGAGCTCGAGGCTCTATCTAAAGTACTTGATTCTTTTGCACATAGGGAACAGACCGGGATGAATAGGTAGCATGAAGGTGGTGTGCGACGGTTTAACGGATGCTAGGTATTATCCGAGAAGTCTTTGTTGTTCATTGGAATGGACGACGATATGGACCCTGGTTCCACCGATTACTATCGCATTCAGCTCAGAGTAAGGCTATCTGGTGCCTGTCATGTCAAATATATCTGACTCCGTGCCAACCACGTGTGCCGCAATGGAGCACGTTTCCAACGACGAAGCATTCGACGAACCTAGAGCCATAGGTCGCCTTAACACGCTCAAGCAGCCTCGTCTTTTTCATTAACGTGCCATGCCAGCGCTGCTATTTTTCATTATAGCAAGACCCGGTTATTTATGCCGACCCACCTCATATGCATTATACTAGCAGACTAGGTACCTACACTCAAGAATATCCAGAGCATCCTTGTTTATAGTATAAGATATTGTCAACAATGAAGGTGTTTATAATTAATTGGTCGGTACTATCTTTACACTAGGCTCGCGACTAATTCAAGTTCTCGTAAGCCTACCATAACCTTTATGCTGTATTAGTGTGAGCCCTCTGTTTGTTCTAGTTATATCTTATAGTATTTGTGACGTTCACCTTTCAACTAGGCGACGTTAATATAACAGAGTGGCCTTATTTTAGGGAGATATCTACAACCAATAAGTCTCAATTACGTAGACCTATTTTAATATCATGCATCTTAAGGACTAGAGATATTACAGTATGTTATTAATATTAAGACTAGGACAGCCTACATCAGGGCCACTCTCATACTCTTTACAATCGTGGACTTTCTGTCTCTAATGTTCAATACTTCCGATGATAAAGGCTATATGTAAAGGCCGATCATTTTTTTATCTAAAAAGCCACAGTCCACAGTAACTCATAAGTAGAACGATCCTCCCCTACTAACATAATTATTCTTGATTAGAATTTCATCATATAACAAAGGGAAGCATAGTAATATAAATACATCACGAGATCGCTAGGGTCAACCAGAACTTTTCAAGGTACTATTCAACTCCACATTACCATCGTTATGATACGTAGAATCGGATGAGTGCGTTAACCATGTAAGCCCGACGTTCCGGTTATACTATAGAGGATTCCGCAAATTCCGGCTTACACCGAAAGTCTACAGTCAACAAGGATATGTTATACATGGTTAGGTGACTAGCCGCAGCTATGAGTTTCTGCTCCCTTTCTTGAAGGATTCCTAGGTAGCTAATCAGGTAGGCAATCTTCGACTTCATTGGCTGCTACCGTAATACATTAATACACAGTGGAAGAAGACAACTGAGGTTCTTAGAGACATTGGTCTTCATTGCGTCAATGACAGTAAAGGGATGAGAGAAAAAGATCTATTATGAGTTATCATGTTCTTGATTTATATACACAAATTAGAGAGATCTCATTAAGCTGATAATTATTGGCGATTGGTCTCAATGAATATCATATAGGATGCTTTGTGTTGCGTATCTCAGCCGGACCCCGTTCAGCCTGCGGCAGGCTGGACCCGGTTGATACATGGGATGATCTTCAATATTAAAGGATTAGGACATATTCGGATCGGAGAATGAGTAAGCATCGGAATCCGTAGAGAGATGTAATGATCATGGCAAGTTTGCTCGTGGCAACTGCAGTTAGAACCTTGATGGATACGCCAATTCGCCGACTTCGGGACGCGTCCTCCAATGGAAATACTTGAACCTTAAGCTACCCGTGCTCCGCCCCACTATTGATAGTAGTCGTCCCTCCCCCCAGCCAATAGCTGGTGCTTTGTGTTAGATTTAAGGGTCAATTGAATTAGGTCTGAATCTTCTGATCAGGAAGCGTGTAATCTCTATATTGTTGTTGTGTGTAAAATCCTGATTTACGAGCCCACTTAGTGAGGGTCTATTCATTCCTAGCTACCGGCTAATCCTCGGATCTAATACACCTCCTCAGGTTTGTAGCTATTCGCATTGAAAGCCTAAATCTAGATATTATTAATATAAAGCTAAAGTATCTATATTTAATATATTTTTTCGAGCTTTAATTAGGTTTTTTTAATCTTTTTTTTTAATTAAATATTAAATATTTATAATATTTAACTAATTTAATAAGTTTAATTATTTTTAAGTTAATAATATTTTAATTAATTCGTTTATTTTTATTTTTATCGATAACGTATATTTAATTATAATCGAGTTATTTTCGATTTTTTAACGGAATTAATAATTATAAATATTTATATATTTTAATTTAATTTTAAATTAAGTAATTTTTACGGTTATTAACTTAATAATTTACGTATTATCGTATTTTATTTTAATTTTTTTATAATCGAATTCGATTCCTAATTTTTTAATTAATCGTTTAATATATATTATTTCTTTTATAATTTATATTAATATTAATAATTTAGTTTTTATAATAAACGTAATAACGGTATTTTATTTGTTTATTTTTTAACCGATTAATTTATCGAATAAAATTATAATATAAACTTATAAACTTTTACGATTTATTATATTATTAATAAAAGAAATATCGTTAATTATTATTAAATCGTTTTTATTTTTTATTTATAAAATATATTATTTTATTTTATATAAATATTATATAATTCGGTTTGTTATTTTTTAATAGATATCGTTTAAATTCGTAAAAAATCGAGTTAATTACGAAATTACGAACGATATATCGGGTTTAATAAATATAATCGCGAATAATATCGAGTCGATTTTACGTTAATATCGATAGATTTTTTATTTTATAACGTAATTTTTTCGTAAAAGTAATTTTTACGAAGTTATAAATATATTTAATAATTTATCGGATAAAATAATTAACCTAATTATTTTCTTAATATACGAAGTTTAGGATAATTAAATTTTTTTTTAAAATCGATTATAAATAATTTCGATCTTTAAAAATTATTAGATTTTATTTTTTTTAATTATTTAATATCTTTTTTTTAGTTACGAAATTATTTTAGTTACTATTATTTTATTACTTTTTCGATATATTATAATTATATTATTTATATAAAAAAATATTAATATTCCTTTTTTGGTATAATAATATAACTTATATAATATATTTTTAAAGTTTAACTTTAATAAAATTTTTAAGAATTTTCTTTATTAAAATAATAATAAAATTCTTAACTTATAAAAGGCTTTATATAATTATAATATTATATTTCTTTTTTAATATTTTAATGATATATATATAAAGATTTTATTTATTATAACGATATATACGAAAACATTTATTATATCGTATTATATTATTTCGAAATTAAAACGAATAATTATTATTAATAATGTTTTAAATAATTTATTAGTAAAAGTAACGATATATATTTCGTTTAATTATAACTTTTTTTATTAATTTTTTCGTATAACGAATTTAACTTTATATTTTAAAAAGCGTTTATATTTATTAAATTTATAAACGTATATTTATATATAATTTAGAATTTAATATCTTTTTATAATTAGGTTTATTTTTTTAATTTTCGATTAAAACTTTATTTAAATATAGCTTTTAAGGTGATTTTTCTTTATTTATTCGAAAAGATATTTCATTAAATGGTTTATAAATTTTTTATATTAGCGAAACGCCTTTTCGATAAATTTCCGATATAATTTTTATCCTTTTCGTAATATTCTTTTTACGTTAATTCGGTTTAAAATCTTTAGTTTTATTTTTTATATAAAAGAAACTTTAAAACCTATTAAAAATACGGCTTTTTACGGTTTAAGTTTACGAAATTTTAGGTTTTAAAATAAATTTAATATAAGATTTATATTTTCGTTTTAAATTATATAATATAATAAAATAAATAACGGATTTAGTAATAATATAAATAATAGTTTAAATTTAATCGTAATATATAAGTATTTCATTCTAATATTAACGTTTAATTTTTCTTTATTTATTACGTTTATTATTTCTAAAATAGATAATATATTATTAATTTTTTTCATCTTTTTAGATTTTTTATCTGGGATATAATCTTCGGAATTTAATAAAGCGTATTTTTCGATTAAAGCCGTTATTTTTTTTATATTAATAGTTTTTAAGTTATTTCGGAAAATATTTAAATTTTTATTAAATATTTCGTTTTTATTAAAAATAATATCTCTTATATTAATTACTTTATTTAAATAAAGTATTTATATACGATATATATTCGAAGATTAATAATCGATTAAATATTTAATTTAAGCTTTTAAACTTAATTTATTTAATTTATTTAAACGAAGTTTTCGATTTTTCGTTATAATATATACTTTATATTTATACGTTCGTAAATACGTTTAATTTGGTTTTTTGTTTTTTAATATAAGAAATCTTTATTTTCGTTCGATTATTTTAAAAAATATATCGAATGGAATTTTTTAGCTATTTTTAACTTTTAATATACGATTATATAAATAAATAATAACTTTAAATATCTTTAATTATAAATATATTAATAATTTTATTTCGATTTATATCGTATGCGTTTTTATTTTTATTATATTTTTTAAACGTTTAATTCCGTTATTTTAAGTTTATGTATTTAATATTAAAAGTTCGATTTTAATTTCGCGTATTTCTAAATTTTTTCCGATAATTAATTTATTAATAATTATTTCGTTATCGGTTTTTATTACCTTTATAATAATTTCGTATTAACGTTTTAATTATCTTAAATAATTATTTATTATATTAAAGATCGTTTTTATTTTACGATTTTTAAATACGTAATTTTAGGTTATTCTTAACGTTTAATACGTAAAAATAAAATACGAGTTTTTTCCGATAAATGTTTTTTCGTAATTATAAAAATTAAAGGCAATTTATTTCCTTAATACCTAATAATTTAATTTAGGAATACGTCGAATTTATTACTTTGTTTTAAATATATTATAAGTTTTATATTCGATTTTTATTAATTTTCGAATAATTACCTTTTAAAATAAGTTTATAAGATATTTTAAAGTTTAAAGTTTTAGATATTTTAATTTATAATATTATATCTAAGTATTTTTAATTAAGGAAATTTATTTAGTTTATATATTATATTTATGTTTTCTTATAATAATATTAAATATATTTTTTTCTTTTTATATATTAATTCGATAAATTATTACGTATTATTTATATATATCTTTAATTTTACTTACGAAAATATTATCTTTTTTTCGTATATAAATTAAGTTTATTTTATTATTTTATTAAAACCTTTTACGTTTTAACTTTTATAACGAAACTAAAATAATTAATAATAAAAGATAATAAGTTATATTTAATAACGATATTAACGTATTTTCGATTAATATATTTATTATTTCGTACGTTTAAATTAATAAAGTCCGGTTTTTTAATTAGAAATAATTATTAAGTAACGTTCGTTTTTAATTAATTAAACGGTATATTTAATTCGTTATAATAATAGTTAATTTATTATTTAAAATAATTAAATAAACTAAAAGGTATTTATTTATTATTAAAGTAAAAAATGTAATTAATATTTCTTTTATAAATCGATCGTATAATTATTTTTATAACTTTTCGGATTTTTTTTTAAATTAAAGAATCCTAAATTTCGATTTATTCTTTTTAAGTAATTATATTTATATTTAAAGTTTCGAGTTTTCTAAAACTTTCTTAACTTTAAAAATTAATTAATTTCTTAATTCGAAATCGTTATATATTTTTTCTAAAAAAACGTAATAATATTTTATAAATTAATAACGTTAATTATATATTAGATAATTATTAATTAATGCGATATTTTAACTTTTTTTTCGTGATTTTTTCTTATTCGCGGTTTTATTTTTCGGTTAATTAAAGAAAAGATCGGTCGATTTTTCTTTATTAAAGCTTTTTTTATTATAAATAAATTCGAAAATTCCTTTAAATATCCTTTTTATTTTATATATTATTTCAATTATATAATTACGAAAGTTATTTATAAAATTTCTATATTATAAAATATTATTAATAAATTATAATTCCTTAATTATTTCGTAAATAATAATTTAACTTTTATAAAATCCTTTTATTATATTTAAGAAATTTTTCGTTTATAAACTTAAATGTTATATTTCGGATATTTCGTAAAACTTAATTTTAAATATAATTATTTCTTAAATTTATAATTATTAACTTACGTTTTTAAGATTTTTAAAAGATATTATTACTTTTTTATATTTTTTTCTAATATTATTTCTTTTATTTAATTTAGCTTTATTATATCGAACGTTTAATTTTTAATATTATTCTTATATTAATTTTCTAATAATATAATATATAATCTTATAATAGTTTATTATAATTCGATATATATAATTATTAAGTTTTTTTATCGTTATAATTTATTTCGTATATAACTTTTTACGTTAATCGTAATAATTTACGTTTATTTCGTAATTAGTTTTTCTATTTTTCGTTAAATTTAAAATAAGTTAATTTTCGTTTCTTTTTTTAGTTTAAAATAAGTTTAATTTTTCTAGTTTTATTATAATAAATTCTATAAATTCGTTCGATTTTATAAAAACGATAACGATATTAGCTTTTTTATTATATTTTTTTAAAGTTATATCGAGAAACTTTAATTTTTTAAATAATAAAATCTTATCGATTAAATAATTAAAAAACCTTAATAATTCGGCTTTTAACTTAAGTTCGTTTTCTTAACTATATTAATCTTTTAAATTAATTAAAATTTTAGAAAAGTTATTTTTTCCGTTATTTAATTACGTAAATATCTTAAATAAATAATTTTAATATTTCTTTTATATATAAATAACGTTAAAAAAACGGCGATAAAACTTTTAATTATTAGATTTAAAGGTTAATTAAATTAGGTTTAAATTTTCTAATTAAAAAACGTATAATTTCTATATTATTATTATATATAAAATCTTAATTTACGAGTTTATTTAATAAAGATTTATTTATTTTTAATTATTAATTAATTTTCGGATTTAATATTTTATAATAATTTAACTAAAATTTAAAATACTTTCATTTTAATATTTATATTTAAGTTTAAATTAAAGTTTATAATTAAAATAAATATATATTAAAGTTAGGAATTATTTTTTAATTAATTAATATTAATTTTATTATTATAATTATAAAATTCGGTTAATAATTTAATATATTACGTAATACGTATTTTTAATTACGAATAAAATATTAATCTTATAAATATTATATAATATTAATTAAAATAAATATAATTTTAATTTAAAATTTTTTTTTACGAAAATAAAAATAAGTTTATTATATTATTAAATATATTTTTAAAAATATACGTTTATTTAATTAATTAATTTTAATTAGATTTAAAAATTAATTATTAAATATAATAAAATCTAATTAAAATTTAACATAGAATTTATAATTTTTTAAACGAATTTAAAGTTTATATAATCGAAAATATAATATATATAATTAAATAAATTTTTTTTAAATTAATTTAAACTAAAATTAATTAAAAAATTAATCTTAAATTAGGAAAGTTTTAAAAATTTACACATATTTTAATGTATTTTGGTATTTTAATTAAATTACTGATTTAGTTAAATTATTATAAAGCACCAGCTATTAGCTAGGGGGAGGGACGACTACCATTAATAGTGGGGCGGAGCACGGGTACTCCGTCAGTTACTCCGGACCCTTAGCGTCAGCAGGAACAGGAAGCCCCCGCCATATACATACCCCGCTGATGTCGAGCCTGCCAGCAGAGCTTTTACTTAATAGGAACCCCACCAACCCACCCCAATTGGTCCTTAGAGAGAGAAAAATTATTATTCTCTCCTTCGCCTTCCATCTTACCCTCTTACATCTTACAACCTCACTCTTCAACCCGCAGAAAAGTTTTTGTTGGAGCGAATTCTCTCTCACGATATCCTCTTACTCTATAGTCGAGTTATCTCCCTCAATCCTCATACAATGGCTGCCAACGGTACCACCTACGCTCTCTCCCAAGAGCACAAGGACGTCAGTAACACCCCTCACCCATTCGCTCATCTTCTGTCTTATTCTGACGAGAATTGTCATGCTGACTCACCGCTAGTTGCTTGAGAGATCTCTTCTCGACTCTGACCCGGAGGTCGCGGAGATTATGGTAAGTCTCTATCTTGAAGCCAATTGACTTCGTATCTGACTTGTTGTCACTATAGAAAAAGGAAATCCAGCGGCAACGAGAGTCCATCATCCTAATCGCTTCCGAAAATGTCACGTCGCGTGCCGTATTCGATGCCCTTGGCTCTCCCATGTCTAACAAGTACTCGGAAGGTTACCCCGGTGCTCGATACTACGGTGGCAACCAGCACATCGACCAGATCGAACTCTTGTGCCAGAAGCGAGCCCTCCAGACTTTCCACCTCGACCCGGAGCGATGGGGCGTCAATGTTCAGTGTCTCAGCGGTAGCCCAGCCAATCTACAGGTCTACCAAGCCATTATGCCGCCAGGTGGCCGATTGATGGGTTTGGATCTTCCTCACGGTGGCCATTTGAGTCACGGATACCAGACTCCCTCCAGGAAGTAAGTTTTCTCGCCGCAAATCTCTGCGGACATCCGATGACTGACTTAACCACCTACAGAATCTCAGCCGTCTCGACCTACTTCGAGACCATGCCTTACCGAGTAAACCTCGACACTGGTATCATTGACTACGACAGACTCGAGGAGAACGCCCAGCTCTTCCGTCCCAAGGTCCTCGTCGCCGGTACCTCTGCCTACTGCCGCGAGATCGACTACGCTCGCATGAGGAAGATTGCTGACTCGGTTAGTGCCTACCTTGTTGTTGACATGGCTCACATCTCTGGCCTGATCGCCGCCGAGGTTATCAAGTCTCCATTCCCCCATGCCGACATCGTCACTACCACAACCCACAAGTCTCTCCGCGGTCCTCGTGGTGCCATGATCTTCTTCCGGAAGGGTGTTCGCAGCACCGACCCTAAGACTGGCAAGCAGACCCTCTATGATCTTGAGCCTGCTATCAACTTCTCCGTCTTCCCCGGCCACCAGGGTGGTCCCCACAACCACACCATCACTGCTCTCACCGTTGCTCTGAAGCAGGCTCAAACTCCCGAATTCAAGGCATACCAAGAGAAGGTTGTCTCCAACGCCAAGACTCTGGAGAACAAATTCAAGGCTCTCAACTACAAGCTCGTCTCCGACGGCACAGACTCGCACATGGTTCTCCTTGATCTGAGGCCCCAGGCTGTGGATGGTGCACGTATTGAGGCGGTCCTCGAGCAGATCAACATCGCCTGCAACAAGAACGCTACTCCCGGTGACAAGTCTGCTCTTACTCCTTTTGGTATCCGCATCGGCACTCCTGCCATGACCTCGCGTGGTTTCGGCGAGCAAGACTTCGAGCGCGTTGCTGGTTACATCGATGAGAGCATCAAGATTGCTAAGGAAATCCAGGCTAGTCTGCCTAAGGAAGCCAACAAGCTCAAGGACTTCAGGGCTAGGTTGGCTGCTGGCGACATTGACAGGATCGACAACCTCAAGAAGGAAATTGCCGGCTGGTCCCAGACATTCCCCCTCCCTGTCGAGGGCTGGAGATTGGATGCCGGCATCTAAATTACTACATGTACGAATGAATGATGGGGCTTGGGAGATTCACTGTTCAACATATAGACTTGAAGGCGAAAGAGGGGCAACTCAACTTTTCTCTGGTTTGCGGAAACGGGTCAGGCATAATTCGAAAAAACGGGATGACAAAAGCGAACAATTGCATGCATTCATCAGGCGTTGCAAATATCATAAGAGCTCCGGAGTTTGGTATAGCTCTTCGGGTCTGGGTCATCGGCGGTACTGCTTCAACGCAGTAGATTATAGGGAACTTGATATCCAAACGGTGTTTCAGTGTAAATAAGAGTGTCAGAATACCCGGTTAGGGAAATTCTCAATGGAAGATGAGCTATATGGGAATATAGCTATCAACAAGCAACAAATGACGATATACATACGTGAAGAAGACTGGTACGTTACGATACATCCGAGATACCTATCACGTGATCGGGCAATTGGTTACGCCTACATATAGAGACAATCACCATCCTATTACAAATCAAAGAGGTTCTAAACCTAACAATGGCTAGCACCTTAAGAACAAGATATGAATAAATTCAGGCATATTTGCCAGAAGAGCAACTCAATCAAGTCTCCCAACTTGTTTCGCCGTCATAGTTACTTATCTGCCTACCTCTTACACACTGGTACCGGTACTCGTTTATACGCTTCCAAGAAAAGAACCAAGATGCCTCCTCCAGACGCCGAGCTACACCCCGTCGCCACGGGTCTCGCGAAGAAGACAGTTGACGTAAGTGCTCTTTCACCTTGGTAACAAATAACATAAAGAGAGAGCGGGATCACCTAACGCCACGCTGTGACACTTAGGACCACGCGGCCGAACAACCACTAAAGCTGTTCGCGGGCTGGTTCTGCCCGTTCGTGCAGCGTGCCTGGATCACGCTCGAGGAGAAGGGCATTCCCTACCAGTATGTCGAGGTCAACCCGTACCACAAGGGCCCCGACCTGCTGCGCGCCAACCCGCGCGGCCTTGTGCCGACCCTCGAGGTCGCACCCGGAAAGTCCCTGTATGAGAGCACCGTCCTGTGCGAGTACCTCGAGGACCATTACCCGGAGCATAAGCCACGGAGTAAGTACTCCTCTTCTTCTTTTCCCTTTCTCCTTTTTCGTTCTCTTAGACGGTGGTGAGTTGTGGTGGTGTTGGGAAAAATCGATGGACATTTGATTCTGACAGTGTGCGTTTCGGGTAGTACTGCCGGAGGTAGGCAAAGACGACTATACTCGCGCTAAGGCACGCATCTGGATGGACTACGTGACCACCCGTGTCATCCCCGCCTACCACCGGCTGCTACAGTTCCAGCCGTCGCAGCACGAGGACGGCGAGCAGAGGCTCGACGACCTGCGGCGCGAGTTCAGGGGCGCCTTGCTTGAGTTCGCGCGCGAGATGGATCCCCAGGGCCCGTTCTTCTTTGGCCCGGATCTGAGTTTGGTGGATATTGTTATTATTCCTTGGGCTGTGAGTTTCTTTCGTGTCTCGTTCCTCTGACCCCCGTTTTCTGGGTTTCTTTCCTTTCGCGTCCCATTACCCTGCACCATCACCGAAATCCTCTTTCCCCCCTTTTTTCCGACCGTATCTAACTCAAGCGGAAAATATAGACGCGCCTCTGGGTTTTCGAGGAGTTCAAGGGAGGCCTGCGCATCCCGGAGCCCGGGCAGGGTGGCTCGGATGAGGAGGCTTGGGTTCGGTGGCGCAAATGGTTCGACGTGGTCTCTAGTAGGGACAGTGTTAAGAGGACGACGAGCGACTCTGAGCACTACATCCCGATCTATAAGCGCTACGCCGATGATGTCGCGCAATCGGAGATGGCCAAAGCTACTAGGGCTGGGAGAGGTGTCCCGTGAACATCTCGTATCTCACTCAAGGCTTGGTAGATACTACGAGTTTCAAAGTAGCGGGTCTGTGGTGAGGCGGGCTGTGATTATCCTATTTATATGGATGGCTATTAGGGGAGACTATACGTTACCCATTAGAGCAAGAGCTAGCCTAGTTCTAGCTAGTCCTTTTAGAAATTTCTTTTTCGATCTGCTGCTCTTGAAAAAGAACTATTCCTTTTGGGCAAAGAAAACAATTGAAGGGGGGGGTTCGCCCCTAAAGTATAAACCACGCCCTTTATTCAAAGGCCCTTGGCCAAAGACACGCTTGTAATGGTAGCTCCTATTCAGCACGGAAACGAAAAAGTGAAGGAGAGAACAAAGGCATCGTTTTCTACTTGGCTGTGAAGAACTCATAAATTATAGAAGGGGATGGGAGATTTGTAGAGCTATTCTCCCGCTGTCTTCGTTCTTCAAGCTATACCCTAAGCTCCGAACTGCGTAAGTAAACTTAGTCCTGTCCTTTACTAAGTCTTGTCGGTCAACTTAGGAATAAGCCTCGAATATGTGCCATTACGAGCAGGACAAGGAGTACCATCAGGAGACGAGGAGCTGGGAGACCGTGGGAACTATACGTCACGTATTGTGCGAGAAGGCCAGGAAGCACGGATTTGCGGCGTGCGATAGACTGCATCAAATTGTGTATACTTACCTCCATACATCATCAAGTTCTGGGTCGCGAAGCCTGGCACACATGGAAGAAGGTAGGTAGGTAGATATATTAGCCTGGACGCCACATCGACGTCTGCAGTACTTCGACGCTGGTTACAGTAGATTTAGCAATCTAGAGATCCGGTGTATGAAGAGCTGAAATGAATGAAGGATCACTTTTGATAGCTATTGGCATGTTTCTCTGATGTGAAATTGCATCAGCCGGGATGCGAGTCTCGGACTCCCAAGCGAGTATCGCAAATTCGCATGGTATCCTTGACGAGTATATTAGATGTCAGGGTTTTCCAGCCCAAGCCCTGGAGATATTGATGAATACTAAAAATCGAAATAAAACACATCTTGCTTGATACATCGTGTTGACGCAATCTGATTATCACACCTACCACAGCCAACCATGCCTGCACCTCCAGTTCTCCTTTTCCTCGGCGCCGGCAAGAAGCTCGGTACTCAGGTCCCGACTGTGTTCGCCGAGGCGGGCTACAAGATCGCTGTGGTGGCGCGGACGCGGAAGGAGGAATTCGAGTCCAGCGGGTACTACCAAGTACAAGCAGACTTCAACAACCCGGAGTGTATCCCAGAGATCTTCGCCAAGGTCAGGGAAGACGTTGGGATTCCGACCGTAGTCGTGTACAACGGTGTGTTGACTGCGTATTTCCTATTCTGAATAATTCCTTAGTTGTCGAGCATCTCATCTGATGGCCTTATTTACTGTAGCCGTACAGTACACGCTTGATGATCCTGAGGACCCCTTCGCCTCCCTTGCGCCAGAGAACGTCTCAAGACTGCATTCTGCTGTAACTGTCAACGGCACTACGCCCCTGATTGCTATTCACCACGCGATCGAGTCCTTTCGGTCCCTGCCTCCTGATACACCTGGAAAGACTTTCATATTCACTGGGAATATCCTCAACCATAGTCAGTTCAAGAACCGGCTGTGCTTTGGGATCGGAAAGACTGTGGCTGCATACGGCGTTAGATACGCCTCGGAGGCATATGCGAAGGAGGGGTTTAAGTGAGTGTCTCGTCCGCCTGATTTCACGACGTCAACACGATGCCTCTATTTTCAGTTCGGGTTATGTTAACGAAGCCTCTAAGGTTCTACTACGCTGATGAGCGTTCAGAAGAAGGACTTCCCGTAATGAGGGACATCGACGGAATACTAGCTGGGAGAGAATACCTCAAGATCGCCGAGGCGCCAGAACAGCTCACGTGGTTGTATACGTACACTAAGGACAATGGCTACAAGGATTTTGGCGAGAAAGACTATTTGAAGACGGTGGATAGCAATGAGTCTCGATTTATTAAGGGAGGGCGATAAGTATATATAGGGTACCTATATAAGGTACCTAGGGAGGTAACGAGTCGGTGGACGAGTCGGTGGACTCTTGTGCTAAATTAGGTATTTGCACATTTTTATTCCTTTTTAGTTTAGGGGGACATCAATTTTACTTCATCTAGGGAATGTATTACACTGAACTGGAGTGTGAAGTATTTCGCTCTGATGTTGTTGTTAGGTGAAGAAATTCTTCACTCAGATCTTCACTAGAATCCTCATTCTCATCCAGATCTTCACTCGAATCTTCATTCTCACTTAGATCTGAGATCTCACATAGACCTGGGCTCCCACATAGATCTGGGCTCTCGCATGGATCTTCATTCTCACCTAGATCTTCATTTGGATTTGGGCAAAGATCTGGGAAATAGCCATCAGGTCGATATATCCCACCCACTATCATATGACTCCAGACCCACTCCTTATAGAGAGTCTTGGCTAGCCCGGAATACACTTGGTCGATTGGCTTGGAGCCGTCGTTAGTGACAGGGACGACGGGGGAATCCGTGAACCGTAGCCAATCGATAAGCATATACATATCAATCCTGTAATGCAAGGCTCGTCTCTCAAAGCTCTCAATATCTTCATCTGAACTGGTGTGGAGCATGAAACGGGCCCGGGCGACTTCATCAGGACAGTCTACGTGGATAACGTACTTGGGGAGAGCGTCCGGCGTGGACTCTTTCACGTCGAAATAGGACTTCAGCGTAAAAGGGAAACCCTCAAGAAGTATAGCTTTATACTTCCCCTGCTGGCTGATTCTCTTCATCTCCTCGCACAGAAGAGGGAGCACAACAGACAAGGGAGGAATCTCGCCGCGAGCAAGGTAGTCGTAAATCACGACTTCGGTAGGGATCCAGGTTTGGCTGTAGGGGTGTGACAGGACAGCACCGTTCTCTAATTCAGAAATATCATCATCACTTGACTGTGGGTGCGGTGGCTCGGATTTCGAGCGGAGAAATTCGAAGACGCAAAGGTGGTAGAGGTTGAACTTTTCAGCAAGCATGAAGCCCAGAGTGCTCTTGCCACTACACTCGACGCCGAGTAAACTGATGATAGGCAACATGATGATTCCGGGATGTGTTTGGAAATTTGCGACGATCGTGACAAGTAAGACTCAATAAAATGATTCTTCCTCGAAGCGCTCACCATATATTTGAAAATATAGGTACTGACTTGTACTTGTTAAATGCTGTCGAACAATTGGAATTGTCGAACAGCCACTCTAGAAGAACAAGAGGGTTGGACAAGTCATTGACAATACACCATTGTTCGTCAGCTCGTTGACAAAGCTATGTGTTGCGGAAACATGTCCGAATATTTCCACCATCTTTGTCGCCGACGTGGGAGACAATAGACCTAACGGGATAAGGGTCTTTGATGCATCGTGAAGCTTTGGGATTCTAGCAGGAACCGATGCGGATGTATATATGCTGGTCTCGGCTAGAGAACATGCCCTAACAACGCCGCTTCTTAGTACGGATATGGTCCTTTTGAAGCTATTGATAATGTGAGACATGTCCCTGCGATGTGAACAGGATTCAGAGACATATTATCATCGCCGATTGACACAGCGGGGACTATTCATGTGGAACGACGAAAACGAAGACCGGGCGACTGCGTTGATTTGTCGTCGATAAGCCTCTTGCAGAAACTTGGCCTGTACTATGTATGTCGTGGACCGCGAGGATATTCCTTGTTACGTGTGCGACAAAGCTGCGATTGTTGTTAGGCTACGTGCAGTTTCGTAGGATTGGACTCCCTTGGGTTGAGTCTGACTTTGCCATGAGAGAATTAATTAGCCAAGCCTAGACATTCCTGCAGTGCTGACCCGTCGGGGATTTCGACAGGCTACTGCATGTAGTTTGTGCCATATATCTCTTTTCTTTTTCTAATACACTATCAATGCAGTATTCCTTCGCAGGAGATGAGCTGAAGCCAGGTCGATTGACAGATGGATTCAATCAATAGAGATTGGTCGGGACGTGGCGCTATTTGCCATGTTACCAGACTAGCACTTGTCGTACGTCTCTTCTAACTCGTGTGTAAATCCAGTATAAGAGCGTGGGCTCCTCGTGGAGACGAAGGGGTAGTTTTGTTCGCCACAAGTTGTCTTAAACCCTTGGAATAATATACGTACCTGGTTTCTCCTATTTCTCGTCACTCGTTTTGCCCTCATCCAGACATCGTAATGCAATCCTTTCTCGGCCTTCTGGCGCTGCTGAGTACAGTCACAGCTGCACCCTTCGAGCTACTTTCCAAGCGGACGCTTGGGGACCATCAATGGACACGCAGCAAGAGAGACGGCTGCCCAGCCTATCTCGAAGAGGGCCAGTTCGAATACCCGCACTACATAACGAAGATCTCGCAGCATGAACCTGACAGATCCTTCGGCCCCCAATTCAATGGTCTTATCACGCCCAACGACATCTCTTCTGTCTTCAGTTTCGACGTGCCGGCGTCTCGTGTCGATGCCAATTGCACGCTCGAGTTCCTCTTCCCTCACCAGGACCAGCTCAAGACCTCCAAGTTCACGTACGACGGACCCGGGTCTTTCTCCTTCACGGGGTACCTGGCCGGTAGCTGTCCTGGCCCTGAGACCACGTTCAATAACCAGCCGACGCCTGGTATCTTCCCACCATTCCCGCCCATCCATATGGAGCCGGGATACGCATACACAATTGACGTCGGGCCTTGCACCTTTGCCGCTGGAACGTGTGTTGCAGGAAGTGAGTCTGATCTCTCCTATCTGTTGGAAAAGGATGAAGCGTTGATGTTTGAGTAGTGACTTCATCGAACGACACTACGTTCGAATTCTTTCAGGATAGCGACGACTGCCCAATTGGTATCTACAATGCGTATAGTTATGGGTTGCCTTGTGATCCGGAACATTGTTAATGAAGGATACTAGCATGAGATATAGGATGCACATACATCTACTGGTGCTTCTACAACTTTCCCCTTAGGCCGAAGGAATCAACGAAATTTCATGATAATGCCTTGATGCCTCTGGAGATAAAAGGAAACGGTATTCTCTTAGGAAAGCCAGGAGGTTCGGAACCGTGTATTGTTAAGAAGTCTTTGGTATACGTACGTAGTAACCCTGAGTCGGTAATATCTGAATCTCATTCGACAAGCTGAAGATTGGCTGGTTAGGTACTCTGTGTAGCGCTGATAAGGTACCTGAGACATCCTGGGCGTTGAATAAGGGACTAGTCTTATGTACGCCTTTGGACAACTAAAGGGAGGAAGGGGAATATCTCATTGGGTGCCGTCTCCGAGGGACTTGCTGTCGAAGCGCTGTTGATAAGGCTGCATGTTTGCGATCAGGAATTGTTTGTTTGATGGCGTTCCAGGCTTCTTTGACTCTATATGGATCATTATGTACGCAAACATGACCTGAATATGACTGGTCGACCTACATCACCTGGTCCCGACTTTCTACCAACTGCATATTAATCACCTTATAACTGCACGTTGAATTCCTTATGTAACCAACGCCATGCCGATCCTGCCCCAGAGAATGAAGCTGGGCAGAGATGGGGCCTTACATATATACATGCTTCCATAAATCCTGACCGATTGTTCAGATGTGTGGTTTCACGGCCTGGAAAAGCCGGCCAACTGAATAGATGAATTTCGCTTTTAAACAAGGGCTTGTCGAGTTCATCAAGCCAGCGCGGTCTAAATATGATGGGAAGACACACACCTCATTCAATTAGTTAATTTATCTTATTGACCTATTGCTCAAGACATATTCCGGGGCATCTTAGCAAATTGCTAAGGCCGGTATTGCAGACGATGTTCTGACTTGCTGATCTCGGAAACCTCAACTAGAGTCCATTCGTATAACCAGCTGACCAGCCAGCCAAGGATCAGCTAGGGGGAGCAAAATGAAGGTGTCACAGTGTCCATTGGCCCTCATGGTGAACGGTTCGTTCTCTGTTATGATGGGATCGTGCATTGCATGGCCTTGGAACATTGCACTCACAGCTCAAGTAGCCGTGTTTACGGTCGCGGATTCTTGTACGACATCAACCATTTCCCTCCAAGCGCAATCTACTTCCTCCGCAGAGATCGGCCTGGAGATTACGGGCTGCAATAACACATCTGATTTCCCCGGCCTGACCACTGTCGCCCGAGTAGATCTATACGAGAACTCATTCACCGAGCTAGACCTCGCTGGCCTCCGTATCACGGATCAGATCCGCATCGCCGATAACCCGAATCTCGAGAGGCTCGTGCTGCCGGACCCGCGACCGGGTCAGACGGTGACTCTTCCACCGACTGGCCAGGACGCGCCGCAGTGGACAGACGTTGAAATTGTCAACAATCCCAGGCTGGATAGCAGCAACATCGAGTATCAAAACAGCTCCAATTTCTGGGACTGGGGGGCCCAGAATCTGTCGACGCTCGTCCTCTCGGGAGGAAACTTCCATTGGAACTTCTTGTAAGTTTGTACCTTTTATCCTAAAACAGGAGCCCCTTTACCTTCTCCGACAACACATCTCTGATTTCAAATCGAGCTATCCGCAATCGACGTCGACGGGGGATTATCCAAAAACCGGCAGCGTATACGTGACTACTCGCTTCGTTCTGAACTCGACGGATTCGACGTTCGACTGCTCCTACTTGAACGAGCTGCGGTACCAAGGGGCCCTCCAAGGCGATTACTCCTGCCAGGGCAGGGCTGTTAATCCAATTTCGGCATCTAGCCTTGGGAATTCCCGCAACGGCCTCCTAGGCGGACTAGTTGTGGCCGCTTGGTTTGTGCGTTTGTTGTAGGGGTAGAGACGAGATTATGTTCTTTTGTGGGATTTTAATATCGAATACTCGGTAGTATGAGTCTGTCAAGCCAAGTACCGTGAAGATGAGCGGGTCCATATTTCATGCCTTAGGTCTGTAGGTATCCAGCATAATATATAATACTTCCCTTTTCATACCAGTTTACAGTCAGGATACCGTCAAGGATTAGGTCGTATATAGTTCATAGGTCGCTTTCCCGTCCGGAGCCGGAATGTCTATTGACTCATCGCGCCGATACTTCCGCGAGTTACCAGTAGATAGCCACAAAGGAAGAATAAAGAAAAACCCGGGGCCGTCGAGAAGCCGAAACATCTGCTCTTGATATTCCGGACAATGCCGGGTCTAAGCTAATTTTCTCACTCACATTTTCCTCTTCCGGTTCTACACCTTCCGTAACTGGTTGCTGACCCGGGTCTTTACACCAGGGGGGGGCTACGCCAAGGAGCGTGTAGATAGTAGTAGTTTAGCAACGCGCGCCATTAAGACAGTAAGCAAGAATATAGCCGGCAACGGCTAATCTGCTTATAAGTCTTAGTACCCTCTCGGTCGATCATAATGATATATTTTAAAACATTTTGCATGGGAAATGGGGTTGACTGGCAGACTCCTACTCTAAACAGCTGCTGATGCTAGCCTTGGCCTCTTTTCATCAATATAAAGTCAGGAGGTATTGCCGCCCTGGCATATGTCATAACGGCATCTACGCGCATGACATCACTGTATAAATCGCCAATAATTTCCGCGGTGGAACTAGGTGCTTTGAAAGTTGCTTGAAGCATTGTCTCGGATTCTGTATTCGAAAATGCACGTCTCTATTCTTTTCGCCGTCGCGTCAGCGCCCCTGATGGCGCTGGCTGTCCCGATTGTTGTCCCACGACAAGGCACCTCGAAGTTCTGCACACGCATCACACCCGCCCCTACTGCAGAGGAGACCGAGGCGCGGTTCAACGAGTTTGCTGATCTCTTCCTGGTCCAGAAGGATGTTTACAAAGCCTTCGAATATATCCTTCCCGAGTACATCGTACGTCTACAGAGCCAGTGGCACATCGTAAGACGTCAGAATTGGCTAATTGAACAATCTATAGAATCATAACCCGGCGGCCCAGAACGGCGCCCAGAACGCTTTGGACATCCTCGGCCCTATCTGGGGAAGCCAATCCATCACTGTTCTTCGCACTAAATTCGAGGGAGAGTTTTCTTGGCTAAACTATAGGAATTCCTTCGGGGAGATTGTAGATCGGTACCGCTGGGAGGATGGCTGTATTATTGAGCACGTATGTTGAAATACCCGTATTCTAGCAAAGAGTGAATTGCTGATGTGTTTCGAATTTCGACAGTGGGACCAAGGAGAGACGTTCCCGACCTCTTAAGATCCCGAGTTAGAAAGACCCAGCGGATGAATCTGGAACCACCGACAGGGGCGGCAGGCTTATATCTATCGTTTAATGTTTTCATACAAGCCATAGCTTCGGGAATAGCCTCTAAATGCTCTTCAAAGAGAATGAGAAGCTGGCGATGAACTGCTCTAAGGTGCACATGACCAGTTAATGAAGATCTAATGCAATATTAACAATACTTAACATATGGCCCAGATAGCTCCTATTAGAAGCAAGGGGATGCTAATGCTCACCATATGTGATACCTTGCAGCCAGATATATACATCCCATATGGTTGGCTCAGCCTACGTCAGGACTATAGGAGCCGCGTCCTCACGCAGGATACCAAGCTACGCAATACCATCTTACAACTTGGTCAAGTATATTAGCTACCTACCTAGGTAGGTCGGTAGGCATTCATGTCTATCCCGCCTTATACACCAGTAATAGACTGATCTACTTCACATTCTTCCCAGATGATTCCCCAGACGAGTGAAAAGCCTTCGTTGAATCCGCCCCAGCGCCAGGGAGCAATCTGCTCATCATGCACCTGCACATCAATAGAAATTGTCGTTGCCACCGTATCTGAGTTATTGAAGCAAGGCGACCATGCTACGCTAAGGTTCTGGTCATCTACTTCGAAGTAGTCATCGAAGATGCCCTCTCCGCCTATTGCAGTTTCGGAAATCATGTTAAACTGCGATAACCTGTCAACAATTGTCTATCTGTCCATGTTTACACCGAAAGAGAGAATAGAATACCCCAAGCCTTCTACAAATATGCGTCTAGACTCACCATCGTGTAAAGATCCGAGGAATTAGCTGGGGCGTCGCCGTCCCTGTAGTCGAGGACGGCTTTCGTGGTCAACTTGCGTAGCTGAATGCCTTCGGTCGCGTTAAAGCGTCCGGTATAGTTTACATTCAATATAGCGAATCGGTAATTAGACGGCCAGTCGACGAAATCCACGACGTACGTAGAAGCGGCGAAGAAGCCGGGGCTCCCGTGATAGTTTCCGAGGAATGAAAAGTTTTGGATGTTTATGCTGAGAGTCTCCGGCTTGAAGAGGACTTCGGTTGAATTGTACCTGCAGTCAATACCGGCTTGGCAATCGATGGTTTTGGATGTAGGCACACACGGAGGTTCTATTTGTGCTATTGCTGACCTGGCGAGGGCCACAGCCATACTCATATAACCAATACAAGATCTCATGTTGACAATCATTTATGATCTATGATCAAGAACTTGCTGTTGAAAAGGGCTGTAATATCGATGGCTTTCCGAGTTCCTCGTAAAGGATGAAAGGTAAAGGATTGGCGTCTTTAGTCTAAAACTCGTTATTACTTAAGACTTTCTATATAGGTAACAGATAGTCACCTTAAGCCTATAGTGATATATGTCGGCTGGTACACTGGCGATAATTCCTCATAGGGGTCGGACAGTGGTTGGATATCGAGCGAATGTGCATATCGGTTGCTTCGTAGGGTAACATGCGTTCTCTTTAGCTCGGAACATCAACACCCGCATGCATGTCCACATGCAAGTGGATGAAGTTCGCTTGACCTTCAATGGCCATGGGTGGGTTACCTACCGGTAGGTATTTAACCATCTCAAACCCCTAGTGACCATTTGCTCAACAGCGACATGCGCTCGTGCTATCATTCATACCTCTTGGCGCACGACTACAGGACACAACTAGGTACACTTCTTACCTAGGTGTGTAATCTTATCCGAATTTATAAGGCCATGGTATGTTACTCAATCGACCCAAGGGGTGACTCGTTATATTGAACATGAGAGGGAAATATTGCCAATGTTATGTTGTATGTTAAGTATACTCACCTCTTAGGTAAGAGAAGTAACGCGTATAACAGCAATGTGCACCCAACTCTCCTAGAACTGTACTCTCAATTAGTTCTTCAGAGGCGAACCCATCAGCTCTACAGGCTCTCTCAGACTGGACATCTCCAATATCTTGCTCTGCCCATGAAGCTCGTATTTTGGCTTCCTGGGTATCGCTTCTCCCTGGCTAATAATGGCACTTGGCCCTGGGCTCTCGTGGGCAGAATGACCTTTCCGCCTGCCGAGTAGATATGCTACAGCAACAGCACCGACAACAACAAGGATGCCGAATGGTACACCAAGCCCTAGACCAAGCTTAGCACCCGTACTGAGACTGCTCGTAGTATACACGGTCGTTGAGGAAGGCGAGTCTGTCTGTGCGGAAACCATACTACTTCCAGAGCTGTCCATGTTGCTCGCGGCCGGCGTCACTGCTCCTGCCGTATTTACACTTGCTCCCGGAGTAGATGCACTTGTTGCTGCAATAGGCGTACTGGTTGTCGTGATAGTACTCATGGCAGTTGACGTGAACCACTCGACGTCGTTTGCGTCTCTCAATACGACGAATCCTCTAGCGTACACTGGTGCTCCGGACTGATAAAATGTGGTAGTGGTGCCAAGATTAGACGACCATGTGTCTATTTCCGAGAATACGTCCACGACATAAGAGCTGTCGGAGGCCATAATGGACTTGCAGGCGTTTGGATCAGTCTGAACCCGTGTTTGACAGGCATATTCGCTACCCGGCGATCGCCGTTAGTATATCGAGTTTTAAAGTATTGGTATCTTCGGTGTCCCTTTGCGCCATTCAAAAGTATTGTAATTTTACTTACCTCGGACAGCACGTAGCGGCCGTAATGCTTGACGAGGTCGGTCCTACGCCAGCTCTACAAGCGTAGGTGTAGCCTTGTGGACATATTCCCGGAGAGTAGTAGTAGCCTTCCAGAGCCGAGTAATCGGACGGCACGCACTCGTCGCCAGTTCCATATTGTAACCAATAAACCCCTGCATTGGTTCCGAGATGTATTGACTGGCAACCTGTGCCGCTAGGTACGAAGGTCGTGGTAAGGGGTCCGAGATTTGCCATGCGTAATGTAAACGAGGGAATACAGAGGGGATAGAGAGGGAAAAGGATAGTGTGGACTCGAGTTACTATCTAGATCGTCCCAGTTTCAAGAAATTGTATTGATTATGTAGGCGGCTTGACCTGTACTCGGGAAGCAGGATAATGTAACGTAACTCCATTATCTAGTATCTTTGATCTTTGAGCTCAGAGTGTGCAGTATCTTGAATGTATGGATGTCAAGCGTTTCGGCGCCCGCCGTTTCCGTGGTGAAGTTGAGATGATGTATATTTGGGCGCAGAACATGATTCGGTATCACGAACCTGCCTAGGCGAGACGCACCCCCCAAGTTGTATCCAACTCCAAGAACGCGCCACCCCCTTACCGAAAAGGTAGCGACTCCAAATGGGATCGGCAATAGCAAAGAGTATTTCTTCTAGAGGCTGCTCAGGTGAAGCTCTCTTGAGGGACGACTCTGTTATAGATGCCGTTTCCCGTTGGTTACAAGGCATTTTCGCTTTCTACTACATCCAGATGCTCTCCATCGTTATGGCGTCTCGTCTTGTTGGGGATTGCGGGGTGGGCAGATACCTGTTGATGAAGAAGATCACTGCCTTATTGATCGCATCATGTCGCAATTGCGAACTATTTCCAAATCCATGATTGGATAGCTACCTAGGCGAAGTGGTAGTTATTGGGCCACGGAGTCGATTTAGATAGCGATGCTATAATAGCTGTGCGATAAATATAATTTATGTTTGGAGACCAGGCTGGAAGCCGACGGGGGAGGAATTTAATTTGTTAAACAATATAATCTCTGTTGTAGAACCATAGATGCATTATGGTAGCATCCTCTAAAGCCGTCCATGGATCTGCACCCATGTTCCGCAACTTCAGCCCTATCACTGCCCTGGCTTGGCTTTTAATTAGGGCCTCCCCCTAGTCCAAGCCCGTGTCCTGGCGGTAATTTCCAACGTCCGCTTACCAATCAGCTCTACAGATACCGAACTGAACAGAGAAAACTGACCAGGAGAGAAACCGTCACTAATGGCTGTGCCGGGCTCAGCTACAATATGCTCTGAAGCTGACCATTTTACATTCTCGCTTTAGGATAGCCTTAATTATCATTACATACTCCAGCATACAGTAACCTGTGAAAAGCCAACCTTGACGCCCAAACAGGTTAAGTTCCTATCTAGTTGCGATGCAAGGTAGATTAGGTAGGCGCGGTATTGACGCTTCCACGTGCGGCGCAAGGTCCCGAAAGAGAATATGCCGGTAGGATTGGGACAAGGATCTATATTAAGCTTGGGCACGTAAATCGTAGCCCCAAGGAGCAAGAACCCAACCACGGCAGTGTATGCCTGCGGCTCTTATGCAAGTTTCGTGTGAGATATTATCGCGATGAGAAGATAGCGCAAGGATGGCGAGTACTTTTGGGCCCCCAATCTTCCTATAACTGCTCTTTGGCCCCTGAGACGTGCAAGAGCCGGGTGCTCTTTCTCTCTTCCTTTATGGATTGGCGCCGAGATATCGACTTTGTGAAATGGCTCGCTCGTTTGGTTTAGTAGTCGTTGCGTTATGGCTTCTAAATGTGGCCGGGGTTAATGGGCAACAAGACAACAACCCGAACCGATTCACATATCCGGCTGTCGAGTCCCTTCCATTCAACTACCTGGACACGATCGAGGTATCCTACGATAGTAACATTACTTCGCCTATCCTATACACATTTTGCAGATCGGAAAATGGAGATATCCAGCGTAGGTTTCTAGGGAACATCAAAGAGGGAAGGAAAACGGCACCGCTAACCATAACGTAGAGGAACGAGTTGACTATCCTGGCAGCTTCAATGCTTCTGCATTCGTAGAGCTTAACTTCACCGTGGACGTCGAGGTGGCTGGTTGCTGGTTCAATATAAGACTCGACGAACCTAACAGCGCCGTCGGAGCGAATAGCGCAAACTTCAGATACAATTCCACAGAAGCGGAACGGGTAGGTCAAATTCATATACGAAAATAGAAATACGATGGAGGAACATTTCGGCTAAAAGCTCGACCGAAAAGTTACCCGATTGTTTCTTCCGCGTTCGTTCGAGAGGATGGTGGCTAACCCGGGATCTTACCCAACTAGAAAACGTTTAGCTTAGACTCGCCCACATCGTCAACCTCCGGTACCAGTACCAGTACCCCAGCTTCAACCGCTGGGCCGACACAATCTGGGGTCGACACTAACCCCGCCGCAGAGTCCACAAGCGCGACGATCCCATCTCCGTCCCCATCCCCAAGTCCTAGCGCCTCAGCTAGTCCAAGCCCCGGATTATCCACGGGCGCCCAAGCAGGAATTGGAGTCGCAGCAGGGCTTGCCGGGGTAGCCATTGGCGCCGTCGCCGTGGTCCTGGTCTTGCGACGGCGTAAGAAGCGGGGAGGAGATGGACCAAAGGACGTGGCGTCGTCGGGCTCGTCGCATTACCCCCCGACGGCTGGAGCTTCCGATATGACCTCCTCATCGCAGGATCCGAGGCTGAGTTACTATGCCCAGGTCCCTAGCAGTGAGATGCAACATGGCTCCAAGTCGGGGTCGATGCTCGTCTCGCACACGCCCGCAATCGACACGGATGGGCAGAAATATGGTGGCGCTTTGCCTGTACCTGGCGCACGGCATGAGATGGATGGGACTCCCGCTCCTTACGAGATGCCATAGATGTGGAAAGGGTATTCAGCTGGCTTCAACCAGGTAATGGCATATTTTATATAATAAGAAAGAAGAGAGAGATATCTTTGCCAAGAGGATTGTTTACGGGATAGATAGAACGGGCTTTTACTGGCGGTGAGACAGAAGTCTCGGCGCCTCTTCATTCCTAGATTATTCGCTGTTGACGCACGTTGGTAGGACATGCGTAGCCGAGGTCGTTACAACTCTGACTGGTCGGGAACTTGCCGAGACCGGGAGACCATATGCGTGTTGGTTCCATCTCGGCGCTGTTCTGCTTGGATTATCGAGCTCGGGTACGTGCACACGGGTGACATGGTCCTCCCCAAATGTGTAGTATGATCTTCACGCCGCACGGGTCGAGAGTCCAACGCGGAGATTCAGGCTAATGCGCGTCATATCAACCATGGCTTGACCATGGAGATCGGTAGCTTTCGCACTTTCTTTGCGCCATGGGAAACTCAGTAGCCAAGGAATGGTAGAATAAAAAGACTTTGTTCTCTCCCCGTCCAGAGAAGATTGCATTCCTCCATCACCGATTTTCAATCTCTCGAAGCTGTGAACGTTGCGGAGAACAGAAGGGACAAGAAAAAAAGCAGCAGTCATGGCGGGCTGGTATTCTCTCTCAATCGCCTTCTTCGCTGCTATAGGCACATTCCTCTTTGTACGTCTTTCCCCCGAGATATGAACACACGTATATTTAAATGATGAATTGTTGCGCTGACACTTGATAATAGGGCTTTGACACGGGCATTGCTACAACTAGTGAGTATTTTCACAGGCCGGAAATCCGCATTTTAGCGAGATACAGAGGTTACCAACATACTGACTTATAACCAGCCATCGCTCATCAAAGCTGGATCGATTACATGAACCACCCTTCCAATGGCCTTACTGGTGCAGTGGTGGCCGTGTACATCGCGGGCGAGGCCGTCGGCGCTCTAGCTCAGACATTCATCGGAGATAAGCTGGGTCGTATCCGGTTCATGCAGCTGATGTGCATCATCGTCACCATCGGTACCACGATCCAGACAGCATCCGTCAACATCGGGATGTTCCTAGCAGGCCGCGTCATCGCGGGTATTGCAGTCGGCGGCATGGTCGCCACCGTCCCTATTTATCTCAGCGAGATCTCAGCGCCGGATCAGCGCGGGCTCATCGGCGGTATATCCGGGTGCGGCATCTCCTTCGGGACCATGATGTCGAACTGGGTGGGTTTCGCCTGCTCGTACGCGCCATACGGCTCCACGCAGTGGCGCCTGCCGCTCGGCATCCAGATCCCCTGGGGCGTCATCATGTTCGCGGGCCTGGCGACCTTCATGCCTGACTCGCCGCGACAGCTGCTCCGGAACGGCAAGGTCGACGCCGCGCGCCGCGAGTTCGCCAGGGTCCGCCGGGACCTCCAGTCGCACGAGGTGCACGACGAGTTCGCGCTCATGCGTGCGCAGATCGAGTTCGAAATGGCGCGGGAGGTCACGTCGTACCGCGAGGTCTTTACTCTGTTCGGTCGCCGCGCGTTCGTCTCGATTACTGTGCAGACCATGACCAGCTTGACGGGCGTCAACGTCATCCAGTACTACCAGACCACACTGTACAGGTCTCTCGGTATCCAGCAGCAGACGATTCTCGCTCTAGCTGGAGTGTACGGCACCATCGCCTTCGTTTCGAACTCTATCACGACTCGTTTCTTGACGGATCAGTGGGGCCGCCGGAAGATGATGTTGGCGGGTCTAGGCGGCCTTGTCCTAATTATGATATACGCCGCGGTCATGCAGCGCGTCTTCCAAGATAGCGAAAACAGAGTCGGCAAGGGCTTTGCCGTCTTAGGTATCTACCTATACGTAGCGTGGTACTACGCTATGATCAACAGCACGACGTGGCTGTATGGCGCTGAGGTCCTACCGATTGCCCTACGCAGCAAAATTATGGGACTCGCAGCCGCGAGCCACTTCATCGTCAACGTCGCGGTGACGGAGGCCGGGCCGAGCGCCTTCGCCAACATCCACGAGAACTACTACTACGTGTTCGTCGCGTGCACGTTTGGTTTCCTTATCGTTGCGTACTTCTACTTCCCCGAGACGCGGCGCAAGACGCTCGAAGAGATCGCGCGAGCCTTTGGCGACAAGGTCGTGCTTGTTGACGAGGCCCAGGTGGACGGGGAGCAGTCTGTGTTGGCCGCGAAGGACGAAGAGAACGGGACCGCGACTAGGGTTGAGGACAGAAAACAGGCGACGACCTCGGCCTCTTCGATGGTTGCTCGCAGCCAGGATACATCCTCTTAGCTACCTCACATATATTAGTGAGCTTGTTGATTTTTACGCAATCTAATAGTAGCGAGTTTTAATGGCAGTGAAAATGAACAGTGAAGATTATTCATTACCTAGGTAGACATGGACACATTATATACAATCTAGGCCCTTGATATCATATCCAACGCCCCATCGTATCCCCATACTTTTACCCTAATATCCAAACCCCTGAAATTTTATAATGTAGCCATATATAGGGTCATTCAAAATATAAGCTTCATTCAACCTTCTTGAGAGCGGTACCATTTTCTTCAGATTTCGAGTTGAGCGGAACTGGCTGTTTTATGCCAGTCGCTCGTGAGACTGTGTTGCGCTTCGTCGATGTTAAGCGCAGCTATGGGGCAGCATGTCAGCTCATTGAACAAGTCATAACATAGGTACCCTAGGTAGGTATTCAGGCGTGTGGAATCCAGTTAGCACTTACATAAACCTCAACACCAAAAACGTGTATGAATATCGCTACCCATCCACACATGCCGAAAACAAGGTTGATTGCGGAGGCAACTTCAACCTTGTTATTGTCCAAGACATTTGCGAGTACAGCAATATGGCGATTGGGATCCTCTCCGGAGAAAAAGGGCGCGCATTCCGGATAGGAAGCTAACGTGGCATCCTCACCCCCTAGGATGAAGCTGACCTTCTCGCATGGTTGAACGGTATAGTATCCACCTGCCATCGACAGGACGATGACAGAGATGCCGATGATTAATCTCATAGTAATAATAGCACCGGCCTACATAACGGGTGGTATTAGCATCTAATTCAGCGGTAGACGTATCGTAGGTAGGTAGACATTGGTGGAACATACGTTAACCCACGCGCGAAGCATCCATGCCCGATGCTGCTCGATCCGATGATTCCTGGCGTTAATGACCCCGAGAGTTAACGATACGGTGAACATGATGGCCAGCAGGCCCACCATAGACTGCGTATCGATGCCGCCGCCCATCGCGCGGCGAACAATCATCAATGTGCCGACAGTGCCGGGGCCCGCCAGCACGACCGAGACCCAGCCGCTGATCCGGTGTAGCCACATGGCCTTCCGACGAGCTATCGGGATGAACTGCACGCAAGCTAATAGACCCGCCGGCAGGATGCATGCCAAGTGCAGTATGATGCCTATTTGATACCGGCCGGGCTGCAGGTAATAGAAGCACTCGCCCGGCAGCGCGGCATCTTCACCACCTGTCGATTCCCCGCAGAACACGCCGTGGAAGTCGAGGTACGGCAGCGTCCGGATGGTGAAGCCGAGCAAGCCGCCAACAAGAAAAAACCATAGCCAGAAATTGTACGTCTTCGAGAAGCCGACCGCACGGTAGACTTTCCGAGCGGATGCCGCGACGGTGTTTGACGGGGACCATGTTGACGACGCCATTGAAAAATTAAGGGGTGAAAAAACTTCGAACGATGCAATTTTGTGATGTTACTCAAGACGCATTCTTCTGAGCTATCAATACTACCTACTCAACTGGCGGCTGTTCTAGTCTATATATACTCGACTTCATAGGATTCTTCGGTTTCCTATTAGTAGATCTAACCAAAATGGCGCCCCGGAAAACAAGCATCATTTCCCCTATCACCGTACGATGCTCTAGCCGATTAGAGGCGAGCTGCTCTAAAAAAACAAAGAATTGACCCGACCGCCAGTTATGATGCCAGTGGCACTATGCGGGGATGTGGGATAGCTGAACTACGGGCCAATTATGCGGCGCAGATTAATCACATCGGCCAGGGTTTGAGCTCGCTTTCGGCTCCAACGCCTGTTTCAATCCACCCGAAGCGGCGCATTTTCAGCTTAGCTACCAATTAGCTGGTGCCTGCTACGAGTAATGGCGTCCGCGGGCTTGTGAATTGCTCCATTGCCAGGGACACTGCCACAGTCGGATATAGATATGTCTTACCTAGTGCTAAAGAAGGATTGTCGTCAATATAATAGATTATGAATACACATTTCCTTTTTCATAATGACTATATTCGAGTCGTTTATATCGTAAGAAGCTAATATTACGAATCATCTTCTATCCTGACAGTGAGCATTGTTGATGATTGTACGAAGTAGTCTTGCATTGAATTAGCAAAGGGTATTTACAGGGATGACATGAATAATCCCTACCCTCGTAGCCTCGATACATATGTACGTAGTACCCCTAGGTACCTGTCGAGTGGTTCTTTTGCTCACAGACAGTTGACCTAGAAGAAGTAACGTAGAACTTCGCAATCTTCACACAACATGTATTTACCTATATATGGTGTTGAGGAACTTTCATTACTAACCTTCGATAAGTATTGCGCAACTCAAATATCCACGACGTTACTGTTTCGAATTGCAATGACGAAAGCGATAGGACCTCACAGCCTGCATAATAAAATGCGCCCTACAACGCTGCGTGTAGGCGCAGCAATGCCACCCCTCGTAGGGCTCATGTTCGGACCACACTCACCCCTCACTCTTCTCTTTCACAATACTCTGATCGATAAGACGTGTTCGCACTCATAGTCGCTCATGCGCAAGTCCGGAATAATCTATATCATGCCAAAATGGAAGCGATTGCGGCAATCGGTCTGGCGAGTAACGTCTTACAATTCATCGACGTAGGATATAAAGTGTTATCGACATCGAAGGAGCTGTATGGAGCTGGTAACGAAGCAAGTCGCTCGAACAAGGATATCGAGTTCATCTCTCAAGAAATGAAACGGTCGAGTCGGAGCTTGAGGAAGGGAATTTCAACACCACAACCGTCAGACGATGAGAAGTCTCTATTGAGGCTAGCGGCGGAATGTGAGAGGTGGTCTAGTGATATGATCGCACTCCTTGATCGCTTAAAGAACAAGAGTACGGGGAGTAGGTCTAAGGCACTAAAAGCCGCGTGGCGCAATTATAAACTACGAGATGAGAGAACCCGGCTCGAAAAGGGTCTTGACAGTTGTCGAAAACAGCTCGATCTCCAGCTACACATCATATCAAGGTGTATACTACGACGACACTTCATATTCATTGTAAGGACTAACTAGCTACATCAGGTCCGAAACCCTTGAAAAGCTGGGCAATCTGGACGAGTTGTCAAAGTTATCCAACGACCACTTGACAGTCCTAAGACGCAGCGTAGAGTTGCTTGAGCAGTCTTTATCAGGGCAGGTGATGAGTGTCAGCTCTCAATTAATAGGCGAACTCCGGGGAATCCTGAATATTTCGGACCAAAAACTGCTACAATCGAAACAGAAGCTATTCCTAGATGCGCTACGGTTCGATGGAATGTATGGTCGACTCGACGACGTGGAGAGCGCGCACGCAGCGACATTCGAATGGCTTCTTGAGGGCAAGCATGTCCCAAGGAATAAAGACTTCGAATATGCCATTAGTAGCACAGACGAGTTCAGGAACGAGGCCCGAAAGGATTTCACACGTTGGCTCCGATCCGGCCATGGTATCTTTCATATATCAGGCAAACCAGGAGCAGGGAAGTCAACTTTGATGAAGTTCTTATGCAAGAACCAGTTAGCGACTCGCTATCTTGAAGAGTGGTCAGGCAGTAAAACGTTGATATTTGCCAAGTCGTTTTTCTGGAGGCTTGGTAGCGACACTCAGAGGAGTTTGAATGGTCTCGTCCGTTCACTCTTTTTCCAAATGCTTTCCGCAGTCCCGGATTTAATACCTGTCGCGTTCCCTTCTCTTTGGGCGCAAGCCGATTCGAATGCGAACAGCACGATTTACCTGGAGGCCGATGAAATCCAGGATGCATTTGACAAGCTCTTGGTGGATCAAGCAACTTATGAAGCACACAAGATTGTATTCTTCATCGACGGCCTCAACGAATATCAAGGTCGTCATATCGACCTTGTAAACAGACTCTTCAACTGGACTTCAAACACCGATGGCCTCAAAATATGCGTTTCTAGCAGAGAGTGGAATGAGTTCATGGTTGGATTTGCCGAATGTCCTAAGTTACGTATCCACGAATGTACATACGAGGATATCACTACGCTTATAACCGACCGTCTAAAGATGCTCTCGCAGATTCCGACACTCATCGACGGTGATCGCATAAGTTCTCTGATTTGGCTGATAGCATATAAAGCGGAGGGTGTTTTCCAATGGGTGCGACTCGTTCTGACAGCAGCGGAAGACGGCATTCTTAACGGCGATGATATCCTTGGTCTAATATCAAAGATCGAGTCATTTCCCAACGAACTTGGGGCTCTCTATCAATATCTCTTTAATTCCATCCATGTCGCGGACCGACGGAAGGCCTTCGAGTTTCTAAGGATGTCCTGCCACATGGGGCTCGACCGCAGGTTGCCACTATTCCAGTTCTGGTTTCTGAACCAGGTTATTGACGATCCAACTTATGCTCTCAAAATGAGCATCCAGAACCATACAGAGGAAGACATGGCCAGATTATTGCAGGTCACTCGACGACAACTCTATGGGCGCTGTAAAGGCCTTCTTGAGGTGTACTCGGCACCGGCCGACCTACCTTACGAAATCAGAGTTGGACTCATGCACAGCACGGTTCACGAGTTTCTAGATCAGAGCCATATCAAGGAAGCCTTGGATCAGGCCGTGGGACATGTCGACTTTTTCGATCGCATCTGTCAGACCTTCCTCGCACACGCCAAGTTCGCGAACACAAAGTGGTCGTTCGGCGAGATCCCGGGGTTTAGCGACACCTTATTCAACCGGGAATTGAGCCATATATTCGAGTTCGCGGTTAACGAGGCAAGAATATTCTCTTCTGGTACCAGTACAAACCAACGTCAAGCTCGGTTCCTAGAATTCTTAAACGAGCTAGAAAATCTCGCCCCAGCTAGAGTAGGCTCGAAGCTCCCAAATATGTATTGCGCTTCCCGGCATATGCTTGCCACTGGCTGCTTCGACATACTGAATGATGTCCCTTATCCGGCATCTGGCCCTACCCGCCCGAATACATATATCCAAACGTTCGCTGTTAGTTGGCTACTACATGAATTCCTCTGCGAGAAAGATCCTTCTTATTTAACTTCGATCGCGGGTACGGTCGAACCAATCGTGGAGGACGCCAACGACCTCGTCCTACTTCTAGTGAGCTGCATCAGCCACTTCACATCTGACTTAAAGATAGTCTGCTACGGTAGATTATGCCAATTCCTAGAACTTTGCTTCTCGCGAGGTATCTCCCCTAACTACGTGAGTCCGTGGCTCAAAGGACTGTCCCTATTCGAGTTAACGCTCCTTGCGGTACTATTCCCAGGAGGCCAGTACCAATTACGGTATAACAACACGGATCTACCTGACAGCATCCATATCTACCCACTACGGTTGCTTGAGCTGTGCCTGCGTTATGGTGCAAGATCTCAGTTTCGAATATGCTTTGGCCCCATGTTCCGAGAGAGACATTATGATTTGGTCTCCGTACAAGTCAGACCCATGTTCGCTGCTGAGGAATTCAACGAGGCTGTTAAGAGACAGCGTCCGCTTAGTATCTCTAAGTCGTCACCCGTCGCAGCTCTTGCCGAGAAGCGGAATTGGACCCCTGTTACCCTTCGCGATCTTGTTCAACTCTGGTTCCCCAACGACTGCGGCGTTCTCCAGCACTTAATCGACAGGAACAATGATGGTAATATCAGCCCCGACCTTCGTTATCCCTCACCGGATCGGCCTTTGTTTTCAGAAGAGAAGACGGGGCGGGCCTGGAGTGAGGTGGAATTAGGTGATGACATCCTTGGCATTGTCCATTGGGCACCCAGGATATTTATTGCAGATAAGGAACCGATTAACGAGGACTACGAAGTGATGTCTGATGTATGGTACTTGTAGAGACGTGCCTTGAATGTTAGAATCTGTATTATATGACCAACACATGCATCAATTCAAAGATGATTGGATTTGACTCTGGTAGATGTTGAATATATTGAGGCTATTTGTTACGTTAGAGGCCTCAACCAAACGTCGAGGTTTTTATGTTGCTTTCATTAAAGATAGCGAAGATGGCAAAGCTACCTCAGCGATCAAAGGATCAACCACCTCCATGATATACAGAATCAACAAGTTACTGTTAGAAGATTCCGAAGCATATATTTGAATGAAAGAATAGAAGTTAGACAGGCAATCTAATGCTCTATATCATCATCACCTCATTGGACTAATAGCCGCGATAACCTTTCCCATCTCCACCGCGATGCGCAGAATATATCATCGCACCACGCAACATGGCGGAGTTCATCGTCCTCTAAGATACCCCAAGACTCGGGATGAAGCTTATATGTCCAGCAGTTTTGTCGCAGATAATGATGATGGTTTTTAGGCAGGGTTGGTTCATAGGCTCCCTTCAGAGCGCGTATCGTAAGAGTAACAGCCGAGCCATAGCGATCCCAGTTATAACTAGCATGGCAAACGGTGCATGTATAGCCGTGTTGGCGAAAGAAGTACGTTGGCAGGAAATATCCAGCTCGGCCCCGTAATTTGGCGGCGGTACAGCGGCAGCAGAACATCCCGAGACCGGGACAACTATGATTAGTCCATCGCATGCTGTCGAAGCACGCGCAGAGGTTCGGGCAGAATGGTAGTAGCAGCTGCCCGTCATCCACCGTGACATGTGGACATAGCATTTTCCCTAGTGCATGTGCATTTACTATCAGTCGTTCCTATAAGAACGCCCGGGTAACAGGAGTCCGGTGGTGAAGCTTGAACAAGAGGATTGTTGCTTGAGAACTGATTCCCAGAGAGCGGTCTTTGTGGAAGAAAAGATTTACACGAGGCTTTCCATGTAGGATGAGCTCGGAATCGCGCGGGTCTTCCCAAGAGCGTTTCCAGCAGGTATACCAAGGCAGGTAATGATCAGGTTGTCGCCAAAGTTGGTGTGGCTCCTTAGTCGAAGGGATGCGTTTCAGATCCTCGGCCCAACTGTATCCTATGGACTCGTGATTGCAGATCTGTGCCTTTCCTTCGGCCAAAACACAGACTCGTATCGCCGGGGAGGCTGCTCTCTGCCGTGATGAGAATACGGGACGCTTGTGAGACTCGTGGCAGTGGGTGCACCAAAGAATACTCTGCAGCGCCTTCATAGCGTTGTCGTATCTCCCATCCTCTCGGAACCTGAGACAATCATCGCAGAATCGGTCCCGATCTAAGAGATCCCGGTCTGGCAGCATAAGTGGAGGCCACAAATCAGCGTTGCGGAATGGGTATGAAGCTTCAAACCTCCATCCAGGCGTCGTGCAGTCCAGTATCGGATCAAACATGATTCTCATGAATAGTCCACAGGTGCGCTGGGCGATACCTTTTGTTGCATTATCCAAGTTGCCCAGGATCTGCAATACGAGCTCCTCTAGCAGTCGGTAGAATCCGCAGTCTGTAAAGTTGGAACGCCGAGCGGATACCCATAATGGTTCGTGTTCGCCTACGTCGCAGGTGCGGTACGACGATGAGCACCACTCTTTGACTCGAAGCGACCAGCTTTTTAATTTGGCCCAGATAGTAGTGACCAGTTGATTCTGTGTTGTGTTGTCGAGAGCTCGACGACTGTTGCGATATCGCAGTAGCATTGTCTCTTAACGGCTAGGCACCCAGAAACAGCGATATAGCGAGCTGGATGAGGCACCTAGGGAAGGCATGCAAGAAGCTTGATGTACTCTGCCCGTATGCGCACGTTTTCCCTTACTTTTCAGTCCTTAAATGTTATTATATGAGTTTTGGGCCGGGTAATGCATACCTTGGTATATGGGACTGAAGTGCAGGTTAGAAGCAAAGTGGTGATGTGTTGCTAAGTTACTTGAGGCGTCACAGGGAGGCAGGCATATTTTTATACTCTACCTACTAGGTACCTAAGGTAGGTCGGGCCTAGTTTAAGCTTTGCATCTGAACCGTGGCATTCTCAAATCAGAACTGTACCAGGAACGTCTAAAACTTAAACATCCATAACTACTGCCATAGCTTTTCTTAGGTACGTGCTTTGGCCTTTTTCTTACCTAGGAAAGAGTCGTAAGGTGACGGCCCCTATCAGTACACGAAACTAACAAGATCCTTGACAAGGTCAATCCGGCACCCCAAACCCTGATTCCCACCTCAATACCCAATAACAGCATTCACATCGCCATTTCCAACTACAGGTCACCTTTGCCTATACTCAGGGTCATAGTCGTCTACTCGCCCGTTCACTTCGACGTACTGCCGTTGGCCATTATTTACCCAGAGAGAGGGCTACCGAGAGAGCGACCGCTGAGAAAGAGTGACTGCCATGAGGAGAGACTATTGCAAGGAGAGGGTTGACTAGGTACCTAGGTAGGTATCGAGAGAGAGTAGCTCAAGAGAGGGTGTTTTCCAAGAGAGGTTTCGCTGTTAAGAGACTTGGTTGTCGAAAATGGAGTAGCTGCCAAGATGGGACTTGGGCAGAAAGACAAAGAGGTTCTTGTATGTATACCCGGGGTCTCCCCCTGATAGGTTGTAGTACCTCGCGGAACAACATAGTTCATACCTCTCATATGGTCCGCCTCGCGACAGAGTTTCTGTCATGAGGGTTAGTTATCGAGAAGAAATAGCTTTCATGAGACATTGCTTACTCAGAGGTGGTTGGCCACCGAGAGGACTGGTTGCCAAGAGGATTGGCTGCCGAGAGGGAGTAGCTGTTAGAAGGACTGACCGCCAAGAAGGTTGGCCACCGCCGGAGGTTGGTGCAGAGAGAGAGCACTTGTAGGGAAGGGTAGAACTGGTAGAGGAGCCGAGGCGAGCCGATCGAGGTTGGTCGGGAGTAAGGAGCAGGTCGCTGTCACTGCCAGACATGGGAAGCTGCTGGCCGCTGTCACTTGCAGTGCATTGCTGCTTTACGCTGACATCGGGTTTACACTGGTCTCCCTAAGCTGGGTAGGAGAGAACCAAGTGAAGGTCTAATCTTTGCTATCCGCCTAATATGATGATTGCGGACCCACCGGTTAATGCACAGGAGTGTGCAATGCAGGGTACGCCGATTGATGAGTGTCTGACCCGTCAGACCAATGCCCGGCCCGGTCAGGGTCTCGCCCCCGACCGGGTGCCAATGTCAGGTATGCGACTGGCGGGTTTTATTTACGTGACTTGTCTCTCACGGTTTTTTTAACGTGAAGGGTCTCTCACGACAAGCCCTCTATTCGGACCTGTGGGTCCGACGCGCTGACGCCTGTGTCAGCGCCATGTGGCTCTGACCGGCGGCCGAGCGGGAACGGGCGGCGGCCTAAGGAGGAGGGGAGGGAAGAGGACGGTGACGGCTAACTTAGTGGCGGCAGCGGCAGCGGTGTTAGCGGCGACGGCGATGTCAGTGACGGCGGCGGCAATTCTGCCCAGGTAGGGCCTGTTGATTCAAGATTGGTTATCCCGAAAAGTCTTGGAGCCACAAGTTTCTGGGCAAGGTAAAGTAGATAATGCATACGACCAGAACACCAGGTAGGCCACCACAACAGTGACGATCCCGGTGACGAGGCCGAGGGCCGGTTGGAACCACACCGACCAGTTTTCGTAGTTATCTACCATCTTGGTGGCAGAAACGGCAGAAAAGAAAAGAAAAAGCGAAAACAGCGAAAAATCAGCAATATCAAGTCCAGAAAACTAGGAGAAGGGGCAAGAGGAGAGAGAACAAGGACAAAACAAGAAAAGGCCAAGCAGAAGATAAGCACAGGACTAACACAGAACAAGGACGCATGGTATCATTTCAGTAGCCATTCTTTCCTAAGTTTACAAGAGTATTAGGAAACAGCCCCCTTACCGTCGTTCCTACAAATACAAACGTTTAGGAAGGAATAAGAGTCGTCCAGAAAGCGCACGAACCTTAGGTCACAGTTCAACCACCTTCCTTCACTTCTCTCAGTCACATAACGTCCAAAAAGCTTTTTCCTTGGACATTTTTCTTGAATACTACCCAATTTTGGCAGTTCTCATCTGGTTTTCTCGGACTTGGGGGACTAGAGTCGCCGCCGGCGAGAAGAAGACCGGCCGAGGCAGATAGCAGACAGACGTAGTCATCTCGAGTATTCCAAACCGAAACTCATGTTCTTCCAGAGGAAAAGAAAACCCATCACGTGCACAACGGAATAGCTTAGGTAGACAATCTAGCAATTTATGGTATTATAACACCGTGATCTCAAGCGCTCGGCCCACGCTTTTGGTATAAGTCATTCATCGCAGGTGCGTCGATCATGAGCCAATGGCATTACATGGAAGTCATGCAACCCTAACCCTTTTGTTCTGGTTTACAACAAGCCCCAGTTCCCGTCACAATGCACGAGATACACTAGACTGGATGTACATGTAGGTATGATATATTCTCGCCTTTGTGCCTACACACTGTGGACGTCACCGAGAATCTATCACCTTCTGTGGATCTAGACTTGCCTCAACATCAGCTGTTAGAAGTATATTTTGCATAGGTGGTTCTGCTTGGATGGTTCTGCTTGAGTAGTTCTGCGTAGGCGGCTCTGCTAGGCGCTCTCGCATAAGCAGCTCTAGGAAGCAGGCCCCAGAATTCTAGCTGGCTACAGAAAATAGGTCAGCTCTAGAAATCGAGCTGACTCCAAAGATCAAGCTGGCTCGCTTCAGAATCAAACTGACACCAGAAAATAGGCTGGCTCCAGATGTAACACTGAGATAATAATAAAAGAAAAAGTAAAGAATAAAAAAATAAGTTTAATTTTTAAATTGAAAGGTGAATAACAGAGATTTATAAGGAATAAGACACGGTCCTCAACGCGATCGCGTAATAGGGGCTATCAAGGTGGTGGTTATAGGGGTAGTTAATCTTATCGGGAAGTGATAGGTACCTAGGTACCTATTAAAACTCTATAAGTGCCCTCAAACGAATCTTATATGATATGGCCAGCAGTCTCTCATCGCGCCTGCTCCGTTCCATACTTCGACGGCAGTTACGTACTTAAGTAAGTTCAACAGGATGATATTTCCATGATTTGGACTTTCCAGTCTCTAATATTCGCTGAATTCCTTCCAGCTTGCAAACGACGGATTTCCAAGTCGGTCCGCGCCGACTGATGCAAATGTAACGATTCGCGGCATGTAACAACATGGAGTACAAGCCAAGACTACTGGCTGTTCGGCCAAGGAGTAACATCGCCCTTGTGTCCGAGTCGCGACAGGCTCAACGATACCGTAGACGCTTAAGTAGCAACACACCGATCCGAACGGCAACCATCTTCGTCCCCAACGACCCCGACGAAACACCGGAGCACCATTTCCCTCTGCAAACCATCACTACACGCACGACGCAGTCTCGCTTCATCAATCGATACGACAGTCGGGAGATCTTGGTTCTCGTCAACGGCAGCTGCATCAACAACGGTAGCAGGGACCAGATCGCCCATCCGTCCGCCGGCGGCTGCAGCTTCAC